>CM077580.1:54604726-55244170 GCA_039657365.1 Stephania yunnanensis
AAGCAGTAACATAATATATACAAACACCTACGAGATGGGCTAGTGGAGGCTCTCGATGATCATATGAAATCGCCAAGTACTGCCTTCCCCCAGCTCATAGTAGGATATGCACTCGGTCATCCATGCAAAAAGTTGATGACGAGTCCAGCGAGTAAATCCTCGGAAGAAATGCAAGTTGCATTTAATAAAAATGTAAATAAAACGGCTACAAATCATGCTAGTCAATATGAAATACACTAAAAAATGGATAATAGCATGAAAACAAGTTGTTTAGTAAGCAATAAATATCGGACGCGAGTGTGGTATATATATGCGAACTCTTGAACTGATAATACTAGACCGAGGAGACTCTGGTGACAAAGTGAGTATCCGCCACCGCTACGAGGTTAATGAGGAACTCTGGCCAATCGCCTCAAATGAGAGGAATCTGTGTCGGAATTTACTCCTCGTGACACCATGTCTCGAGTCATCAACTCGCGGAGTAAATCTCACTCGTAGCCTAAGGCATGATCGGAACTGTATCAACAATCGGATTGCTAATCACGAGGGAGCTGATGAGGGGGTCATACCGTCTCGTCGACCATATACAGATGCACGCGGGAGTGGAGTGGTCAAACAAATCCAAATGGGCATAATTTAGTGGTATAATGAAATAAAGTACTAAATAATTGCTACGTGTTTTTCTGGTGGGGTTTACTTACCAAAATGTGATAAAACCTCGGTCCTTAACCGCTCGCTTGTCTCCGAAATACCCGTTCGTTGGTCCCCTAAGCTTCCCTAGGCCTCGAGTGTCCTACATACCAATTTTAATAATATATGGTCACATTAATTGATTTTATATTATGGGAACAAAATTAGAATTTTATTCTAATTTTTCTTTTAGTTGTGAGACATTTTTCGGTTACACGGGTTGTCAAATGCCCAAAGATTTCTCAAAACCTAATTTTATATTTTTTTCCAATTTTCGATATTTTCTATTATTTTTTTTGAATTTTTTTGAGTTTTTTTGAATTTTCTTATTTATTTTTACACATTTTTCTATAATTTAATAAATTTATTTTCCAATACTTCCCACAATAGGCACATTAATCAAATTAGCTAGCTTAGTTTTATGGTTAATTAGTAATTTACATACCAAAATTAGACTAAGTCTTATTTACTCGAGTAACCGGCGCTATTGCGCAACTCGAGGTGCACAGGGTCCATTCTCGACCAATTATGATTTATTCATCTTAGTTCAAGTCAATTAATACTTAACTTATGATTTTATTGGATATTGATAAACTTATTCATCTAAGCAAATATTTCATTGTCCCAAGCTATTTAAATTCTCATACCCACATCGCATGTATCTTGAGAAGCTATCCACTGCACTCGTAACTCATGTAAAACGCAATAATCAACGGTATACATGATATAATGTTATAATTCATAACAAAACAACCATAAAAAACATCACATAAACATAACATTATCAATTGTACCTCGGTAGGCGTGCCCTAGACAAATCTGCGACGTCCACGTGGGTCTGAGCTGGGCCTAGTCTGAAATTAGATAATTAAATAATCTTTAAATTAGGTGGGCCATCACAACTTTGTATAGAACTAAAGTTTAATTGTATCATCCTTAATGGTTTCATTCGCATTAATGTAAATGTTGAGCTTGTTTTCATAATGTTTTGTACTTTATTTCTCAAGCATGAGATTGATGATCTCCATATCTTGTTCAACAAGATTTTCATAATATGTTTTTAACCTATGACCGTTAACTTTAAATATTTTTTTTCTGTTTCGAAGCTTTCTATTTCTACTTCTCCATGAGGCAATAAAGTCATAATCATAAAAGGTATTCTCCATCTTGAATGGAGTTTTCCACGAAATAATTGAAGTTTTGAACAAAATAGTATAACTTTATCTCCTATTTGAAAATTTTTAGAACTAATTTCTTATCATGAAATGTTTCGGTTTTATCTTATCAATTGAAGCATTTTCATAAACGTCATTCCCAAGTTCATCTAATTATTGAAGACTTAACTTATGTTGATTTCCTGTTTCATTATAATTCATGTTACATGCTTTTATTGCCCAGTGCAGGCTTTTCGTTCTAGCTACACTAGTAAATGACATGTTTTTTCAAATACTAACATATAAGGTGTCCCTTATGAGGTGTCTTAAATTAATGTTGTTCTATATGTCCATAATAAGTCTTCTAATCTAAGACTCCAATTCTTACATGTTGGATTAACTATTTTTTCTAGTCTTGACTTAATTTCTCCATTTGAAGTTTCATCTTGTCTACTAGTTTGTGGGTGGTATGCAGTAAATGTTCTCTATGTGACGTTGTACTTAGCAAGTAGATTAGCAACTAATTGATTACAAAAATGTGAAATTTTATTACGATAAGTGCTCTAGGTGATCTAAAAACTGTAAAATCTTTTATCTAAGGAAATTAACCACTATTTCTAAATCATTAGCTTTAGTAGTTTTTGTTTTGACCCACTTAGAAACATAATCTACAACAAGTAAAATATAAAGATAACCATGCAATGGTGAAAAAGGTCCCATAAAATCTATACCTCATACATCAAATACTTCACAAAAAAAAGAATAAGAAGTAAAGGCATTTGATTTCTACGTCCTAAGTTTCCAGTTCATTAGCAATTTGGATAAGATTTTGTATAAAGAAAACAATCATAAATAGTTTGACCCAAATGAATCCGGAATCTAAAATTTTACGAGCAGTTCTACGTGGACCAAAATGTCATCTACAAGCATAAGTATGGCAATGAGATATAATTGATTGTACTTCCAACTGTGGTGTTAAGTTGTTAACTGTGTAGTATTATTTAGGGTATTTATACATTTTTTATGGTTAAGTCTTCGAAATATTAACCTAATTGTCTTTATTTATTATTTTCAGGTTTAATGGAATGCACAGTTAAATATGAGGTGAAAAACTATGCAAAATTGAGTATTTATAATACGCAGTGCGACAAACAACTATTCAATATGCCTCAAGATGCATGCTGTAAATTGGATAAAGAAATGAGTAACAGCCGAGCGACGCAGAATGATACACACGTAAGTGGCTCAGAACTCCAACCCATTCATCATGCCTCGAGATTTGCACGTGTATCGACATTAGATGACAAACAAGGAACGTGCCTTGCTTCGGGATGCGTGCTAGCATGAACTTACATATTTTCATCGTCTCCCATGCGTTTTTTCCCTCTATTCAGTAGCCATTGATTTGCCTTGGGATACACATCAGTGTGCTCTCCTAGATTGACACTCAAGCCTTGGTCCGATTGTCTCCCTAGTTGCACGCACCACTTGTTGCCATCCTAGTAGCCAAACACGTCCTCTCCACCAATGAGAGCTCGCCATATCAGCACATAGCCAAACACGTATCCTATACTATGCAGCAAACCTACAACAGCCACCAGATTTGCCTCAGCACACGTGTCATTAAACAACCCACGAAATTCACTTTCTCTCTCTTTTAGAGACTAAAATAAAGGGTTTGATATAAATGAAACTTAGGGCCTATTTGGTTCGAATGTTAGCTTATCTAAGCTTAGGATTAATTGCAAGGCCAAAGTTTGGTTTGAGTGTTAGGTAATGCATAATCTTACTAAAGCACTCAAACCACAGTTTAGCTAAAGACAAGGGGACCCTGTCTTTACATAAGCCCGATGTACATTATTTGTGAAAAGTCCACCCTACCCCTCATTGAAATCTTTTTTCTTATTCGACGACTTTTCCTTCTTCACACATTACGGGTCTTTTTCATCACACCCAACTCCACCTCCTCCTCCACCAAAACAGTCATAGCCGCAGCCTACAGCGGTCCCAGCAGTAGTGCTTCCTCCACCTCCCCTGGGTTCTTCGGCAACCTCGGCAACCTCTTCAATTTCAACTTTGATACTATCCAAAGCCGCTTCGTTTCCACATGGGCGTTTCTCAAATCACTTCTTCTTTGATTCTTGGCCTTGCCCAGTAGCGATTATATGGTGAATTCTTATCTAGGTAGTCCTTATTTTTGCTGATTTTTGTGGTTTTTATGTGATTTTGGTTTGTGAGCTATTTGTTTTGGTAGGTTTGAGAGACATGTTTGGTTGAAGTATGAATTTGATCACTACAATGATGGGGTTTGGGATGAGTGTGACTTTCATTTTGTTTGTGTGCACAAGGCTTATTTATGGGAGGGTTTGAAGCAAATCATGCTCAACAGATGACCACAAGGGTGGTAACACAACATTAACATGTTTCCTCTTAGTTTGTAAAATGTGGTAGGCGATTTGGTTGTTGAAAAATAAAAACGGGTATTTAAAAATTTTTACCAACTTTTTTTTGCTTTAAAGACTCTAATACTAAGAGTTGTTTCCCTAAAGTCATGGCTTAGGTAAGTCAATCCTTATACCTTACATATAACTCCAACCAAACAGGGCCTTAGGGTTTTAGTTAATGACTCTCTACACTCTCTCGATAAAATCAATTTCTATTTTTTCTTTATTAATTTAATGGAGTTATTCAAGACAATGTCCAACTCAATCTTCCTCGGATGTAGGCTGAAGGTGGACCGAACAAGTCGTTGGTTTCATGGATTAATTGTGAAATCTATCTAATCTATATTCTTTGTTTTTTTATATTTTTATTTCTTTTGGCACTTATTTGAATTTAAGGTTATATATATTTGTTTGTGAAGGGTCCTTGCATGCATAATAAATTGACTACCATTTTGTTATTGGGTTGAAGCATTCGTCCTTATGCGATAGACTCAAATAAGTAACATTTAATTATATTGATTGGTTAACCCCTTTTGGAACCGGTCAAGTGCCATTGGAATCTAGGCTAAACGAAAGCATCCTTACTTATGCGATCTGGTTGTATAGGTGTAGTGCCCTCACAAAACCTATTGCGGTCATCATGTTAAATCCAATTCACTTGAGTATAGGGTTATACGTTTAGCTAGAGAAGCAATCATTATCGTACCTTGGCTATCGATAATAGTAAATGCGAGGAACCGCGTACGTTACCGAGTCTATAGCTACACTATAATATAATTGAATTACGTATCTTTGTATGGATCAAAGACTAATGAATTTCATATGCTATTAAAATAAGTTTGAGAAACTGAAAGCCTAGTTGTTTCTTCTATTGAGTTTTCTTTCTTGTAAAAGTGTTCTTTAGTTTTCAATTGTTCTCTTCAACGTTCTTGAAAATCCTCAAATTTACTTTCTTATTAATTAGCCTAAGTTAGAAACCTTGATCTTCGTGGATTGACCTACTGCTTGCCACTACTGCATTACTTGTGGTATTTAGTAATCTCATTGGGATTATATATTTTTTGGATACATTCGACACGCATCATGTGGTTATTTGGTCGGTACAAAATTTTCATAAATAGGGATCATCCCATAAATAATGTTTAGAATCCTTTTTAATTTTATTCTTTTCAGTTGTCATCAAATATTGTGATAATCTATTGGTGGTAAAATAATTAAATATATCAGAGTACCATGGACCATCAGTCTTCATACCATACAAATGTTCATCCGGAAATTCATTCATTAATGGTATAGGTGGTTCTCCATTTTCTAACCTATTTAAATGATTTGCTATTAGATTTTTGGTTCATTTTTGTCTTTTATAGTAAGGTCGAATTCTTGTAGAAGTAATATCCATTATTAGTCTCAGTTTAGAATCTTGTTTTTTGGTCAAGTCATTAAGAAAGCTAAGTCTAAGATAATGTAACTTAAAGTGACACCTAATGGACACAAAGATTTGGCTGGATTTAATAAGGTTCCTTTTGATGAACCTTGAGATACGTGTGCTAGGATTTGATTAAATGAATTAGTATAAAAAGACGACTTAGCCTCATTTGTTCATTTCAGCATGCAAACCAAATAAACAAACAAATGAAAAAAAGATATTAATAGCATATATAGAAGAAAAGGTTGGAGTGTTAAATTATATGGATTTAGAGGAGATTTGTAACACTTAAAATCTAAAGATTTGAGTTCCAAAGCCAGGTAAAATCCTACCCTAGTCATCTTTTCCATTCTTGCTCAAATTTGGGTCTTGAAATGCAAGTAGGATTTAAGGCCTTAATGTTAGTACAAGAAATTGTTGCTTCTATTGAGTTTCTCTACTATTTTAAAACTCAAAATAATGAGCTACCACTCTGATTTCTAAGTAAATTGGTTTTGATTAGGTTTTAGTTGAATGTGGGTTTATGGAATGCATGCATGTTGAAGATGACGGTGTTTTTACAATGTGTAGATAAATTTGTGCAATTTAGATGTTGTTGAGTTGTTGTCGAAGAAAAAGAAGAGAAAAAGAAGAGAAAAAGAAGAAACAAAGAAAAATCAGCAGTTCGGTTATGCCCCCCTCCCTCTTCCCCCCTCCCAAATCGATTTGGGGGGAAAGAGCTAGTACGCACACTTTGTGTGTGCGTACGAGCTTGGGCGAAGCCGGCCCAGGCCTGACCCAATTGGACTTAACCGAGCCTAACCAGACCAAGCTCGATTCAGGTGGACCCAACTCCATAAAAAGAATAAAAAAATTATTTAAATTAAAATAAGTCATTAAGTATCGCAATGCAGCATGACTTGAATAAACTGTCACTTTTGATCCTAATAAATAAGGTTTAAATTTTTCTAAAATAAACGCTACCACTAAGATTTCCTTTTCATTAGTGGTATAGTTTTGTTAAATTGGGCTGGATCTATTGTCTTAAAAGCATAATATATAACGTGAGAGTCTTTTCCTACTTTTGGCCTAAAACAACTCTAACTGCAAGTTACTTGCATCACACACTATTTCAAATGGTAACGATCAATCTGGTGATTTAATCAATGGTGTGGTTGTTAAAGGATCCTTTAATTTATTAAATGCTATCTTGCAGTCTTTGGTAAGTTTAAAAGGAAAGTTTTTTTGTAAAATTTTGCATAGAGGTTGTGGTATTTTAGAAAAACCTTTCACAAATCTTCTATAAAATCTTGTATGGCCAAGAAATAAATGTATTTCTCTTACCGCAGTGGGGTAAGGTAATGTTTTGATTACTTGAGCTTTGGTTGGATCTACCTTTATTCCTTTATGTGACACTATATGTCATAATATAATTCCTTGATATACCATGAAATGATATTTTTCATAATTTAATTTTAAATTCTTTTCTATGTATCTCTTAAGCACTTTAGTTAAACTAACTAAAGATTCATTGAAAGAATTATCATAAATAGTAAAATCACCCATGAAGACTTCAATAAAGTTTTTCGCATCATTAGAGAAAATATTAACCATACACCTTTAAAAAGTTGTAGGTGCATAACATAAACCAAAAGACATATGTATATAAGTAAATGTTCCAAAAGGGCAAGTTATTTTTTCCTGATCTTCGGGACTACATGTATTTGATGAAATCTGAATAACCATCTAGACAACATAGTAATGAGTTTTCCAGCTAATCTTTCTAGCATCTTATTTATAAACGAGACTAGACAATGGTCTTTCCTAGTTGAGGAATTTAACTTCCTGTAGTTTGTACATACCCTCCAACTATTCAGGATTCTAGTTGGTACTAACTTTCCATGCTTATTTGTTATTACCGTAATTTTTTTCTTTTTAGGAACTACTTGGACTGGGCTTACCCAACTTCGATCAGCTATTGAAAATATCATTCATGCATATAATAACTTAATATTTTAGCTTTTACTACGTTCATCATAGGCAGGTTTAATCTACGTTAAGCTTGTCTAAAAGCTTATGTAAGTTTCTTGATTTATCCTATGCATACATGTAACTGAACTTATTCCTTTAATATCATCTATTGTTCATCATATTTCTCTTTTAAATTCTTTCAGTACATTTATAATCTATCTTCTTCTAAACTTGTTAGTTTATTAAAAATTATCAATGCTAAATTATTATAGTCCCCTAGATAAACATATTTCAAGTTTTCTAGTAAAGTTTTTAAATCTTATTTTGGGGCTTTAACTATAGAAGGTAAAAGCTTTGAATGAGATCTAGGTGAATCTAGGTAATAATTAAGTTAGGGTAGTTCATTGTATGATTCCAAAGTACTTATTATATGTTTTGTTTCCTCATCTCTATCATCTTCTTCTTATAAATCTTCTATTACCAATTCTAGTTTATCTATTTTATCTTTTCTATATAATTTTTCTATTAATGGGTCTATCAAATCTAATGTGCATAAGGAAGAGACATCCATTGGGTATTTCATTATGTCATACATATTAAAACTCACGGTATCGTCATCGACTTCCATTGTTCATATTCCGTTTGAAACATCAATCTCTGCTTTTGCTATTTTCAAAATGGTTTTCCTAAAATTAGTGAAGTTCTATTAGAGCAATTATCTTCTTTCATGTGTAAGACATAGAAATATGCTAGAAAGACTTAATCATTAACCCTCACCAGTCATCTCCTAGCAACACTACCAGTTTAATAGTGGATCTACCTACTAATTGCACCATTATACTACTTTCTTCTAAATGTATATCCATCATTTGCAAATAAGAATATAAATGCATAACATTTATGGAGGCTCCTAGATCATATAATGCTTTAGAAATACCTATATTTCAATTGTACATGGAACGAAAAAACATTCTAAGATCAGAACATTTAGGAGGTATTTTCTTTTGAATTAGTGTTGATACGTGTTCTCCTATAGTTACCGTTTCATTAGCCTTAATCTTGTTTATGCATAAAAATTTTATAAATTTCTGATGCTTAGGAGCATTTTGAATAACTTCAAACAGAGGTATATTGACTACTACTTTCTTTAATGAATCAGAGATTTATTTTTCTTCCCACAATTTCTTAGCATTTCTATTTTTTTCTCAAACGATGAGGGAATGGTGATTTTATATTAATTGGCCTCTTTTTACTAGGCTCATCACCCTTTTCGTTGGGAATCTTATTACTTGTTACTTTAACTTCTTTCTCTAATTTTGTTTCTATTTCTTTTCTAGAAACTAATTGGTATAGCATTTTATGTTCATCCATATGCTTATCACTTCTTAAAGTTATGGCTGATAGTTTTTCATATAAAGTAGGATAAGGTTGAGATGGTAATTTTCATTGATTTACGAATTCACTCATTTGTGTTTTCATCTGCCTTAATTGGTTTTTCAACTCGGTCATTTTCATTTTGTAATGGTTGAATTATTTGTTCCTTTTCTCTTTTTAAATATTTGATGCTTTTCATCTTTGATAACCCTGATTGTTAATATGATTACCTACATTTGGCTATGAGTAATTTCTATAACTATTAAAATTATAAGTAGGATAAACAAATCTATCATATTGGTTCATTGTAGCATTAGCTTCTTCTATTTTGGTTTGTTGTCTCAAATGAGATTCATTATTGGAATGACTTAATTCATCACAGAAAACACAAGGTTTTACCTTGCTTGATGTATCATTTAGTAATAATTCAACCATGGCTTTTAACAATTCTATCTTATCGTTTGGTGTCTTATATGTCATTCTATTCTTTTCACTTAGATTTTCCTTAATTAATTTACTTTTCTCACTGTATTGCTTAGATTGTTTAGTCATATTATTTATAGCTTCTCTTGCTAAAGTTAGCATTGTGACGAGTAAATACCCTACATATACTATGTCTAAGAATCTTCCTTCTAAGTGATTTAATCCTTCATAAAAATATTGCATTAAAGTTTTTTCTTAAAATTCATGCATTGGACATAATGAAATCAATCTTTGATACTTGTCTCGAAATTCTTTAAAAGTTTCTCCAATTTCCATCCTAGCATTACTAATTTTTTGTCTAAATAAGCTAATTTGTTTTGTTGGGGCATATTGATCAAGAAAGACTTGTAGCATCTCTATTGGTTATGAAATTTTGAAGGAAGTAAAATAACCAATCTAAAGCTTCACCTTTTAATGTAGAAGGAAAATCTTTTAATTTAACATAATCTAGTTCTATATCCTTAGGTTTCAAAGTGCTTACTTTACGTGCGAACTCCCTAATAATTTTTGGAGGATCTTCATTATCTTCACCATAGAAACAAGATAAAGAATTTAAGAATCCAAATTTCAATTCGAATTTCGAAATTATGTTGTAAACGTTATGCATATAAATTCATAAGTCGTTTCATTCTTATCAGATTGCCTAAAATTTAATTCTTCCTCGACAACAAGAAGGTTTCCAACCATATTATATGACATTCAACAAGAAGTTTTTCAAGAGATTATTTTAAAAATCCCCGACAACGACACCAAAAACTGACACATGTCGAGCGTGCATAATAGTTTCCCTTATTTTTCTATTATTTGTAGTAGTGGTAAATGGGATATCATCTCCACAAGGATTTTGCACATCTCTAAGAAAAGGGGTTTTTCTATCTTGTTTTTCTTAATTTAGTTAGTAAAATTAAATGGGAATTAAATTGCTAAACAACTTAAAACTATAATTACAAACTTAATTAACCAAACTAACTAAATTAATCCAAACAATTAACCAAACTAACTAAATTAATCCAAACAATTTTATGCAGACTTAATTAAATAAAACTCAAATTCAATATCTAAACAAACCCCCACTAAACAATATAATTTACTTGAATTGCATTCAAACACTAAAATATAAGATTATTTCATAGCCTAATTATTATTATATCACATGGAATCTTGAAATTATTAAATCCTAATTCATAATAGGCTGATAGCCTTTACCAAACCATAGATTTTCTTATATTCAATGGAAATAAGTCATATTCATATCATTTTAAATCTACCTATTGGATAAAACGCAATTAAAATAAAAATAAGATAGCATTAACACTCAATAAAAATCATACTTAATATAAACCAAATAAAAATCAGAATATGTCATTCAATAAATAACTTAGAACGCAATTACCTAAAACATCCACTTGGGTAAATTTGCCACATAGATTAATTCTAGTTACTACTTCTATAATTGTTGTTAATAATCATTGACATAGACTTATTAAAGAACAGATTTAAAGCATTAAGTACATGATTTCATAATTATAACTATATAACAATAAAAATATATTACATGTCTAGGGTTTGTTTAGATTAATAAATTACCCACTCATGCAGGAAGTAACCAACATACTAATATAATTAAAAGAAATTAATGAAATGAATGAATACCTTTTAACGAATCTCCAAAAATCTCTTAAAGTAATGAACAATAAATAAACTAAAACCTAAAAGACTTTAAAATAATCATGGCAGACTTAAGGCTAAGGGCCCTAATTTTGAAGCCTTAGGGTCTTATTTATATTCCCCAAAAGTGTACAAATCATAGATAGACTCTAAATTCCTCGAATTAATCTAAAAACCCATAACGGACTTCATCGATTCCTTAGCGAATTCTATTTGTGCACAAATCGTTGCATTAATCACTAGAAATCCCTTAACTCCATCGATTCATTCAAGGATTTGTATATTCTCCAAATCGTTGGAAAATTGTTGGATGAAATATCCTAAATATCCCTAGTCAGTCATTATACTAACAACTATAATGATTTAAGACTAGTGTGAATCTTAATTGATGGTCATATGATGATCATGCATATAGAGATACGAATCGAGATCATGAGTACTTGTTAAGGAACAATGTACTGGACCGACCCACTATGAGAACACCACATGGATTAAGTCATAGGTGTTACTCATGATAGGTATATCATTTAATCCTTGGACTTGAGATTACCATAGCCTTCAATATTATTAGCATGGTAATTTGACACAATCAAATGTTATCTTTAATCAGACGATTATTAAAATTGTGATTAGTTATCATGTGAATAATATGTGAAAGTATCTAAACAAGATAAAATTTGTCACTCTCGTATAGAGAGAGATATCAATAGATCCCTCAATATGATAGACCGATAATGGCCAAGTCCATATGAATTGATATGATCAATGTCACTTAGATGTTGTCAGTTTACCTAAAAATCGAGACTACTACAATTGAACATAAATGGTGAATCTCCATGCCTTATGTTTAATTAAATGATATCACATGACAAAATGATATGATTTATGTTATTCATTAAGTTATATAGATTTTGATATTCATGCTACTTGGGTAATCATAATGCCTTGCTAGAGACCGCTTATGACTTATGTACCAAAATGGTTTTAGTTTACTGCCAACGTCGCATGAACCTAATGGGTCGCACATAAAGAATGACTTTTCGCAATTTCAATTAGTCCAGAGTAATAAATTTTATCTGATGAAGTTCATGACATAAAAGCCTTTACTATTTGTTATATGATAACTTATTAATAGGGGCATATATGTATTTTGCTTAAACTATCGAAATACAATAGTTGTATTATGAATAGGATTTTAAGTGAAGGGCTTATCTACACATATAAATAGAGGTTGAAACCCAAAAATAAAATAAAATTTTCATTTTTTCTATTTCGAGTTCTCTGGATTTTAGGACAAAAAGAAAAACATTTCCAATCCCTCTTCGGGCTAGCACTCAAAATTGTGGTCACCATTTGTGTGTGAATTTTCGATAGATGACAGGCGCTTGAACATCCTGGAGATCGAATAATCAGAAAATGTAATCAAGAATTTAATATGATTTACGTTTTTAGATCTAGTTTAATGGAACTTGTTTTTCGATCTTATTAGGGTTTTCAAAATTGTTTTGAATTTTTCGTTACGTATGATCCCCAAAACCCAATATTAAGTTATCCCTAGTTAACCTAGTTGAGCCAACACAACCTAACTCTTTCATCACTTATCATGAAACCTATAAATCGTTAGCCTATAATTTTACCTAGTTGGAAGCTAGTCTCAGACTTAAAATCATTAAAAAGAGACATGAAACAAAAGAAGGAGAAGGAGAAAAGAAAAAGATTTTAAGAGTGAAATATTGTTTATATACCCAAAATAAAGGAAATTGATCATGATGAGAAATTCAATCAATCGAGTCATGATTATAAAGTTTCACCTAAAAATGGTATTCATAGGAAATAAAGCAAGGAGCCGTGTGGTTAGAAAAATGAGTGTCTCATCTAAAATGATATCCATAGGAAATGGAGCAGGGAGCCGAATGGTTGGAAAAAGGTGAGGACTGCACAATGTGAAAGGAAAAATTAAGTAAGGTGCATTGTAAATCATTTCATGTTCTCTAAAATCTTTTGAAAAGTATAAGTCTAAAGTTTTACAACATTTTGAGTTCATGAATTACTTTTCTTTATTGACCAACCCAACCATTATAATCCTAAAAGAAAGTTATATTAACTCCAAGCAATGTTTTGAATGTGTCAGTGAAATGGTTGTATAAGTTCTACTTGTGGAATCTTAATATTCAATGCTCTATTTAGAGATTGCAAGTTTTTGGCTTGTTAAAGTTTTAAGGCAACTCATTATTAATTGATGATTTCAGTCTTGACGAAACCTAGTATTTTGCGAAGTATTCTTTGGGAAAGTACCCAAAATATCTTAACTTAAAGTAATCAACTTTGCTTAATTTTTCTTGTTTCCATTTTGCAAATTTGTGAGAAATTAGATGAAACCATTTAAGTTAGAGTTAGGCATTAATGAAGCTGAATTGTATGTCGCAAGCTAGTTGTCTTGTACTCCATTGCTTTTGATAAGCGATTGTCTAAGTTTGGGTGTATTTGATAAATCGCTAATTATGTTGTATTTTACGGTAATATTATTATGAATTCTAAAATTTTATCTCCATTTATACTTTAAAACCTTTGTTTTTTATATTTTCGAGGTAAATACAAGCTATTGGGCAAAAAGAATTAATTTTCCATAAAAATCCAATGAAAAAGCTTGACATAGGCTTACGTTCTTCCCACCGCCTCCAAGTGACCTAAAATTGCCAAGGAATCACTGGACCAAATTTGATTGGATTAGATGAAACTCATTGTATACATTGCATTGAAGCCTTGTGAAGATCAAAGAGAAAAATGAAGCTTAAATCCCAAGGTGAAAGCCAACGCCTTCATAAAATTTTGGAGTGTACGCATAGCGCTGAACATGAGTCGGGACAGAATCGAAGGAAAAAACATAGTATTGCAGTGTTTTATCATCGATTTTCAACAGCTTAGAGTTTTGCACATACGACACTTGACAAATCCGAAGATTGGCTATTTCGTATTTTGCGGATTTGCGAGATTCAGGATTATATTACCTCTTATCACACTTCTACTATGAATAGGAAACCCTAAAATGACTTTTGATCTCTCATCTCTCTTCCATCTCTACTTCGTTCTTAGATCAAAATACTCTAATGAGGGGGGAAATTTTCTTTTAGGTTTTGTTAATAAGTTTTTATTTTTTCTTTTAAGTTTTGTTAGTAAGTTTTTATTTATTTTTGCATGATTTTATTTACTATGTCTATGAGTGGATAAGTTGCACGTGCTAAACCAATGTAATTGAGTTCTAGGAATTTAGAGATTTGGGAGGTTTTGTGCTTTTATTTATAATATTGTTTAATTCTAGTTTTCGTATTCTTGATTACATTTCTTTTTGTAAAGTTTAAAAGTTTTTTCTTTCTCGTGGTGTAAGTGCACATGCACTCCGGTTTAGGTAAAAGTTATCGCCAAGGGAATCACATTAGGTGGAAAGTGAGGCCTTGTTTGTTAGCATCGATGTACCTTTATATCGTTGAGATACGAGAAGGGTAGCGACATATTAAAATCTCCACGTGATAGGTGGTAGAATTTGATGCTAGTTACTACTCATAGTAGGTGTTCTGACAGAGTTTAATGTTGCTACTTCATTGAAGATCTACGGCATATCCGAAGGCTTTGTGGTCTAGTTAATATATAGTTGTGTTGCACGTTCTTTCCAATTGACATGAGTAGAACAAGGTGGTGAGAGTCACGATAAGCCTATCTATGGAAATTAGTACCAAAACTATCTTTTAAAATCGACAAACAAATCCAATCCTTTGAATTTCAATTCACATCGTGTTCTATAGTTTTATATTTATTGATTTTCGTTTTCTAAGTAATTGAGTTTATTTTCTTTACATTTAATTCATAGTGTAGTTATGTTTTCTTTTCAATAAACCCTGTTTTTGTTTAATCTAAATAGGAACATCTCAATTCCTTTAGATTCGACCTCATACTTACCTCACTACAAATCTAAGGTATTCGGTGAATTTAAGACTATTATTGGTGTCTTCGATGGGGCATACCAATTACAAAGAGAATAATAAAAAATTGAAAGGGAAGAAGGAGGAGGAGGAAAACGGTAAGTCAAGAAGTAAAATGGGACAAAGAAATGCAGCTGTTCATTCGTTGTTAACATAAAAGAAAACCTTTATGCATTTTGACATGTCACTGTGTGTGGGTAGCATAATTACAACCTTAAATAGCACTTGGAAGGTCACTCGTATATAAGTTGATTGAGTGTAGAATAACAGGTTGTCTTGTCATAGATAACTAGGAGCAATGTAAAGTTGTTGGGTTTTAGGGTTCAAAATCCAGTGGGAATTTTAAATTCTTATTTTGAAAAACCCTAACAGGATCAAATCTGAATTCCATTAAACTAATTAACAAAAGTAAATCTCACCTCAATCACTAGTTTCCTTCTTTATGTTGATCAATCTCTAAGACACTGCTAGAGACGAATGTCCTCTATCTATTATCTATACAAGAATGGAGACCAAGATTCTAAGTGCTAGCTCGAGAGAGAACACGAAGAATTTTTTTTGTTCTTCCTAAAACTCAAGTACAACCAAAAAACCTAATTCATTTTCTAAAAGCAAAAATTGGATTCCAACTCTAATTTCTCCCATAATATGAATTCTCTTAACAAACATTTTTATACAACCCTTGTATAAAGTCGGGTAAGTGAATTACCATCATAACCCTACTTAAAGTGTTATTAATATGATGCATCTTAAGGGCTTTATGTTACCAATTTTATCATATAAAACTTAATGTTTTGAGTCATTTAAAAATATCACAAAATCATTATTTGTGTACGACCCAATAGGTTCATGCAACGTGGGTAGTGAACTAAAACTATTTTGGTACACAAGTCATAAGCGGTATCTAGCAAGTCATTATGATTGCCCAAGTTGCACAAAGATCAAAATCGATAAAACCTAATCAATAGTGTATATCTTATCCTTTTGTTGTATGATATTCTTTGATCTAATATAAAGTATGAAAAAGTCACCCTTAATGTTCATTCGCACTAGTCTCGATCTTTAGATAGACTAAAAACACTCAAGCAACATTAATCATATCAATTCACTTGGACTTGGCCATTTATTAGTCTAACATATCGAGGGATCCACTGATATCTCTTTCTAAACGAGAGGGGCGAATCTCCTCTTGATTACACACATCCACGCATTATTCATATAATAACCAATAATAACCTTTATAATTGTCCAATTAAAGACAACCTTTGATTGTATCGAGTCATTAAGACCATAATGTTGAAGTCGTTAGTAATCTCAAGTCAATGAACTTAATAATATACATATTATGAGTAACACCTATGACTTAATCCATGTTGTGTTCTCCTAACGAGTCGACCTACTACTTTTTTTCCCTAATAAGTACTCATAATCTTGTTTTGTATCCTTATACGTATGATCATCACATAGCTAACAATCAAGAATCACAATAGTTTTAATTCATTATAGTTTCAGTATAATGACTAACTAGGGATATTTAGGATATTTCAGTAAAATGTCTTCCATGTATCATATTATAATGTACACATGAAAACTAATTATAATAATGAAAAGTAAATGAAATCCTCTCTTTTATTAACTAAAATAGTAATAGAAACAATGTTCATAAGAATGACCTAGGACACAAGCCCCAGCCCAGAAGCCCCATGAGATTCTCTGTACTTTTAAGAAATGGACAAATTGAATGCTTCAATAATTTGCACAATATATAATGCGATGCAAAAGAAATGAGAATGTCGTGACGGACTTGATTTGAGCTCATGCACCTATTGGAGACAAACAACTACATGGCTTGGCATAGGGAAGACAATGAGAATGTCGTGAAAAACTTATTCTGGGCTCATTCAAAATCTACCATGTTATTGTGGTGCTTCCCGAATGTTTTTTGAGGGATTATACCGACAAGACCAATAGGCATTGCATTCCTTTATTAGAAATTGTTAGAAATTGTTGGGATAACGTCCATGAGTGTTACATTCATAGTTTGGTTTGAGTTTATATCAAAAGAGACGAGAGAACTATTTTTGAGCATCGGAGATGTGAGAGACATGTTAGATGTATGTAGTGCACCAAGTGTCATTGTTATCGATAAGGAGTTGAGGTTAATCGTTGCACTTTAACATGTCTTCCCGGATGCATCTTTCCTTCTATGTACTTGACAAATCAACAATCAACATTAAACAACAATCAAGAAGCATTTCATGTCCCAATAAGTCTTGAGATGTGTGCACTCCCAATAAATGATTGACGGTAAAATATGGTCTATTAACTTATGGCATGCATTTTTTTTAATAATCAAACTAAGGCATGCATTTTTTGATTAATTAAAGTAACAATGCATAATATAGTTAATTAATGGTAGTTTTAAAAATAAATAACTAAGATTGTGCATTTTTTATACACAATAATTAGACAATTAATAATTTAACAATCATCAACAATTAATTGTCATTTCAAAAAAGTTTGTGCTTTTTTTAGTTAAACTAACTTATGCATTCTTGATTAATTTAACTAAAACAAACATTTATTTCATTAATTAACTAATGCAAGCATTTTTTTCACACAATCAACAACAATCCAAATTTAAAATATTAAAATTTGCCGACCCGAAAGTGATGGCCGCGGACGGGGGTTTTTCAAAAAATAGGGTGGGTTTACTTTTTTATTCATCAAATGGGGGGGTTACTTTCACTAGAACAAATTCTACTTTTCATAGAGGTTTTTGACCTCTATGAAAAGTGTTATCTTTTAAGGTGTTATCTTATCTTCCAAGCTTACATAGGGGTTTCAAACCTCTATCAAATCTTGACTATTTCATAGGGGTTTCAAACCTCTATCAAATCTTGGCTATTTCATAGGGGTTTCAAACCTCTATAATATCTTCAAAGGCTTACATAGGGGTTTCAAATCCCTATCAATTGTAGTGATTTCATAAGGGTTTGAAACCTCTATATTATAGGCTTACATAGGGGTTTCAAACCCCTATCAAATGTAATTTTAAAAAAATAATAGCTGAAAATGACCAAAATTAATTTCCATTTCCATTTTCAATTGAAAATATACAAATCTACATTAATATTATTATTCCATTCAATCAATAATGTAAAGTTTGAACAAATATTCTTGCCATTCCAAAATAAAAAATCTTTTGATTCATCTCCGCCTCTTAGTAGAACATTATTTGCTTTAAGGTCTCTATGAACAATTCTTAATCTGGAGTCTTGATGAAGATATAAAACTCCTCTAGCAATCCCAAGAATTATGTCACGACGCATCGCCCAATCCAATGATGTGCTTCTACTTTGATCTGCGTATAAATTTTGCTCAAGTTACTAAGTACATAATATATAGTTTGTAGCAAACATTGAAAAGTAAATAATATTCATGGAAGCATATACCGAAGAGAAGAAAGTCCAAGCATACCTGCAATGCTCCTGCAAATGAAGCATCAAGAAGAAGAGGAGCAATATAGCCGGTTGTGTATGTTAGAAATAGTCTTTCATAATCAACACATCTCAAGTTTTCTTAGGTCTAACCATATATCTCCAAATTCCTTCAATTTCTAGCTGGCCATTTTCTAACTGCGACATTTTCAAGGTGGTTAGCATAAGGTAAATTACCAACAAAAAAAATTGTCATTCATATGAATATATCCAATTAAAGATACAAATGTAAACCTCATGAGCTTAGACACAATTTCACTACACAACATTGCAGTCCTCACAGATTATTAGGGGTAATGTGATTTTCGACTTCAAGAAAAATGAGTACATAAGAGACTCAAAACCAAGTGTTAAGTAATGCTAAAACAATGTACGAGTTACGGTGAAGCTATTAATACATCGATCATCAATAGAAAGAACACACTTTACGGCATAAACCTTTTTTTTCTTTTTTTTTCCCGAATCGAATAGCATTCACCGGTGACATAGCCATATAATTACATCGAGACGAAGAATCAATTTTAACTAGAGTAAATTAAGAGCAAATGAGAGGAAGCTTAACCGATATTTGAACAACAATCACGAAGTGGTATTTTAAGCGGATTCGTCACGAACAGACTTCAAAACTCTCATTGTTCGGGTGGCCTTTCCTCATCAAACCATCTAGGAGGATCAAACCCAGACCCACCTAAAAATAAAACAAACTTTCACTTAGAACTTCCCGGTGGAGACGATACAAATCGCTCGCATTCGCATGAATGAACAATCTAATTCGATAAATGCAATTCAAGACGATCCTAAACCAACATCGTAAATCGAAACCATTACGGCGGACAAAGAGTTTGTAAAATACCAAAAGGATTGCAGCAAAAAAGCCGCCAAGCCATCAAAGAGTTTGTATCTCCAATAATCCTAAGAAAATAGGTCCATAAAATCAACAGCAAAATTCAAAGTCTTCGAAACCCAATACATAACGACTGGTAAATGGTGAATGACTACCCCATAACCAACAAGACAGTCACCCCAATTAAGTCCAACTAAATACCAAATTTGTGTCTTAATATGATTGGACACAGTTCTTTACAAATCTAAAAGTCAATTAGTTAAACCTACTAATCTGTTGGTTCAAACTATGGCACAACTCCTTGCCTTGCAAAAAAGAATTACGAAGAAATCTAACGGAGCATGGGGATGAGTGACAACAAGCAAATGATAGGATAGAAGATGGCTACTCACAGAGCAACTGGAGGACACAATGACACAAATATCTAAATGAAAAAATAACAAGTATCTAGAAACTACATCGCACCATGTTTGACGCACAGAAGGTTTTAGGCACTTATTTCTCTTGTCAACCATCAGTTAGAAATATGTAAGACTAAAGTCTAAAACCAAGCCATCCAGCTCATCAAATTTTCGAGAGAAAGAAAGGCATGAACAAATCACAAAAAAACAAAGAAAGCTTTAGGCGGGATTCCGCGAGAAGGTATTTATTTCATACGAAACTTTGATTTGGTAAGAAATGCAAGATCGAATCAACAGAAAGAAGAAAGCGGCAACCAACAGTAATCGAGTTCGATCCAAGTTTGAGCAGCTTCAATCACTATGTCCTTGCGTAAAACCGATCGAAATGTGGAAATCTACGCTCCGAGTCCCTTTTTGCAACATAAATTCATTGAATCATTTAAGTTCGTTGAAATGATCACAAATAGAATCAATTAAGTTGGGTGGCAAGTGCAAACTTACAAGCAAAGTATTAGAAAATGAGAAAAACTTAGTCCAAGAATCAAAACTAAAAATCTTACTTTGGAGAACCACGTACTGATTTTATATGTGGTCATGCGACGCAGCTTTTCGAGTTTACGCTTGTTGTTCTGCATCAACCTACACCGATTCAAAGACCAACATAACATGGAATTATTCCATCACAATTAAGTGATAATAGAAATATTAGCAAAATCAGATCGGAAACTAGTTAAATGGCAAAACAAACCTGGCAATTTCCATCTCCTTCAATTTGCGGTTCACCAAATCATATGTAGCCTGCCACCAATTACGCACCTTGCTTTTATGAGTCAACAATTGCAGTTCAATACATGTATTTGTCCATGTATCAAGGTGCATCGAACGATCTCACGAGACCATGCCTAATTGCAAAGACCCCAAATTTATATCAAACAATTTTTTTTTTTTTTCGTTTCTAAATAGTACAAAGTTGCGGTCACAACTCGCCCGCATAAAGACCCCCAAGATGGCAACTCGCGCGCATCACTTGGAAGACTTGGACAAAGAATGGCTTAATGAATTTGCTCTCGATCTCTTTCTCTCTGTCTCTCTCGATCTCTCTGTATATATATATTTCTCCAATAAAAAAAACATCAGATGTGCACGAAACGTGTGGTTTGTGTGGATCACAATACGCAATATTACATGACAAAAATATTTGTGGAAGCTATACATTTATATATGTATATTGTATAGTCATATCACACGTACGGTGCACTGCGAGCAAAAGAACTGTGAAGTATTGCTCAAATTAAGTTGTTTAGCAGAAGCATAGTCTCCTACAACATCATTTGACGATTATGAACTCAAAACATGCAATTGCATTCTCATTTTATTTCGCCGAGGATGTAACTCGTGACAATTAAGACATGCATAACGTAATGCAACCGCAAAAAGATGCAAGACTAAATCTCTCTTCTTTTTTTCTTTTTCTTTTTTAAAGGAATGACTAAATCTCTCTTTTATGTCGGGGGTAAAAAACTAAAAAGCGATGTGCGAATCATGGTCTTCCAAGATGAGCATAAATTACATAAAGAAGAGCTTGAATGAGAAACACGTCTTGTCTACACCCTTTCTCTTGCCCGATTTGGTTGTTTTGGTATGATTAATTAACCTCTCCACCAAACACAAGTATCAAATCAAATTTTACGAACATGAAATAATTTCGGACACCAGTGCACTGTGCATAGAGCCCTAAAATTTTCTCGCAAAACCGAAACAAATATATTCATCAGCGCTTGAGTAAAGCTTATTTGTTTGGATGTAAAATTAAGCATGTATTGATGGTAAGAGGTTTTACGATTAGAAAAAGAAAAGGCTAAAAGTTGATCAACTATCGAAAGCATGAACCAATCTGATGCAACTATTGAAAACCCGTAACAAAATAAAAGTTGGGAAACCTCACCAATGTAACCCATCCCAAGTTTAAATGCATAGATTTAGCACAATGCACTGAGCATTGTTGTAAGTGCGAGGAAAAACTCATGAAAAATATAAGAAACCTGAGAAAAATCCCATTCTAAGTTCCAAAATAGCAACCATGATTGTTCAAACTTGATATCGAGATGAAGCTCCTACTAGGAGGCGATTCGGCCGGTTGGAGCCGACATGGATTTAGGTAGTCACACTTGGGTTCTACAACATCCAAAGATGAAATAATTCAGTTTGAATAAGATGATTGTATGTTTTACATGTATTATGTATATATATATATATAAGAATATTAGTAAAATTAGTTCCTATGTTGTTTTATTTTCCGCAAATACTTGTGTACTTTCTTTGACTGTATTAAGTGTTATATGAATGGCTCAACATGATAGTTGACATGGTAAAGAGGCTTAAGCACTGCGTTCTAATTTTGTACAGGATCAATCAATCATCACCATAGAGAAGTCGTAGAATACAGAGCTTCCGACTTAACAGATGAAGAAGATGTGCATAATTCAAATTGATGCATAAGTAGATTATTTAATTGTCAGAAGTTATTTCCCCTTAAGATTTGCTTCCATAATTAGATGAAAACTCTTTTAGTACTAAGTCTAAAGTTTTTTTTTTCAGCTTGGAAGATAGATCATAAGCATGTTCTAAGCAGGGCCAACATTAAATACTTAAAACTCTTACCTAGTTCGAAACTCGCCAACCCGTCTCATCAATTTTCAAAAAGAAAAATTGTATTACAAAGACAAACATAGATTCCACCCCAAACACTTGCTTGTAAAAATACTTGTAAAAGAAACATTACACACCACCCATTCAAGCAAATATTTTATTAATTCATATAGGCCTTGAACATCCATTTTTCTTCTTCCCTATCCTTGCCTTTACTTGGGTCCTTCTCTCCTTGAGGCTTGCATAATCAATGACTGCTTATATATATCAAATCAATTTAGGTGAATTTTGAAGGATCTAATTAACAAAAAGATTTTACTTACAAGAATACTGCAGATTGAAGGATCTAATTAAATTCTTTGATGATAGCATTATTCTGAGTTGTTGCACCTACACCGATAGAAGTTACTCTAAAACTAAGACAAAGTTCACTAAGGAAAAATGGAAATGAATGAATGATATTTCACTTGAAAGTTATTAAAACTCTTTCAATTGAAAATGAAGCATTGATCAGTAATGTAATGAGAAGTAATAAACTTCATTACCTTTAGTTGAAAAGCTTATACTGATCGGCAGTATGTTGAGGAATAAAGATGTAGATGATCTACTCTACTAGAGACAGAAACTAACAATTTCGAGGAACAAACGACTAAGTTGGTTCTTACAAAATACAACTCCTTTAAGTCAAACGCAATTCAAAAAAAATATATATTAAGAAAATCATGTCTACCTCATATAAGATAGAAAGTGCTGATGCTATTGCCTCTTCTTGTGGAGGTTCTTTAGCCTGAAGATAAGAAATTTACTAATTAAAAAATAAATAAGAGACACATATATGAGAAATCAGGAAAAAATTTTATATAGATTAAAATAATCAATGGATCTAATTGATAGAAAGAGTTTCGGGTACAAAAACTTACCCTCATCAAGAATGGTCTAATATATCCGAGAGAAAGTGATTTGATCTATAGACAAAGTTCTTCCCATGACATCCGAAGCATCTCTGGAACCTTTTTAATAGCAAGTACATACATTAGAAGTGAATAGTTTCCACAAGTACATATATTAAAAATCTACGTGACAACTAACAAATGTAGTTTATCAAGTACCTGGTAAGGGTGCATGAGGTTTTTATATCTATGTTGAGTATATAAGCAAAAGCGAAATCCAGGATTTACACGACCAGCTCTACCTTTTCTTTGTCTTGTATTTGCCTGAGAAATCCAATCTTCTACCATGCAAGACAGTTTCTACATAGGTGAAGTAACTCCAGTAAGTTCCACCATTAATAGATAAATATGCACGGTAATAAGAAGAAAAGCAATAATAATAATAATGATAATAATAATAATAATAATAATAAACTGAAAAATAGAAAATAAATCTCATTAAAAGCTTTTCAAGGTTCTCTACGCTAGAGACTAAGAGATCAATAAGATGCAACTACCAAATGAAGAACATTTTCATCATGTAGATCCAATTGCCTAAGCACATGAATGAGTTCAAATGAACAATTAAGTTTAAACCGAAAAACAAATAAATCTCATTAAAAGCTTTACAAATTCGACATCTCGCTCAACCTAGGAACTCATTACACGCACAAACGAGTTCAATTAGGCATTTCATCAAACATATTTCGGCATCTCATGTACAAGATTAATTAATCTCATCTCAAGATGACCTTCTTAACTAGAAGTGCGGTGAAATCGCAGAATTCGCAATCTAAAACGACGTTTCCCGAAAAATGGATTCACAACAAATTTCAAGGACTCATTTTACACTTTTAACTTCTATCTCGATTCTATCGTTGTTGAAAATTAGGGATTGAGGTTCCATACTCCCAATTTCACTTAATACAACAATTATTACCAAGTTTACATTCTTCGAGATAGATAAATATATGAAATTTCAACAACAATGCATCGATTGCCTAAACCCCTACCAAATGTCATTTAAAAGCTTCGTCACTACACCGATTCCAAATCTCTCCAATTTATAGCACTCGAAATGACTCGCATTTCAAATCGACAAACACGAAGGCAAAAACCAAGCCGGATCAAGAACAAAAAACCAACTACAACTACAAAATTGAGCTAAAAAAAGAATTTGAGATCGGAAGAACAAACGAACCGACAACGAGCTTGGAACTGCGAACTTGGGACATCGGAAGGAGCCTTGTCGTTGGCGTGTTCGTCATTGTCATCGTGTGCGGAGTCGCGCCTGAAGATCCGAACCACGAACTCGCCATCACTGCTGTTCTTCAACTCTCAAACTCGTTCGATGGATACTAGCTAGGGTTTTAATCGAGAGTGAAGATTCATGGAAGATGATTGAGAGCGAAATCTAGCTAGGGTTTTGATCAAGAGGAGAGTCGTTTCGGTGGTTGAGTCTTTGGATGAAGAGTGAGAGAAACGGGTTTGAGTTTTGTGTTCTGTTTTTCTAACAATTTATATACATTAGATAGCGGTTTACTAAAACCCCCACTAAAAAGGTGCTATTAAAAGGCCTAATTGTTCTAGTGTTTAAAATTACAAAAGTAAGGTATGTCTCATTTTGAAAAGGAGCTATTGGTGATGATGTAGATATATGACGTGGTGTGTTTGATGAGGTGGAATGAATGTCTCATTTTCAAAAGGAGTCATCTATACAAAATATAAACGACATGTGCGTATCGAGATGGACAAGCCGCATCACACACGTATCTCGAGGTGGACAACCGCGATACGCACGTATCTCGAAGTAGACAACTCATGTAAAGGGCGCATATATATCTCGAGGTGGACAACCCGCATCACGCACGTATCTCTAGGTAACAACAACTCATGTAAAGGTCATGCACGTATCTCGGCGTGGACAATTCATGCAAACGTCGCGCACGTATCTCGAGGTTGAGAAGTCAAGCAAACGTTACGCTCGTATGTCGAGGTGGTCGACCCATTCAACCTCATGCAATTCATACAAACGTCATGCACGTATTTCAAAGTGTGCAACTTATGCAACCTCGTGCAATCGATGCAAAACGTCGTGCACGTATCTCGAGGTGAACAACTCACACACTCTCGTCCAATCAATGCAAACCGTGCAAAGATCACGCACGTATTTCGAGGTGGGCAAACCAATCAATGCAAACCGTGCAAATGTCACGGACCAGTGCACATAACACGAATGACGCATTCTCCAAATGCGCCATTCGTGTTATGGAACACTCCACGTGGCGTCCATTCATATTATGGAACAAACCACGTGACGCTACGTGGGATGTGGATGTTCAAAATACATGAATGGCACATTCTCAAAATGCGTCATTCGTGTATTTTCAACATTGCACACTAATGGCGTATTTTCAAAATGCGTTTTACCTTAGTTATGGAATAAAAAAATACACACTTATTTTACTCATTTAAACGAATTTTTGTTGTACATTGCAAATTTTTCGGCGGTGGACAGTGCAATGGAGCGTGCTGCACTACGTACATCATCAAACCATACATCAAGAACAACAATTACAACAACATCCATCAAATTAACAAAATTTTAATATAAAAATACAAACGACAACAATTACAACATCCATCAAAATCAACAAAACTTTCGTATAGAAAATGGAAAATGATTTTTTGATATTCTTTTATTACAAACATTTAGTGTAGATTCCTTAAAATTTGTAGGGACTACACATTTCAATCAAATCTACCATTGTGCAACAGTGTCTGTAGAATGTTTAGATTATCATCTTTCAAAAAAAAAAAAAAAATACAGTAAATAAGTTTTATTGAAAAGAAGAAATTACGTAGGGTTTGGATTGTGTGGGGCATGGGTGATGGTGCTGGGGATGGGGTGGCGGTGGTGGGGCTGGCGAGGTGGTGGTGGGGCGATGGGATGGGGCTGCTACTGTGTGGGGGTTTGGATGGTGAGGAGGTGGGAGGGCTGGCATGGTGGTGGTGGCCGAAGAGAGAGGGAGCAGATGGCTTGAGTGAGAGGGGGATGGATTGTCAACAAAGAAAAAGAGCAAGAGAGAGGGGATGGATGGTCAACAAAGAAAGAGAGAGAGAGAGGCTCGTGGGGCCAGCGATGGGGCAAGGATTCGCCGAAGATGGGAGACAGAGGAGGTTGTCGTTGCGGGGCTCTACAGGAGCTATGGTTTGATTTCTGGCAAATAGGTTAAAAACCTATTAACGATCCAAGTTTCCACTTATATTAAATTCTGCCCACTAATATTATGTAAATTATTTATTAGATTTAGAAATTATCAATCGTAAAACATATTAAATTATTTATTATCTTATCAATTACAATACATAATCAAGTTTTATGGATTGTAATGCAAGAAAAAATTTATTATACACGTGAATTATAAAATATAATATCGATTTAAAGCATTAAGATCATAACCTCATATACTATGACTTTGCAATTGGTTTAATCCATACCTTGGTTTAGATTAATAAACAACTCACACATATTAAACATTGACATCATGAAATAAATAAAATATGTTAATGAAAAAACACCTCTTAATTAATATGGAATCTCTAAAATTGAGTCTCCAAAGTTATGACTATGTAAGTAATAGAAAATAAAAGCTAGAATAGATGAAAGGTTGTTTATTTCGAAGCCCTAGCCTTCTATAGATAATATTTTGTTAATATTTTTAATCCTAATCCAAAGTTTTTATGGCTAACTTCAACGATTCCTCATCAATTTAAATTTCATGTAAATCGTTGGAAGAATCAATGAGTTCCTCCCTAAGATCTCAGTTTATCAACGATTTAGGCATCGATTCATTAGTATTGTTCACTTCGCAGGTACATAATTTGATTTAACTGTTTTCAATATAGCTAGCGATTTGCGTTCATTCCCGCATTGCTGGCAAACTGTTGGGACTTTTTCGGTGTTGATCAAATTCTCCTCTTTTCGCTTTCCATTTTCCTTCATTTATTCATTCCTCTTTCTTTTAACCTAAAAGCACATAAATAAGAGAAAACTCACTATAATATAGTTCTTTACATTCAAAATGACCTTAAAATCTACTATAAAACATTGTCTAATTATTAACTTGTCATAATACTAGGCCTGACAATTCATTTATTGTGAATAAAGTGAGCCAACTTCAATAGTTCCCTACTATTACACATTGACAAGCCTTTAAAAGGGTTTTGCATTACTTGAAAGACATTGTTGAAAGGGGACTTCGATTCAGACCTGGATCTTCTATATTAGTAAATACGCACTTTAATGCAGACTAAGTAGCATGCCTCAATGAAAAAAAAAGTATGTAGCTAGGCTCACAGTGTTTTTAGAGTTTAAATTAATTGCTTGGCAGTTTAAAAAGCAACTGGTTGTAGCCTGTTCGAGTACTGAATTTGAGTGTAGAGCTTTGACCCAAGTTTCCATGGAGATTTCTTAGCTTCAGTCTCTTATTACGAATTGAAGATTTCTATATTGACTCCTCCCATAGCATGGTGTGATAATCTGAGTGCTACTGCACTAGCCAAGAATCCAATCTATCATTCTCGCACGAAGCACAATGAGTTGGATATACATTATGGTTGGGGATAAATTCTTTTCAGGCAAGCTTGATGTACATCATGTTTCTTTTGTTGATAAGATTGCAGATATTTTTACCAAAGGTTTTGTCACGACCCAAATAACTAATACACGTTTATTTCGTTAATCAAGACAAAATGACCCGTGACGTGGGACTCACAGCGAGATACTTGTCACTACCGAGACAAGGTGGCCGAGGTAAATATTATATTTGTTGTGCTATTTGACTAGTGTATTGTACATGTATAGACTACTAAGTCATTTACAAGTATGCACATACCGAGACGAGCGGGGGACGCGCCTCGAGTCGCATGTCAAAGTGGGACCGAGATAGCAGCATATGTGGTACGCTTAATGTATTTGAGTTAAAGAAGAAAAAAATGAAAAAATGAGTGGCTAGAATTAATCTTATATATATATATATATATATCAATGGATAATATGTGGTTTTATCCACACTTCACAAAAAAAAACAAACAAAAAAATAGAGAAGAGAAAAAAACGCAGTGAGGAGAGGAAGAAGAAAGAGAAAGCTGGAAGAGAGAGACTGGGAAAGAGAGAGACTGACAACTCAACGACGAGAACGCAAGGTGAGTTAAGTTGCTTTGGCGTTGTTGCTTGTTGATTGTTGTTGTTGTTGTTGTTGCAGTTGGTGGCGGTGTGGTGGCCATGGAGGCTCGACCTCCATGGCCGTGAGAGGTGTGAGGAGGAAGATGGCAGGGGTGTCTCCCCTGCCATCGCCTCCAGTTGGGTTGGGGTTAGGAGTCAACCCCAACGCCTCAAATGGAAAAAAAAAAAAACAGGCATCGGCTTTGTTTCGCGCGAGGAAGAACAAGAAGCATGGTCAGGCCAACCCGGGCCTGGGTAGGTCGGGCGGACCTGTAACCCGACGGGAACGGGTCATACCGACTTGGATCTGGCTGGACCGGGTCGGGTCAAATTTTTGGGGCATGTTGTCGGATAGACAGAGATATTAGTAGATCCAGCAAAGATTCAGGCGATTATCGGTTGGCCAGCACCAACTTCAGTGACTGAGATCAGAGTTTTTCTAGGTTTAACTGGGTATTACCGCCAATTCATGAAAGATTTTTAAAAATCGCTTCACCAATTACTAAATTAACTCATAAAGATGTGATATTTCATTGGTCTGAGGAATGTGAGGAAGCATTCGCTCAGCTGAAAAGGTTATTGACTATTACACCAGTATTAGTGTTACCAGAGGTTGGACAGGGATTCTCCGTCTATACTGATGCTTCTCATAGAGTTCTGAGATGTGTATTGATGAAGGTTACCGATACAGTAGCATATGTATCCAGACAGTTGAAGGTACATGAGAAGAATTATCTAATGCATGACTTAGAGCTAACATTAGTAGTGTTTGCGTTGAAGATATGAAGACACTATCTGTATGAAGAGACATTTACACTCTTTACTGATCACAAGAGTTTGAAATATCTCTTCACACAGAAGGATCTGAATATACGACAGTGCATATGGTTAGAATTTCTAAAAGATTACGAATTTTCCTTAGAATATCATACGGGAAAATCTAATGTAGTAGTTGATGCACTGAGTAGGATATCTGTTGGAGATGCGGAGGTTCCTACTGATACTCGAGTTGAGATTTGAGCACAAATGAGAGTACAGACCGTATCTACGCAAAGAGTGTCAAAGGATAAGAGGACCGACAGGTTCTACTTGGGGTTCAGTGAGTTAACACAGAGTGCAGATTGTGTTGATTGGACGGAGAGTCTGACCAGTGTTTGCGCTTCAGAGGTAGACTGTGGATCCCGTCAATACGGAGTTGCGAGATGAGATTCTTCAGGATTCACATCGTTCGCGATTCACTGTTCATTCAGGAAGGATCAGTATAGACGGAGAATCCCTGTCCAACCTCTATGAGAAGCATCAATATAGATAGAGAATCCATGTCCAACCTCTATGAGAAGGATCAGTATAGACGGAGAATCCCGTAACCAAGCCTTCATTTAAATCACTTAAGACTTAATTAAGTATCGATCAGCCTTTCGTCCATATTTCCTCCAAATCTCCATGTATTGTTATATTATCACATTGACAGGTAATGCAAATGTTAAGTGGAAGCATTGGTAATTCAAATATTAAGCAGAAGCATTAATTCTCCAAAACATTCCTAAGTGTGGAAAATCGAGAAAAGACAGCATCACATGCATATATAGATATGAAACTATTCACTCAACCCAATGTATAACCCAAAATGACATAATTAATAATAATACAACAAAATTCAAGACATACAAATGAGTGAGGAGAGTCGTCAAACTACTCAGAGGAAGTTGTCGATCTTCTCCTTCCCCGGTCTGCTACTACTCGATGGACCTACACCCACTTTCACAAACTAGACGGTGAGTATAGTGATATTTAAGTACTAACTATAGAATTTCATGTCACATTTCCAAAATAAATGAATGATATTTAAAAGCATAAATGAGCAAAATAAATTGCTGAAACAAGTAATGCAAGTAAATACCATAGTTAAAGATATAGAGACAGACACAAGCTAAGTCGAGATGATCCACGTCCGGTCGGCGGTGAGACCTATCACCTACCTTTTCCCACTACGATATGGAGCTGTGCTCAACATATCTCACGTAAATAGCGGAGCTGCACTTTACGCTTTAGAACATCAATCTCATGCTTCCCAAGCACCCTGAGCCCTATAACTCGTGTGCCGCACATGTGTAATGGTGAGTACCGGAACCCCGATAGAGCCATGTCCCCATGAACCGCGCATTTCTCGTGCAATGGACACTAGATAATCTCAATTTTAATTTCAAAGACAAATAATTTCAAAATTCTAGGTTACCAAGACAAGTTAGGCTATAAAGCCCAAAGGAAATTGAATACAAGTCTATTTAAATTCAAAGTAGTCCATTAGCTTGTATTTCATCAATTGTATTCAAGAACGACATCAAATGTAGGAATTAGAGGCAATGAAATAATTTACAAGACATCATGTCACAATATTCATCCATGAATAGATACAAGAACAACATGATGTGAGATGACAAGTAGTAATGTCTACCAATAGACCAATAAATCAATGAGGGCGAATGAAATGAAATATAATATTCTTACAGTTGTACTTATAGGTCACATGCTTATCCTAGTCTATCCGATCCCTCGACAATTTAGTAATGCGTGCCCAAACGCCTAAGTTCTCCCCTTAGTTTCCTAATATTCAATAATGTTTCAATTTAAATCAAATTGAAATCGAGACAAATTTCTAAACACTTTGTTTATTTATTTTCAGCCATTTGGCCTATTTCGTGTTTTTCAAGGTAAAACCCTCGAAAAATGCTCGTCCAAAACTCCAAATATTTTATTTTTCCTAGAAAGTCATTATTTGCTATTTATTTTGTCGAAATATAATTTTTCGAAACTTTTCCTAATTTTTCTCAAATTTTCCCAATTTTCCTTTCCTTTTCTCCTTTTTTTTCTTTTTTTGTGTTTTAATTTGGGTTTAGGTTGAACTGGCCGAACCGGTTTCGAACCGGCCCAGCTTCACCCAACCCACTTTCTCATCTCTCTTTTTTTTTTTTTTTTTTTTTCTTCGGGGTCTGAACATGGTTCGGCTCGGAGCGGAACCGACCCGGTTCACCCATTGTCTTCTTTCTTTTGCAAAGAAACATAGCATCGGCTCTGTTTCTGAAATTGTTTTTTAATTTCTTCTTCGCTAGGGTTGGGCTTCCATCCCAAACCCCAGGTGGAGTTCGAATGCAGGGTAGACTTTTCCCCTGCCATCCTCGAGCCCTGACGAACTGCCATGGCAGTTTGTCCGAGCTCGTTACCTCGAACCACCACGATGAATGGGTCCCACAGACGACCCTGAAATGACATGTGGTACGAGTTAGATTTTTTAAGGTTGTTACAGTCTTCCTAACTAATTAGAATTTTGCCCTCGAAATTAAAGCAATTCACAAAGGAAGATGGTGTTTTATGAAGGCCCAAGTCCATACCCGCCTAAGGTCATACCCTCGTCTTACTTTATAGGACTGGGCTCTTCCGTGACGAGCTCAGCTCCTCCGGCCCCTGTCTCAAATCCATAAACTCTCATCTCGATCGCTTCATGACTGAAGGTGGAAAATAGTGCTGATAGAACTTCTGCTTGAAAGCATCCCATGTTTCAAACTTTCCGTGAGTGGCCACTGTCATACGCCACCACGCGTCGGCATCTCTCTCGAGAGTATAAGATGAGATCTTTGCTCGACGTCTATCCTCAATCCTCGGACCCGATGAAGCTTCTCCTGAGACATGATCCATTTCTCAATCTTATGAAAATCCCTGATTCCATCAAAATAAGCTGGTAAGGCCGGTTTGATGGGAGGTGGCAAGGGAAGTCTGCCTACTATGCTTTGTGCTGGCGAACTTGATGATATGGATGATACAGGAGGCACAACCAGTGGGCGCGTAGCTATCCCCGAACCTTGAGATCCTCGGTTCCATACCCTTGCTCCCTTACCCATCTGTTCGCCACTTTTTTCTTTAACAACTGATTTACCTGACTTGAAGAGGTACAAAAATTTGTCTCGCATATAGTCTTCCTATTCCTAAGTGAGTTCTGAATCTCCATGAAACTGCCACTTGACTAACACCTTCGGGATACTTACTTCTTAACTGTTGTACCATTCGGTTAAAAATCCGAACTGGTTGCTCTTCATTTGAGATATCTTCACTCAAATCAATCTGACTCAAATCCACTGTCTGTCTCTCGCCTACCTTTGACTTGGCTAGTCGAAGCATCGAAATATGAAACACCAGATGAATTCCCGACATCTATGGAGGTAATTCTAGCTCATATGCAATCTTTCCAACCCGTTTCTTGATCTTGAAAGGCCCGATGAATCTTGGTTCTAATTTGCCTTTCAAACCAAATCGATGATGACCCTTATGAGAAGAAACCTTTATATATACTAAAGTTCCCTCATCGTACGCGAGATCGTTGCGATACATGTCTGCATACTTCTTCTGTCGAAGAAACCTTTACATATACTAAAGCTCCCTCATCGTACGCGAGATCGTTTCGATACATGTCTGCATACTTCTTTTGTCGATCCTGGACTCCCTTGAGTCTCTGACGAATCAGTCGTATCTTCTCCGTGTGTCGACAACAATCTCAGGCCCCACGATCTCCCGGTCCTCTGGCTCAGCCCAACACGATGGCGAGCGACACGGTCAACCATAAAAGCCTCAAAAGGTGCCATCTCAATATTTGCCTGATAACTATTGTTATATGCAAACTCACATAACGGTAGGTACTCATCCCATGATCCGCCAAACTCTAAGACGCACACCCGTAACATATCCTCGAGAACCTGTATCAATCTCTCAGTCGGCCCGTCAGTTTGAGGATGAAAAGTCATACTAAACTGTAGGTGTGTACTAATACGTGGATGTGGAGAAATGTAGGGACGATAGGCTAACTAATACGTACTTAAGTCTTAGATCATGTGGATTAAGGCTTGAATACGAGATTAGGCCGGGCGGTGCCCTGTTTAGAAGTAGGGGCCGTCGCAGGTTTCTTAATTTTTTGTTTCTACTACTTGCGTGGCAAACTCAATGTCTTAATTTTAGTGTGCCCTGGACTTGTTGACTATGTCCACTTGGGTCCGAACTACGGGTCCTAATGTCGGTGTTGACTCCCGAGGGTTGACTGAGTGTGCCACATCACTACAGTCCAGGTCACCAACCTAAAATGTCACGTGGCACGGGTTAAATTTTTACACTATGTACAAGCCGAGGCGTTTTGTGAAGGCGTTGGGCATTTTCTTGGAATTTGAGCCCTGTCTTTCTCATGGGTCTTCACAAAGCTTCATACGCAACGTCTCTAGTGAGTTTCCTCTTATCCGATCAAGTTTCAACCAACGATTCCTACACAACTAAAGGTGCTGAGCCTTTATTCTGCTTTTGACTGGATATTTATGGAAAATTACTCCTTTGTGTTCAATTACCTATGTTTACTTTGAAAACACAAAAATATATGTTTATAAGTATAAATGGAGATAAAAAGTCTTGAAATTTATAGTAATATCACACTAAAATACATCACAATTAGCTTCTTATCATCTGTCCATATTGTAACATTCACTTGTACTGTGTTGTGAACTGAGGTTCCGGATCTTAGGATCAAGTGTTAAGTGGTCTAGGTCTCTCTTGATCCAACAGATTGATAGACATTTGTACTTTCCTATGTAAGTGAAATAAATCACTCTTTCTTCGACTGTTCAGTTGAGAACAGAGAGCAGCAACAAAGTACTGGTATTTAATTAAGTGGTGTTGAATGTGTAGACTTGAAGTAGTTAAAAAAAAATTATATTAGCCTTCTCTTTAATTTTCGTGTAACTAAAAGTTTTATATATGATATATAATGCACCTCAACCAACTCGAACAACCAAGTGCATCCAACTGTCAGAACTACCAAAGAAGAAACAACTGATGAAAATGAGCAACTACATGGGTCATCGTTGTTGGCTTATTTTTTTTTTTTATACATCATGTATGTGCTTATGTATTGTTTATTAGAGAACTACGCGGACTTTGATTTCTTTAAAATTTTAATAAAATGAGTACGTATAGGGTAGCTTGATTTTTTTTGAGAAATTGGAGTCTAGCTCCAAAAAGTTGTAAGGGCAGCTTGATTTTAGGCAAGTCTTTTGTTAACCATTTAATTAATGTATTAAATAAGAGAACTACCTGAGTTTAATTCCTTTAAAATTTTAAATAAAAGGATACGTATTCAGCTTAATTTAAGCTCAAGCCCCTTTGTACTTTGTAATACATTTAGCCAGGCTATTGAAAAAAAATACATTTAGTCGGGCGTGGAGCCATATTAGGGGCAAGCCTAGGCTGTAGCCGAGCCCATACTTTGCTTTAACCCAAGCCATACTTTTAATTGAGCCCACCTAGCCTTAGTGCGCACACGCAATTGAAAAAAAAAAAAAATGCTGAATATCAACGCAACGAGAAAACAAAGGAAATTCATGCATCAACGCCCAACACTCCACAAAAAATGTTCTTAACTACATGTCAAAAGTAGAAAAAGAAGGGATGAACAGTGGTGTCCTTCACAAAAAGGGACAACTGATGCAAGTGGGTCACATACATCCATTCGCTCTATTTTGAAGTTTCTTCAACAATCTATAAGTTGTCCATGTATAACAATTACATGTTTGATTGTGAATTCATAGATTATTAAGATTAGACCAAATCTTAACTACAATAACTTGGCATCATGTCTGGTCATCGAGTTGTGTGTGTGCCGTTTCGATACATCTCGACATGTGCGTGTTTTTGTATTTGACAAAGCGCATACAACTCTGGTCACCAAACACAATATCAAAAGTCGGTCATTAACGCATTAACGCTTTCATAATGATAAGTTGATTATTATAGTGTATTAAAAATGTATAATTGTTAAACAGCAAAACAAATACATATTGTTTAATTTAAATAATAATAATTAATAAAAAGTTATTAATAAAAAAAATATACATTACATCTAGCCCAGGGCTAAAAAAAATAGGATTCGCCTTTGCATTTAGTTGACATACTACATTAAAGGACTATACGGGCTTTGTTGATTCCTCAACCATCTTAATAAAGATGAGATGTAGGCATGTTGATGTAAGCCCTATTAAGGGTGGCAATTAGTGTCTTGGTATATAAAAATGTATCATTTTATAAACATGTCACAACTTGTATAATGCAAACTCATGACCCGACCTTTTTATTAATTATGTTAATCATGTTCATGTTTAAATGGATTGTGTTAAACATGTAGAATATTCATGTCATCCATTTATCAAATATTGTATTTTAACTTTTTAATTTATTTAAACTTTTATAGCTTGCTTACAATTTTTCTTAAAATATATCTACATGAATAAATTTAAATGAACTTAATAAATATAAATATAATAACTAAATAGTCAATACAATTTCTTAAACTTTTATTTTACTTTTTTATTCAAGTCTTAAGATTTAATAATTAATAGAGATAAAATGACTCATAACAGATGACATATAAAAATTATAAAAATCCTCTTAAAAACATCAATTTACTTTGGTAAAAAATTTATAATCCTTTCTTAATAAATAATTATTAATAGTATATAAAACGTAAATAATATATTAAAAGTAAAATAAATATTTCCTCTAAAAATAAAATAAATTATGATAAAAGATGTCTGGAAATATATAATAAATCGTGTTATTAATATATATTCAAATAGGTAAATTCTTTAATCACGTTAAATGTGTCATAATTAGACTTGTTCAGCATGTCGAGGCCAGGCCAACGACGTGGGCCGAGCTTGGGTTTTGAATTTAATATAAAGCCGACTCGGGCCCGCGAAAGCCCGACCAACTAATGGACGAGCTTGAGTTTGAGCATTTGCCCCAAACCATTGTTGCAATTTTTATATATATTCTTATAAAAATAAATATTGGTTGTGAATTTTGAACCCAATACCTTTTGGTATTATTAAACATCATAATCGCTACACCACCACCTCCTTATTTGTAATCCTCAATATTTATTAAATATATCTAGTTTTAAAAAGTGTTTACAACCACATTTAGATCGTCAAAGCTCGCATAAGCTCGACTCGGGCTCGCCCAGGACCGCCCTCTGAACATGTCTAGTCATATTCGAGTTAAGTAGGTTCACCTGTTAATGACCCGCATTTTAACCATGTCTAATCATGTTGACTTGTTTATGACCCAAACACATTTATGTCAAACCCATAACTCGTTTGTTACATGTCATGTTTATGTTGGGTTATTGTGTCATGACACAAATTGCCAACCTTATCTGAAACCCTTTCTTACACATAATTAATGTATTAAATTAGAAAACTACATTAGCTTTGGTTCATTTAGAATCTTAATAAAAAGGATACATAGTCAGCTTGATTTAAGTTTAAGCCATTTGTATTTGTGACCCATTTAGTTCATCAATGAATTAAATTAGAGAACTATGCGGCTTTAATTTCTCTAAAACTTAATTAAGAGGATATGTTGACAGCTTATTAATACAACTAAAGTCGATTATACTGTAGAAAATTAATTAGAGCACCAATATATACACCCCACCTTACAGAAGGGCGCCTTAATAGAAAAAGTCAAACTTTAAAAGAGCATTTCTAATGCAAAATGTCAATTGTGCCCCTCTCTTGTGTTTAGTGCCCGTGCTACCCTTTTCCTCCTTTTTGCGCACCAGACCATCATCCCTCCATACACTCTCTTCTTGTAATGAGGGCCGCTAAGGGCACCCCACCATTTAATGAGGGCACCCAACTTATTTGTAAAAATTCCAACAAAAATAGAAAAGACCATTTTGCCCCTGTATATATATAATGGTTCAAACCCCACAAACCATTTTGACAAGGAGTTAGGGCACCCACCAATGAAGCTTGAACCACAAAGCCACTGACCCACATTGCGTTTGACGAAGAGCTGATCGATTATTGCTCGTCCGACAGCGAGGTAACAATGTTTGACAACCATATTCGGGTTTTTTAGAACTGTTTAGTTGTGTATAACAGTGAAAATGATGATTTGTTTGTCAACGTAGGGTTTGGTAATTTCTTCAAATCCGAAGTTGTTTCCACTGTATAATGGAGGATTGTAATGCTTCGGTGCCAGAGGAGGTCGTCCTTGAGGTAATTTTGCAAATTTTTTGTGTTTTTTTTGCGGTATCCGAAGTTTCTGTCTGGGTGCGCGATTGTTTCGGCCTCGCGGGACCGAGATGTATGGTAATGTCTCGGTCATAGAGGACCGAGAGGTTTCACGCCGGTCACGATGCAGAAACAACCGAAATCTTGGGTAACTCTCCGTCATACGTAAACGAGACTACGATGAAAGTTTCGGGCTGTCTGTAACCGAGAACATGTTTTTTTGGGTTTTTTGTGATTGTCTTGTACATTTTGGTTGATTATAATGTTACACTGTTGTTTGTATTGCGAGGTAATGCCGTTATCTAGTAATTTTCCGGATTACAAGGACACTTTTACACCTTCTAAGCCATTCCCCTCTCGAGAAGCGGCTATTTCATGGCTTCAAATGATTGGTGGCGAGAACAAGTTTGTGTTAGTAACGAAGCGCTCGGATGCCGGGGCATTAAGCGCGGGAGAAGGGTGAAAATTGCTGTGAGAGGTGCAGGGACATATAGGGGACCGCTCGAGTAGGGAAGGGGAAAGCGGCAAAATTTTTAAAGAAATCAAGGAATGATGAAAAGGCGAAGGACTCACACTAGTACGAAGAAATGTGGATGCCCTTTCCAAATTAACGTCAAGGAGAATGCTTGACTCCTTATGGTATGTCACCGTGATTTGTGAGAGGCACAATCACGACACCGCGAGAAGATTGGATAAGGGGAGGAGGAAGTTGATGATGCGGGGGAGGACGAAAGTGAGCGGCTCGGGGAGATTAGTCCACATTCGTCTTTTGTGGAGTGCGAGCAGGAAGTTGAGGATGCGGGTGGGAGGACACCGGGGTCTCCAATCGGAGGCACCCCAGTGTCGGAGGCACCCAGTCTCCAATCGGATTTGAGTCCTCCCACTCCACAAAAGCTTCTAGGCAGAAGAAAGGCAAGGTTCCACAAATGCGTCGTGCCAGTCGACGCACGCAAAGTGGATCTAACATGGCTTATGGTCATTGCTTAGAACCGGATTGGTTGCCACATGTTGATGCCATTATCGATGTGGTTTCCGATAGGAATTGTGGATATAGGTGTATAGCCTATGGGCTTGGACTTGCCGACGTAGACGGGTGGAGGATTGTGCGTAGACGGATGTACGATGAGATTATCGGGTATGAAGACCTTTGGCGGGAAGTGCTTGGCTCGAGTTTCGAGACTGTCAAGAATGCGGTACATTGCCCAGAGAAGCAAGAGGGGGCATCTTTCAAAGAATGGTTGACACTTCCAGACACGGGATTGTTAGTATCCACCGCATTCAATGTCATTCTCGTCAACCTCTCGCATGGGAGTGCCTCCACATTCCTACCTCTACGTAGTACTCCAACGTCGTCATTGCACTGACAGACTTATCATTGCAATGGAAAATGAAAGGAATATCCATTGGGTTAGGGTAAGTTCTATGATTTTTTGTGAATTGGTTTGTTTCCCCCTTAATCGGGTTTGTGACAATATCTTCTATGTTTTACTGTTCACTTTGACAGGTGCAGTTGCGTGTGAATGCACCGCTGCCATCCTTATATCCATCGTGGGATCGGTACGTTGAGGACCGCGCCAAAGGTTGGCGAGATGGATTCGTTTTTGAGACATCGCGCCCATTGCAACTAGCGATCATGAAGCCACCATACACATTGTAGATTTAGATACACCGTAGGTTAAAGCTTGTACCTAGACGGCTAAACATTAAGAAATTTTTCCAATTCGTCAGAATGTTCTATGTATATGCAAATGTTGTGTTGTGTTTTGATTGTTGTTGTGTTTTGATTGTTGTTTACTTATGGATGGACCCTTTTTAGAGTCAGTTTGAATGTTATGGAGATTTATAATTAATTAAGTTTCGGTGCAAATTGTCGTGATGGATTTTCAATCTTGTATTGTTAGTTTGACGATTTCCCAATTTTTTTGAAACTGTAATGTTCAAATTCATCCATTTCTGATGTCTCGGTCAAGCAGGTTCGTGAAACAACCCATATTTTCGGTCACCCATGACCGACAAGTATTCCAATATATCGGCTATGTACAACCGAGTCCTATTTTAATTTCTCGGTTGTACACCACCGAGATGGATTGACCATTTCAATTCGCCTGACTCTCGTCCTACGACGACCGAGCCTACTGAGACCCTCTCGGAAGTGGACAACCGATACGCAGTTAACTCTTCCGGTCTTCGTGGCCTGGACTGCGAGTTCCCAAAAATATTAGCTTCTTTCTCGGCCAAGGCCGAGACAGTTGACACAGTCTCTGGCATGTGTGGTCGAGAACCACGATTTCCCAATTTTTTTACATTTGAAAAAACCGCCACACACACATTACAACTACTCTACCAAATGTAACTTAATTCGACGATCTTCAACCGAGCCCTAATTTGGAAACGAAATCGGCTCACACACCGGACCCTACAAAATGCAGAAAACTCGAACAACGAAGGAGAAACACACGGCGAGGGACGGAGAACACGATTTCGGGGATTCCTCTCACTGGTCGGTTCAAAACAAATGAATTCTTCCACAAGGAGTTCGGTGAACGAGGGTGGTGGTGGTGGTGGGGGTGGTGGGGTGCCCAGGGGTTTGCACGAGGGTGGTGGGGTGCTCAGGGGTTTGCACGAGGGGGTATTTTCGGTAGTTCGGGGCTAATTTTTGGGTGCCCCAGGTAAAACAGTTTGTGCCCACATTAACTGGGTGCCCTCATTAAATGGTGGGGTGCCCTTAGCGGCCCTCCTTGTAATTTGTAGAACATCGTCCAGTGGCTCAGTCTCGCAAATCCGAATCTCTTATTGGAGAGTTGGTCAGAGCCTACCGAACTTCTAGTTGGAGAGTCGATCAGAGCTCGTCGAACCTCTAATTAGAGAGTCAGTCATAACCTACCGAACCTTTAGGTCGACAATTGTCAACCAAATTTTAACAAGAGGTTCGGTTTGACAAAACTGAACCTAAAAAATAATTTTTAGCCATGTACCGCTGAATCTAAAATAGATATGTCGATTAAGGTTTTGGAGTTAGGTGCTTTGATTTGGATGAAGGGGTATTTTGGTAAAAATGCTTAGGTGCTCTCATTAATTGAATTTTAAATTTGGGATGCACTCAAAATCGGATTGTCCTTATGAAATACAGAGGTGCCTATAGCGGGGCTCATTGATTAATGTGTGCACGTATGGTTTTCTTTTCTTTTTCTTTTTCTTTTTCTTTTTGATGAAAATGCGTGCACGTATGGTAATTACATTGTTATATTTCTTTGTAGGAAGAATGTTGCTACATTATGAATTCGGTATATATGTTATCTATTCATGATCACAATGTTACAAATTCTTGGTTCAATTTTAAATATTATTCAGCATAGTTCTTTTTTTGAGAGGAATCGGGACTTTATTTATTAAAGCTTTATATGTACAAATAATTACAAAAGCGAGAAATAGAGTGTTTTTCATAAATAAAGTCGAAAACATCCCTACCAGTGTAATAGGGGAAAAACGTGTGTCTCTATGTCGAATACCTCCTTCCCCACTCCAAGACGAGTCATCGATGAAACAAGTCCTTCGTGGTGCCACAATCTCACCTAATCAATTAGGTTGAATCGACGATCTTATGGCCGAGATCTACAAAAGTGAGAAAATAAAAATTACATCATATATAGTTAACCCTGAAATGCATTACACTCCCTTCACTTCGGTGGGTTCACTCCTCGGCTTGTTTCTAATTGGAAAATGCTAGAATGACACCCCAAATGAAACTCCAAGTGACACCCATATGACGTAGCATGCGGGTCTCATATAAAAATGTGATTTGGCATGCAGGTCCACATTCATAGGAGTTGTCATGTCCATGCGCTTCGAGATACACACCATACGTGTTATTCACCAAAAACTATTTTGCGCACACTCATTTTTACGTGAGACCCACAAGCCACATCATAAGAGTGTCACTTGAGGTATCATTTGGGGTGTCATTCTAGCATTTTCCTAATTTTATATCCAATCACAAACCAAATAATGATCCCCACCCCAATATGCGATCAGTCATATGCTGCTCCTCAAACTAGCAACGACCCCCAATTACAATCAAACATCACACTTGCAAGCTATACCACTTGCTTTAAACCATAGCCCAACCCGATTTTTAATTTGGCACCATAGATCAAACTCTAATTGCTCTCCGTCGCCAATAACTCGATCGTTCCTCTTCTCCCATATGCACCACAATAAAGCTTGCAACGCACACCTTCAAAACATCAAACATATGTGGCCAACACCTACAAACATATAATCGCCCATAACATTCAACATATGAGAAGATGTCTCCCACTGTAAACCAGTTCATTGACACGTGTCGAGCGTATACAATAATTTCTTGTACTTTTCTATTATTTGTAGTAGTGGTAAATGGGATATCGTCTCCATAGGAATTTATCAAATATCTTAAGAATTAAGGCTACCCTAAAGTTTTATTGAGTTTAAATTGTTTTAATTTAACTATTCTAATTAAACGGGAAATAAATACTATCAATCTAATAATAAAATTAAAAATCAGCTAACTAAAACAATCAAGATTTAATAAACTAATAAATTAATCTAATGCAATTTTAATTAATAATCAAACAAATCAATATATCACTATAAATGAACTATACCATCTAAACAAACTCTCACTATACAACATAATATACTTGGATTGCATTTAAAACACTAGAACATACTGTTAGTTCAGAGTACAGTCATAATCAAAACATATGTGAATCTTAGAATCATTAAATCCTAACTCATAATAGGTTGATGGCCCTTAGCCAGCCACCGATTTTCCTTAAAAATTGAACTATATTCTTATCATCGTAAATCTATCTATTGGATAACACGTAATAACATAGAGACATGATAGCATTACACTCAATGAAAATCATGCATAATCTAAGCTAATATTACCGAAACTACATAATAAACAACTTAGAACACAATCACCTATGACATCCACTCGGAAACCCTATGGATTAATCTTAGTTTCTACTTCTATAATTGTTGTCGATAATTATAGACATAGAGATAGAAACCTTTTACTAAGAAACATATTAGCCACTATGCACACAATACAAATAATCAATAGTTGTAATACGTAAAACAAATTGTTAAAACCGTGATTGATGTGTACGAATGAATTTAAAACATTAAGTTCATGATTCCTAAATTATAACTACATAGCAATCCAAAGTACACTAGATTGCTAGGGTTTGTTTAGATTATTATACTAGTCATTCATGCTAGAAATAAACAATACAATAACATAATTGAAAGACATAATTGATTTAAATAAACAAATACCTCTTAATTAAATCCAAGCTCCAAAGTAATAGATCCTAATTGAAGAGACTAGATATAAAGATAAAAACTAAATTAAGGCTTCATGACGTTCTGATTTCGAAGCCTTATATTTCTATATATAGTTTTCTAAGTATACAAGTCATTAATTGACTTAAATTCCTCATATTAATCTTAAAAACTCATCATCGACCTCGACGATTTGTCAGCGATTCCACATTATGGATAAATTATTGAGCTAATCATTGAGTTATAGCTCTTAGTACTCTACCGATTTTCACTGGCGATTTCTGGTACATTTCCTAATTCGCTGAAGATTCGCCAGTCACACTCAGTTGCTGATTTAGGTGGTGATTTTTAGTGTTGATACAAATCACTAGCTAATCGATGGACCTCTTCTCCAGTTGACTGTTTTGCTATTCTTCCTCTATTTCTTCCATTTTTCCAATTTCCTAATTAAATCCTGAAATCATAAAAACAAGATAATACCTTGTGTAATATCATCATTTATATCCAAAATCAACAAAAATTACACTATGAAATGTGTCTAATAATTGACTTGTCAGATACCCCCAAACTCAGCACTTTGCTGTTTCGAGCAAAAGAATACTTTAAATCATATTCTTTTTTCATTCTTTAAAAATTGATTCAAATTTATTCATCTTAATTGTAAATAATAGAAATTTTAAAATAAATGTAAATTTTCAAATGGAAATATATTACCCAAAATTAAATGAAGATTATGATAGCAAAGAATGATTTAGACAAAACAAAACATCCTTAAATGACAACTCAACCACCCAATGCAGCACCCTTTAGAATTTAAAGTTCAATACAAAGGTTAATACATACACTACAAAGAAATAGTGATTTAGCAACGGATTAGAAATGGAATCACAACATAATGGAAACGGATTAGCAAAGGAATACCAACAAAAATAGAATCAGAGACGGAATAGTAGCGGAATGAAATTCGTTTGAGAAAATGTCATTGCTAATTACTTAGTAATGGAAATTAAATTATGTCTTAAAATAGAGACGAAACGGATATGGAAATAGCAACCATAAAATGGGTTATGAGTTGATGTCCGTTGCTATTCCGTTGCTAATTAGTAACGAAATAGAAACGAGATACATGCTATTTCGTTGCTAATTTGCAACGAAATTGCAACAGACATCAACTCATAAACCCAGAACAATTAACAATTATTTTGATTCAGTGCCTAATCTGTTTGTATGCCCGTAACTTTTTTTAATCACATTTTGTTCTAGCAGGGCTCTCCTAAACATAAACTTGCAGCTGGCCTTCTCTAACGCCCTAAACCCCCTACAACGACTCTTTCGGGTGCTATAACATCCTCCAAAAGCAAATTTCATACCATTCATTCACACAAAATATCAAATATTATACTAAGTAGAACTTAAAAAAGAGAATTCATTCTCAATATGCATAAAACATTGTTTGAAATTTATTTACAAACCAAAAAGCTGTACAAACAAACTAAAATACCTAACTTTTGTCGCCAAGATGCTCCCCATCCACCCAATCCTGGATGTCTCGATCATTATTGTCGTGTTGCTGCTCTAGTGAATATGCTGGATCTATCCCAACCTACTAGTGATGCTTTTGAGGTGGTGGTGGTGGTGCTTAACAGGTGCTCACTCTGAAGTCCATGCACATTTCTAACTCGCTCTGCACGAAAGCCTCGAATTGCGCGAGCCTCTGAACAACTGCATCAAACTCTGAATGTCGCATTATTAGCTCTCGGGACGTGTTCGGCGCCGGGATATCCATATCTAATATTCTTCCAGCCACGTGACCCGAGCACATAGACGTGACCCTTTGGGCGGTCCCCCACTGCATCGCAGTAAATTTGCTCCTCATCTATCGACTAGTCTAAAGTAGCCTTAGTGTGCTCCTCACGAGCTCTGCCTCCATGAAAACAAAGTCGTCAAAGAAAATAAAAATTGAAAAAATATATAAAAAAATGAAAATAAATCATTGAAAAAAAGAAGAAAAAATTTTGATAGCCCACAATCCCACAATCATTTCACTACAAGAAAATGTGGAATTGCATCAAAACATTGCAACAGATTTAATTTGTTGCTAAACAACAACAAATCAGCAACAATTTTGCATCGGAAAGAACGTTTGACTCGGTTGACCAAAAAGCAACAAATTAGTGACAAATTTGTGACAAAAATTGTGACAAATTGTATTTTATCACTAATCTGTCGCTGATTTCTCCCGCCATTAATTTCTCACCCATTTTATGACAAATCAGCGACAGATCAGCTACGAGAACCTAGTTTGTCGCGATCCAGAAAATGCGTGATGAGATCTGCTATAGATCAACGACGTAGACATAGTCTGTTGTTCTCTGTTCTTGATCAACAATGATTCATTTATCGCAAATCGGACAAATCAAGAAAACAGATTGTCACAGAATGAATAATTTGTTGCCGATCATCATCGATTAGCGACAAATTAGCAACAAAAAAATCAGCAACAGACTACTATGTTGCTGATATGTCACTAATTTTGAAATAGTTTTTTCAAACCAGGGGCTCTCCTATTTGGATAAAAAAATCTAATAGTGCTCTTAAGTAACCAATCCGAATTGTTTAATTTTAAGGTAATGTAGTAATTTAACAAAAATTCCTTTTATATTGGTGCTTTTTGTTGCAAATTGCACTTAGAAAAAACTTGCGAATTGATTAATTAACAGTTTCCATTAAGTGCAGAACCATTGATAAATAGGCGGTTTCCTAAAATCAAGGATTCTATTTTTACTTGAAAACACACCTTTACATAAAAAAATAAAAACCACGTTTTAAAAATTTTTGAGCCCAAAAATTATATTTTTCAAGATATCTATCTATATGTATACTATATCTATATATCTATCTATCTATTCAATATTAATGGCAAAATTGTTTAATTTCCTAATGTGCCCCTACTTTCAATTTTGTCATAGGCTAGAGCAAAAAAAAAAAAAAAATTACTTTGAAGGTAGTTTGGGAAAACCCATTTTGAATTAAAAGATATATCTCGATTATACATGAAAACTTAAAATATATAGGAACGCCATGAAATTTGCCTTCGATATAGTGGGTGGGATTAGTTAATTGATTAACAAAGACTTAAAAGGTTAATTAAGATCTATTGTTAACTCATGATATGCGAGTTACACAAGAAAGTATAGGATGTTCATGATTGTTCAGTGATCGAATCAATGTCAATTAGGCATTATATTTTATCTAGTGTCAATGGACGTATACGGGGACGGGCGTATACATTTTTTTATTGTTGTTTCTTTAGAGTAAACATGCATTGAACTTTGAAGAAGATTAAATACAAATTTTATTTTTAGTCAACATTTACAAACTACAATGATGTATTTGTGACGAAAAGGGCAAAAGTAATTTTTTTTGGCAACTCAATTGATGGTGAGAATTGCAGTCCTAATTTAATTTCCCTTGTGATAGTCATATACTTGCCCTTAAATATTCTCTTTCTAATTGATTTAAACCATTTAAATAAAGAAAATATAATTTGGGGAAAAAAATTAATGTGTATACATTTGGTAATTTAGGCTTTTTCATAAATTTGGTTTAATGATGATGAACAATCATGATTTTGATTAAATCGTGAAATTTCAAGGGTTTATGTGAATATATAATTATTTCATCTCCAATCAATTAATTTTCAAATGAAGCTAATTTCCCTCTAATTAAGTTTGTCTTTTTTTTAATGCAAATGTAAGTCAAATGCATTATATATGCAAGTCAAATGCATTATATACATATAGTTTGTTGCTGATTTGTCGCGGACTGCTAGTGTCCACGTAGGCTAATCAGCAACAGATTTTGATCTGTTGCTGAACAACAACAAAATAGCAACAAATGCCAAGTAGGCAAATCAACAACATATTTTGATATGTTGCTGATCAGCAACAAACTAGCAACAACAACTCAGCAGTCACTAATTTCTAAATGGTTTTCACAAACCATTTTCTCTCCTCCTCCTCCCTCCAAACCCATTTCCATCCTCACTACTCCCTGCAAAAAAATTTTGTCCGCCGCATCGTCATCGAAGACCCGCCGCCACCACCGCGCGTCCGTCATCATCGCCGCGCACTGCGCCGATCACCGATCTAGGCGCTGCCGCACCGTCGTCGCAGCGCTCAAGGCCACCGCCGCTCGACCATGAGCTAGATCCACCGCACTTTTGTTTGTCGCCGCATACCACCGCTCCAGATCCGCCGCTCCGTCGCTTGGTCGTTGCACCGCATTGAGTTCGCCGAGGCTACCGTCGTCGCACCGTCGCTGTCGCCTCTGCGCCCACTCAGCCTGTCGCTGTTGGACCATATGCCGCGCTCGCGCCTTGAGCCTTGAGCTTCGGACGACCAGACACCATTCTGCTGCGCGACACTGCTGGCCGGCAGCATGACCGCGCAAGATTGCTGCCGGGCACGCCATCTGCGTCGCCGTTCATCGGACACCTCGCCGCAATGCGCAGTCGGATCATGCCGTCGCGGCTCGAACTTCCCCCCCGCCGCCTCCTCCCCTTGGTGGCCTCCACAATCTTCCCCGCCGCCGGTTGTGTCCGCTCGCCTTTCGCGATCCGCCATGATCGGCCAACTCCTCCGTTAGCCATTGTCGCCTTCGCTTCTCCTTGGCGAGTTTCGGGTATCATTTGCGGTTTGCATTTTCTTGAAAATCTATTTTGCTATTTTTGTTAATTTTTGATTTTATATGACTATTGAAATTTATATATCTATGGTCTGATTTTACATATCAACGAGATCTTATATGCGTTCGAAAGTAGAGACAACGCGACAACAACAAATCAACAATTCAATTTTTTGTTGCTAAACATCAACAAATTAACGTCAGAACAATCAGTCACTAAACAACAACAAATAAACAACTGAACAATTTGTTGCTATACAGCAATAGAGCAACAAAAACGTTGACTAAAGTAAGGTTTTAAACGAGCAGGTGTCATACTAATAAGGCCCGTTTTATTTTGTGTGCAAGTGTAAATGATGTCCGGAATGCATTAGCTTCAGTAAAATAACGAAATTTTCTTAACCGTTTTATGGCCTTGTGCTCACCAAAAAAAAAAAAAAGGAGGGCGTCATTAGTTTTTTTCTCTCAATTATACTTCTTCCGGTCATTTAAGGATAACGCACGAGATTTAAGAAGTCCTTTAGTTTTATGTTAATATTATTATATTACCCCTCATATTACATTAAATATAATAATGGATTATAAAACCACATGCATTAATTTCCTATTTAATGCAATGGCAAAATAAGTAAAATGAAAATGTAAAAAAACATTTAAACGACTTAACTATTATAGACGTTATAGGAACACAAATTTTAAATTAATGTTGTTCTATACATGTATGCAGACAAGCATTCCTAAAATGCATGCACTATGCCCCATGTGCCATCACATCATATTATCTTCCTTCTATCAAACCAACCATCCATTAATTTAAAACCTTATAGCCCATCATTCTCTAGCCACATATATTTCAATGTGCCCACACATTGATTAGTAGACCCTTAATTGTATCCATGGTAGTAAGCAAAGCGAGAGCCTAACAAACTTCACACAAGCCACAACGTAACGACGTTCTCTAAAAGAACCAAAACACCTATCTACTCTGTTTAGAGTCCGCGCAGTGACGACGAGTGCGTAACGACGTTTTAACTTGTGCATTTTGTGCCTTTGTATGTTTTTATGTTTTGCCATATAAATTTTTTATTTCCTTGTAAAGTGCATATTTAAGTTATCTTATATAGTTTATATATTTCACATTAATCACGCACATCACCAAACTAATGGAGTTAAAATTTAGCAACTTGAATGTAAAATGTATCCTAATGAGGTAGCAACACATTTAAATATATTTAATTTTTTATTTAAGCTTTTATAATTGGGAGTGAGGCTATGTTGTTGTTGTTGTTGTTGTTGTTGTATTTAAAATTTTATAAGTATATACGCATGAATAAGAACATACAAATTTAAAAATTTTATTACAACAACAATGAAAAATAAAACCAAATTTAACCCATTTCATCAAACTACTTTACAACACTTTAGCAATTGTACCAAAAAAAAAAGTACGTGACAAAAGTTGTGAACAAAGATCAAATTTTTATCCCTTCTTGATTACAACATCCAAGACTTTTACAAAATAACGAAATACATGGCAATATAAAATACTTATTAATTTATAAAAATATGCATAAATTATTGAATCTTCATGTAAGTATGAAATTTACATGATTCTTGAAGGTAGTTAGAGGTTATAAAAGAGACTTAGTTATCATAGTTGAAGACAAGAAATTGCAGAGGTATCACTTGTGAACTATGACTTGTGTAAAAAAAATAGTTTAATATAAATTGAATAAATTAAGAACTTCCAATTCTTATTCAGTTTATAGAATTTATAGGTATGTATCTATATTAAAATCTCAAGGTTATTTATATTCCAATTTATAGAATATTAATTGGATTATTTTCTGAATATATAGTTATTTTGTAGGATTTATATATGTTAAATTTATTTAAGAGTTGATAAGATTTTTTCCAATGATCGGTTGAAAAAACTTAGGATCGAGATGTCTACTAATCGAGAATGGATGTATAGTCGTATTGAAAATGGCTTCACTCGACGAGAGTTCATCAACGGCGTGAACGATTTCATCACATACGCGAAGACGCACTGCATGACATTCACAACTGAGGGAAAAATTCGGTGTCCATGCAACCATACGAAGTGTCGTAATCGTTCATACTATGATGTCGACACCGTAGACCTCCATATTCTTCGTCGGGGCTTTGTTCTGGGATATCACTATTGGTCGAAACAAGGGGAAGAAGATAATATGTACACTCAAAATGTGCATGACGAACCTATCAATACGATGAGAATTGATGACCACGAAGGAACGCAAATGGTCAATTATTGTACATCGTATCATGAGATGGTGCACGACTTGGCTGATCCGAGTTTTAATTGGAGCCATGCGGAATGGCCAACTACTGGAGTGGAAGATTTGTATGATATGTTGGACGCAGCAAGTCACCGCTTATGGCAGGGTTGCGAGAAGATGACGAAATTGTCGGCAGTCGTGAGACTCCTAAAAATCAAAGCTGAACATCATATTTCTGAAAAGGCGTTCGATGAAATTCTTCAATTTTGTAAAGATGCATTGCCGAGTAACAATTGTTTAGTCGATAGCTTTTACAACACGAAACGACTAATGCAAGGAATGGGGCTACCAGTCCAGCAAATTGATTGTTGCAAGTCCATGTGCATGATTTACTAGGGCGATGATTCAGAGTTGACGACGTGTAAGTTTTGCGGTGAGTCAAGGTACGAACAAACTAGAAATGACGGACGGAGTGGCGTGTCGCGGGCTCGGAAAAAATGTATTACTTCCCCCTAGCACCTCGATTACAGCGCTTATTCGCGTCTGAAGCGACTGCAAGGCATATGCGTTGGCATGGGGAACACGTTTCAAATGGCATCGTCATGCAACATTGTTCCGATTCTACGGCATGGAAACATTTCAATGATGTGCACATCGAATTCAGCGCCGAGATTCGTAATGTTCGTTTAGGTTTGTGTACGGATGGTTTCCAACCATTTGGCCATTCTGGAAAACAATACTCATCGTGGCCTGTAATTCTCACACCTTACAACCTACCCCCCTCAATGTGCATGAATAAGGAGTTCATGTTTTTAACTGTCATCGTACCGGGGCCGATAAATCCTTCAAATCAGATTGACGTCTTCCTACAACCTTTGATAAAAGAGTTGCAAGATTTGTGGCATGATGGGGTACTTACCTACGACATTTCCACCAAGACCAACTTCAAACTCCGAGCTACACTAATGTGGACTATTAGCGACTACCCTGCATATGGTATGTTGTCTGGTTGGAGCACACATAGAAAGAGAGCTTGTCCTTATTGTATGGATGACACGGATGCATTCCAATTAAAACATGGTGGAAAAACCTCTTGGTTTGATTGTCATCGTCGGTTCCTACTGCGTGGGTCCACCTTAAGAAGTGATAAGAACGGATTCAAACGCGATACAACTTGTCGAAAATGACCACCGAAATTAAAATTGGGGGAACGAATTCTTGCTAAAATTGAAGCTTTGGGACTTATGAAAGTAACTGAAATCGAAGCTGTTCATGTGAACAAAGAGATTGCCAAGTATTCAGGGTGGAGGAAACGAAGCATATTTTGGGACTTACCATATTGGAAGACGAATCTCATTAGGCACAATTTGGATGTCATGCACATTGAACAAAATGTTTTCGACAACATTTTTAATACAATTATGAGTGTCCCTGGGAAGAGTAAGGACAATGCCAAGTCGAGACTAGATGTAAAAGATATTTGTAACCGACCTTTCCTCTAATATGACCCTGCGTCAAATTCTTATCCCAGAGCGTCTTATACACTCGATAAACGTAAGAAAGAAGTATTGTGTGATTGGGTTATACAGTTACGCTTCCCTGATGGGTATGCTTCAAATATTAGTCGATGTGTCGACTCGCACAAATTGAGGATGTTTGGCATGAAAAGTCATGACTGCCATGTGTTCATGCAGAGGTTGATTCCTATTGCCTTTCGTGAGCTACTAGAGGAAAAAGTGTGGATTGCAATTAGCGAGTTAAGTTTATTTTTTCGAGACTTGACTGCTAGGAACCTTAATATGGCGCAAATCAAGCTGTTGCACTCTAACATTCCCAAAACATTATTCAAGTTGGAGCAAATTTTCCCGCAGAGTTTTTTTGACTTAATGGAGCATCTCCCCGTACACTTGGCATACGAGGCACATATCGCCGGACCAGTACAGTTCCGGTGGATGTATCCATTCGAACGGTAAATTTTTTGAACAATCAACATTTACTGTATGAAATACGTAACATCTTAGCTAGGTTATATTGTTATTGCTACCTAATTTGATGGACATAATGTCCCAATGTTTCTTCTCATCATATAGGTATCTCAAGCATTTGAAAAATAATGTTAGAGACAAGGCGAAAGTTGAAGGGTCGATATGTAATGCTTACTTAGTTGAGGAATCAACTTCTTTCTGATCCTTCTACTTCGAGGATCATATTAGTACTGTGCACGAAAGAATCCAACGAAATGATGCTGGTGTAGTAGGGTCGAGTGTTGCTAACAATGATGCATTCTCGATTTTTCTTCATCCGGGGCGACCACTGGGCAAAGCAAGGAAACGGTACCTCACGTCGGAGGAGTATGTTGCAGCTCATCAATATGTGTTACTAAATTGTCCTGAAGTAGTTCCGTTCATAAGGTATTAAAAATCAGTGTCATTTTAGATTGACATTTTTTATATGCAGTGTATAATCTCATATCATTTGTCGTAGCATTTTCAAGTCAATCGTTCGTTTTCAAGAACCGAACATCACCGATGAAGCTATTGAGATCAAACTCGAGCAACAATTTGCGGGCTGGTTCTTGCAATATGTACGTAATTGTTTATATACGCATACGTCCCTTTACCTTTCTTGGTTGATTATAATATTGTAAATATGCGTCTACTAGGCTGAACAAAACGATGTGCCAAAGGCGATTCATCAAATTTCTCAAGGACCAATGCGTTCATGTACGAGTTATCCTGGATACCTCATTAATGGATATAAGTTTGACACACTTTTATACGGTATGAACAAAACGACCCAAAACGGTGGTGTATGCGTCAAAGGTGGGAACGATACTGATTATTACGGTGTACTCCGAGATGTAATTCGAATTGATTACCATGATGGGTCGCTTCGAACAATGATGTTTAAGTGTGATTGGTTTGATCCTACTCAAAATGGTACACGACTTCTTCGTAAACTAGGGTTGGTAGAAGTTCATAAAAACCGTCGGTTCAATAGGTACGAGCCTTTCATATTGCAATGCAAGCACATCAAGTTTATTATCTTCCTTACCCTTCCATCGGAAGAGGGTTACGAAGTGATTGGTTAGCTATATGCAAGCTTCAACCAAAGTTCGTAGATGAAAGCAATGTGATTAGTTCAGAAATGGCAATCTCGGACAATGCATTTCAAGCGGATCAAAATGAGAATATGGACATCGTGCAAGTAGATGTAGATCCTTTTGCATCGGCAGCTGTTTGTCCGAAAAGTGAAATTGTGTCTGACAACGATGAATTTGAGACTAATGCGGACGATGAAGAAGATGAGTTCACATCGTCATCAAACATTGGTTCCGAAAATAAGTTTGAGTGATTGGTGTGAGTCTTTAGTCCAATATATCTATCAACTTGCTTGAAATATGATTTTCACGATATATAAATTGTATCTCTATAAATGTTTAAATTATGACTCAACTAAATTATTTGTTTATGCAATAGATATTTATACCATTTTATATGGCGAGACGTAGGGGGCATGGTAATCCAGAGGATGAAGACGTGGAGGACATCAATAGACATCAAGAGGAGACTAGCACCACTGGACGAGACACCCTGTCGCACCATGCTACACCTACCCATCCGGATGGTCGTTACTCGTTACATTATACTCACGGATGTTCACACGTGACTCGTCCATACCCGACTTATGCCCCCGGACCGTCGTCATCACATTATACCTCCTCATCGCCTCCCGGTCATCCATATCCATATCAACATGGCACACAATCACCTCCGGTTCATACCCTCCCACCTCAGCTTGGTTTCATTCCATCCTCATTACATCACTCTACACCATCACATCCAGCAGATGTGTACCCACGTGACCATGGTATCAGGCCGTCTTCATCACATCACACCACACCATCACCTTCAGGTCATCCCGCACATTCTCCTGGAGTTGGCGACGAACACAATTCTACATCTCGTCGGCCCCTAGCACCACATCGTCATTCATTCGCGAGGTCATCCAGTAGCAGGTTGCGGTCATCGATACCACAACCGCTTGAGGAGATCCCTGGTTTTTTCAGACCTCTGACGGTCCCTGCGGATGTCGAAAACCCTCTTACTTATCTCATTGCTGAGCATGGCTTGTACGTTACTCTTGGGAAAAAATCTACGTTCAATATATAGAAATAGATGAATTTTTCCTATACTAACTTAAATAACGAAATGGTAGGTTACACCCTTCTTCCGTGGCGGCAAAGAAATTGAGTTTAGTTTTTAAGAGCGGATATTTGAAAGAAGGATGGAAATGGGAATATGTCCCACAAGCCCAATGACATATATACTGGCTGCGTTGGAAGGTCAGTAACTTCACATCAACCTTTTGGTCATTAATAGAGGTGGAACAAGTATATGAGCATAGAAATGATGATTTTTTCATAATACTTCTTCATCTGTAGGTGTTCTTCACTTGGGACTTGCCAATGTCTTTTGCGATATATGATGCTTGGTGTCGGAGGGCAACCATTCGGTACACGGGCAATATATATCTCATCGCGAAGAAAAGAATAACACCTGTTTACTTAATAGAAGAGGTGTTCGACCATTACAAACGAATACGAGCAACATATGAAGCATTCAAGAAAAATTCCGAGCAGATGAGCAGCAATAGAAAGTCCGAGGTGGGAGGGCCGGGCACTGGTATTTTGCTGCATAGCACTGGAAGTATATCCGCTAGACAGCATGGTGATACGTTGGTACGTATATATACAAAAATAGTGAGTTTTCGCGTGAACCTAGATAAAAACTATTAATCCTGTAGCAATGTTGTAGGAGAAGAAGCTTCAACGCCGTCCAACATGGAAGGAGATGTTTCGATACCTCCACACCCATGTCCATAACGGACAATCATTCGTAGATCAGAGATCCGCGAAGATTGATGTAAGTAATATGAATTGCATATAGTTCGAGACAGCACATGTAGCCCATCAATTTAAAAGAAACCAGTAGAGCTAACTATAATTTCATAATTTTTAATGCAGGCTGAACTCACTCAAAGATTGGAGGAGATGTCCACCCAGACCCCCGACACATCGATTGACGAGGATGCTGTTTATCTTGAGGTGGTGCAAGAGGTCAAGGGACGTGTATACGGCTTAGGGTCCCAAGGTTATCATCGCAGCATATCTTCAGGGGGAGCAAGCTCATCTCGAGGACTGGTGTACGGACTGCATGAGTTGGAAGAGCTCCAGCGGGACCACCAAAGGTTGTAAGAAACATTGCTGAAGAAGCGAATGGAAAGACAAGAACAAATGCAGAGAGACAAGATGGAACGCCAGGAAGAAACTCGAGAGATGCAGGACCGGTTAGCACATATGGATAGATTGTTGATGCAGCACCTTGGCATTAGGCCCCACGTGCCTCCGACACCGCGAACTCCACCATCACCAGGAACAGAGCGTTCTGGTCCTCAGAGTGACGACCACCCTGGTCATTTAACGACTGAGATAACACCTTCTCAATCTGGGCACCCGCATGATCACCGATCTGGGCATTTGATCTCTCCACATAGAAGGATGTCTGAGGATCAACGTCATCTTTTGGATGATCATGATGAGTTTATGGAGCAACTTATGCCGCCTCAGCGACCACCGCCACGGCAAGAGTGATTGGATGTCCTATCTTGTTCAATGGTAAATTGTTATTCTCGAGTAATGCATATCTAAACATTTTTTCCCTTCTAATGTAGTCGATGTGATTACTTCATTTTGCAGGTATGTGCAACGGTCACGTTTGATATGAGTGTTGCATAAGGAGGCAAACTTACTTCACCAATTGGGTTGCAAGTTTCAAAGAATCCTTTGGTATGTGCATGACATACATAGTTTAATATTGGCATTATAATTTAATATTGTAAGCTTAGTTTGTTATGTTTTCCATAAACTATTGTACGTACCTTAAATAAATGTGCATGACATACATAGTTTAATATTGGCATTATAGTGATACTTAACTAAGAATATCGAGTGAACACTCCACGCACACATATATATCCATAGATTTGGTATCGTCAATGCCCACATATAACATGTTAATAAGTCTCTCTGATTCTGTTAAAAAAATGAGAAAATACTTGGCGTGGGATTCAATGTTTGTTGGAGTAAGGGGACACCTCACAAGAAACATAACAATATAAGATTATCTACCAAATATATATCGTTTAAGACAAGTTTCTTGTAGGCACTAGTGTTATAAAAGAGGACTTTTCACAATTTACTTAGGATTATATTCAAAAGTCCATTCCCTATTTTGAATATTTATTTAGTATTATATGTGATTCATTGAATTAAAAAAGTTGGACGTCTCTTATGAAAAAAAAAACATTTATTTAGTATTATGGGGTAACTTAACGGTGCCTTCAAGACACCGTAGTACGCCATGTTTTCTAAGTACACGATCTTCGTCATTTGTTTGTGATTAGTTGGTTGATTAAGTAATGTCTTTTATGGTCAATAAGTCTACTTAACAACCCTTTTATTAACAAATTGAGTGTCTCCATGCAACCCAACATATAACCTAGTGACATATTTTGAGATTTGTTCTCATGCTTCTATATACATAATATAAATTAACTTGGCTTGATTTTTCTGTTGTTGTTGTTGTCTATGTTCAAACTTTGATCTAATTTCTTCCTACTCATTTGCTTTAATAGGAGGTAAAATGTTTGTATATAACCATTACGTGTCTAAATGCATGTTAGTTGATGGATGAAAATATTGAAGTCTAAATGTTTTTAGAATGGTTCATTTGTGGGCTACATGGTGTCTTCTTTTATGTTTTTAACTTCTTATATATATGAATGAATGTACAAGAGGAAAGAAATTGAAAAAATGCATGAAATGTCATGTATGGAAGTTCTTTCATTCCCTTTTGAGTTGGAAATTTTTGTGTGTCACTGTGGACATTCTTTTATGTACGAGGTCGATGAGCAAGGCTTAATTTTAGGATTTTTTTCATTTGTGTTTGAATATTTTGATTGCATTTTGAATATTGTTCAAGTTATTCCTTTTCATTTGCAGGATTTGGATGGGACACACACTCCTAGCCCCATAAATTGTATAGTGTCTATCTTGTTTCGGTGACACAATTGGGTAAGGGTGTGAGATTTACTTTGTAGATATATATGTAAATTAATTTGTGTTGCCATCTTAATTTGTGTAGTATTTTGTATTTTGTTGGATAATGTTCAACTAGTAGTATATAATATACTACTAGTTCATTATGAAATGTTAATCTCCACATTTTGTAGATATTTTTTTGTCAAATTTTGATAATATACAAACAATTTTTCATTTTTAGTTTTCATTGCGGCATGAAAAATTATTATTATTTTTTTTCGATTTTACTGCTGCAGGAATTCCATTTACTATTTACAATGAACTGTAATTTTATAAAAAAAATTATCATTCCAAATCGAAAGAATGACTTGGTCTGTGTCGATTTGCATAATCAAAAAAGTTGTATGTTGTTGATCTGTCATTGCTTTTTAACAGATCAAGAATAGCCGCCATTGTTGATCATATATAAGCAACAGAGACTTTGTCTATTGCTTGATTTGCAACATATTTGCAATGAACCTCCTTTTTCAATCTGCAATAAATTTTTTTACGTTCATTCGTTCAAAGAACAAATTTCATCATTAAATGTTGATTTTGAACAAAGAATAACCAAAATCTATTGCTAACTTCAATATGCGACAAAGAGTTTAGCAACACCTCTAATCTATTGCTGATCCGTTGCTGAGTCCCTTAGCAACAAATCCGTACCAATTCAACAACAGATTAGTTTGTTGTTGTTTCCTTTTTTTCTTGTAGTGTTTATAGTGCTTACAAATAGCAAAAATCATGCAAGAAAAGAACCAAGTAATTAATAGATAATTAGAAGGATAAAATTGACCATTCAAGTAACAAAGGAATCTTTTGCTAGGCATGCTTATTAAGTATAGTAGATATATATATATATATATATATATATATAAGCATACATATATATCGAAGGGTAAGGAGGTGTGACACTTTAAATATGAGTTTAGAGTATTATTTCCTTAATTATAACACCTTACCTCATGCATGTGCAACATATTGATTAGGATATTATTTCCTTAATTATAACAACTTACCTCATGCATGTGCAACATATTGATTAGCAAGAAGATATAATGCTTCAAACTATAGTAAAGATCATATAGTTTAAAGAGCATAAAGAATTTAATTAATTAAACATCACCGATTAAACTAACTAATTAACAATGCTCTTCTCCTTGATTAATAAGATCAAGAACTTGGAACATTGTGATACCAATGTTGGCCCATATACCAATACAACATCATTATTTACTAATTCATTTTTTTTATGATATGGTGCTTCTGCCCGCAATCCCTACAAACTTTACTTAAATCCAAAATCATTTTAGTTATTATATTTTTGCATTCATTTTACAAAATAAGATGTTTTCGTATTTATTTTATGGAAATAAGATGTAGGTGACAAGTTTAGAAAAAAATAAGTTGGTGTAACTAGTTGAGAAGACTTAAATAGCTAGCTAGGCATGTGAATGCTACAAATAAATCAATAATGCAATTCACTACAAAAAAATAGTAAATTAGAGACGGAATTGAGACGGAAGCAGTGAGAGACGGAATAGAGACATATTACAAATGAAAATAGAGACGAAAATAAAATCCGTTTCTAACAAAGTGGCGCCAATTTTCTCGCCAAAAGTTAAGTAGTTTATGACCGCCCATCACGTCTTGAGATTTGTGCATGAATCGATGCATCACTCAAACCCTCTCTCCTTTAACTCTCTTTCTTTTCTTTCCTCAAACCCTCTCCTCGAATTCTCTCTCTCATCATCCTCGAACTCTCTCTCTCTCCTCGAACTATCTTTCCCTTGTCTCCCAAACCTTAAAATCACGAATCACTCATTATCAAACTCATATCTTCACCGGCGCAGTCAACTCCTCTTTTCACCGGCGCCGTCAACTCTCTTTTTCTCGTCGTCAACCGAAGGGGCTGAGATTCGCGCATCAGGTTTCGGTAAGCAATTGAAATACGGTTTTATATTTGGAAGAATCGATGGGTACTTGAAGAGGGGTTTGGTTTTGGGTAGTCACGGCTATGTGGGTTTTGGGGGTTTTATGCTCATCGTCCAGCTCCACTTGGTTCCCCGAAGTCATTCACGAGCGGGGAATTTGAAATCGACGAGGCTGGAGTTGCCTCCTCTGACCGCTCGTGGAGCTCACCGGGTACCATCGCAGCGCCGAGGACGTATTTTTGTTGCTTTGAAAGTAGAGGAAGTGAAGATGGTGAAGGAGGTTTTGTTGTTGAAATCGAGTTCTTCACCGTCGTCGTCGACGACAACAATGACTACCGCATGTGGATTGGGAGGTTTTGGGGTTCTTTATTTGGTTAGTTGTGGTTTGAATTTTAGGTTTTCAGTATTAGATCATCGAATTTGTGTGCAATTGGTTTAACTAATCCGAGGCGGTTTTGTTTTGTGTTTATGGTTGTAGTTAAATGTAGCTCGTGTGTTGTCTGTATCAATGAGAATGTTTCATCACTGAAGAAGTGTGTGTAATTATTGGTTCATCATCATTGGTGGCCTTGCATACATCATCTTGTGCATAATTTCTTTCATCAATTTAATTTTGCTTGATATCTTATTTTGTTAGAATAACTTCATATTCATTATTGGTCATGCCCTTGTTAGCTTTAGCTTTTGGTTCAACGAGTAAACTAACAATTGTTACAGATCTATTTATGGGCTCTAATCTATCAAGTTTCAAATAATACACATTTCTCTTTTTCTTTGTAGATCTCTATTTTGTCTCCTGAGTTTTGCTATTGTTTAGGTACGTCTTAAAATTACATCAATTAATTTGAACTGACTTATGCAGTAATTTCATAAGTTATGTTTGTCAATTAGGTGATGGCGTGTATGGATACAGCATTGAGCACATGCTGATGGTTGACATCATACCTAACCAATCAATCCGCAAATAAATGAATGAGATAAATGCAAGTAAGCATTGTGCATGGAGTTGATCTTGTTTGCATTGATTTTTTTTATTCCTTATCCAATTATTTAATACCTGAGGAGGCTTCATAGTTCTTTCTGAATCCTAAGTATCATATTTTCTCAAATTAAAAGTTCCATGGGGGTGATCTTGTTTGCATATGTTGCATCTAGTTGATCACGTGTAGCCTCTCTCTCTTTTGGCAGCGCAAATGATACAGCTTGCTAGTGTATACAAAGGTGAAGCAGAATTGGGTAGAAGATTGACGGTGGAGAGCGTCGTGGATGTTCTTCAGCTGGCGAGACTGTGCGATGTGCATGATCTTTACTTGAAATGCATGAATCTTGTGTTGAGAGAAGATAAGGCAGTGCAGTGGAAGTTTCTACAAGATAATGACCCTTATCTTGAGCTGGAGATTCTTCAATTCCTTGAAGAGACTGAATCGGTAAGCACTTTTGATGGGGTGATGCACTTTTTTTAGTGGCTTAATTCTCCTTATTCTTAATTAATCCATTTACGTAAGTAATTAAAGGTCTCAATTTCAAGTCTGACGAATTGAGTTGCTCCTACTTAAGGAAGTTTTATGTTTTAATGGACTGATTCCAACTATACGCCTTAATTAGTCTTGTTGACAAGAGAAGTTTGCTTTAAAAAAAAATTATTGAAGCATTAAGGCTCGTTCGGTCAAATAAAAAAAGTTTTCATTTTTATAAAAGTACTAATCACCTCTCTACTTACTCTATAATTAAACAACTTCATAGTTCTAAATTGGTGAAACTTTGAAAGGGTATTGGTTCTGTAATAATGCTAAACCTAGCTAGTTATAATATATATATATATATACTCCTATTGCAATTTTACTATACAATGACATATATAGATGCTTGAATGTTAATTACATGATCATCAATGGCCTTCATATGTATGTAATTGTTGGTTCATCATCGTAGCTGCCAAATATTGTTGTTGCTGATGTTTTAGTAGTTGTTGTTGTTATTATTGTTGTTGATGGAATGAATGTTCCCCACATGCCCTTCAACTTCTAATTCTTCTTAATCTTATGATTGATGATTGATGAACATTCAGATAAATACCGTCAATATGGTTCTTTGACCTTGTAAAGAGTAGGAAAAAGGACTGTCAAAAAAGTGTATTTTAGTGGTCTCTAACTGATGAATGATGAACTGCAAAGCAAATGTATGTCCAAAAACTAGTTTGTCTTTAACTGATCATCTTATTAGGAAAACAAGGGGGTTCAAAGTGTAAAAGATTAGTGTTGTTTAGGTTTCATAGATCAGATTGGTCAAGAGTAAGGGAGAGAGAGGGTATAGAGAAAATCAACAAAATTTTGTTTTCTTCATTTCTCTTTCTTTTGTCTATGCTGCTACTAATGGAAGAAAAAGGAAAGACCTTGAAAGATCTTGAAAATAATAAACAAAGCCTAATTTTCTCTCATTCTCTTTGTTTTTTTGTCTTTTTTTTTACAACATCTCTGATTCTGCACTGTTTTCTTTTTGCTTGTTTTATCTTTTTATGGCACCCCTCATTTTCAACAGGATTTAGACGGTGACATCTTTCACTCTGTTGCAGTTGAAAATGTGCATCTTTGCATTTTATCATTATCATCTTTTAACCTATTGTGAGAAGTGCATGCATAAATGGATTTTTATCTTCGAATAAAAAAAGACAAATCACCCATCATGTAAAAGACTGTTGGGAAAGTACCAGGGATGGATTGATTCAATGCAGGGAAAGCCGCTTTAATTAATTTGATATGATTTTACAAATCATTTTAGATTTACAATCTCTTTTTTGTGCTAATACACAATGACATTGCCTCATAAGAATGCAACATAAAAATTTGAATATAAAAAAAAAAGAATTCACATGATTTTGAATGCAACGGTCACACTCACACAGTCACACACAATGAATAAGTACATATAAGCTCCTTGAAGCTTTTATCACTTATTTTAATGCTAGAGTTGTTAAGTAATAAAGGATTGGATTAGTTTTTACAGCTAGTGGCCCTAATGTCCAATGGGATTGGTCATTGTATATTTCAATGTCATCGCATTTTTAATTAGTATAATTAGTATGCTTTAAAGATTTTATGTTGTTTGTTAGAAGAGAAAATTGATTTTAGATTGTTAGCTCTTTTTTTCACATATTTGATTTTCAGGGTTCAAGTTTGGTTGTGCAGCAACTGTCAATGATTGCCTTGCACTACTGCTAACTTTTTCACTTCAACGTACTTGTTCGATAAATATAGTTTCTTAGAATTCTATATAAGATTGTATAACAAGGTTCTTGTCCATATGGTTATTGTGAATCATTTGGACTGTTTGTACTACAATGCCTTTCTAAGGGTTGCTCGGGCATTCCTTAAATCTTTATTTCTTTTTCCTTATGCATTTATGATTTTTTTTGTAAGTAATTACTTTTACCTTTAATCTTTTTATGCAGGAAGATGTATATCGAAAGTAGATTTCTTGAAATCACGAAAATGAGCAGTAAAGCTTAAGGTACCCCTACTTAAGAAAACAAATTTAATGCTACTATTATATTGCTACCATTATGTGTGTGTGTCTTTTTCTTTTCTTTTAAGTTTTGGTAGTGAATTAATGTAATAGACAACGAATACCATCAATTCATGGTGACAATAGTGGAAAAGAAGACTTAAAATAATGTGAATAGATGTAATCTAAGCTATAACTGATTTGAATATTTTTGAGGGCTCGTAGATGTGCGTAGGAGAGAATTGTTTCAACTTGTGTAAATTTTGAAGTCTGTGGTAGCCGCCATTGTTTGATCTTATAATTAAACTAGTTAATCCATGCTAACTAATGGCTTCATTTTCAAATCATTTAGATCCTAACTAATTAATGCGTCTCAAGTTAACTAAATCAAGGGTAATGGAAGAGTTTGATCCATGTGGCTGACATAAAAAAATTTGATTAATGGATGTCCTCATATTTAACATTTTTATAACATTTGTGTGCAGACTGATACATTCGAGATGTCACCTACCGTGAATGAATTGTATTTGCATCAACACACTATAAATCACGACAAGGTGACATTCATCGATACTAGATCGGAGCGGTTCTACGTAAGTATAGAATTACGAGCTAAATAGTAGTAACTTTACTTACAAGCATATCATTTTAGTTGCTTATTATTGATCCATGCAGGCTAAGCTCCAAAGAAGACGTCAGAAGCTGACCTAGACTACTCCGGACCAGCCGGTGGATGATGAGCAGTGTACTACAAGGTGGCGGGTGAGTGTCCCAAAGGAAGTTGTTTACGGTCTCGGGTCGTTAGGGAGAAAGAAGAGAAGATACGCAGATCCTGATGCTAGCACATCGCAGGTGCTAGCACAACGAGGGATGGACAACTTTATGATACTTAGGTATTTTTATGGTTGTTGTAGAACAATGAGAATTGTGATTTTTTGTGGATACTTAGGTATCTTAGACATTTATTATACTTGACTACGTTTCGTGAATATATAAATCGTTTTAATATCGAATTGTATGTCTTTTCTCATTTGAATCTTTGTTGTTGATATATATTGTTGATTAGTGTATGTATGTGAAATTTTACTTTTTCGGGGATGTTAGCACCCCCAAGGAGTTGTTGGAGGGGGTGCAGGCGATGGAGCAGGTCATGTTGTTATTTTCAGTTTTAGAAGTTTCAGAGAACCAATTTGATTCTTGTGAATATTTTTTAAAAAAATTTGGGCATAGAAACGGAATAAAGATGGATTAGCAACGGAATTTATAAATTCCGTTGCTAATCCGTCTCTAATTTGTGAAGAAATAGAATGAAAAAACTAGGTAAATAGAGTTTAGAAACGGAATAGAGACGGATTAGCAACAAAACTTGTAAAGTCCATTGCTAATCCGCCTCTAATTTGCAACGGATTAGCAACGGAATTTAACGGAATGCAAGCAAAACCATTTCCTTTGGAAGAATGTTCATTTTTGTTTCGTCTCTATTCCGTTTCTAAATCCGTTCTAATATGTCTTTAATCCATATCTAATCAGCAACGGAAACACATTTTCGTTGCTGACTAAATTACCCACGACAATTTTAAAAATGGAATAGATTATGTCTCTGTTTCGTTGCAGAATTGAATTAGAAATGGAATTTATGCTAATCAGCAACGGAAATTTCCATTTCTGATCGACTATTTTTTGTAGTGATTTTAGCACATTTATCTTAATTATTATCACTAACTCCGACGAATATACTACAAATAGACTTAAATAATTTTTCTTCATTTGACTAATTGGCAAATTTTTTAAGTAAAAAATAATTAAGCTTTTTCATCATGAGATTTAAGCTAGCAATCAATTAATTAGATACATTCTCAAACACCAACAAAAATAATTAAAGAAAACTACATACTAATAAGAAGAGGGGCCGCTATGAGTGGTAAGCTCAAACACTAGAATGATTGAAAGTAATTCCACAGAGAGAGCAATTGAGAGACACTGAGTAGTTGATAATGATGCACAACATATTGAAGAACTTGATGAGAGAAAAAGCTTTTTTTTTTTTTTTCTTTTTTTCTATATCCTCTCTTTTGATGTTTCTAGTAATCATATTCGAGCTTTTTTTGTAAGGCCAATAAGATACCACTTTGGTGCACCAAATACATATGAATGTGAAACCATTACAATATGAGTTTGAAGATGTCCCAAACTCATTTTTGGTCTAGCATTCCAAAAGTCTAATTAATCACCCTATGTTATCATCAGTTCCTTCGTATAGAAAAAGCAAGCATAAAAGTGTCTCACTTAATTATTGAAATTATTGCTAAAATTTATTGGATAATGCATCGAGATGTGTGGTCATATACTTTGACGTTTGTTAGGAGTTATCTGAATGTGCATTTGACGGTTCCAAAGAGGAAATATTTTGATTTAATTTTTTTATATGAAAACCAAAGTGCTTATTAAACATAGGAATCACATCATGGTTCACATGTCTACAAAATAAGGAATCACATTATGGTTCACACGTCTACAAAAAAAAGAATAAATCAACAAACAAAAGTGCTTGTTAAACAAAGGCAATCAAAGATTCAAAATAAGTGAAAATCATGATTTAAACATGATGGAAGATACCTCATTATATGTATAATTATAATATTTATTTATAAGCAATTATAAATTTGATATTAACATGACACTTACATGAAACCTCGTTGATCTGCTATCAATGAATGTCACCCAATCGTGATCTTTTGTATAAACATGAAGGAAGATATCATTAGGAGTAAGAGCATCCTTATCCAGAGACTACACACAAAAGGATAATGTTTACAACATATTAGTCACGACAAACTTATAAGTTATAAGGAAACGTCAAATAACCATGACACTTACCAATATCTCTTCAAAAACCGTAACCCACTGGTGTGTTTCGAATAGCCTTTACTAGGGTTGTACTTTTCACTCTTTCTATTCTATGATGCTTTCGCAGACTTGGCCTTGAAACTTGGCCTTGAAATCTGTGCTAGCCTAATACTCATAGTATCTATTCCATGCCTCATCAATCGATGAGTCCCATCGAAAGTATAGCTGAAAATGATGAATATAATTATTATGTTTTTTTCAAAGAAATAATTAATTTAATCATTTATTCAATCGTTTAGTATGAACTTAATTACTTTCCATCTCTCCCAATATGTATCATTTTGATAATTGGGTATTGACTTCCAATAGTACCTCTAAGTAATCATCCTTCGCTTGAAGATTTCAGTTATCTTACAAGCACAAACTTCCAAAGGATGTAAAACCCAACAGCTTTCCCTGTTCATTTTCAACATGATCAAGTTAGTCAAATGTTCTTCTTGCTCTACTTCTAGTTAGGGTACTACAACAATCCATTTTAATTAATTTCGATTAATTGATTAATCACAGATTATGATCCTAAGCTCAGACTCACGTAGACGCCATGGAAAAGTCTAGGCATGTCTGACGAAATAAATTTTTGATAACTTTTGTATGGCGTGTTAATTTAATTTATTTTTATTTATTATCTGTGTCGCATTGGTGTTAGAGTTTTAATATGATTATGTTGTGCACGTGTAGTGGTGACGAAAGTGTAAGACGTTGCGAGGTGTACGTAATACTAGCGTATGGGTTGTCAGGGGTTTAGAAATCACATCAACAATCACATTACTCCTTATATCACCCATAACATCATCATCACATCACCATCTCTCATATACGATAAATAAATAAAAGGAAAATAACCTCCTTATTTCTCCCTTCTCTCCAACCGATTCTCTCATCTCTCTCTCTCTCTCTCATTTTCTTCTTCTTATCCAACATTATATTATCATCAAATTTGGTATCACCCTCACTAAGCTCTCCTCCCACGACAATCTCAACTTCGGTATCACCACCTCTCACGTTAGTGATCTTCTAGTCTGAGGTAACTGGCAACAATCGTTGTGAAATTTTAGGATATATTTGAAAGATTTAATGGTGAATTTATTAATGATATTATATTGGTTATGAAGTTGTTAATGTTATTGATATTGTTATTATAGTTGTTTGTTTAGAATAGATTAAAAATTAAGAAATCATCTTTGAAGAGATGAATTCGTCTCTCCAGAGACGATTCGTGAAGAAAATGGGGTAGCCAAGTAGGCGGGGCCTGGCTACTCCCAAATGGGCAGGGCTGAGCCGGCCCAAACCCAAGCGGGTCGGGCCATTTAGGCCGAGCTAGCCTAGACTCGAGCGGTCCGGTTTGGCCAAGCCGAGCTCGATTCATGCCTTATCTCATAAATAAAATTAAATGTTTTTAAAATAAATTAAATAAAGTTTAAAATAAAATAAATTACAAAAAATAGGAAAAATAGGTAGAAATTTATGTTAAAATCCAAAAAAATCAGAGAAAAATTGAAAAACTAGAAAAATAAAAATAAAAATAGGTTTCGAGACTTTTTCGGTGTATGACACCCCGATGTAACTTGAAAAACGTGTCACAACTAAAATTTGGAATACAAATTTTAATTTTGATTTTACATTATAAAATCATTAAACGTGACACTAAACATCTTAAAATGATAAAATTGGACACCAAGGAATTAGTAGACTAGTCGAGTGTTAGGCACATAGTTCAAGGCGTAAAAGCAAATATTTTCGGAGCGATTTGATGAGCGTCGAGGTACGTAAACCCACATGAAAGTAAACTTAGATATTACATATTTCCATCATAATTTATTTATTTCATTTTTTACTTTTCGCAGTTCGGCTTACATACTTACTCTATTCCAGAGTGTGTCTGTGTATGGTCAAAGGGACGGTATGACCTTTTTTTTACTCTCTCATAGATAAAGATCTGATTGTTGATATGGTGTTGGTCATTACTTAGACTACGTATGAGATTTCTCTCAGTGAAGTTGATGATCTCAAGAGTAGTTTAACGTCGGGCTCGCCTCCGTCGTAGAGTTCCTCTTTTGAGGCATTGAACGAAAGTCTACCTTCGACCAACATAGTTCCTCATTTCGACCGTGAAGAGGAAGTAGGGATTACCTTGCCTCCAAGGCCTTCTCGATTTAGTATTTGTGTCTCAGAGCTCGACAGCTATACACCACATACGCGTTCCATATTATTGATTATCCCAGCGACTTATATTCATGCTTTACGTTTCGTTTATTTACTTTACCTGTATGAATTGTAGCCATTTTCTTGGGTTTCTTGGGAATACTTACTAAATTTCTTTGGGATTTAGTCACTGGAACTTGTCATTATTTTTTGTGGTAAGTCACGATTATATGGCGAACCGGATCTAAATAGCCACAATAGCTTTACTTGTAGGTGTTTGTATATATATATATATATATATATATATATATATATTACTTTTTGGGATTATTTTGGAGACTTATTACCTGATACATGTATATTGACACTTATTATACCTTTTTGTCGCCTTTATTAATATACATGGTATCCTTTTACTGGGTTTCCACCTTATAGGTTTGTTAAGCAATGCAAAACTCGTTTACATTACTTATTTGCATATTATTAAAACTTTCGCTTCTAAAATAACTTAAATGAATCAAACCAAATAAGTTAAGTTGTAAAAAATTATAACTTAGTACATTTCGGCAAAATAATCATTTAAACATAAAAAATGACTAAGTCGGAGTATTAGATGGTTAGTTTGCGGGCCATCATGGACATGTGCGCAGATGAAATGGCATGACCTGGTGACGTGTTTGGCGACGTAGCGGTGCCTAGTTTGCCTTGGAGTTTGGGGCCACCATAGTTGGTATTGGAGCCTAGATTTAGAACCGAATAAAACTTAATAAACAAACATTAGATGTGGAAACCCGAAGACCCTGACTTAGAACCTTTAGTTGGGAAGTGTAGTGCAGGGGATTATATATGTGTTATGTCTTGATTATATTATATATAAATGTATTACGAGTCTCCGATACTCGAATACCGTTGCATACACTAATGAGTGACAACCGATTGCAGCTAGTGTTGGAGCCATGACGAGTGATACTACGCCCGCAGTTATTTCTTATCAGACTTTTTGTAAGGTGTTTATTGCACATGATCGACATTTACCAGAGATACGCATACTCCTCAAGGCTTAATCGACTAGTTGATGCGAATAGAGATACACATGGTGATTGACGTAGTTTCGACAAAGTAGAGGACTTGTATATTAGTACCCATACCTCCACCAAAGACAGTATCGGCCAAGCGGAGTACTAAGGCATTAAAGAGAGTTAAGTGGAGACGAAGCCAAAGTTTAAGGAATAGTCAGCTAGTGTCAAGATAAATATGCAGTAGTTTCTAGTGCGGTCATAAAGGACATAAAAAGAAAGATTGTAGTATTAGCCAATGACTTTGACATTATCACCACCATTAAGTAGTCGGACAACATCACTAGAGGAGAAACAACCAACTATTTTCTCAGACGCGAGCAACTATCAATTACAAGATTAAATGTTCACAGAAATGCAATGGTGTCAGTTGCAACATCATTGATACTAACGTTGCCGCTATGGGCCAAAGCCCTTAATTTAGGAGGTGTCTGAATAGTACGCTAAGGGCAAAATTTAACTACTTGTTCAATTCCAACATGTTTAGAGATGGTGATGTTATATCGTTTTAAACCTGGCTGCGTGATATGTGAGTGAGGTTTCGACCATACTTAGAGTCAACACATACCTGATTCTCGACACGACAGTAGAGATGGTAAGGTGTTACCTTAACAAATTTTTGTGGGATTCCTATTTTAGGTTGGCAAACTATAATTGTCAAGAAGGTTTTTGTAAGCCTAAACTTTCGAGCTTAATGCACTACCAGGTTGATTAATGCAACGAGTAAGGAACGGTAGTCTAAAAATGAAGTTCTAAAGTATCCATAGAAATAAAGACTATCACACCTCAAGATCTCGTTGAGACTAGGATGTGTGATGATTATTTCATGCTCACCGCGGGTTGTGAGTCAAAAGATTATATTGGCTTGAACACCAGTTAGGGAAGGACATATGCAAGATAGAAAGAACCTTTGCTTGGGCTGACATGTACAAGATGTGTAGTATGATAGTTGGCATTTGTTAACAGGATCTAGTTTATAGAAAATCATACAAGATAGCTAAAAAATCTAACTTAGACAATATTGTAGATTTCATAGACCTTTAAGTCGACGATCAAGAACATGTAAAGGACATGAGATAAATAGGTTTTAAGTGGACTCTATGGAAGCGCATAATGTTGAGATGACTTTGACTACAAGAAAGCAAGTGCAGACTCTGATGCGAGCCGAACGCATCAATAAAACAAATACCTAAACCAACTATTTGCATAATAGTGGCAAATGGTCGATCCTACAGGGATTGATATTATTTCTAAGGTTTAAAAAGAACAAAAAGAAAAATCGGGGTTTAAGAGAGAATGAATTAATTAACTAATATAAATATAAACAAAATAAATAAAGCAATGAAAAAAATTTGAAAACAATTAATAAAAACACTTAAGTTAAGACATACAAGTTCGGTTCGAGAAAAGATTGGATTTGGTCTTCGATCTATGTAAAATATGCAAATCAAAATATCTTAGTGTAGCTATAGAACTGGTAATGTACACAGTTCCTCGTGTTTCCTAATCTTGATAGCCAAGGTACGACGTTGACTATTTCCCTAGTCAAACGTATAACCCTATAATCAAGTGTATTGGGTTTAACACGATGACCGCAATGGGTTTCACGAAGGCACTACACCTAGACAAACCGGATCACTAGTGTGTCCGATTTAGCCTAGATTCCTAAAGTATTCAACCGGTCCCAAAAGAGGTCAATCAATTGTTAAGGTCAATTGCCACTAGTGTGGTCTTGTCGCATAAGGACGGATGCTTACGACACACTGACGAGTAAATCAAAGTTTAAATATAAATTTAACTCTAATTGTTCAAACAATATCAAAGAAAACAAAATAATAATGAAAAGCAATGAAAATAAAATATATAAATCTCACAAATCCATGAATATGCACAGTCGAACCTCCTTCGCAGTTTTACCTAAACTAAAGATTTAGCCTCGCATGAAAGAAGAACACAAAACAAAAAATAGAAAAGAATTTGGGAGAGGAGTCGGCCAAGAGAGGGAAGAATAGCCGTCTTTCCCAATAGCCGAGAGAGAGTGCCTTAAATAATGCAATTCAGTCTTTTTTTGCGTTCGCTCCAAGCACATTTCTATTTGCCACTTTCTTTTCTTTTTGCGTTCTCTCTCTGCCGTGTTTCCTTTTTTTTTTGTTTTTTTCTTCTCTGTTGCTATTTCTTCTCTCTGTTTCCATATTGCATGCATATTTCCACTTTATATATATATAGTTTCCTATATATTACAAATCAAACCAAATCCTGCAATGCATCAACGCCCTATTGCTCCACATGATCTTCATCAATCATCATGACATATGTGGGCCCACCAAATTTGCTTCAGGATACGCGCTAATGCGATTTTCGATGTCGAACGGATCTGGGCATTTGAATACTCAATTTTGTATAGTTTTTGGTCTAGAATTCAACCTCGCACTCTAAAAACCCTGAAAATAATAAATAAATGCAATTAGACTAGTATTAGAGACTTAAACATAATATATATATTTATACTATATATACTATATATACTATTACATAATTAACGACTCAACAAATACCCCCAAACTTATGACTTTGCACGTCTCGAGCAAAGGTGTAAATGACTAAACACAAATAAACTAGACTCCTAATATAGTTATGCACTGATTTAACTAATATTATTCCCGATACAAGATTCATGGAGTTCATTTGGTTTACATAGCCGCCGAGTTAACAAGCCACTCAAGAAATTTTGGAGTTATGATATGGCAAGACCCCGCAACCTAAATACAATTAAGATCACACTTTGAAGGCATAGACTCGGTCAAAACAAAAGCCATCAACTACTCACGAGTTTCTTGGTCTATACATTCAAGCACGCAAGTTTACAATATCACTTATTCTAGTTATAAGTACTCGAACTAAATCTTTCTTTTTGAGGAGTTTTCATAGACTTCTACCTTTATTCATTTATATGCATACTCGCCCTTTTTTCTCCATAATTCTTTTTTCAAGTTATATTGCCCCTACTCCATTTCCTATGAATTGCTTTTCTCACTTTTTCTCACCACAAGATTCTCTGCTCCATTTCCTATGGAAACTTATGGGACTCTTTATATTTTGAAAACTCATGTTAGCTCCTTCTCACTTTCACTATAATTAAGCAAATTTCCCAATGTGGGTTAAAATATCAACACTTGCACAATTTTGACCATCTATCACTTTTGTAGCACAGGGCTTAACCATCATACTAAGTCTCTAATCATGAAATCATGAAATTGTTGGGCTACGGGCTCAAGTGAGTGTTTCTCCTAATTTTTCCTAATTTTTAAGTCAAAAAGGAAACCATAGTGTACTCATCCACAACCAAAGGCATGAAACAAGATCTCGGGTGACTCTAAGCAATAAAAAAAATGAAAACTATCTAAATACATGCACGAAAGTGTATCAACTCCTAATGAAATGAGAAAGATGAGTACGGAGGGACAAGAAATGGAAGAAATGAGTGAATAAGAGATACCAAACACCACCAATACCATCAATCAATCGCATATAACCGCATATAATTGAAAAAATTTAAACGATCTCACCCGCGGTCTTTCGCAAAGAAATCCATCCAACTCATCCATAAATCTCAAAGTACCCCCAAACTTATTCTGAACCTTGTCCTCAAGATTCAAAACAAGTCGAGGAATCCATACATAACAAAAAAAAGAATAGTGGTGAAAAAGAACAATAAATCTCCAAAAATTAGTGAACGAACAAAAGCTCTCATATCTAGGTGACTAAGGAAATTATGAAATAAAATCATCGATCATAATAAGAGCAAGAACTAATAGGCATAGGAGTTAACTCAAATGATTCCTATCAAACCTTGCAAGCCCGAAGTTTTTCAACTAAGGGTGAAATCAACAAGATGATGGAATGAAGTTTAAGGTTTTGGGTCCACTCAAAGACCCGCCACTAATGCGATGACTTAAGTTGGATATGTCCCAACCAAGTCTCAAAACACCTAAAACTCTAGTGATATGTTAAGTCCCTAAAAAAGTACTCAAATCACACCAAAAAACATAATCCATAGTCAAACCTACCAAGACTCAAGGGGTGCTCCGGTGCCGTCAGTGCTCATCAAATAGTCATACACCTGCAAAAATCTAATAGACCAAGTTAGGGCTTTATTAAACATGAAAAAACTAAAATTGAAATAAATGCAGGAAATAAAAATAAAAACAAAGCTGAGCTGCCTCCCAACGAGCGCCTTTCTTTAAAGTCTTTGGCCAAAGTTGGAGTGATTCATCACGTAATGCCTTCTCCTTTCGAGATGTCAACAAAAAATGACGCATCTACATATTTGGGCAAAGAAATAGGCATTCCCTCCATCAGATTTGGGAGCTCATTCGAGACTTCTAACACAAAAGAATCTGTCGAATTATAGTTAGCCAACACAAAGGTGTCGGTAGTGTTGAAGATCTGCGAATGCTCATTCACTTCCACCCCTTGTAAGGTCTAACAAATATGCATGGGAGGGTGGGTGGTTTTACCAACACCAAAGGTTGGCCTTCCTTGATCTCTTTCTGCGGCTCCTCCGACCTTTCCGAAATGACTTCAATTTCTTTGTCAGCTTCATCATCGTCATTTTATGTCGGGCTCATGTGAAGAAGCTTCCAGTGTTTCATCAGGTTCGCTCAAATACTCATCCACAATTGAGAACTCATCAAACTCAACACTTTTTAATGTAGTAGCATTCACGGTCTCCATTGAGTCAGAAACTTGTAGTGGAGATAACTCTTTCCCATCCATCAAATGCTCAAGTATTGTAGTAACTTGAGTTACATAATTTTGCAACTTTGGGTTCAAATGATGTATATCCTCCTTCAAGGGGTGCTGAGTGGTGCTTTGAGAAAGCAAGTCCTAGATCACATCTCTCTCAATGTCTGCAATGGTTCTCCATTCAAGTTGATGACTTCGTTGAAAAGGTAGTTCTCTGAAGGTCAAGTCATTTATCATGTCTCGTATAGACCTCCTTTCATGTTGAGGATGTAAGTTTGTGAATAGAATATGTTTATTGTATATTCATCTTGTGTACAAGGTAATCTATATATACTCGTACAAGGCTTAGAATACAAAAGGAAAGTGCAATCACAAATAGAAACTACTAATTACACGATATACTAATTTCCTTAAATATTGAATATAATATTGAGTTTCCATAACTGGTAGTTTCCTTAACATACCAGTTTCCTTAACAGAGGAGTCTATGAACTTCGCTTAGACATATAGAAGTCGGGTTGTGGTGATGCATAGCGGGAACCATGATGATTTCTATACTTCAGATAAGGACAAGCATACGTGGGATGAAAGTACTCCCCACAATTTTCACAAACCCCTCCCTATTGCACAAAAATCGGGAGTTAGAAAATTGATGTCCATTACGTGACATACCTACCTCATTCATACCATGATAGTATGAGTCTTCGAATCAACCATAATTATGGGCGTAGGAGGCAATTATGGAATTACTTGCAAAAATATTAAGAAGAAGGGACTACATACAAAATAAAAAAAAGAAAAAAAAAGAAAAGAAAACCAAAGAAAGAAAACAAAAACCAATCCCCGGCAACGACGCCAAATATTGACACACGACGAACGCGTCAATAAAATAAATACCTAAACCAACTATTTGCAAAATAGTGGCAAAGGGCCGATCTCACATGGATTGTCATTCTTTCTAAGGCTTACAAAGAACAAAAATAAAAATTGGGGTTTAAAAGAGAATGAATTAATTAACTAATCTAAATATAAACAAAATAAATAAAGCAATAAAAATAAATTTGAAAACAATTAATAAAAACACCTAGGTCGAGACAAACAAGTTCAGTTCGAGAAAAGATTGGATTTGGTCTTCGATTTATGTAAAATATGCAAATCAAAATATCATAGTGTAGCTATAGAACCGGTAACGTACGCAGTTTTTCGCACTTCCTAATCTCGATAGCCAAGGTACGACGATGACTATTTCCCTAGTCAAACGTATTGGGTTTAACATGATGACCGCAATGGGTTTCGTGAAGGCACTACACCTAGACAATCGAATCACCAATGTGTCCGATTTAGCCTAGATTCCTAAGGCATTCAACCGGTCCTAAAAGAGGTCAATCAATTGATAGAGTCAATTGCCTCTAGTGTGGTCTGTTGCATAAGGACGGATTCTTACGACACACGGGCTAATAAATTAGAGTTTAAATATGAATTTAACTCTAATTGTTCAAACAATACCAAAGAAAATAAAATATATAAATCTCACAAATCCATGAATATGTGCAGTAGAACCTCCCTCGCAATCTTGCCTAAGCTAGAGATTTAGCCTGGCATGAAAGAAGAACACAAAACAAAAAAATAGAAAAGAATTTGGGAGAGAAGAGTCGGCCAAAGAGAGGGAAGAATAGCCGTCTTTCCCAATAGCCGAGAGAGAGTGCCTTAAATAATGCAATTCAGTCCTTTTTGTGCGTTCTCTCCAAGCACGTTTCTATTTGCCACTTTCTTTTCTTTGTGCGTTCTTTCTCTCTGTCGTGTTTCTTTTTTTTTTTTTTTTTTTTCTCTGTTGCTATTTCTTCTCTCTGTTTCCATATTGCATGCATATTTCCACTTGTTTATATATATATATATATATATATATACTTTCCTATATATTACAAATCAAACAAAATCTTGCAATGCATCAACACGCCCTATTGCTCCACTTGATCTTCATTAATCACCATGACACATGTGGGCCCACCAAATTTGCATCGGGATACGCGTTAATGCGATTTTCAATGTTAAATGGATCCGGGCATATGAATACTCAATTTTGCGTAGTTTTTCGTCCCGAGTTCAACCGCGCACTCCAATAACCTTGAAAATAATAAATAAATACAATTAGACTAGTATTGGAGACTTAAACATAATATATATATATATATATATATATATATATATATATATATAATATAAACTCTATATAATATTACATAATTAATGACTCAATAGACTCCTTTAGCTCTAGCCAGAGTATTAGAGCAGTCTTGCAGGAATGGCAGCCTGAGTAACTTCATTATTATGCAACGATTTGTTCGTAGTCCGAAAGGTCGGTAGGGGCCCTACTACCACTTGTTGGATAGAGAACAAATTTGGAGTGCGACCGGAGATAAAGTTTGCGAATATATCTGAGGTCGAAAATGACCTCAAGCCAACATATGGAACATGTTGTTTCGAACTTGTCATGAATCTATAAATGACTCAATCGCTAGAAATTTCGCACTTGAGACCAATCTGACCCAAATGAGAACTCGCAAAAAATTTGGGACAATGTCTCCAAGCACGTGTGAGTCACTCATTCTGTTGATCATAAAATATAAGTTGTGTAGCAGAGCAGAAAAGGTTATAGGGGATGTATTGTCTTGAACAATTAGTTTAGACTCACCATAAAAACAAAGGGTTCTTTAAGTTTTTCGTCGATTATGTTTTCTCGACTAGTCTAAAGAAGAAGCTTGAAAGACCTAAGCAAAATCCACCTAGCTAACTCAAATAAAGTTGGACTTCGTCAAGTCCAACCGGATAAATCACTACAAAAAAACAGCAAATCAGAAACGGAATTTTCCGTCTCTGATTTGCCTAAATTCCGTCTCTAATTTAAATCAGAAAAGGAACAGAAACGGAATAAATTCCGTCTCTGAAATCGTCGTTGCTAATTCAATCAGAAACGGAATTTGATTCCGTTTCTAATCAGAAAAGGATTAGAGACGGAATAAATTCCGTTTCTGATTAGAGACGGATTTAGAGACGAAAATTAGAAACGGAATGAGACGAACGAAATGGAATTTTTTCAAAATTGTACATTTGTAATTGGATTCCGTCTCTCGATTCGTTTCTAATCAAAACGAATCGAGACGGAAATAATAAATTCATGAATTCGTCTCGATTCGTTGCTATCGTAAACGGAATCAGAGACGGAATTTTTGCATTCTGTCTTTGATCCGTCTCTGATTAGCAACGGATCAGAGACGGAAATAAAGAATTCCGTCTCTGATTCTGTTTCTGATTAGCAACGGAATCAGAGACGAATTCTTCATTCCGTCTCTGATTCCGTTGCTGATTAATGATATATTCCTAAAAAATTAGAGACGGAATAGCAACGGAATGTCTGAATTCCGTTGCTAATCCGTCTCTAATTTTCCTTTTTGTTTAATTTACAAACATAAATATAATCCAATTGGTTCTCCAACCTATAACTTGAAATTACAACCATAGAACCTACTCCATCGCCTGCACCCCCTCCAACAACTCCTTGGGGTGCTAACATCCCCCAAAAAAGCAAAACTTGACATTCATACATCGACAAAATATATCAACAAATATTTAAATGAGAGAAAAAAATGCAAAATTCAAAATTTGAAAAAGCTTTATATATCCACGAAAAATTGTCTAGTATAACAAATGCTCCGAATTTCTAAGTATTTACAAAAACCACCAATCCTATTGTTCAACAACCACAAAAAAAACTTACAATCCTCTAAATATGCACAAAAAGAATTATCAATCTAAAAGTCATATAAACAACTATAAAGTTACAACATATGTTTTTATTTCCTCATATCTCACTTGGAAACCAGATTATGGCGGTATTGTCACGGGGATATGGGCAATCAATGGCACTAACTCCCACTCGATCGAAGAACCGGTCACCTATTGATAAGGTCACGCTCTGCAAATATTGCAAAATAGATCAAACTCGTGATAAAAAATACAAAACTGCAAAAAAACTATCTCCATTTACATAAGAATATGCATGCATAAACTTCAACATGTAATCTAATTTAATCCAAGTAACCCAATCTTCTAAACTGAATTTTTCTTACAATTAGTGAATCGCCTGGTCTTCAAGTTGCACAGTATGGCACATGCTTAATGCAGATGTGCGAGAATAATATTATATATATATATATAAGCCATGATTGTCACAGCTAGCCCATGTTGTCCAAGCAATAAATCCATGTTGATAAAGCATCGAAACTAGATATCATCACAAATGGAAGAGCAGTGTCCAATTGAGAGAGAAACCAAGTTATGAGTCATTACAAATTTACACTACAAATCATGCAGAGGACAAGTAATAGCATCATCTCTTTGAGGGATGAAAGGATTATCATCCGCCGACAGGGATAGTTGACAGACACCAACAAATCAATAAAAACGAATGCAAGAGCATAATGCTGGTTTGAGAAAAGCTTATACTGCGTACTTGGGATAAGTATTTTTTTTTTCGATTTAACAACAGCTCTAAGTTTATCTCTGCAGTTATTGCAAGTACTTCACAAGGACATAGCAGTTGCTTTGGTAAGAAAAAGGAACAAAGTTTTAGACAAGAATTACCCCATAACTTGATCGAGTAGAGATGAGAAGTCTACCTCGCAGCGCAAATCAAACTGCAGAACACCCTCTCCAGATACATCTCTACTAATGTTCAAGCTCTCTGCCTGCACAAACAATTGAGGATATATAAGGTTATTATCATGAAGAGTCTGAAAATAGTACATGAATCAAGTATAAGACCTTTGTTATCTTATCAACTTCATCAATGTAGACAATGCCTTCTTGAAGAGACTTGCACATTGAACTCGAACCTAAATGCCAACATAAAGGAGGAAACAAGACAAATGAGAAAATTGTACGTGCTAAATGAAAAAGGCAAAGGCTTTGTCGTTATAGAAGACTAAAATGTCATCCAGCAGTTACGATTGGCAAGCAAAATTCCAAGTTAAAGATCTATTCTTGAATTGTCCCATAGATTAGAAAAACAAAGCAAGCAAAAAAAAAAAAAAAAAAAATAGCAAAACAAAAAAAAAAAACAAAAAAAAACCAAAACAAAGATGATTCGATTATATAATTAAGTAATAACAAAGCAAAGGCTAGCATTTAGGTGAACAAATGGTGAAATTCAAGAAGTAACAAACATTTCATAAAGTCATCTTCATATATTTCGACTAATAACAATGATTTCAATAAAGATGATTAAGAAGGCCCTTCAGCACGTAGGAGGTTTTCCAAAGGATTTGAAAGAAAAATATGGAAAAATAAAAAGACTTTCAAATAGATATATGATAGAATATGAAGAGGAGAAACATGAAACTGTATTCATTCAAAAACAAAATACAAAAGTGCAAAAACAAAATGAAGATGGAATTCTTAAAAACAAACAACACAAAATAAAAAGACAATAACAACGACAACAACAAGAATAGAATTTAATAATTTGTAGAAGATAGCGTATGAGAAGCTCTTTTCTTGATATTACTTGTCTGTATGTTCTATTTATTCATTGGTGCGATCTTGAAGTTTTAGCGGAAAGAATAGAAAAGGTAATGGACAAAAGAGGTTCAAATTACTTATTTCTTACCCGAAAGCACAACCTTATTTGAGGTTAAATTTTTCCGAGATAGACATCTAACTACTGAGAATGGTACTTGAAACCTAGCTATGATGCCAGTGAGGTCTTCAATGTTTACAGCTTCACATCAACAATGTTGAAACTTTGGTTACTTGATTTATAGATTCCACAGATTTATTCGCAAGTCGTCTGAGATATAAATGTCTCCCCATCACTTGTGGATTGTTTGAAAATACGTAAATCGAAAAACAAGAATGACAAATTTGGATAAGAGTAAGTATAGGTAAAACATGATGAAAATACAAAAATGTTTTTTGTCACTTAATTGATTTCACGAAAGAACTAAATCATTCCTTGTTTATGAGAGGAACCTATATATTCCACAAGATTCGCACTTTTGAAATTTCAAATTCCTCAAGATTTATTGCAAAGATGGACAATATTTCCATAAATATTAAATCAATATAATGTTTCAATAAAATATCAAATTAAAATGAGATTTCAATCATTTTTTCATATTAATATTACTTGGAGCTTAAACTATACGGGCATGCAACATTATTTCACTTCATGTACGTCAAAAGAAAGTTAAAAAAAAAATGCAAGTTAATAGTTAAAAGATGACTTCTCCATATTAGCAATGTTTCTTATCCATGCTTTTCAAATTACTCATTTTGCAACATGTATAGAAGAAACGAATGGGATGGGATGAGTGACAAGTGATATAGAAAATAGAGTGACAAACAGACCTGTTGTTTGAAATGTAATTAATATGATAATCATGAGCATGAGCATACATTCTTCGACATCTTGGTACCAAGTTTGTATCATGGTGACAATGCTTGAAAAAAATTAATGTAGAGTCATGGTCCATAGTAGTTTTCATGTCATTCTCACATTAAAAATTAATAATACTATTAAAAACTAAATTTACTTATTTATGAATGTAAATTGTTTCTACATAAATGTTCCTCCTTTGACAAAAAAAAAATGTTCCTCCTTGAGTGCGCACAAGTATGCGATATCTAAAATGCGGTATACATGCTAACTCTATATTTATACAAGTGTAATAAGTTCAATCAAATTTTATTTTGATTTGAATTGATCTATACACAAGTATTGATTCCACATGCATAAAAAGATTCAACAGATATGGCCCTTTGGTGATAGGTAAAAGCAAAATAAATTGTACAATCAATGAAAGGAAACGATGTGATTTCCAAGTACGCAATAAAAACAAAATAATTATAGACGTGTTACCTTTCCGCATTAACTAGGAGACTAGGACAACTTTTACAAGCCAAGGAAAAGAAATAGGTACAAACCTAAGGTGGCCAACTTGTACAACTCAGTTTCATAATAATGGCTCCCAGATCTGCTGCTCCATCGCCCAATTGACGGTTGTGATTGAATCTTTTGAGGTCCCAATGATTTGTACTGTACTTTGTGGGATCTGTAATGTCAATTTTAGTAATATATGAGACTGACAGATCAATGGTGGACCAAATCCAACAAGAACAAATTTCAAACTATAATTAATTAAGCTAAAAGCTCATCATGCAAATATGAAGAGAATCCCAGCGCCCTGAATAAAGAAGCAGAAGCTAAAGTGATAATACACATTTTCGAGATGCGTGTTCTTAAAAGAACTGTAATTAAACGCGCTTACCCTATTGAATAATGAGGTGTGCTCCGGATCACGCAAAAATGCATTCATGATTTAAGGCACACCTGACGACCCACAAGAAGCAAGTGCCTAATTACAGGCTTGCAAAGTTTGAGCCAATATATGAACTATAAAGAAGCATAAGATAGCATACAACAACAAAGTCTTAATATCAAATTAGTTGAGGTCGGTTGCATGAATCAAACTTTTCCACTCTGCTCAAATTAATGCAGTTGAGAAAACATATAATACAAAAACAAAAAAAAGAAAACAAAACAAAAAACAAAAAAACAAAGACATACAAAACAAAACAGTATGTAATGTGATTTAAACATAACTTCTCTCATTCTAGCTAACTCAAATCAGGGGGTTAGGTCACACACTTAGGCGAACCTACCGGGTGAAGACCGCACGATACACCTCGAGATGCAAGTCGCGCTCGCATCGAACTGCACCCAAGTCAAAGCCAAAAGTCGGTCAACCGATCATTTTCCTAACTAAAATCTATCAATTTGGTCTCGTAATAGTCAATGCCGCAAGCATAAATGACATTTATTGAGCATTGAAGATCACAATAATGGACAGCTATAAACCTTTTCTTTTTGGGTAAGGCAACTAACTGTTTAAAATGAACTAAAGTTGCCTGGCAAAAAGAGAAATAAGTTTGTGAAGCACATGGTCGGGCCGGTGCCAAAATCGCTCTTGCCCTTGAGAGACACTAGTGCAAATTATGCAACCTTTTTGCAAAATAGAAGGGATTAGGTGTAGAAGTCCTAATTAAGTTCATATAATGTCCCCATCTCAAATCAATACCATATTAAAACATTCAACTAGGATAGATAGCAACAATTATCTTACCAACTTTGCTGGCTTTTAATAGAAGAAGCAAGAATGGCCAACCTGAACAGCAAAGCAAAGTACCCCTATCAGGAAAAAACAAAAAATAGAAGGAAAGAACAGAAATCGGTTTACCTGCATCATGGGGAAAGAAAATTCATTAGCAAATACAGCTAAGTCATTCGTAGACATCACAAAAAAAGTGTGCAATAGACCGTAGGGAACACATTCATTAAACATCTTGCAAGGATCCTTATATTTACAACTTCTAAATCACAAGCCTTCTCCTTCGCTTGACAGTCACTCGCATCAGGAACACATTCCTCGATTACTTTTCATGACAAATCCACATTTCCATAAATAATAGACTATGAGCGGCAATCTGGAAAACCACAAAGGACCAGCGATCTATAGCACTAAAAACAGGGATCCAACTGTGATATTAGCAAGAAATCGCCTCCAAATAGATCTAGCTAGACAAAGGTGTGAGCAAAAGCACTATAGCATTAGGATATCATAGCCTAACAATCCAACAAGTCAACAAAGAAAGATCGAAGAAAACAAGACGAACTCCACGCGGACAACCTCTCAAATCATTCAAATCTCACATTTTTAGCAAACAAATGAAACAAATCTCATTTACCTAAAAGTAACACTGAATTCCCTAAGAAGATCAAAACGACCCAAAAACCGAACCTTTGAATGCGAATCTTTGCGGCGAGCTTGAGCTTGAGCCCCATCACCCCAATTTCAAAATCGAAATCCTCCAAAAAGAAATACACATCATCGCCATGTAACGCAAATCTGCAAAGCCAAAACACCTCACAAACTCACAAGTCAAAAAACCCCCAAAACCAACCAAAACACACCAAAAAAAAAAAAAAAAAAACCCTAAAAACCGAAAACTCGTACATGCGGAATTGAGGTTCGAAGCGCGAGAATCAACGAGACGAAGCGTGAAGCGAGACGAAGACGAAGAAGATCGGAGAAAGAGAGAGACACCGGCCTTGTCGAAGAGCGAGCTCGAACCCTAAGGCGGAGCCGAATCGAGCCCTAGATTTGGAGTCTTCGGTCCCCATGAACGATCCCAAGACGATTGCGAGGGCGGGAAGGCCGCGAAGGCGGCGTAGGCCGGAGTCGCCGAGCCACGCACGCCACACTCCGCAGTCTCGAGCCGGAGAGCGAGAGCGAGACGAGAATGGATTTGGGGGTTTTGGGGAGACCGAGAACGTGGGATTTGGGGTTTTTTTTTGGGGGGGTGGGTTGGGGGTGGAGGGAGGGGATACTTATCAAATCTCGAGATTTGATGCACAAATCTCGAGATTGGATGAACGGTCAAAAGAAACGAGATTTTTGGTGGGAATGTTGGCGCCATTTTTTAGAGACGGAATTTAATTTCGTTTCTATTTCCGTCTCTATTTCCGTCTCTGATCCGTCTCAATTCCGTCTCTAATTTAATCCGTCTCAATTCCGTCTCTAACTTTTTTTTTTAGCAACGGAACTTATTTCCCTTTCTAATTCCGTTTCTGATTTGCAACGGAAATTATTTCCCTTTCTAATTCCGTTTCTGATTTGCTGTTTTTTTGTAGTGAATGGATGCCCACATTATGAGAATAACGTAAAACTTAAATCCAAGACAAAAGATTTAATCTTAGTTAAAAACAAAGATTTAATTATTTCATTGATAAATTGAAGACTCTAGATATACTTTAAGGATGGAGAGTAGGGTTTTAACTTAGAATGTCTAGGAGAAGATGTTAAAAGACGAAATTTAAGTTAGGATGATGACTTTTGTTGTAAGTATTAGGTCTGACATCCTGAGGCGTGTTGTCTAGAGATCTAAAATCTATACTTGCACGACTCTTCATAGAATCAACGGAATGAAGGGTCAACCTTATCATATGAGTAGTTACTCTCTTTAGGTTTTGGTACACGAGAGGTACGACCTAGTTAGGTATACACAACAGAAAGACATGATGAGACAATAAATGACTTATACATGAGAGTGCATTACTCATGACAAACATAATCGAAGAATTGTTAGGATATTTTTACTTCCTAGGTGTACGTATGTGCCCACGTAAAAATATAGTTATGTTTCTATATAGTGCATAAGCAAGAGTCGACTATGGACACTTTTTATCGACGTAGTTAGTTGACTCAAGATTCATATCACAAGAGTTTATGTATCCAAACAGGTTTGATTCGGTACCAATTATTAATCTCATTTGAGATTATGTATGCGATGAAACATTTCAAGAACAACATGGCCATATTGTGATACTGAGTCAGACAGAAGTTTTAGAAGTACGGTTAAAGGAATCGACGCTGCAAGCATGGCATGAGGAGACGCGTTTTCTACCATGTTCAAAAATATAGAACTCGCCTTCGTATGAAGTTAAACATATGAAGTTTTGAGTGTAGTTCGATAGTTAATCGTGCTTGTTTAGCACCGTATAAGAGTTTTAAATATCTTAAAGGAGATAATAAAGCAAAACGATGAAGTAGTGTCTGATAATATTTCCATAATAATCGAGTAACTTGAAAAGATTTTGGGTAGGAAATAATTTGAGATGACAGGTTGCATGGTTGCCAACAAAGAAGATAGAAGAGTGAAAGTATCACCACGAAAGTTTTATTCCCGTGTCAGCTTGGCAAGTATCTTTATCTCGATAAAACATGAGTACCAAAAGATTTGGATACAATGGTTTGTGTATATGTCCAGGGCGCCCAATGGTAGTCAAGCGATATGTGAAAAGAATATGATTAGTGTAAGTGCTTAAAATGAGATTTACCAGTCACTGATTGGTCAAGTAATTTTAAAGGCTTTATAGTAAAGACCAGATTGAGGTCTCATACGATATCAAATAATGTCAACAAGTTAAGTCAAGATAAAGCCTTGAGATACGCAGGGTCACGCGGGTAGAATCAGATAAATCAGTCGTCATTCTAGACTGTTGGGCAAGCAAGAAAAATATACGCGAATAAGTACCGTGATGGGTTGAGCTATGAGGTAGACCACTGGCCTAATTGAAGATTTCTCTTTTGAAGGGTCAGAAAGGATTTAGGATCAAAGGGAGAACTTGCAACGAGATTTGTAGGTTCGTTTCAGATAGTCTAACAAGTTGGGGGTATCTATTATCAGTTGAGATTACCGAGACAGTAGCCATAAGTTCATGACGTTTTTCACATTTCTATGTTAAAGTTGGCCAGATCAGTAACAAGACCAATTACTAATATGACTAGGATTGAGGTCATACAAGATGTGATGTATGAGGAACACCCCATTGAGATAATGGATAACAAGGTACAAACTCTCAGGAGAAAAGAAATATCGTTAGTACCGTTCGGTGGTAGTACCATAAGAATAAGTGTCTCACCTGGGAAAGAGAGTCTACCATGTACGAATGATACCCTTAGAAGTTTTATGTCAAAGGTTTAACTTATGTTTGAATTTCGGGACAAAATTACTTTTATTTGGGAATATTGTAACGACCCGCTTTAATTAATCCCGATTAATTGATTAATTACATATTATGACTCTAAGCTCAGACCCACGTGAACACTGCAGAAAAATCTTAGGGCACGTCTAACGAAATAAATTTTGATTATTTTTTATGGCGTGTTAATTTATTTTATTTTAAGTCATTATTTGCATCATATTGTTGTTATAATTTTAATTTGATTGCATTGTGAGCGTGTAGTGACAAGAGCATAAGACGTTGCGAGGTGTGCGTAACACAAGTGTATGGGCCAGTTAGGGATTTAGAAATCATATCAACAATCACATCACCTTCTATATCACCCATCACATCACCATCACATCAGCATCTCTCATATACAATAAATAAAAAAAGGAAAAAAACCTTCCTTATTTCTCTCGTTCTCTCCAACCGATTCTCCCATCTCTCCCTCTCATTTTCTTCTTCTCCTCCAAAATTATTTTATCATTAAATTTGGTCTTACCCTTGCGAAGCTCTCCTCTCATGACAATCTCAGCTTTGCCATCACCACCTCTGACATCGGCGATCTTTTAGTCCAAGGTAAGTGGTGGTGGTTGTTGTGAAATTTTTAGAGAGACTTGAAAGCTTTAATGGTGAGTTTATTCATGATATTATATTGGTCGTGAAGTTATTAATGTTATTGTTATTAAGAAAATATAAAGAAAATTAATAATGAAGAAATCGTCTCTCCAGAGATGATACGTTAATAAAGGGGGTAGTCAGGTAGGCCAGGCCGGCTAGCCCAAGACGAGCAAAGCCGAGCTGGCCCGGGCGGTCCGGTTGGGCCGAACTGGGCCTAGCAAAATCGGGCCCACTTCAGGCCCTACCCCCATAAATATAATTAAATATTTTTAAAATAAATTAAATAAATTTTTAAATAAATAAATTACAAAAATAGTAAAAATAGATAGAAATTTATGGAAGAATATAGAAAAATTAGAGAAAAAATTAAAAATTAGAAAAAAAAATACGTTTTGAGACTTTTTCAAGCGTATGACACCCCGGTGTAACTTGAAAAGCGTGCCACAACTAAAATTTAGAATAAAACTTCTTATCTTGGTTTTACATTGTAAAATCATCAAATGTGACATTAAACATTTTAAAATGATAAAATTGGACACCAGGGAATAAGGAGATTGGTCAAGTGTCGAGCACGCAGTTCAAGGCATGAGAGCGAGTCTTTTCAGAGCTATATCACGAGCGTCGAGGTTAGTAAACCCATGAAAAAGTCAACTTAGAATTTGCTTATTTCTTTCGTAATTAACTTATTTCATGTATGTTTGTGCATTGTCGAATGTATGGTATGACCGTTTTCTGGCTCTCTTGTAGATAGATCCAATTGTTGCTACAATGTTGGTTATACCTTAGACTACGCTTAAGATTTCTCTTTGCAAGTCGATGCTCTTGAGAGTGAGTTAACGTGATGCTCGCCTCCATCACAGAGTTCCTTTCCTTCGAGGCGTTGTGTGGAAGTCTACTTTCCGACTAATAAAGCTTCTCATTTCGACTGTGAAGAGGAGGCGAGGATTACCTTGCCTCCAAGGCCTTCTCGAATTTGTATTTGCATCCTAGGGCTTGACAGCTATACACCACATATGCGTTCCATATTATTGATTATCTCAGCGACTTATATTCATGTTTTACATTTCCATTTATTTACTTTACATGCATGAATTGTAGCCTTTTGTCTTGGATTTCTTGTGAATATGAACTGAATTTCTCTGGGATTTACTCACTAGAACTTTTCATTGGTTTTGATGGCAAGTTGCAGATTATACGACGAGCCGAATCTAAAATGCCACATTAGCTTCACTTTTAGGTGTTTTTATTTATGTATATATTCTTTTTTGGGATCATTTTAAGAGACTTATTACCTGATACATGTATATTGACACTTATTATATTATTAATATACATGGTATCCTTTTGTTGGGTTTCCATCCTATAGGTTTGTTAAGCAATGCAAAACTCATTTACATTACTTATTTGCACATCACTAAGACTTTTGGTACTAAAATAACTTAAATGAACCAAAACAAATAAGTTAAGATGTAAAACTTTATAAATTAGTATATTTTGACAAAATAATCATTTAAACATCAAAATTAACTAAGTCAGAGTAATAGATGGTTAGTTTATGGGCCATCATGGACATGTGTACAAGTGACGTGGCATGACTTGTTGACGTGTCAAGCGACGTGGCGGTGCTCAGTTTGCCTTGAAATTTGGGGTCGTCACATATATGTATGATTAATTATTCATTCATAATGAAATGGGGAATCTAATAATATCGGGCGCGCCTCCTCCTCCCCCTTAAAGTGCTACTGAGCGTGCTAGCGGGTGGGGGCTAGTGAAGAGGCTATGGGGGAACTCCATTATGCCTTCAAGGCACTCGAGTGGCGGCTCCATGGACTCATTGGACTTTCCAGATGGTGCGGGTGATGCAGTGGTAGTAAGCGATTGTGTGCCATGTCGGCTCGAATTAGCATAATGATCAGAATGCAATGATGGAGGTGTGATTGGATGATGACGGACTCATCAGTGAAATAGCAGGCATATGTGTCGTTAAAGTTGGTCTCGTAGCCGACGATTGTGAAATAATATTAAAACCGCGGTCTTACAACCGTGCACTAGAAATAATGGGTCCCGTGTGAACCTCTCATAGTGATCCTCTATCTCTTGATGCAGCTCGACCCCTTCCGGATGGGCCTCAACCTCTCGATGGTCCTGTACCTTGCTTAGCGGGAGCTCATCCTCTACTACCTCCTATCAGAGGCTGACCGTCAAGGTCAGCATCTATCAGAATCCCGTTAACGGGTTTGTTTGTCATGCCCGCTAAAATACGTCACATACAATAGTAAGTGAATCTATCTTATTCATCTTATACTATTGTTTTGATCTTCTACCCATTCTCATGAGTAACACAATGCATTAAATTTAGTGTATACATCAACTAGTAAAGTTAATCACAAAGGGTATAAAAATAATCCTTTCTATCATAGAAATTACTTGGGTAGTAAAATATCACTTCTATTCAAAATCCATTATATTAATTCATTATATTCCTAACTAAAAATAAAGAAAAACGAAATTCATATTTACTTGAATTCGAAAGAAATTTTAAAAATTTCATCAACTCACTTGGATATCGGGTTAAAATTTCTTAACTTATATTCTACTTTTGTTTTCTTTCTTTTCCTTTGTTGTTGTTTTGCTATGTTTTACATAAAATATCCTCAAACTCATTCCAAACCTTGTCTTCAAGGTTGAAAGATTAAGTTAGATTTCCAATGTAACGTCCCACATTATTCAATCTTAATAAATTATTAATTACACATTAGGACACGTAGCTCGGACCCACGTGGACACTGTTGATAAGTTTAGAGCATGCCAACCAAGGTATAAATAGTTATTTTTGTATGACGCGTGTTAAATTATTGTATTATTAATCAATTAGAGTCGCATTAGTTGAGATTTTAATAGTCGCAATATGCGCGTGTAGTGACAACAGGGTGCAACATCGCGGGGTGCGTGTAACGCGGGTGTGACGTCGCGAGGTGCACGTAACGCGGATGTGTGGGATAGTCAGGGGTTTAATAGGTCACATCACTTGTCACATCAAATCTACCTACCACATCACCCCATACCACCCCTCACTTTTCTCTCTCTTGTTTCTCTCTCTCCTCTCCAAACCAAACCCAAACATTTCTCTCTCTCCCTCTCCCTCAATGACTAATTATTCTCTCCTTCTCATTTCTAGTTCTCCTTCAACACTCCCTCTCCATCTCATTTGATTTGCCTCATTCTCGTAAGATCTCCTCACTCCCGCAACATACTCTCGGCCTCTTCCTCCGGCACCACTTCCCACGTCAACGACTTCTAAAAATTGAGGTGAGTAGTGATTTTTTTTGTTGTTGATTTGTTAGAGAGATTTGGAGTATAATGGTGAGGTAAAGATGGTAAAATTCTAGTTGTGGAAGTTGTTATTATTATTGTTGTTGTTATTGTTGTTTGTACAAAAAAAGAAAAAGAAAAAGTTTTGCTTCCAATTCATCTCTGTTTGAGACGAATTGGAAGATGGAGGGAGGCCAAAAGGGTCGGGCCACCCCTACAAATGGGTCGGGTCGAGCCGACCCAGGCCCGAGTCGACCCGGGTCCGATTGAACCGGGTCGGGTCGAACCAGGTCCAACTCATATATATATAAAATAATACTAATAAATTATCTAAATTAATAAAACTGATTTTTAATAAAATAAATAGCTAAAATAGATAAAAATTATGGAAAATTTAATAAAAATATAAAAAATTAGAAGAAAGCTAGGAAAATGAGTTCGAAGCTTTTTTGGGCATTTGACACCTCGGTATAATTTGAAAAGTGTGCCAAAAATCAAACTTTTAGGAATAAGAATTACAAATTTTGGTCTCACATTATAAATTCATTTAAGGTGACTCTAAAATGATAAAAATTGTATAATTGGACACCAGGGACTTAGGATACCGTAGATTGGGTGTCGGGTACGTATCTTGAGGCGTGTGCGAGACGTTTTGAGGGCGATTTGCGATTTGTTTGAGGTAAGAAAACCTACGAGAAAATTAGTTAAAATTCATTTATGGTACTTACTTTATTTCACATTTCAATTATTCCATTGTGTTATTTATTGTTGTTAATTTACTGTTCATCCACTCCCACATGTGTATGTTTGTTTGTCGACGGGGTCGGGCATGGCAGGACTCACACCTTGAGGCTAGCTACCCTCGTTGTTCGAGTAATTGGCCATGTTAGGGCTATGCGGTGATTATTTTCCGTGAGACCCATAGGTTGAGAGATGTTTGACGAAGACTTAAGTCTTCGTCATGGGTTCCTCTCGAGAGGTGTTTGGATAGGGTTCTCGTGTTCATGGGCTCCTCTCATTCGACCGTGAGATATTTGACGAGGTAATTGTCATGGGTTCATCTCGATTTAGCTAAGACGATTCCTGAATGTCGACCAGGGTTCTCTGTCCCGCTACACTTGCGTCCAAATTCGACTTCTCAATGACTTATTTTCATGCGATTACTTTATTCTTGTTCCTTATTTAAATTGCATGAATTGCATGAATTGCAGTCATTTTATTGGATTTCGTGAATATTAGCTAACGCTTTCTAGGATTTACTCATTGGGATTTGTCATTATTTTTCGTGACAAATCGCAGATCCTACTAGGAAAGGGGATCTTAGGCGACTACCTCTGAGTTAAGAGAGCCCCATTAGCTTTTTGCATAGGTGTTTGTATGCATTTATTTACTGCTTTTATGGAATTTTTGGGAGGACTTGTATATCTGATACATGTATATGCTCATCTTTTGTACTTTTGTCGCTCTTTGATATATATGATATCTCATGTCGGGTTTCCACACTATAGGGTTGTTTATAAAATGCAAACTTTTCATTTTTAAGATATTTGCATGCTTCAAAGACTTCCGCTTTGATATTCAACTTATATTAATTTAATAAATCACGAACAACTTAACTTAGTTAATTTAATGTAAATATTCATAAAAACATCCATAAATACTAAGTTAAGGCGAATAAGATACGTACAAAGGTTTAGGTAATGGGCAGTTAACAAATAAGTGTGCGGTGACATGGCATGCTTAGTGACGTGTCTGGCGACGTGGCGGTACCTGGTGTGCCTCGGAGTTTGAGGTCATCACTTCAAAAAAAAAAATAAATATACCACATGAAGCATAAACGAATTGATATATGTAATTATAAAAATATAATGAAATAAACAAATAAGGAATTGAAAAAATCTCAAGCGAATGGAATGAAAAAGAACATATATCATTCATAAGCCAAAATTAAAACAAGAGCGATACATTGAAGTATTCATTCATTCATTGCATACAAGAGAAAATAAGCAACACATGGCAGTGTCTAGAAGTAAATTAATCATTAGTATTAATATCTTCATCCAATCCTATATAAGATTAAGAAATATAACAATCAGTTGGGTTGTAAATCAGAATAGGAAATTGCAAGTGCATAGAGTGAATATTGACGCTTCTCCTTGAATATAGCAAACGAATATCATGCCTTCTCTTAGACTTAGAATGGTAACATTGTAAACTCCTTTCATTTGTTGCTATCATTTCTTTATTTTAAAGAATTTTCTTTTGGCTACACATAAATGAAGAAAATATGGTTGTTCGAAAGAATCCTTCCCTCCTTGATTTTGACGAAGATGGTGCTAAACGCGTATCAACACTCGGTACGTTCACTCTAACCATTAATTGTTGGGGCATGTGCCCTAGGTCAATCCATAAATGTCTTTATGAATACTTTTAGTTAATAAAATAGAGATTTAATTTGTTGTTTATTATAATTAATTTGCATGTTTATATTATAATAAGATCCATGGGTATTTACGAAAATATTCTAAATGTCCCTAGTCGATCATTATACTGGGAACTATAATGAATTAAGACTAGTGTGAGTCTTGCTTGATGATCATATGATGATTATATGTATAGGGATACGAATCAAGATCACGAGTACTTGTTAGGGAACAAAGTACTGGATCGACCCACTATGAGAACATCACATGGATTAAGTCATAGTTGTTTCTTATGATATGTATATTTTTCAGTCCTCTAACTTGAGATTACCAGAGACTTCAACATTAGGAACATAGTGATTTGACACTATCAAACGTTGTATTTAACCGAACGATTATAAAGGTTGTAATTGGTTACTATGTGAGCAATGTGATGAAGTTGTGTAATCGAGATAGAATTTGTCCCTTTCATACAAAAAGAGATATCTAGTGGATCCCTCGATGTGTTAGACTGTTAAAAGGCCTAGTCTAAGTGAATTGATATTGATCAATGTCACTTGGATGTTTTCGGTCTACCTAGAGATCGAGACTAGTACGATTGAACATGTTGGATGACAATTCCATGCCTTATGTTTGATCAAAAGGATATCGTGTGACAAAAGGATGTTATATACACTATTGATTAGGTTGTATCGATTTGATATTCGTACAACTTGGGTAGTCATAATGTCTTGCTAGAGATCGCTTATGACTTGTATACCAAAATGTGTTTTGGTACACTTTACCAACGTTGTATGAGCCTATTGGATCGCACACTAAGAATGGTTTTGCGAGATTTTAAGATGATTCAGAAAAATGAATTTTATGTGATAAAATTCATGACAGAAATGTCCTTGTGGTGTATTACACTTATACTTCTTTAAGTAAGGGTATATTTGTAATTTACTTAACCGTCTATATACAAGGGTTGTATAAATAGACGCTTTAAGTTAGAACATAGGGATGAAAGAAAAAGAAAAAATGTCGAAACTCTATTTTCGTTTTAGAAATGACTTAGGGTTTTTGGTATGCTCTGGATCGTTTTGGAGAGAAACAAAAAGGTTTGGTATTCTCTCGAAGCTAGCACTTCAAATCACGGCCGCCGTTCGTGTGTGGACTGCTGATAGATGGCGTTCGTCGTTGGCAGCGCCCTAGAGATCGATCAACCTTCAGAAAGGTATATTGCGATTGAGGTATGATTAAGTTTTTCATGGTTTAAACGTTTTTAATGGAATTAGATTCGGATCATGTTGGGGTTTTTGTCAAAACTGTTTTGTTATCTCCGCTGCATATGAACCCCAAAACCCAACAGTGGTATCAGAGCCATCGAGTTCTATTCCATTAAATTCATTGCATGTTTTCTTCTGATATATACATGATATATGATTGAAAGCATGATAATAGTTGATGTATATATGATATACATAAGTTGTCTTTGAGATTTAGTATCATGTTTTGTGTATATGATACATATATTTGTTATTTAATTGAAATTAGTTTCGTACATGCTAGTAACCATGTTAGGTTAATTCGAATAATTTTAATGAATTGAGTTTCGTGTTCTTGATCCATGACACCATTAGGTTCGATTGAGATAGTAGTTCATGATTCAATTACATGTTTGTGATTATTTGGATGAAGACCGAACTTGCAAATAATTAATTTTCGAAATTATTTATTTATAAATAATTAATTTTCGAAATTATTTATTTATAGATAATTAATTTTCGAAATTATTTATTTATAGATAATTAATTTTCGAAATTATTTATTTATAGATAATTAATTTTCAAAATTATTTATTTATCTTGTTATATCTATTTTTTTATGAAGTTTCTATTTGATAAAAATAGATAACAAATTAGAATATTAGATAAATATCAAGAATCTTGTTATTGGTGATATACTAGGATTCAAATATCTTAAATCCAAAATAAATAAATAATTTTCGAAATTATTTATTTATCTTGTTATATCTATTTTGTTATGAAGTTTCTATTTGATAAAGATAGATAACAAATTAGAATAGGAGATAAATATCAAGAATCTTGTTATTGGTGATATACTAGGATTCAAATATCTTAAATCCAAAATAAATAATTAATTTTCGAAATTATTTATTTATTTTGTTATTTCTATTTTGTTATGAAGTTTTGATTTGATAAAGATAGATAACAAATTAGATTAGGAGATATAAGCAAAATCGGTTTCGTTATCCCTATTGGATAGGAGATAAATATCACGAATCTTGTTATTGGTGATATACTAGGATTCAAATATCTTAAATCATAATTGGATTAGGATAAGATGATTAGTTAGATGTGGGCCCGGGTTAATTAAAATGTTTTAATTGACTTAATTTCGGATAAATTAAGGGGTTAATTTATGATAATAAAATCAGCGAAAATTATGATTTTCTATAGCGAATTTTAATTTTCGAAATTGAGATTTGTCTTCTAAAAAAAAAAAAAAAAAAAAAAAAAAACGGGGCTTTCGCTCTACCCTGCATTGACCACGACGTGACCGACCGATCAATGGACTGTCGCTCATTGACCAGCCACCAATGAGACCACCGTCTAACTAATCCTAGCATACGGAAATTCTTTTGTTAGTGAAAAGTATAAAAAAAATAATTTCCAAATTGTTTAGTGATTGAACAAATCAATAAAATATATGATATTTCATTGTTTACATAAAATCACTAAAACTGAATAAAATCCCTCTATTAAATTTTAAGTCTCGTGCCATCCATTTTAAACACTTGTCAAGGCCTCGATCACACTAATATAGTTTCAGCCATAGTTGAGTGTATTGTGTTATCTTGGTGAGACAAGTTGGGTAAGAGTTACCTTAATGTTTAAAATGGTTCGACTTAATAAAGCCATCAAAATAGTTTTGAGCTTTAGGCAAATGATGAGATAAAAACATGCTAAGACATAAGATGTCCCATATCTCACAAAAGGATCTAAAAATTACATAAGATGTAATTGGTAACTGTTACCTACCTAAATAATCTAGTTCTGTGTTTCATGCCATAGCTGTCATAGAATTAGGTGAAATATGGATTTTAGTACCCTAAATAAACAATGTGTTTTAGGAGGGTTGCTAATTTAGTGGGAGTCTATTCCTCTATACTAAATAAACTTTGCATAATCTTTATTGTAGATCAATGGCCTCTTCAAGTAACAATAATCCCCTGTCACTGCGATCCATCCTTGAGAAGGATAAGCTATCTGAGACTAACTTTCTTGACTAGTTTAGAAACTTGAGAATTGTTCTTAAGCATGAACGCAAGTTGTATGTCGTGGATGCTCCAATCCCTGAGGACCCACCAGCCAATGCTACGAAAGATGTGAAGGATGCGCATAATAAGCATATCAACGATTCTACGATGTTGCATGTATTATGCGGCAACTATGATTCTGAACTTCGAAGGACATGGAACTAATGGAAGCCTACGACATGGCTATAACGCATTCAAGGAAATGTTCCAACAAAGAAGCTATACAAGAAAGGTTCGAGATAGTCAAAAACCTACATTCTTGCAAGATGACCGAGGTGCGTCAGTTAGTTCTCGTGTTCTGAAGATGAAGGGCTATGTTGACCAGCTTGATAGACTCGGATTTCCCATAAGCCAAGAGTTGGCTACGGATTTGATCCTAAATTCATTAATGAAAAGTTACTCACAATTTGTGATGAACTAAAATATGAATAATATGGAGAAATCAATTTCAGAGTTGCATTTGATGCTCAAAACTGCTGAACAAAATATCAAGAAACCCTATAGTAATGTGTTGATGGTCCAAAAGGGAAAGGGAATAAAGAAGAAAGGCAAAGGCAAGGCTAGGTTGCCAAGGCTGTTACTGCACCTGTCGCGAAGCCTATGGAACAAGTCAAGCCCCGGCATGTTCCCACTTCAAAACACCCAAAAGAAAAGGAAGAAAATCGTCATTTCTATAATCAAACCTATCTTTGGCATTGTCGTCTCGGACACATAAACGAGAAACGCAATAACGAAACTCCATAAAGATGAGGCTTCTAGATTCATTTGATTTAGAAACATATGAAACATGCGTATCTTGTTAACTAGGATGACTAAAAGTCCCTTTACTGGACACAGTGAAAGGGTAAGTGATTTATTGGGTCTAATACATACTGATGTATGCGGTCCTATAAACACAATGGCTAGAGGAGGTTATCGGTACTTCATTACATTTACTAATGATTTCAAAGAGATATGGTTATGTATATCTTATGAAACATAAAGTGAATCATTTGAGATGTATCAAACGTTTCAAAATGAAGTGCGGAATCAACTTGGTAAAACTATCAAAATACTTCGATGAGATCGAGGTGGTGAATATTTAAGCCAAGAATTTGATGATCATCTTAAAAATTGTGGGATTGTCTCCCAATTGACTCCACTGGTAACTCCACAATGGAATGGATTTTCTGAAAGGAGAAATCGAACCTTATTAGATATGGTTCGATCTATGATGAGTCATGCAGATCTTTCATTATCCTTTTGGGGTTATGCATTACAAACTGCAGCTTTTCACTCTAAATCGAGTTCCTTCTAAAGCGGCTGATAAAACACCATATGAGATATGGTATGGGAAGAGACCTAGTTTGTCTTTCCTTAAGATTTGGGTTGTGAAGCTTACGTAAAACAACAAGTCTCAGAAAAACTAGCATCTAAATCTAACAAGTGTTTATTTGTGGGGTATCCTAAGGAAACAAAAGGATATTACTTTTATAATCCCACTGAGAACAAAGTGTTTGTTGCTCAGTATGGTGCCTTTATGGAAAAATAATTTATTTCAAAATACACTAGTGGGAGAGAAATAAATCTTGAAGAAGTTCAAGAATCACAGATAAACCCTGAACCGCTACCGGAAGCTCAACAACGTTCTGAACCAGTTGAACCTCCGCAAGTGACACAAGGCCCACGTAAATCTGGAAGGGTAAGACATGAGCCAGAGATATTCGGATTTCTCATTACTGATAGTCGTGATGTGTTTCTTATGAATCAAAATGAGCCCACCACTTTTCAAGAGGCTATGTCTGGACCAGACTCGGATAAATGGCTAAGTGCCATGAATTCTGAGATGCAATCCATGTATGATAACCAAGTTTGGTACTTGGTTGATTTACCTGAAGGTGGTAAGACCATTGGATGTAAATGGATTTTCAAGAAGAAAACTCACATGGATGGAAATGTGCATACTTTTAAAGCAAGACTTGTAGCAAAAGGTTTCATGCAGACTCAAGGTGTTGATTATGATAAAACTTTTTCACCAGTAGCTATGCTTAAATCCATAAGAATTTTAATTGCCATTGCTGCATATTATGACTATGAGATATGGCAAATGGATGTAAAAATAACATTTCTTAATGGAAAGCTGTTTGAAGATGTGTATATGACACAACCTGAAGGTTTTGTACATCCTGAGAATTCTAAGAAGGTATGCAAGCTTCAAAGATCCATTTATGGACTAAAGCAAGCTTCTCGGAGTTGGAATCTTCGTTTTGATGAAGCAATCAAAGGTTTTGGTTTTATTAAGAACGAAGATGAGCCTTGTGTATACAAGAAGGTCAGTGGGAGTGTAGTTTTTCTGGTACTATATGTTGATGATATATTACTCATTGGAAATGACATCCCAACATTGCAGAGTGTCAAGTCTTGGTTAGGGAAGTGTTTCTCAATGAAAGACTTAGGAGATGCAGCCTATATCCTAGGGATAAGGATCCATAGGGATAGATCTAATAGGCTAATCGGTCTAAGTCAGAGTGCTTACATAGACAAGGTGCTGAATAGGTTCAATTTACAAGACTCTAAAAGAGGATTGTCGCCAATGTCTCATGACATAAGTCTCAGCAAGATTCAATGTCCTAAGACAAATGATGAGCGAGACCGTATGAATAAGATTCCATATGCATCAGCTATTGGATCTTTCATGTATGTCATGCTATGCACTCGACCCGATGTATCATATGCTTTGAGCACTACAAGCAGATATCGGTCAGATCCTGGTGAAAGTCACTTGATAGCAGTAAAGAACATTCTTAAATACTTAAGAAGGACTAAGGAAATGTTCTTGGTCTATGGAGGTTTTGAAAATGATCTAGTTGTAAATGGTTACACAGATGCAAGTTTTCAAACTGATATAGATGATTTTAGATCGCAATCTGGATATGTGTTTATTTTGAATGGGATGCGATAAGTTGGAAAAGTTTGAAGCAAGAGACGTCATGCGGATTCTACAACGAAGTTTGAGTATATTGCGTGTCCGATGCAACAAAGGAGGCGGTTTGGATAAAAAAGTTCATTTCTGAACTAGGTGTGGTTCCAAGTATTGCTAACCCTGTTTATTTGTATTATGACAATAACGGGGCAATAACACAGGCCAAGGAACCTAGATCATACCACAGATCCAAATAAATACTCAAGCATTTTCATATCATCGGAGAAATTATTGAGAGGGGAGACGTAAAGATTTGCATAGTACCTAGTGAAGACAACGTTGTGGATCCATTGACAAAAGCTCTTCCACAAGCAAAACATGATGGTCATGTTAGATCATTAGGCATTAGATGCATGTATGATTGGCCCTAGTGCAAGTGGGAGATGTTGGGGCATGTGCCCTAGGTCAATCCATAAATGTCTTTATGAATACTTTTAGTTAATAAAATAGAGGATTTAATTTGTTGTTTATTATAATTAATTTGCATGTTTATATTATAATAAGATCCATGGGTATTTACAGAAATATCCTAAATGTCCCTAGTCGATCATTATACTAGGAACTATAATGAATTAAGACTAGTGTGAGTCTTTATTGATGATCATATGATGATTATACGTATAGGGATACGAATCAAGATCACGAGTACTTGTTAGGGAACAAAGTACTGGACCGACCCGCTATGAGAACATCACATGGATTAAGTCATAGTTGTTTCTTATGATATGTATATTTTTCAGTCCTCTGACTTAAGATTACCATAAACTTCAACATTAGGAACATAGTGACTTGACACTATCAAACGTTGTCTTTAACCGGACGATTATAAAGGTTGTGATTGGTTACTATGTGAGCAATGTGATGAAGTTGTGTAATCGAGATAGAATTTGTCCCTCTCATATAAAGAGAGATGTCTAGTGGATCCCTCGATGTGTTAGACTGTTAAAAGGCCTAGTCTAAGTGAATTGATATTGATCAATGTCACTTGGATGTTTTCAGTCTGCCTAGAGATCGAGACTAGTACGATTGAACATGTTGGATGACAATTCCATGCCTTATGTTTGATCAAAAGGATATCGTGTGATAAAAGGATGTTTTATACATTATTGATTAGGTTGTATCGATTTGATATTCGTACAACTTGGGTAGTCATAATGTCTTGCTAGAGACTGCTTATGACTTGTATACCAAAATGTGTTTTGGTACACTGCCAACGTTGTATGAGCCTATTGGGTAGAACACTAAGAATGGTTTTGCGAGATTTTAAGATGATTCAGAAAAATGAATTTTATGTGATAAAATTCATGACAGAAATGTCCTTGTGGTGTATTACACTTATACTTCTTTAAGTAAAGGTATATGTGTAATTTACTTAACCGTCTATATACAAGGGTTGTATAAATAGACGCTTTAAGTTAGAACACAGGGACGAAAGAAAAAGAAAAAAGACCGAAACTCTATTTTCGTTTTAGAAACGACTTAGGGTTTTTGGTATGCTCTGGATCATTTTGGAGAGAAACAAAATGGTTTGGTATTCTCTCGAAGCTAGCACTTCAAATCACGGCCGCCGTTCGTGTGTGGACTGCTGATAGAGGGCGTTCGTCGTTGGCAGCGCCCTAGAGATCGATCAACCTTCAGAAAGGTATATTGCGATTGAGGTATGATTAAGTTTTTCATGGTTTAAACGTTTTTAATGGAATTAGATTCGGATCATGTTGGGGTTTTTGTCAAAACTGTTTTGTAATCTCCGATGCGTATGAACCCCAAAACCCAACATTAATTATGTCGCTTTATGTGTGTATTCTCTAGTCTTTCTCATGTTTTCATATGCGCTCCGCCTTCTTGTTTCTCCCGCATTAATCACATAAATGATTCTCGTTCATCCTTTGAGTCATTTTATCCGACCACCTTTTTCATCCTCTAGACTCCCGCATCATTTATTGTCTTCTTGGGTGATACATCAAATTCAGTATGGAAACCCACCCCTACTTGCCTACATAATTCAGTGATCAAAATTGAGAACATTAGTCCTTCATTCTTTATAGTTTGAATCGCAAACTTCATCGAATCATGTATAATCTTCCCAACATCGATATAACCTTTCTTCATTATAATCTGATATAGTAAAGTAGCTCTAAAGTTCTTTACCTCAATGTGTTGCTTAGTGGATGAAAAAATGCATCAATAATATAACTCACACTCTTTGCAATTTTCCTAAAATACATGGTTTCAATAAATTTAGATTGTCATTCACTATCAAATGTAAATCCCCCTAGAATTACCACTAACATATCTTGGATTTTCTCAAAGGGATAGGAATCCTCATCTACATAAATGATATTAGTAATTCTCCTCCATTCTCTATTAGTGTTATGGTAGTCCAAAAAATATATTCAATCTAATGAGTGAGATACCAATTTTCTTTCCTTTCACTACTGATTTGTCCCATTTCCATACTAGCATGGCCATTTGCATAAAGTTGTCGTATAATTTTTGAGCATCCTCTTTCTCCTTTACTCGATAGTCTCTCAGAAGTCTTTCCCATCCTATATCTCTGATGATCCTTACGATCTAATCCTATTACTTGCTCACATTCTAAATATTGAATCCTCTCTCAGGAATTATGACTCTCTTTCTATCACTATAGTATCTCCTATGAGCTCTAGGTCGAATGAACAAGGAATGATCGTAAGGAATTAAATAGCTATGGTGTGGATTTTCAAAATATTCTTCCTTATCGGATTATAAAGAAGATTGTTCTTGAAGCTCTGCTTTCCCAGTTCTAGGTTCCCTAATACTAACCCCGATAGGTATAATATGCATTTGGTTGCTTGCATCTTTCCACTTGGTTTTGCTTGCACCACCCCTTTCCCTTTGTCTTGCTTATTACTCCTGCCTCGACCTCTACTTCCTCCCACTATAGAAGTACTCAACTATGATGAAATAGGTAAATTGAAATTTTGTAGTTGAAAACTCGAACTATTAAGGTAAAGAAAAACAAGTTTGTGAAAATGACTTAGTATAGAATTTTGAAAAAGTTTTAAAAAGATGTATGAAATAGTTAAATCGACATATCCTATCGTAAGTATATATATTGAAGAAATTCGTAGAAACCCCCAAACTCATTTAAAAACCCATATTCAAATTGGAACGTTACGTATAAACCCATTTTCAAAAACAATTTGCAATAAAAACTCAAAAAACGCATTCAATGAAAATACCAACAAAATCAATTTTGTTTACAACATTGAAATCAACATGTTGTTAGAGTATGGGTTCATTACCTTCTTGAGAGTGAATCTCTCTAGTAATATAATATATTGGCTCTTTAGACTCCCTCTCCAAGCTTCAATTCGAAAATACCACCTAAGCCCTAACTTGGTTATATGAGCTAGAATTTAAAATTTCTAAGGTTCAATCACTCCTTAACTAGGTTGGGTGCACTTATAAAGTTATGAATCAAGCTTTACAGGGTTGAATTTATACAAAAACTAACCAACCAATCGAATGGGCGCAAGGGTTTTGGGTGTAAAAGAGTTTATGGTCGGCGATTCTAAGGTTTTATTTTTAAAAGGGCACATTCGTGCTCAACGAATCGCAACATAAGCATATTCCCTGGCTATTCGCCAGTGAGATCGCTGAGTATGAATTTTTATTGGTCCTTTCACTAACTAAATGGATCCTAGTATAAACGTGATTCACTACCTAATCACTGAGTCATCTTTTCACTCAATATTGTGCAAATTGCTGGCGATTTACCCGGCGATTCCAAGTATTATTTTGTATCGCTAGGAATTTGCTGATTTGGTCCCATTGTTTTTCCAATATATTAAGTATTTTATTAATTTTCCATGCATATCAATCATATGTAAGGTAGAGTCGATTAATATTCAACAAGGAATAATCTAAGATGAAACTTGTGATTTGTAACTAAGAAAACATTATGCTACTGAAGAAAATAAATATTTTATTACTTAAAATAATTAAAAACAAATATATTCAACTAATAGAATACTCGATCATCTCCCTCTCAATTGAGAATATCCCAAAAGAAAGTTAAAAGGAGAGAGAAAATAAATAAACTAACTATTCTAAATATATTAATACGAAAAGATATTGGCTCAATCAATCCCCCTTTCATGAAATTGTTCCGCAATTATATTCCTAAAATATTTCCATTATAAGAGTCAAAAGTTGAGAGAATATAAAAACAACTAACTAATCAAAATACTAATAATAAAAGTAAATATAGATTATGGGTTGCATCCCATATAGCACTTTTTTATAGTCATTGGCTCGAATTGATAGCTAAGATCACTCATCATTAAGCTTAAGCGAGTCAAACTGAGCATTAACTAATTCTTTATCATTCTCTGCATCTACATAACATCATTTGCTACATTCTCCTATCTCATAGTAGTTGTTCTCTTCGGGGTAATCATCCTTATAAATGTCATGTCATAATCATCCATCTCGTAACTATCCTGAAGACACATGTAATCATTTCCCATCCTAAGTTTAACTGTAGGTTTCGCTATGTCGAGAACAGCTCCAACCTTCTTGAGAAAAGTTCGTCCCATCAATATCAAATTATTTTTTCAATTTGTAGTAGCATCAAGAAGTTGGTGAGATACATGAACCGTCCCACTTGCACGAGCACATTCATCGACATTCCTAGTGGAAAGATTTTATCACCATTTTCTTTGTGGACTATGAAAGGTGGTGTAAAATCGATCCGCAACCTAACCTTTCTGCATCATTGTTCCAGTATGATATTCATATGGGTTCCTATGTCAAGTAAAACACTAACAAAACTGACTTCATTGATCATCAAGTGGAGGAAGAGTTTGTTTGGATCATCTTTGTAAATTTCAAGCATATGTCCTAGATCTTAAAGCTTCAATTGCTCATCAGTAAGTTCTTCTTATGTCGGTTGCTTCTTTCCTTAATGTTGCACTTCAGGTTGTGGCTTCTTTGATTTCTTTTTCTTATCGCGCGGCTTTTTATATATCCATAATGTAATGAATTCACTTTTAATGGCCTTATTAGCGTGGATGTGACATTAAATTCCTTTTTGTTACTTTTTAAGCTTTACTGCTCAATCTCAAGATTAATGATCTTCATATCATGTTCAATGAAATTCTCATAATAAGGTTTTAACCTATGGCCATTTACTTGAAATATTCTTACTGCTCAATCTCAAGATTAATGATCTTCATATCATGTTCAATGAAATTCTCATAATAAGGTTTTAACCTATGGCCATTTACTTGAAATATTCTTCCTATTTCTAAGCTTTCTATTTCTACTGCCCCATGAGGCAATAAATTCACAATTACATAAGCTCTTATCAATCTTGAATGGAGTTTTTCAGGAAATAATTTAAGTCTTGAACTAAAAGTATAACTTTATCTCCTACTTTAAAATATTTAGGAATTAATTTCTTATCATGAAATGCTTTGATTCTATCTTTATAAATTGATGCATTTTCATAAGTGTTGTTCTTAAGTTCCTCTAATTCTAGAAGACTTAACTTGCGCTTATTTCCTACTTCTTTATAATTCATGTTACATGATTTTATTGCCTAATAGGCTTTATGTTTTAGTTCTATTGGTAAATAACATGCATTTCCAAATACCAGCCTATAAGGTATCATAGCGATAGGTGTCTTAAATGTGTTCTATATGCCCATAATGCGTCTTCTAATCTAAGACTCAAATCCTTATGTGTTAGATTAACTATTTTTTCCAATGTTGACTTAATTTCTCTATTCGAAGTTTCAGCTTATCCACTAGTTTGTGGGTGATATGCAGTAGATGTCTTATATGTGACGTTGTACTTAGCAAGTGGATTATCAACTAATCGATTACAAAAATGTTAACCTCAATCACTGATAACTACTATAAGTGGTCCAAAACTTGTAAAAATCTTTGATCTAAAGAAATTAACCGTTATTTTTGAATCGTTAGTTTTTCTAGCTTTTACTTCTACCCACTTAGACACATAATATAAAGCAAGTAAAATGTAAATGTAGCCATTTCATGGTAGGAAATGTCTCATGAAATCTATACCCCATACATTAAACACTTCACAAAAAGAATAGGAAACAAAGTCATTTGATTTCTACGTCCTAGGTTTCCAGCTCGTTGGCAATTTAGACAAGATTTTATATAAGGAAAACAACTATGAAATATAGTGGACCAAAAGAATACGGAATCTAAAATTTTACACGCAGTTCTACAGGGACCAAAATGTCTTCCGCATGCAAAAGTATGGCAATGAGATAAAACTAAATGTGCTTCAGAATGTGGTATGCATCTCCTAATTATTTAGTCAGTGCAAAACTTCCATAAATATGGATCATCCCATAAATAATGTTTGGAATCCTATTTAATTTTATTCTTTTGGACTTTCGTCAAATAAGGTGATAACCTATTGGTTTTAAGATAATTAACTATATCAGCATACCATGTACCATCGTCTTTATATTATACAAATATTCATCCAAAAATTCATCCTTAAACGGCATAGGTGGTTCTCCATTTTCTAACCTACTTAAATGATCCGCCACTAGGTTTTGAGCTCCTTATATGTTATAATGAGATTGAGTTCCTATAAAAGTAATATCCATCTTATTAGTCTTAATTTAGAGTCATGTTTAATCATTAAGTATAGTATTGCTGCATGATTTAAATAAACTGTTACTTTTGTTCTTTATAGATACGGTTTAAGTTTTCTAAGGCAAGCACTATCGCTAAAAGTTTTTTTTTCAATAGTGGTGTAATTTTGTTGGGTTGGATCTAGTGTCCTAGAAGTACGATATATGACATGAGATTCGTTTCCTATTTTTTGACCTAAAACAGCTCCAACCGCATAGTTACTTGAATCACACATTATTTCAAATGGTAACAACCAATCTGGTGATTTAATCATAAGTGTGGTTATTAAGGAATCTTTTAATTTATTAAATGCAATCTTGCCATCAGTGGTAAATTCAAAAGGAACATCTTTTGTAAAATTTTGCATAGAGGTTGTATTATTTTAGAAAAGTCTTTCACAAATTTTCTATAAAACCCTGCATGGCTAAGAAATGAGTGTGTTTCTCTTACAATAGTGGGGTAAAGTAACGTTTTGATTACTTGAATTTTTTTATGGATCTAACTCTATTCCTTTATGTGATACTATGTATCCTAATATGAGTTCTTGATCTATGATAAAATGACATTTTTCGTAATTTAACACTAAATTCGTTTCTATACATCTCTTAAGTACTTTAATTAAATTAACTAAACATTCATCAAAGGAATTTCCATAAACCATAAAATCGTCCATAAAGACTTCAATAAATTTTTTCACATAATTAGAGAAAATACTAATCATACACCTTTGAAAAGTTGCAGGTGCATTACATAAAATAAAAGTCATACGCCAATAAGCAAACGTACTAAAGTGACAAGTAAAAGTTATTTTTTCGTGATCTTTTAGGGCTACAGGTATTTGATGAAATCGTGAATGGTTATCTAGATAACAGTAATGGGTTTTTCCAGTTAATCTTTCTAACATATGATCTATGAATGGGAGTGGATAATGGTCCTTCCTAGTTGAGCCATTCAACTTCCTATAGTCTATACATACCCTCCAACCATTTTGGATTCTAGTTGGTACTAATTCTCCATGCTCATTTGTTATTATTGTAATTGGCGTCTTTTTAGGAACTACTTGGATTGAGCTTACCCAATTGTTATCAGCTATTAGAAATATCATTCTTGCATTTTTATAATTTTAATATTTCAGCTTTTACTACGTCCATCATAGGTAGATTTAATATACGTTGAGCTTGCCTATAAGCTTTTGTTTCAGTTTCTAGATTTATCATATGCATACACATAGCTAGACTTATTTCTTTAATAGCAGCTATGGTCCATCCTATTGCTCCTTTGAATTCTTTTAATACATTTATTAGTCTATTTTCTTCCAAACTTGTTAGTTTATTAGAAATTATCACAAGTAGTTTATCTTAGGCCCCTAAATAGACATATTTCAAATGATCTGGTAAAGCTTTTAGATCTAATCATGGGGCTTTAACTATAAAGGGTAAAAGTTTTGAATGAGATCTAGATAAATCTAGATAATAACTAAGTTCTAGTAGTTCATTGTATGATTCTAAGTTACCTATGATCTCTTCAGTTTCCTCATCTCTATCATCATCTTCCATTACCAATTTCAATTTAGTTGTTTTATCATTATGAAAAGATTTGTCTATTAATGGGTTTAACATATTTATTGTGCATATGAAAGAAACATCTATTGGGTATTTTATTGCATCATATATATTAAAATTCACTATATCATTATCTACTTTTATTGTTAATGTTCCATTTGAAACATCAATCTTTACTTCAGCTGTTTTAAAAAATGGTATTCCTAAGATTGGAGAAGTTTTATCAGAGAAGTTATCTTCCTTCATATCTAAAACATAGAAATCTGATGGGAAGATTAAATCATTAACCCTAACTAGTACATCTTCTAGTGGTCCTACTGGTTTAATAGTGGATCTATTTGCTAATTGTACCACTATACTAGTTTCTTCTAAATGGACATCCATCATTTGTAAATAAATAGATAAAGGCATAACATTTATAGAGGCTCCTAGATCACATAGTGGTTTAGAAGTTCTTATATTCTCAATTGTGCATGGAACGAAAAATATTTCTTGAACATAACATTTAGGAGATAATTTCTTTTGAATTAGTGTTGATACATGTTCTCATAAACTTACCTTTTCATTTGCCTTAATCTTGTTAGTGCATAAATTTTTTATGAATTTCTGATACTTAGGTGTATGTCGAATTACTTTAAATAAAGGTATATTAACTACTACTTTCTTTAATGTACCAGATATTTATTTTTCTTCATGCAGTTTCTTAACATTTTTATTATCTTCCAAACGATGAGGGAATTGTGGTTTTATATTAATTGATTTGTTTTTATCAAGTTCATCACCCTTTTCATTGGGAATCTTATTACTTGTTACTTCAATTTCTTTTTCTAATTCTACTTTTATTTTTTTCCTACAAACTAATTGGTTTGACATTTTAGGTTCATCCATTTGCTTACCGCTTCTTAATATTATGGTTGGTGCTTTTTCATAAACAGTGGGATAGGGTTGAGATAGTAACTTTTCTCGATTTACGAATTAACTCATTTGTGCTACCATTTGACTCACTTGGTTTTTCAACTCAGTCATATCATTTTGTAATGTTTGAATTATTTGATTTTTTCTCTTTCTGAATCATTTGATGTTGTATACCTTTGATAGCCCTGATTGTTAATATGATTACCTACATTTAGTAAAGAGAAATTGGTATAACTGTTAAAGTTATAAGTAAACCCATTATATTGATTTATCATAGCGTTAGCTTCTTCTATTTTGGTTTGCTTGAAAGGTTATTCATCATTAGAATGACCTAGTTCATTATAAGGTTTTACTTTATTTGATCTATCTTTTAGTAATAATTCAACCATGACTTTTAGTTCATCTATTTTATCATTTGGTTTCTTATGTGTCCTTCTATTTATGTCACTTAGATTTTCTTTGATTAATTCACTCTTCTCACCATATTGCTTAGATTGTTTAGCCATTTTATTTATAGCTACTCTTGTTAAAGTTGGAGTTTTTGTTGGGTTTTGGGGTTCATACGCAGCGGAGATTACAAAACAATTTTGACAAAAACCCCAACAGGATCCGAATCTAATTCCATTAAAAACGTTTAAACCATGAAAACTTAATCATACCTCAGTCGCAATATACCTTTCTGAAGGTTAATCGATCTCTAAGGCGCGGCCAACGACGAACGCCCTCTATCAGCAGTCCACACACGAACGACGGACGAGATTTGAAGTGCTAGCTTCGAGAGAATACCAAACCTTTTTGTTTCTCTCCAAAACGATCCAAAGCATACCAAAAACCCTAAGTCGTTTCTAAAACGAAAATAGAGTTTTGGCCTTTTGATCTTTTTTTTTGTCTGTGTATTCTAACTTAAAGCGTCTATTTATACAACCCTTGTATATAGACGGTTAAGTAAATTACACATATACCCCTACTTAAAGAAGTATAAGTGTAATACACTACAAGGACGTTTCCGTCATGAATTTTATCATATAAAATTCATTTTTCTGAACCATCTTAAAATCTCGCAAAACCATTCTTAGTGTGCGACCCAATAGGCTCATACAACGTTGGCAGTGTACCAAAACACATTTTGGTATACAAGTCATAAGCGGCCTCTAGCAAGACATTATGACTACCCAAGTCGTACGAATATCAAATCGATACAACCTAATCGATAGTGTATATAACATCCTTTTATCACACGATATCCTTTTGATCAAACATAAGGCATGGAATTGTCATCCAACATGTTCAATCTTACTAGTCTCGATCTTTAGGTAGGTATCGAAAACATCCAAGTGACATTGATCAATATCAATTCACTTAGACTAGGCCTTTTAACAGTCTAATACATCGAGGGATCCACTAGATATCTCTCTTTATATGAGAGGGACAAATTCTATCTCGATTACACAACTTCATCACATTGCTCACACAGTAACCAATCACAACCTTTATAATCGTCCGGTTAAAGACAACGTTTGATTGTGTCAAATCACTGTGTTCCTAATGTTGAAGTCTCTGGTAATCTCAAGTCAGAGGACTGGAATATATACTTATCATGAGAAACAACTATGACTTAATCCATGTGATGCTCTCATAGCGGGTCGGTCCAGTACTTTGTTCCCTAACAAGTACTCGTGATCTTGATTCGTATCCATATACGTATAATCATCATATGATCATCAATCAAGACTCACACTAGTCTTAATTCATTATAGTTCCCAGTATAATGATCGACTAAGGACGTTTAGGATATTTATGTAAATACCCATGGATCTTATTATAATGTAAACATGCAAATTAATTATAATAAACAGCAAATGAAATCCTCTATTTTATTAACTAAAAGTATTCATAAAGACAGTTAATGGATTGACCTAGGGCACATGCCCCAACATCTCCCACTTGCACTAGGGCCAATCATATATGCATCTAATGCCTAATGATCTAACATGACCATCATGTTTTGCTTGTGGAAGAGCTTTTGTCAATGGATCCACAACGTTGTCTTCGATAGGTACTCTGCAAATCTTTACGTCTCCCTCTCAATAATTTCTCGATGAGATGAAAACGCCCGAGTATATGTTTGGATCTGTGGTGTGATCTAGGTTCCTTGGCTGTGCTATTGCCCAGTTATTGTCACAATACAAACAAACAGGGGTTAGCAAAACTTGGAACCACACCTAGTTCGAAATGAACTTTTTGATCCAAAGCGCCTCCTTTCTTTGCATCGGACGCTTTGCAATATACTCGGCTTCATTGTAGAATCTGCCACGATCTCTTGCTTCGAACTTTTCCACTTCTTGCACCCCCATTCAAAGTAAACACATATCCAGATCGCGATCTAAAATCATCTATATCGGTTTCAAAACTTGCATCTGTGTAACCATTTACAACTAGATCATTTTCAAAATCTCCATAGACCAAGAACACTTCCTTAGTCCTTCTTAAGTACTTAAGGATGTTCTTTCTTGCTATCCAGTGACTCTCACTGGATCGATGATATCTGCTTGTAGTGCTCAAAGCATATGATACATCGGAGTCGAGTGCATAACATGGCATACATGATAGATCCAATAGGCGATGCATATGGAATCTTATTCATACGGTCTCGCTCATCATTTGTCTTAGGACATTGATTCTTCTTGAGACTTATGCCATGAGACATTAGCAACAATCCTCTTTTAGAGTCTTGCAAAGCGAACCTATTCAAAGACCTTGTCTATGTAAACACTCGACTTAGGCCGATTAGCCTCTTAGATCTATCCCTATCGATCCTTATCCCTAGGATATAAGGTGCATCTCCTAAGTCTTTCATTGAGAAACACTTCCCTAACCAAGACTTGACACTCTGCAATGTTGGGATGTCATTTCCAATGAGTAATATATCATCAACATACGATGCACCCGAAAAAAACTACACTCCCACTGACCTTCTTGTATACACAAGGCTCATCTTCGTTCTTAATAAAACCAAAATCATTGATTGTTTCATCAAAACGAAGATTCCAACTTCGAGAAGCCTGCTTTAATCCATAAATGGATCTTTGAAGCTTGCATACCTTCCTAGAATTCTCGGGATGTACAAAACCTTCGAGGTTGTGTCATATACACGTCCTCAAGCGGCTTTCCATTAAGAAATGTTGTTTTTACATCCATTTGTCATATCTCATAGTCATAATATGCAGCAATGACAATTAAAACTCTTATGGATTTAAGCATGGCTACTCGCGAAAAAGTTTCATCATAATCAAAACCTTGAGTCTGCCTGAAACCTTTTGCTACAAGTCTTGCTTTAAAAGTATGCACATTGCCATCCATGTCAGTTTTATTCTTGAAAACCCATTTACATCCAATGGTCTTACCACCTTCAGGTAAATCAACCAAAATCCAAACTTGGTTATCATACATGGATTGCATCTTGGAATTCATGGCACTAAGCCATTTATCTGAGTCTGGTCCAGACATAGCCTCCTGATAAGTGGTGGGCTCATTTTGATCTATAAGCAACACATCACAACTATCAGTAATGAGAAATCTGAATCTCTCTAGCTCATGTCTTACCCTACTAGATTTACGTGAGCCTTGTGTCACTTGTGGAGGTTCAACTGGTTCGAACGTTGTTGAACTTCCGATGCGGTTCGATGTTTACCTATGATTCTTGAACTTCTTCAAGATTTATTTCTCTCCCACTAGTGTCTTTTGAAATAAACTGTTTTTCCATAAAGGCACCATACCGAGCAACAAACACTTTGTTCTCAGCGGGATTATAAAAGTAATATCCTTTTGTTTCCTTAAGATATCCCACAAATAAACACTTGTCAGATTTAGGTGCTAGTTTTTCTGAGACTTGTCGTTTTACGTAAGCCTCACAACCTCAAATTTTAAGGAAAGATAAACTAGGTATCTTCCCGTACCATATCTCATATGGTGTTTTATCAACCACTTTAGAAGGAACTTGATTTAGAGTGAAAGCAGCAGTTTGCAATGCATAACCCCAAAAGGATAATGGAAGATCTGCATGACTCATCATAGATCGAACCATATCTAATAAGGTTCAATTTCTCCTTTCAGAAATTCCATTCCATTGTGGAGTTGCTAGTGGAGTCAATTGGGAGACAATCCCACAATTTCTAAGATGATCATCAAATTCTTGGCTTAAATATTCACCACCTCGATCTGATCGAAGTGTTTTGATAGTTTTACCAAGTTGATTACGCACTTCATTTTGAAACGTTCGAAACATCTCAAATGATTCACTTTATGTTTCATTAAATATACATAACCATATCAATTGAAATCATCGATAAATGTAATGAAGTCTGCGATAACCTTATCTAGCCATTGTGTTTATAGGACCGCATACATCGGTATGTATTAGACCCAATAAATCACTTGCCCTTTCACTTGTGTCCATAAAGGTACTTTTAGTCATCTTGCCTAGTAAATAAGATACGCATGTTTCATATGTTTCTAAATCAAATGAATCTAGAAGCCCATCTTTATGGAGCTTCGTTATGCGTTTCTCGTTTATGTGTCCGAGACGACAATGCCAAAGATAGGTTTGATTACGAAATGACAATTTTCTTCCTTTTCTTTTGGGTGTTTTTGAAGCGAGAAGCAGTGGGGGCTTGACTTGTTCCATAGGCTTTGCGACAGGTGCATCAACAGCCTTGGCAACTCTAGCCTTGCCTTTGCCTTTCTTTTTCATTCCCTTTCCCTTTAGGACTATCAATACATTATTAGGGGGTTTCTTGATATTTTGTTCAGCAGTTTTGAACATCAAATGCAACTCTGAAATTGATTTCTCCATATTATTCATATTGTAGTTTATCACAAATTGTGAGTAACTCTCTGGTAATGAATTCAGAATCAAATCCGTTGCCAACTCTTGGCTTATGGGAAATCCTAGTCTATCAAGCTGGTCAACATAGCCCTTCATCTTCAAAACATGAGGACTAAGTAACGTACCCTCAATCATCTTGCAAGAATGTAGGTTCTTGACTGTCTCGAACCTTTCTTGCTTAGCTTGCTTTGTTGGAACGTTTTCTTCGAGCGTTATAGCCATGTCGTAGGCTTCCATTAGTTCCACGTCCTTACGAAGTTCGGGAACCATAGTTGCCGACATAATACATGCAACATCGGTAGAATTGTTGACATGCTTATTATGCGCATCCTTCATGACTTTCGTTGCATTGGGTGGTGGGTCCTCGGGGATTGGAGCATCCAGGGACATACAACTTGCGTTCATGCTTAAGAACAATTCTCAAGTTTCGAACCAATCAAGAAAGTTAGTCCCAGATAGCTTATCCTTCTCAAGGATAGATCGCGATGACAAGGGATTATTGTTACTTGAAGAGGTCATTGATCTACAATAAAGATTATGCAAAGTTTATTTTAGTATAGAGGAATAGACTCCCACTAAATTAACAACCCTCCTAAAACATACTTTTGTTTATTTAGGGGACTAAAATCCATATTTCACCTAATTCTATGACAAATATGGCATGAAACACGAAACTAGATTATTTAGGTAGGTAACGATTACCAATTACATCTTATGTAATTTTTAGATCATTTTATGAGATACGAGACATCTTATGTCTTAGCATGTTTTTATCTCATCATTTGCCTAAAGCTCAAAACTATTTTGATGGCTTTATTAAGTCGGACCATTTTAAACATTTAGGTAACTCTTACCCAACTTGTCTCACCAAGATAACACAATACACTCTACTATGGCAGAAACTATATTAGTGTGATCGAGGGGACTAAAATCCATATTTCACCTAATTCTATGACAGCTACGGCATGAAACACAGAACTAGATTATTTAGGTAGGTAACAGTTACCAATTACATCTTATGTAGTTTTTAGATCATTTTATGAGATACGGGACATCTTATGTCTTAGCATGTTTTTATCTCATCATTTGCCTAAATCTCAAAACTATTTTGATGGCTTTATTAAGTCGGACCATTTTAAACATTTAGGTAACTCTTACCCAACTTGTCTCACCAAGATAACACAATACACTCAACTATGGCAGAAACTATATTAGTGTGATCGAGGCCTTGACAAGTGTTTAAAATGGATGGCACGAGACTTAAAATTTAATAAAGCGATTTTATTCAGTTTTAGTGATTTTATGTAAACAATGAAATATCATATATTTTATTGATTTGTTTAATCACTAAACAATTTGGAGATTTTTTTTTTTTTTTTGAGAAGACGAATCTCAATTCCGAAAATTAAAATTCGCTACAGAAAATCATAATTTTCACTGATTTTATTATCATAAATTAACCCCTTAATTTATCTGAAATTAAGTTAATTAAAACATTTTAATTAACCTGGGCCCACATCTAACTAATCATCTTATCCTAATCCAATTAGGATTTAAGATATTTGAATCCTAGTATATCACCAATAACAAGATTCTTGATATTTATCTCATATTCTAATTTGTTATCTATCTTTATCAAATAGAAACTTCATAACAAAATAGATATAACAAGATAAATAATTAATTTCAAAAATTAATTATTTGTTTTGGATTTAAGATATTTGAATCCTAGTATATCACCAATAACAAGATTCTTGATATTTATCTCTTATTCTAATTTGTTATCTATATTTATCAAATAGAAACTTCATAACAAAATAGATATAACAAGATAAATAAATAATTTCAAAAATTAATTATTTAATTTGGATTTAAGATATTTGAATCCTAGTATATCACCAATAACAAGATTCTTGATATTTATCTCATATTCTAATTTGTTATCTATCTTTATAAAATAGAAACTTCATAACAAAATAGATATAACAAGATAAATAAATAATTTCGAAAATTAATTATTTATAAATAAATAATTTCGAAAATTAATTATTTATAAATAAATAATTTCGAAAATTAATTATTTGCAATTTCGGTCTTCATCCAAATAATCACAAACATGTAATTGAATCATGAACTACTATCCCAATCGAACCTAATGGTATCATGGATCATAGAACACGAAACTAATTTCAATTAAATCACGAATATATGTATCATATACACAAAACATGATAATAAATCTCACAGAAAACTTATGTATATCACATATACATAAACTATTAACATGCTTTCAATCATATATCTTGTATATATCAGAAGAAAACATGCAATGAGTTTAATGGAATCGAACTCGATGGCTCTAATACCACTGTTGGGTTTTGGGGTTCATACGCAGCGGAGATTACAAAACAATTTTGACAAAAACCCCAACAGGATCCGAATCTAATTCCATTAAAAACGTTTAAACCATGAAAACTTAATCATACCTCAGTCGCAATATACTTTTCTGAAGGTTAATCGATCTCTAAGGCGCTGCCAACGACGAACGCTCTCTATCAGCAGTCCACACACGAACGACGGACGAGATTTGAAGTGCTAGCTTCGAGAGAATACCAAACCTTTTTGTTTCTCTCCAAAACGATCCAAAGCATACCAAAAACCCTAAGTCGTTTCTAAAATGAAAATAGAGTTTTGGCCTTTCGATCTTTTTTTTTTTTGTCTGTGTATTCTAACTTAAAGCGTCTATTTATACAACCCTTGTATATAGACGGTTAAGTAAATTACACATATACCCCTACTTAAAGAAGTATAAGTGTAATACACTACAAGGACGTTTCCGTCTTGAATTTTATCATATAAAATTCATTTTTCTGAACCATCTTAAAATCTCGCAAAACCATTCTTAGTGTGCGACCCAATAGGCTCATACAACGTTGGCAGTGTACCAAAACACATTTTGGTATACAAGTCATAAGCGGCCTCTAGCAAGACATTATGACTACCCAAGTCGTACGAATATCAAATCGATACAACCTAATCGATAGTGTATATAACATCCTTTTATCACACGATATCCTTTTGATCAAACATAAGGCATGGAATTGTCATCCAACATGTTCAATCGTACTAGTCTTGATCTTTAGGTAGACTGAAAACATCCAAGTGACATTGATCAATATCAATTCACTTAGACTAGGCCTTTTAACGATCTAATACATCGAGGGATCCACTAGATATCTCTCTTTATGAGAGGGACAAATTCTATCTCGATTACACAACTTCATCACATTGCTCACACAATAAACCAATCAAAACCTTTATAATCGTCCTGTTAAAGACAACGTTTGATTGTGTCAAATCAATGTGTTCCTAATGTTGAAGTCTCTGTAATCTCAAGTCGAGGACTGGAATATATACTTATCATGAGAAACAACTATGACTTAATCCATGTGATGCTCTCATAGCGTCGGTCCAGATACTTTGTTCCCTAACAAGTACTCGTGATCTTGATTCGTATCCATATACGTATAATCATCATATGATCATCAATCAAGACTCACACTAGTCTTAATTCATTATAGTTCCCAGTATAATGATCGACTAAGGACGTTTAGGATATTTATGTAAATACCCATGGATCTTATTATAATGTAAACATGCAAATTAATTATAATAAACAGCAAATGAAATCCTCTATTTTATTAACTAAAAGTATTCATAAAGACAGTTAATGGATTGACCTAGGGCACATGCCCCAACAGTTTTGTCAAGCAAAGACCCTCAACATATAGTGTCAAAGAGTCTTCATTCTAAGTGATTTAATCATTCATAAAAATATCGCATTAAAGGTTTTCTGAAAATCCATGCATTGGACATAATGAAATTAATCTTTCATACCTATCTCAAAATTCATCGAAATTTTCTCCAATTTCCATCTTAGCATTACTAATTTTTTGTCAATATAAACTAATTTTTCTTGCTAGGATATATTGATTAAGAAAACTCATAGCATTTCTGAACAATTGGTTATGAAATTTTGAGGGAGGTAAAATAACCAATCTAAGACTTGACCTTTTAGTATAGAAGGAAAAGCTTTTAATTTAACATGATCTATTTCTATATCCTTAGGTTTCAACGTGCTTACTTTGTGTACAAACTCCTTAATAAACTTTTGTGCATCTTCATTTTCTTCACCATAGAAACATCGTAAAGAATTTATGAATATGAATTTCAATTTGAATTCTAAGAATCTTATTGTAAAGGTTACATACTTAGGTTCATAAGCCGTGGCATTCCTATCAAATTTCCTAGAAGTTGATTCTTCCTCGTCTTCAACCATATTATAAGACATTCAACAAGAAGGTTTCCAAGAAATTATTTTTAAAATCTTCGTCAACGGCGCCAAAAATTGACACGTGTCGAGCATGCACAATAATTTCTCATATTTTTCTACTATTTGTAGTAATGGTAAATGGGATATCGTCTCCACATGGATTTTTCAAATCTCTTAAGAATTAAGACAACGCTAAAAATTTATTGAATTTAAATTATTTTAATTTAACTATTCTAATTAAATGGGAATTAACTACTATCAAACTAATAATAAAAATAAAAAATTAGCTAACTAAAACAATCAAGATTCAATAAGCTAATAAACTAATCTAAAGCAATTCTAACTAATAATCAAACAAATCAATATATCACTATAAATGAAATATCTAAACAAACATCTAAACAAATCCTCACTAGACAACATTATATACTTGGATTGCATTTAAAACACTAGAACATACAATTACTTCAAAATATAGTTATAATCAAAACACATGTGAAATCTTAGAATCATTAAATCCTAATTCATAATAGGTTGATAGCTTTTAGCCAGCCACCGATTTTTCTAAATTGAATGGAACCATATTCTTATCAATATAAATCTACCTATTGGATAACATGCAATAACATAAAGATACTATAGCATTACATTCAATGAAAATCATGTTAATATAAGCCAATATTATCGAAAACACATAATAAACAACTTAGAACACAATTACCTAAAACATGCACTCGGGAACCCTATAGATTAATCCAAGTTACTACTTCCATAATTTTTGTCAATAATTATAGACATAGAGATAGAAACTTTATACTAAGAAACATATTGACCACTATGCACTCAATACAAAGAATCAATACTTGTAATATGCAAAAACAACCTATTAAATCTACGATTGATGTGTATGAATGAGTTTAAAGCATTAAGTTCATGATTCCTAAATTATAACTACATAGCAATCTATAGTATACTACATTACTAGGGTTTGTTTAGATTATTAAACTACTCATTCATGTTGGAAACAAACAACGCAATAACATAATTGAAAGACATAATTGAATTAAATAAATAAATACCTATTAATTAAATCCAAGCTCCAATAGTAATAGATCCTAATTGAATAGACTAGATAATAAATGGAAAAACTAAATTAGGCCTTCCTGACGTTCTGATCTTGAACCCTTGTATTCGTATATATAGTTTACTAAGTGTACAAGTCATTAATTGACTCGAATTCCTCATGTTAATCTAAAAAACTCATCACCGACCCCAGCAATTTGTCAGCGATTCCACATTATGGACAAATCGGTGAACTAATGACCGAGTTATAGCTCTCAGTACTCTACCGATTTCACTGGCAATTTCTAGTACATTTCTCAATTCGCTGAAGATTTGCCAGTCAAACTCTACTGCCGATTTAGGTAGCGATTTTTTGTGTTAATACAAATCGTTGGCTAATCGATGGACCACTCCTCCAGTTGACTGTTTCCATCTTCTTTCTTTTTTTCTTCCATTTCTCCATTTTCCTAATTAAATCATGAAATCACAAAAACAAGAAAATATTTAGTGTAATATCATTTATATCCAAAATCAACCAAAATTACACTATGAAATGTGTCTACTAATTAACTTGTCATTCATTCAATAACATTCTCCAACGTACTATTGTATAATAACCTCAATGAAAGAATAAGCGGTCAGAATTTTCACTTTTCACTAGACATAACGAGCATCTTGATGGCAACAAACACCAATTTTGTCAACGCCTTTGCAACATTTCGATCGTATTCACCCTCTGATAGTACAATAGCCAGCAAAAAAATTTACTTTCAATAGAGAAATAGGCTGTCGCAATGGATTAAACGTCGGGAATTCACTATCCATACCATCACTTCTAAGAAATTGTTAACCTAATTGCAGAGTGTATTATATTGCATTGTTTTGCCCCCAATTTCATTAATCCATTCTATGAGAGAAGAAGCAAACTTGTTAAAGCCTTGCAAGTAATTTGGACTACTCAGTTAACTGTGCATCTAAGCACCTTCATCAAAATTGGAAATTTCAACAAATGACTCCTCCCCTAGCCATCGCATCTGCTACCATATCATAGACCAGTGCTTTTTTCTGCTCTATTAAGCTCATAAAGCAATGAGAGCACCTCTTTAAAATTATTCTTCACCACATATACATCATCCCAATACCTAATATGTCTTCCATCTCTATATTTCGTACCTTTTACAAATTCTTCATCATAGGACATGATAAACTTCCACGAACTTCGATAACTAATTCAATGTGGCATTTTTTAGTCCTAAACATTATCATCCATTCCATACTTACTACGAATCACACTAGCCAAAAGAGAATGTTGCCCATGTTGACACCTCCATAACCACTTGAATGCAAAGGCTTTGTTAGTCGTTTCCATATCATCAACCCCCAACCCACCAATTTCTCTTGGTTTATCAATAAAATCTCAAGCAATCAAAATTTCAGGCTTTGCATCCCCCATCTTATTCTAGATAAAGCTTTTTCATCATAGCAACAATTATACACACCACAAATTTGGGAATTCTAAATGAAGACATATAATAAGTAGACCTATTCAACAAATGAGCTTGGGCGGGCTTAGGCCAGGCCTACGTGAGTTTTTTTAAAAGCAATAGCCCATTTTTTATTGGGCAGCCCAAGCCGGCCAGACCCAATATGGGTCGGGCTTGGGCGGGCTTAAACTAGCTTGCTAGTGCTACTTTAAAAAAAATATTATTTTTTTTTTTTGATGAAAAATGATTGTTTTTTTGTTAAAGTAAATAATATTATTATTTATTTAGTTAAATTCTTAAAGATTAGATATTATATGAAAGACTTAGTTGTGATATTATAGGGTTTATTGTTGGTTTAGTTTTTCAATATTCATAGTTAACTTGTTTTATATTATTATAATTAATTCAACGAAAGTAACACAGCAAACTTGTGGTCTAAGGATGTAAAAGTATCATGTGAATTCCATGGTCGTGGTTCGATCCAGACAGCCACCATTTAATTTTTTTATTTTATGTTGTATATATAAATTTAAGAGTTTTTGTGCATCAGGCCCCGGCCTGGCTCGGGTTCAAAAATCAAACTAAGCCCGCTATTATAATTGCGATCTTTTACCAGCTTCGGTCAGACCAGGCTTTACAGGGGTGTATTCAATTGAGATTTTAATAAACTTTTGGTTACTTTTAATGACTAAAAAAGTTTAGGTGTATTCATTTAAAACTTTTAGAGAGTTTATAAAAGTAAGGTGTATTCAATGTGAATTTTTATAGACTTTTAAAAAGTCTACAAAAGTTTTGGGGTATTCAATTTAAACTTTTAGAGAGCTCGTAAAAGTAAGGTGTATTTAATTTTTTGGTGACTTTTGTAGATTAGTTACAAATCTTGACTTTTGTAAACTTTTTGTACAAAAATACACATAAAGAAGTCTTCAAACTTCTCCTCACCTCAACTTAGAAACTTTTAGAGACTTCTAATTTTTGTTGGTTACTTTTTTCAATAAGGACTTCATTATTCACAAGAGGTATTTTTCTTATCAATTAATTTTATCAACTTCTCCAATCACTTCACAACTCTTAGATTTCATTGCTCACCCATTATACTCTAATATCTATGTTGATGAAAACGGATTGATGTCATTATTAACAAAATCTCATTCTCGCATCACTATACATTTTTGATAGTTTTTTTTTTCTTTTTGACAAAGAAGTTTCGTTTATTTAGTGTATTATTATAATATCAAAAGTGTAGTATTATTATTTTTGAAGAAATTAATTGTATAATTTTTTTTAAAATGCAAGAAGTGCATTTTTTTAGAATTTAAACTATCATTATTAAGGAAAAAAAAAAAATTTGTTTAAGTCAAACAAAAAAAAATAAAGTGCAAAATTTTTATACTAATATTTAAAATGATATTTTCTCAAAAAAAAAAAATATTTCCAATGATCTTACTTGATTCTTTTCTATCACTAAAGGATGATTTATTTACCTATTTATTATGTTGATATTTATTTACTCATTTGTTAAGCTACTACCTTGAAAGTAATTTATTAATATGTCTATATGTTTTTTTTACTAAAATACAAAAATACATTTTAAAAAATTAGTAATAGTTCTTAAGAAAAAAACATAATTATTTACTTTTTTATAATAAAGTACAAAATATTTGTTTCATTTTAAAAATCACAATAATCCATTACTATCATCAAAATCATGTTTAAGAAGTTCACGAAAGTCACTAAAAATCTTAAATGTTGATAAAAGTCATTATAATGAAATCTACATAAAAGTTTATCAAAGTCTTTAAAAGTCTACCAAAATTTAAAACTTTATAAAAAACATTCACTTATAAAAGTAACCAAAAGTCTATTAAAATCTCAATTGAATATATTCATGTTATTATATTTTTAGGAACCCAAGCCCAATTCAAGTCGGGTGGACTTGTATGGGCCACGCAGGCGGTTCGCACGCTGCAAAAGTCTAATAATAAGAAGGCAACATAGCATAGTTACCCATCTACCTTTAGAGAGCAAACCTCATTTCCACCCCTCAATCCGATGATTAACTTTTTTAATCACTGGATCCCATAATTGCTTGGTTAATGAAGATGCCCTAAGAGGTGATCCGAGTTATTTCATGGGCCACTCACCACTTTACATCCCACCTCTATCGCATTGCATTTATCGCATCATCATTCATATGAATCCCTGCCGTAAGCATTTGTTAAAATTCAACTTTAAACCAGATAAACTATAAAAGGATCGCACAATTAACATCATTCGCTTAACTGATTCATTATCACTGTTAGCAAACAATAATGAACCGTCGGCAAATTGGAGGTGTGTGATATCAACACATTCATTTCTGACTTGGATTCCCTTGATGAAACCACTATGTTTTACACAAGCAAACATGCGACCAACCACATCAGCTGCTAAAATGATACACTACAACAAAGTGGGTTTATACTATAGCAACATTTTTTTGCCAATACTAATAAAAAATGTCTTCAAATTTTATTTTTAGAGACACAAGATGTATAAGTGTTGCAAAATTTAAAATTTTGAGACGCTTTACATACAAGTGTCTCCAAGTTAAGGACACTTGATATTAAACCGTCGTCAAATTCAAAATCTCGACACGCACAATGTACAAGTGTCTCAAAATTAAGGACACTAGTTAAAAAAGTTTTGCCAAATTTAAAATTTGGAGACACCAATTTAAAAGTGTTGTCAAGTTTCAATTCTAAAGACACATTGATAAGTCGGTATTTATAGATATTTAGTAGTCTATTTTAGTATATTTAATTATTAAAAGTATTTAAAATATATATTTAATTATATTTTTTGGTCATTTTTAGGTAAAACGGAGCGCGCGGTTCAATTCGTGGCGGAAAAATACTCAAAATAGAGTATTTACTTGCAGTGATCGGATGCCGGACAGTTTGTCTCGAAATACGCGTTGCACGGTGGGTCGAATAGCGGACAAGGTATTCCAGCCAATCAAAGCATGCCACGTCAGCGAGAAAATATCTCTGGACCAATCAGAAATTGCAACGTAGCATCAGAAAGCTAGTGCCACCAATTAGAACGCGCCACGCGTTGCCCCGTCAGCCAGAAGACACGTCACACACAAGCAACATTTCATCGCATTTCAGATTCCGTCGATTTGCCTCGAGATCCGTGTCCGCACAAACTCCCAGGTTTTCACTCGAGTCACGTGATTTTTCTCCTTGCCACATCATGATACGTGGCGCTCTCTTACTCGTACATCACTCATTAATACGTGTTACAGCCAATCCGGAAGCACCACGTGGCGTTGAGTCAGAACACACAACCGAACGAGCCAGGAGTTCGGCGAATGATGCGGCGACACATCAGAGGTGGTGCAGCAGCGGACCAATCACGCTGTGACACATGGCAAAGTCCGATTTTTGATGTAAAAACACCCCTACAATGCTCCTCGACGCACGAGTCATCTACCTAACCCCTAAAATTAGTATCCGAGACCAATTTGGAGTAATTTTATATATTAGTAACTTACGTATAATTAGAAGAACAATTAATTAGTACTTTTTAGAGATCACTTATTATTTTTAGTAGTGATTTTTGAATATGATGTCCGACTAATCAATTTATTGCCTAAGTCGAAGGGGAAGCAAGTCATGACACGTGGCGCTCTCTTACTCGTACGACACTCATTAATACGTGTTACAGCCAATCCGGAAGCGCCACGTGGCTGTGATGGCCCCAATTTCCCACAAACTGGGCACTGCTCGGCCTAAGCCCACGTGGACCCCCGAGCCAGTCTCGCAAGGTCAACGCGGACCTAGTCAGCCTTCCAATCCATCATTATATGCAATTTCACAATTTTTAAGTTAAGTTATTAGTATTTTTCAAGATTTACAAATTTAGCGGAAGCAATTACTATATTTAATAACTCAACAATAATATCAAAAAGTTAGGCAACCTAATTGTGGAACCCAGTAAAAATGTTATCATTATTGGAGGAGAGTAATTAAAAGATATACAAAAATTTCACCTAACTATGGAGCTTTCCCTCTGCTGCTCGTCTGCAGCGCTGCACTCGGTCAAACACGAGATTGACGAGCCCAGGTAAGTAAAATCCAGTAGAATCTAAATAGTAATTCAAGATAAAATGAAACAGTCTAAAAGTAATGTAGATAAAAAAAAAAAAAAAAAACTGTACGGAATGCATGATCACGAGACTGTAAAACAATGAAAGTACAACGAGAATGAGTGTCAAAGGGAACGATAGAGAGAGGTGCCCAAGTAGTCTAAGACCACCGAATGCGGGTGCCACAGGGTCGGGGTCGCAGAGTCACGACATCGCCAAACAGACTCGGTCATAGGATGCGGCATCGTCGTACCTAGAATGTCGCGAATGAGGGATATCAACGGCGCCCCGGATAAAGCACATCTCATTCGCACCAAATACTGTGACTCGAGGTCATGGCCCCGGTTGCGAGTCGACAACCACTCCAATTAGAGACACGAGTACGACTCACTTGGCCCTCGGACACTCATAAGTGAGTGAGAATTCCAAGAAAAGGGACATGGTTCAACATCAAACAAAAATGCAAGCTCAATCAACTACTGTACATTTTCTTACTGGTTTACTTACCTTACAATCGCATACATCGCCACGTCAATTCGACGATTCGAATAACCTAGTTGAGCCCTTCTTGCACATCTACAATTATACATAGTATAGCAAAATTGTTTTAGGGACCATTTGATGAATTAAAGCATTATTTTCCTTAGTTCATAAATCTATCAATTATAATTTTTCAAGTAGCATGTATACCTTACATTCATCTGCTAGTCAAATAAATTTATAGTTATTCACTCAAGCATTTGCATTAGAAACTCGTAGCGTATTTACAAGTGTGTAAGTATAATACATATTGTTTAAACTCATTTAGAACTTGTTTAGGATAATTTAGACGATAAGGAACTCATTCACATTCCTGATATTGTCAATTAAGTCTTTCTTGACTTTAATAACCATTCCTTTAAATCAAGAACGACAATTCGAGTAAAACAAGCATGCGGTGAAGCAAAACAAAGAAAATCTCATAAACCTTGGTTGTCCAACAAAATTCAAATGCGATCAATGAATCACGACCACTTTTGATAAATGCGACTAAAACACATTCAAAGGATCAAAATCGATCTTTAAAGAGTCGATATTACTAACATGGTTTAAAAATCTAAGAGTCAAGTCAAGATTATTTAAAATAGTGTATCTCCCACGAATAAGTACTCAAAAACCTTAACATCGACTTGAAATATGAGATGTTTCATCCTATTTAGTTATTAGGATAAAAATAGAGCGAAATAGCGTAAATGCTCGTTTAAAACATGTAAAGCATTCTTTTTAAAACTAAATTGGCCAGCTATGAGTTTTAAAAAAATTAGAGTTCATCGAACTCTATTTGAGTCCTACAACTCTTTTCTTAGCCGAAGAATCCATGGAAGTTAATAAGAAATCCAAGTTTAATATTTAAAATCACAATTCCTTATTTCAAAACTTGTTTGGAATGTGTAGGGCCGCTTTTACGCATTTCAATAAACACTTGGTGTACAATAGTAAAGGTTTTCCCTTAATTAAACCTACATTAATCTCAAGTTAACAAAATCACTTGAGTTGTTCATAAAACCATTTCTAATAAAAACCATGAATCAAACCTACTAATTAAATCATATTAACTATCCACAACTACTATGGATTTATAGATTGAACTTGTATTTGAATTGAATTTGGTTTAAAACCTCACCTCTAACACGAAGTCGGATTTCGTCGACGTCACGCCTCCGATCGGTCGACAACGCGCCACATGCGCGCTGCGGCCATTGTTTGTCGCGACCTCGCGACTACTGGCGCCACTATCTTTGTCGCGCGCGCGTCGCGGCCGCGTGCGTGCGCGTGCGTCGTTGCTGCGCTTGCCGCGCTTTACTACTTCATTGCCGCCGACCACCGCCATTGCTGCCGGCTGGAGCAACGCTGTCCGTTGTCCGGCCATTGCTGATCGTCACTCCCGATTGCCATTGCTGATCGTCACTCCCATGACCGCCATTGCCGAACGTCCTTCTTCTTGTGTTGCCGACCACCACCGCGCTATGCTGCGCCGCGCCTCCCCAGCAACCGCGATCGCCGCGCGTTAGCCGACCACCATTAATCGTTGCCGTCCATTGCTAAGACGCCACCGCCGGCGTGCATGCCGCTAGTCCGCGTCCGGCTCTTGGAGCCGCGCCATCCGCCACCCTCGCCAGGCTCAATTCCGCCGTCTTCTCTCTTCCCCCTCTCTCGCCATCTCTTTCTCTCTTCTCTCTGGTCTTTTCTCTCTCTTTTTTTCTCTCCCTTTAGTCCGATCTCTTTCTTATCTTTTCTTTTTCTCTCAAGCCGATGTTTTATATATATATATATATATATATATATATATATATATTATTTATTTTATTTTTTATACATATTTATATATACATTTTAATATTTTTTTTTGATGTGACCAAATTAAAATCCATATAGCCACATTACACCACTACCTCGGTCCACGTCGACACGCGACTCGAGGTGCGTTCAGTTCGTGTTTCGGCTCCCCAAATTCTCCGCGTATAACTAGTGTTATAATCCCAAATTGGATATTATTAAATAATACACACATCACGGAAAAATATCATATCTCGGTGTCTCCACCCGAGATTCAGACATACGTGTTTCGACGAGTGGGTCCTACATACGACCTTGACTTGACACGTGGCACAAGTCAGATTTTCGGGCCGTTACAGTCTTCCCAATGAATTAAGAACATCGTCCTCGAAATTTACGCACTTCGATAGTGTGTTATGACTGAAGACCCAAGGCCATACCCGCCCAAGGCCATACTTTCCCAAGGCCATACTCGCCCAAGGCTATATCCCCATCTTACTCTGTAGGGCTGGGCTCCTCCGCGACAAACTGGGCTCCTCCGTCACAAGCTGGGATCCTCCGTGACGAGCTGGGCTCCTCCGTGTCGAGCTGGGCTCTTCTGTGACCTCCAAGCAAAGAACACATCATCTGCCTTCTCTCATCAATATATGTTAGGCCAACATCCTGACAACATATATCGGAATACAACGAAACATAAGTCCCATGGTCCATCGTCAATAACATATTCATATCCACAGTATGTCCACGAGAATGTAAATCAAGCTCTCTGACTGTCTGTCCGTTGCTCTGATCGAGTGGTTCTCAACCCAACTCATACCCTCTATCAAGGTATAATAGTTAGTAATCGGACCTGGCGTGGCAATAGTATGAATCTGTTCCTGGCTGTCCACACGCCCATACAGATACGTTGAAATCCTGATCCGAATGAAGCATATCCATGTCCTTGTCCATGTGCATGACTAGATCGTAGTCCCTGTCTGTGCACTCGACTGGATCTCTAACCTTGTCTCTGGCCACTGCCTCTGCCATCAACCCTCTGATGGTACTTATGCTAAGGGTCTGACGTGCTGGCTGTTGTAATGCACTAGCGTAACTCTACGCTCGACCAACTAATAGTGGCGCAGTATACGCTACATATGACGACACACAATAGATCCTACGCTCTAAGCTCGATCTCTTAGCCATGAACATCTCACTATCTTTTTACTTCGCTCATCTCCAGACCCTCGCACTGACTATAATAATGCCGATAATGCGACTGGTACTCTGGTGCGTGTGCTCCCAAAGCTCTCGCCAGCTATAACCCTCGCTTAAGCCTCCTGTACCGTGCTCGGAGCAGTCGTCACCCAACCAAACCAATAATTCTACGAAACCGTGTATGACGTAGTAAGCTTGGTCAGTGTCCGTATCAGCCGCACCCCAAGCGTACTTCATCACGTGTATATACCGATTCATGTACTGCAATTAACTCCCTGGTCCTCTGTCAAATGGTCTGAAACGCAGTCATCTTCGGGTTACGGATTGTTCCTCATCGACACCTTCGTAGTACATCATCAAACTGGATTTGATTTACTCGACCACATTTGCGCTGGTATAACCAGTACACCACTTATCTTCACGTGGCTATATGTCTGCCGCCTCGAGATTAATACCCCCGTGCAACTTCTCCGGTTAATGCCTCGGAACATGCGAGTCTACCTCACCTCTTTCAGTCGACGTGTATCCTCACGTAGTGTCACGGATGTAGGAAGTACGAGCTCAACCTGAATAGCTAGAGCTGCCGACGTAGACATTTACAACATAGCCTATGCCCTTAACAGTCGAAAATCTCCTGTAGTTGCTGGTGGAGCGATACATTCCTTTTTGATAGAGTAGGCAGTTCCTCAGCGCTCGCAAACTGCAAACTTGCAGCCCCACTATCACTTCTGGATCCGATCCGAAACGTCGTCGTAGTTTCCACAGTCACGAATCCTCAATATCGTATATATATTACAACACAACAAATATACCATATCGGATACTTATTATTATTATTATATTATTATTATTATTATTATTATTATTTTTCAACATGCACTACTTGCACGAGAATTTCCTTTCAGTGCGTGTGCTAACGTATCTGAACAAATTTAGCATGTGATAATTCTTGAGATATACAATCTCGTAGGATTTATACTTGAGTGTCCCCTACCTCAACTCGTAACACGTAATGCATTTACAAATCCTTAAAGGTGGTGGTCGACTTCACCAACCCCGAGACTATAAATGCATAGTGTCACTAAAGTGGAGTTACTTGGGCTTCTAATCCAACAGTACTACTCCAAAGCTAAGGAGTCCGTACATGATGTTATCGTTGGCTCTCAAGTCATCTCAACATTCTGCTCCCTTAAAGTCTGCTCTTCGTCCTTTTTTATTTATTTTCTTGATTTCCTATTAAGTCAATACAATTCAACTCTTAATATTTGAACTCCAATTCAATATTCAAAATCAATTTCGTATACTTTACAAATCCACTTTGGCATTTACATTCCAACCAAGACCCTCAAATTTCTCGAGTTCTTAAAAATATTAAACTACACAACCAAATCCTAAAAACCTTTTAAATACAATAACAAAGTTATTTCAAAACTTACTTTTTCATTTCAAATCTCATTCTCGCAAATCTAATCGGTGTTCTAGCATTTTAAAACTCTAAAAGCTCTCTAAGTTCCCAAATGTTGATTTCAAGTCCCAAGTACACTCGAGGTTATTCAATTGTCTCCATATTACCAATTTAAAATCATTTAGAGACTCAAACTTCCATTTCAAGTCTCGATACTATAGGAAATCATCAATCTTAGTAATAACTAAACAACTTGAAATGAATTTAATGAACTCTTTTGAGTCCTAAATAAGATCAAAATTCCTCTAAATGGCTTGAAAACCAATTCACAAGTTTGTTTCAGTCCTAAATGGCATTTTAAGTTTCAATTGGAAACCATACCCTTTGTAATACCAAAGTTTCAAATTGAAAACCTTAAAAATCCTAATTATCTCATTTTACTCAAAATGAATTGTTTCATTTTCCATTGGCTTCACCAAACCAACCATGCTATATCTCAATTTATCAATTGAACTAACTAACTTCTAGTTTTACATATTGTTGCCATTTTTTTGGGTCATTTGACCAACTTTATAGATATGGGAGTGGGTTGTATGTGAGCCATGCATCTCAACTCATACACGTATCTCGACATAAATCTGTGGTCTTCAACACCACACTTGTCCTCTAAGTCACTTGTAAGTCACTCTAAAACCTTACACACTCACCTAATGATTGAGGAACGCGTGTCTCGATGCACATCAAATGCCTCATAAACTTTTTTCCAAATTTTAGGCCTATTTGTTCATTCAATTTTTATGTGGCCACATTGCAACCACACATTACCCAGAAATTGATAATAAATAAGATGGAGAAGCTTGTTTCCAAGCACTACTTACTAATATAGTTGCATGCACTCAAGTCTACTCACTCTTATTCTATCCAATTAATTATTACCATCAATCTTCTTTATTATCAGTTTCTCTGAATCCGATAAATTTGTCATCAATCTTTTTCAATTTTTTTTTCTCATCGCGTCTCTTGCGATAACAGGAGTGAATATCGTATATCTATCGATAGTAGTATAATACAACACCTCAAATAGTTCATATATCCTCAACTCTCCTCACTTCCAAACGAAGATTTAAGTCGGGATCACAGGGTTCCACTCTAAGTTCAAGGTTTCTAACTTCCGCTGGTTTATGTCTTAATGCTTGTGATTTAAATCAAGAGTCGAGTATTTAAAACTTCGGCTCTGATACAAACTGTGACGGCCCCAATTTCCCACAAACTGGGCACCTCCCGACTTTAAGCCCACGTGGACCCCCGAGCCAGTCTCGCAAGGTCAACGCGGACCTAGTCAGCCTTCCAATCCATCATTATATGCAATTTCACAATTTTTAAGTTGAGTTATTAGTATTTTTCAAGATTTACAAATTTAGCGGAAGCAATTACTACATTTAATAACTCAACAATAATATCAAGAAGTTAGGCAACCTAATTGTGGAACCTAGTAAAAATGTTATCATCATTGGAGGAGAGTAATTAAAAGATATACAAAAATTTCACCTAACTATGGAGCTTTCCCTCTGCTGCTCGTCTGCGGCTCTGCACTCAGTCAAACACGAGATTGACGAGCCCAGGTAAGTAAAATCCAGTAGAATCTAAACAGTAATTCAAGATAAAATGAAACAGTCTAAAAGTCATGCAGATAAAAAGAAGACTGTACAGAATACATGATAATGAGACTATAAAACAATGAAAGTACAACGAGAATAAGTGTCAAAGGGAACAATATAGAGAGGTGCCCAAGTAGTCTAAGACCACCGAATGCGGGTGCCACAGGGTCGGGGTCGCAGAGTCGCGGCATCGCCAAACAGACTCGGTCATAGGATGCGGCATCGCCGTACCTAGAATGTCGCGAATGAAGGATATCAACGGCGCCCTGGATAAAGCACATCTCATTCGCACCAAATACTGTGACTCGAGGTCATGGCCCCGGTTGCGAGTCGGCAACCACTCCAATCAGAGGCACGAGTACGCCTCACTTAGCCCTCGGACACTCATAAGTGAGTGAGAATTCCAAGAAAAGGGACATGGTTCAAAATCAAACAAAAATGCAAGCTCAATCAACTACTGTATATTTTCTAACTGGTTTACTTACCTTACAATCGCATACATCGCCACGTCAATTCGACGATTCGAATAACCTAGTTGAGCCCTTCTTGCACATCTACAATTATACATAGTATAGCAAAATTGTTTTAGGGACCATTTGATAAATTAAAGCATTATTTTCCTTAGTTCATAAATCTATCAATTATAATTTTTCAAGTAGCATGTATACCTTACATTCATCTGCTAGTCAAATAAATTTATAGTTATTCACTCAAGCATTTGCATTACAAACTCGTAGCGTATTTACAAGCGTATAAGTATAATACATATTGTTTAAACTCATTTAGAACTTGTTTAGGATAATTTAGACAATAAGGAACTCATTCACATTCCTAATGTTGTCAATTAAGTCTTTCTTGACTTTAATAACCATTCCTTTAAATCAAGAACGACGATTCGAGTAAAACAAGCGTGCGGTGAAGCAAAACAAAGAAAATCTCATAAACCTTGGTTGTCCAACATAATTCAAATGCGATCAATGAATCACGACCACTTTCGATAAATGAGACTAAAACACATTCAAAGGATCAAAATCGATCTTTAAAGAGTCGATATTATTAACATGGTTTAAAAATCTAAGAGTCAAGTCAAGATTATTTAAAATAGTGTATCTCCCACGAATAAGTACTCAAAAACCTTAACATCGACTTGAAATATGCGATGTTTCATCCTATTTAGTTATTAGGATAAAAATAGAGCGAAATAGCCAAAAGGCTCATTTAAAACATGTGAAGCATTCTTTTTAAAACTAAATTGGCCAGCTATAAGTTTTAAAAAAATTAGAGTTCATATAACTCTATTTGAGTCCTACAACTCTTTTCTTAGCCGAAGAATCCATGGAAGTCAATTAGAAATCCAAGTTTACTATTTAAAATCACAATTCCTTATTTCAAAACTTGTTTGGAATGTTTAGGGCCTCTTTTGCGCATTTCAATAAACACTTGGTGTACAATAGTAAAGGTTTTCCCTTAATTAAACCTACATTAATCTCAAGTTAGCAAAATCACTTGAGTTGTTCATAAAACCATTTCTAATGAAAACCTTGAATCAAACCTTCTAATTAAATTATATTAACTATCAACAACTACTATGGATTTATAGATTGAACTTGTATTTGAATTGAATTTGGTTTAAAACCTCACCTCTAAAGCGACGTCGAATTTCGTCAACGTCATGCCTCCGATCGGTCGACAAAGCACCACCGCGCCGTTCATCGCGTCGCTGCCGCTGCTGTCGCTGCCCCGCGACTGTCGGCGCCACTACACCTGCCGCACGAGCGTCGCAGCCGTGTCGTGCGCGCGTCGCTGCCACGCCACGCCTGTGCTACTGGTTCATTGCCGCCGACCACCGCTACTGCCGGTTGCTGGAACGCCGCCCTGCTGTCCGGCCGCTGCCGATAGTCACTCCCGACCGCCGCTGCCGGACGCCGCTGCTGTTATGTTGCCGGTCGCCACAGCGCCGCGCCGAGCATCCGCTAGCCTGCGCGATCGTCGCGCGTCTGCGAGCCACCGCGATCGCCGCCATCCGCTGCTGAGACGCCACCGCCGGCAGCCGCCGCTAGTCCGCGTCCAGCTCTCGGAGCCGCGACATCTGCCACCCTCGCCGACTCAATTATGTTGTCTTCTCTCTTCCCCCTCTCTTCGCCATCTCTTTCTCTCTTCTCTGGTCTTCTCTCTCTCTTCTTTTCTTCTTTTTCTCTCCCTTTGGTCCGATCTCTCTCTTATCTTTTCTTTTTTCTCTCAAGCTGATCTTTTATATATATATATATATATTATATTTATTTTAATTTTTATACATATATATATATATATACATTTTAATATTTCTTTTCGATGTGACCACATTAAAGTCCCTATAGCCTCATTACGCCACTACCTCGGTCCACGTTGACACGTGACTCGAGGCGCATTCTGTTCGTGTTTCGGCTCCCCAAATTCTCCGCGTATAACTAGTGTTATAATCCCAAATTGGATATTATTAAATAATACACACATCACGGAAAAATATCATATCTCGGTGTCTCCACCCAAGATTCGGACATACGTGTTTCGACGAGTGGGTCCCACATACGACCTTGACCTGACACATAGCACAAGTAAAATTTTCGGGCCGTTACAGTGGCGCTGAGTCAGAACACACAACCGAACGAGCCAGGAGTTCGGCGAATGATGCGGCGACACATCAGAGGCGGTCCAGGAGCGGACCTATCACGCTGTGACACATGGCAGAGTCCGATTTTTGATGTAAAAACACCCCTACGATGCTCCTTGACGCACGAGTCACCTACCTAACCCCTAAAATTAGTATCCAAGAGACAAATTTGGAGTAATTTTATATATTAGTAACTTAGGTATTATTAGAAGAACAATTAATTAGTATTTTTTAGAGATCAATTATTATTTTTAGTAGTGATTTTTGAAGATGATGTTCGGCTAATCAATTTCTTGCCTAAGTCGAAGGGGAAGCAAGTCGGAATTATGGATTCATAGCATATTATGTGAGATCTTTTATTTTATTATTTTATTAATTTAATTTCTCATATTTCATTGTTGTTGATTTAATTATTATGATTTAGATCTATGGTTTGTATGCGGCCGATGCATGCTTTTAGATAGCCAATCTATTGTTATTTGGAATATTAGTATCCGTGTAATTATGCTTTTAGACAAATAAAGTAACAAACATTCACCCGTTTGTCGTAAAACCCTTTCGGTTCTTGAATGTACAACAATTGAATCTAGGTTAAATCGATAGCGGTTGCGATCCGATTATTTATGATTAGTGCTCCCATAGATCCATATTATTGTGGTTAGTGTGTTAAACCTGATTGGCGGATGTCTAGGGTTATACATTAATTATGGAAATAGTTAGTGGCGGACGTCCTGACTATCTATTAGGGGAATTATGGATTTCTAGCGGATGTCGATTTTCCATGGCTAATCTAGGAGAATTAAATTAATAATTTATTTGGGAAAGATTGAGGACCATTAAATGCTATTGAATCTTGATTCTAATTTGTTGAACTGGAGATTTAGGTGATTTTTCATTATTGATATTAATATTTGCAAACTTTTTGTTTTTGTTAGTTTAATTAATTATTTTATTGAATTTTATGAAAACCCCCAATTTTAGTTAACTTGTTGTAAACTCAAGTCTTGTGGATTCGACCTCGTATTTACCACTACTACACCTTTGTGGTTGGTAACTCGATTACGGGTTATATTTGGCATGCACGACACGTGATCACACATAGTTTATAAGTGTTGCTAAAATTAAAAATGAGGACACAAACAATAAATGTTGTCAATTTCAATATTTAAAGATGCATAATTTATAAGTGCCTCCTATATTAGAGACGCTTGGTAAACTAGTGACACCAAATTTAAAATTTGGGGACCCTAATTTTCATGTGTTGTCAAGATTCAAATTTAAGGATATATAATTTACTAGTGTTGTTAAGTTTTAAATTTAAAGACACAGAATTTACAAGCGTTGTTAAATCTCAAATTTAAGGGCACATAATTTACAAGTGTTGTATGACTTTAAATATAAAAACGCACAATTTAGAAGTGTTGTTAAATTTATAAGGACACATAATTTACAAGTGTTGTTAGAATTTAAATCAAAAGACACATAATTTACAAGTGTTGTTAGACTTTAAATCTAAAGATATATAATTTACAAGTGTTGGTGAATTTTAAATCTAAAGACACATAATTTACAAGTGTTGTTAGATTTTAAAATTAAAGACACATAATTTACAAGTGTTGTTAAATTTTAAATCTCAAGACACATAATTTACAAGTGTTGTTAAATTTTAAATCTTAAGATCTCAAACTGTTGTCTCAAATCTCAAACACCTTTATCTAATTGAAATCAAGTCTATAAACTCAAACTCATTTATCTAATTCGAGTCGATAAAAGAGTTTCTTCAAGGAATTATGTTCTCCCATAAAACTCGACTATTTTGAGGCTACTAACAACGCAAACTCAAGCCATCACATCGAGTCCCTTCGGTAAGCCCCTATATATCCAAACATCAATGATAAAAAAAAGTCTAGAATGGAAGGTCGTTAACAAACATGTAAAAAATATGAAAATGAGAAGAACATTAACAAACAAATAAAAAATATAATAAATGTGAATAAAAGAAACAAAAGAAGAAAAAAAAAAGATTTGGAATGGAAGCCACAATCTCCTGCTCCCAATCACTAGGTTAGAAAAAAAAACATGGCAATCTCCTAGTAAAATAAAGAGAAGTAAAAGCATCAGTTGTTGGCACATTTCATTGAATATTTACTTCATTAGACCACCCAATTTCATCAACCAGAGTTGTCTCCTCAACTCAGCCGAACCGAAAAGAAGGCGGTGGCGATTTCTCTATTGCTGACTCCCATTGCTAAGGTTTGAGTGACTAGTTCAAACCCTAGCATGGTTTACCTTCCCATAAATCCAGGCGTCGTCCTGCTCGATATCGCATTCGTCCCCAATGATCCCAGCCACGGTTCATCTTTCATCGAACTCATCAAACTCATGAATTCATTCAATTTTTCATTGTTTGAGTGGTTTCACATGCTCAGTTAGCTAGTTTGCGGATTTTGTATTGGTTTTTGTAGTCTTATGGTTTGGATTTGTGTTTCATTAGTTGATTTGAATGTTTAATTGGAGTAGAGTGCGATTTGATTGCATTTTCTAGCTCAAATATGTTCTCCCATAAAAACTTGCAATCAACATTGATATTTGCTACTACCTAAGCATTGTATATGGATTAGATTTTATTCACACTAACTGAAGTGTGATTCAAACTACATTAATGATCATGTTTAACTGAGATTATCCCATAAAAACTAGCAATCAACATTGTATTTGGATTAGTTTTTGGTGTCCACTCATTGAGATTGGTTTGGTGTCTAAAACATTGTTTTTAGACAATGACAACCAATCGAAGTGGTTGTTTCTTAGCACCTCAGCTGAATTTTCTTAGGGCACTCTAATGTTAGAATCTTCTTTCATTACATCATATGTAATTTATTTGAACAAATATGTAAGTTGTGATTGTTATACTATATGTACTTTGATCAGAAAATGAGCATTAGATTTTTACTTTTTATTTTTTTAGAAAGGTGAATTAGATCATTTTTCTATCTATCTTTTATCTAATGCTTTCTAGCAAGAGCTTGATTGGTAATTACATATTGAATCCTATTATGTATCATGATTAAGTTTTGCTAGAAAAAATATGTAATTTATTTGAAGCGTTCTTTTATTAAGTTTTTGCTCTAATTGATTATGATATTTAATTTAGCAGAAAAGAAATGGATAAAAGTTGGATGAATGAGTCAAGGTCAAGCAGAGCTTATTTAGACAAAGTATCCAAGTTCATATAATTTGTTGTTGAGAAAATATCTGTTAATGGAGCAATCTATTGCCCGTGTAAAATTTTTATAATAGACATTTATTGGATTCTGAAAAAGTTCACGGACACTTATTATGGAATGGTATCTTAGAAGGATATAACAACTGGGTGTTTCATGGAGAACCCATTTTCTCTTCATCAAGTGCGTTGACTAATGACTTTAATCCTACAACTAGTGTCATGCCTTTAAGTATTGACGGGGGTTTTGAAGTACGAGAACTTTTTCATGATGCTTTTGGGGTTGTTAATACGAGAACTTCAAATCCTACAACTAGTATTATGCCTTCAATGAGCTTATCCACCAAAGTGCAAAATCCAAAAATGTGACAAATGAGCATTCTTTTGTTAATCCATCACCAACAAACTCAGATAAAAATCCATTGCAAATGTTGATGGAAGATTGTGATACGGAATTATATCAAGGATATACGAAATTCTCATGGATTTCATTTATATTAAGTTTATATCCATCTTAAGTGTTTGAATGAATGGTCAGGCAAGTCATTTAGCATGTTGTTAGAGCTATTAATTGATGCATTTCCAAGTGGCACTTCTTTACCATCCTCGTCTTATGAGGCTAAGAAAATAATTAAGGACTTAGGATTAGGATATCAAAAAATTAATTCTTGTCCTGATGATTGCATGTTGTATTGGGGTGAGAATAATGTTAATTGTGAATCTTCCAAAAAATGTTGTCCTTAAGATGGATGAGTGTCACAAAAGAATATGGTGATTCATTGGAAGGTAATGATGGCAAACAACAACAACAACAACAACAACAACAACATAGCCTAAAGTATTACATGGATCAAACTTTTCCATTGATTCCGATTACGAAATTTGCCGAAAAGGCTTACATGTCGTCAAAAACAGCTGCATCAATGAGGTGGCATACGGAAAGGAGAAATAAAATGGAAAGTTAAGGCACCCTACCGATGCTTTGAATGGAAACACTTTATGAGCATCATCCTGAATATGCAGGAGATCCTCTTAGGTAAGACTTGGCTTAGCAAGTGACGATTTTAGTCATTTAAGAACGATGAATACCACACATAGTACTTGGCCAGTTGTATTAATTCCTTATAATTCAGAACCTTGGGTTTACATGAAACAATCGTCATTGATATTGTCTATGGTGATTCCAAGAGAAAAAGGGTCAGGTAATGATATTGATGTGTCCTTACAACCTTTAATTAAAGAATTATTGCAATTATGGGATGGTGTGGATGCCTTTGATGCCTATTCAGGGCAAAACTTCAAGTTGCATGGTTCACTTTTATGGACTATTAATGACTTTCATGTTTATGCGAATTTGTCTGGTTGGAGCACTAAAGGTCGAGTTGCATGCCCGTGTTGCGGGGAATTGACATATTCTCGATGGTTAAAAAATGATGGTAAGTTTTGGTATATGGGCCATCGGAGATGGTTGGATCAAGATCATCCATTTCAGATTTCAAAAAGATCTATTCGATGGCACCGAGGAGTTACGAGGACCACCTTTAACACTTTCAGGCATAAAATATTAAATCAATTGTATGGTGTCATTTTCTCTTATGGAAAGTTTTTGTAAACAAATAAAAGACGATCTAATGTACAAGTTGACAACTCTGAAAAAGAAGTTATGTCTAGTTGTCAAGAAGTTTTTGAAGATAATGATGATTTTAATGAGACGTCATGACTTTGTCAATTCTGGAAAAGGTGACGATGTAGGTGCTTCTATGCCACTTTGCTTGTAGAAGAAAAGGAGTATCTTCTTTGACTTGCCATACTGTGAGTTTAATATTCTTCATCCCAATTTGGATATCATGCATATTGAGAAGAATGTGTGTGACAATTTAACTGGCGCTTTACTAAATCTTGAGGGCAAGAGTAAAGACAATTACAAAACAAGGCTTGATTTGATGGAATTGGGTATAAGGCGTGAGCTCCATCCCATATGTGGAAATAATAATGTTATCCGTTTACCTCATGCAATCTACACAATGACTTCGAAGGAAAAAGAGATTTTCTTAACGGTGTTAAAGAACTTGAAGGTTCCAAATGGTTATGCATCAAACATTTCAAGGTGTGTAAACTTAAAAGAGCATAGAATCTCAAATCTTAAAAGCCACGATGGTCATATATTGATGCAGGATATTCTTCCTATAGCATTAAGAGCATCCATGCCTCCTCAAATTGTTCCTGTCATCATTTTTTAAGTCATTATGTTGTAAAAGCCTTAATGTGCATGAGCTTGACCAATTACAAGTAAATGCGTCTAAAACACTGTCTTATAGAGAAGATCTTTCCTCCAAGCTTTTTTACCATTATGGTTCACTTAACCATACATTTGGTAGCTGAAACAAGACTTGGAGGTCATGTTCAGAACTGATGGATGTTTCCAATTGAAAGGTGATATATATTATATACGTTTTTCACTTATAAGATATTTGCTATTTTCAAATGCCTTACTATTTATTAACGTTTATCTAAATTCTCATGTTTGAAGGGATTTGATGCGTTTAAAACCACATGTCCAAAATCGAGCACATCCAGAAGGTTCAATTGCAGAAGGTTATATTGCAGATGAATGTTTGGTATTTTGTTCAAGATATCTTGGAGGACTAGAAATAAGGATCATCGTCGCAAAGAAATTTTGATCGTGTTGATACTAGTGGAAAGTTCATGTTCACAATTGGAGGACGTATTTTGGGGAAAGCCAAAAGTGTTGTTCTTGAAGAGTTGACCTTAGCACAAGTCAATCGTTATGTGATGCTACACTTTGACGAAATATCTCCTTATCATAGGTAAGTTTATTAAAAATAAACAATTTAATTTGTTTTCTTTGTTATATAGAAACATAATTGATTTGTAAATTCTTTTAGCGAGTTTTTGAGTGTACAAAAAAGGGCTTATCGGTCAAACCGAGCTAACAAACAATTAAACAAAAGTGGCTATTAGAGAGATTTCCAGAGTGGTTTTGCAACCAAGTGAGTTATGGATAAACATTACTGCTTTCTTTATAAAAGAGTTGCATGTTTTGAAAGAAAACATTTTTAAATACCTTATGTATGATGTCTTAGGTCTCGTGAATGACAAAGAGCAATGCTTCAAAGGAATTCATTTTTATTGTTAAAAGCCCAAATAATATTGCTAGAAGATTTAGTGGGTTCATTATAAATGGCTTTAGATTCCATACCGGAAGTCGAGAACGATTTAGAAAACCTAGAATAGTGGAGTGGTTGTTGAGGTAGATGAGGTTCCGTATTATGGAGTTCTTACAGATATAATTGAGTTAGATTACTATAGATTGTTCAAGGTTGTGAAGTTCAAATGTGATTGGTTAGATATCAAGTCACCAAAAAGATTAAGAAAAAATGCCAATGGTTGCACTTTGGTTAATTTCTCTAAATTAATTCATACCGGTCTGTCAAGTGTTTTATGTGCAAGACCCAAAGCTTAATGAATGGTATCAAGTGATTCATACGAAGCCAAGAGATTTATATAATATATGGGTTAACTCACATTTTGAAGACGATAATGAAACTTACATACAATGCATGCCTCACAATACATTTGCTTCTGACATTGAGCGAAGCAATTGGGTTAAATAAGATATTGATGAATGGTACAACTACAATGGCTTTGACAATGGTACTCATCTCTTGGCTTTTTTGAGTTACTTAGAATTGTATAATCTAGTCTATTTATTTTACCATAGTTTTGCTAAAAAAGAAATCCAATCTTAGCTGTCTCATTTAATCAATTCATTGTTTGGATTTTTGCTCTTCATCTTCTCTTTTTTAATGTATACTTTTAGTTCTTTAAGTGCTATGAAGAGATTTTTGTGATGTTGAAATTGTTGCTCTCTTTGTGGTAATTAACATTTCTTCAAATAAGCATAGAAGAGGAGGAAAGATTAACAATGATCAATAATCCATATATTTGGAACCTGTAGTCTATTGGCTTCATTAGTCTTGGAGTTGCTCTTCTTGGTCTAGTTGCATCAGCTTGGCTTACTGTAGCTATTGAACTAAAGTCTTTTAGTCACTCTGGCTTCCTTGTGAACCTTCAGGTTGGTAAATTACGCCATGGAAGCTTGTTGAAGAGAGAAGCTAATCAATATTTTAATTATTTTAATGTTTGCTTGATTTTATGTCTTTTCAGTAAATTGCTCTACAACTTAGCAGTTGAAGATATATATAACTTAGTAGTTGGTTGTGAATATGCAGGAAATTCCAATACAATTTGCAAGATTGAATAGGTTTAAAAGGATGATTCTCACTGATGAGAGCTTGGAGTTTCAATCTCAGTTTTTCCCAAATTTGAAGTTTCTCGTTAGCTGTGATGGGTTTACTTAAGAGGATGATTGTCATTGTATTCAAGTTCCATACACTATTTGAGGATCAGTCTACTTTACAACAATGGAATTTTTAATAGACATTTTCCCGAATTTAAAGAGTGATGTGTTAAGTTTTACCCTTACTAAAGTAATTTAAATAGCTAATTCAATGTGCCAATAGATTGAAATTAATGTAGCCTAAGTTAAAAAATAAAACAATAGGCATTGATGTACCTCGAGATACATGTGGACATTATCATAAGTCAAATTGAGTTAAAGTGTGTGTTAGGAGGGATGAGTAAGCGGATAGATAGTGGATGGTATGGTAGTTGTAGACCATTAGTGTCAGATCCCACCTAATTAGGGCATTTGACCGGCCTAGATTACCTTAACTCCCTTGATAATCTAGCAACCTTAACCTTTCCATCAATAAATAATTAAGAATAAGATCTTGTGATCATTAAATATAAAATATTATCAACCATTAAAGATTCTAAATTGAATCTTAAACCTTAAAATTTATTTACATGAATTAAATAATCCTTGAAATTCCATAAAAACGTTTCAACAGCATATCCTCTATTTTTAATCCTACACCGAAAATTTCAAGCTTAAATCTTCAACAAAACCTACTTAGCTTTGGTGAAAATGCCGAAAGACTCTCAATACACTCATAACAATATATATTGCATTAACAAAAATTATTTATTCATTCTAACCTATCTCGGATTTTCAAAATCCTTACACTCGCATTACCTTAGCTCCGCAGCATTCCAAAGGAGATCCTAATCACACTCGAGCCCATAAACTCATTTATATAATATAATATATTCAAAAACAAATATATACATAGAGAAAAGAATTAAGCCAGTCACATACAATCGGAAAGATTTCCCTTTCCCTTGTCGCCACTAGAACCTATCATTATCCAATTCTAAAAATTCGATAATATCAGATAAGTAAATCTCAAACTATCCAGTACACCTGTAATAATCAAATACATTGCATTCAAGAATTTAAATGAACAATAATATCGCAAGGAATCATAAATATACAAGTATGCAATCCATCCCATTTCTTTTGACCGACCCCAATCAAAAGATGTCTTTCCAAAAGTGTGGGTAAACCATAATAAAGATTCATGAGTTTGAGAGAAAGTTCCCCGAGAAGCCACACCCTCGACTATCTATAGTGTATGATCCTGGCCAGCATCACAAAAATAACCCATCCGTAATAAGTGTCAACAATGATCAGTGACTCCAGTCGCAGAGCACTACGGTGTTCATCCTACCACACATATAGCCAATGAACACAATGGGACCCCCAAAGGCCTCCTTCCTCTCGTGTTCGTGAATGCATGATCAATAAATATGCAGCGATAAGCCATGCATCCAATTATGTTTGAGAAATACAATGTAAAGGTTACCAAGAGATTTATTTAACCTTACAAACAACCAACTTTGAGCTTAATTTTTAGGTTCTCGAAGCATCCGATCACCTTGAAAATGGTTCTAATAGCTTCCATGCATACCCAACTATATTATGGGCCAAGCTTCAAGTGAAACCATATCATGAAACCCAATGAAAACCACAATCAAAGTACACTTGAGAACAATTTCCAAAATATTAATTTATATAACGGTTTCAGTAGCCAACTTTGGGTAGCTTTTTAACCTTGAAAACCTCAATATTTGTCATGAAGGCCTAAATAGAACTTGTAATAATCATGTCTTACTTTCCATAGACTCTAAGAACACCCAAATCGGATTACCGACGGAGAAGTTATGAATTTCCCATATAGCTTGTCGACTAGGCAAACTTTATTTATTTTGAACTAAAAAATGCCTCCAAATCAATATTTTCGCAATTAAATCCTTAAAACTTGACAATAAACGCCACAAAACAACCCAATACCAACACCAAAATATTTTCATAGCCCGTGGAGTCAAATTGGATCACAATCAATAATCAATTCATCTAGAAACCCAATGTAACTTAATATCAACAATTAAAACATCTCTAAAATAGTTATCAAGTGAATTGCATTAGTTCACCTCATCAAAACCTTAACCCACGTCGGTGGAGTTTATTCAAGATTGATCAAATCAATCCAACATGCTAATTAATAATAATTCATACCAATTTCTATCAAAACCCCGAGAAATAAATCAAAAAATCGTGAGAATTCAAATTGAATTGAGGAAAAATGTTTGGCATTGAGGATTTACCAAATTACGGGTCGAATACCTCGTTTCCACTATGAAAATTTAGCTCAATTGATCATCTCGCGACGCTCTACAATTTTGTAGAAAGAAACTGGATGAAAATAGGATGTAAGAAGATCTGAAAGTGAAAAACGGTTAGGTTGAACGAAATAGTTTTCGTTATGTTGAAAGGAAAACAAAGTTTAGTTTTTGGTTTGGTTTTTTTTCTTCCTTTATATATAAAAACCGTAAGCTGCTGCATAGAAGCTTAGTTTCTTTTAAATTTTTAAAATCACTATTTTGAGGTGTTTCGACTTCCGACGCTCGTTTTCAATTCGATTTTTCACCAAATCGAGCCAAGTTCTCGACAAAATAGTCAATCTTCATAAAACTTCCATAACACTAGTTTAGTCACACCAAAACCCAAATATCTTAACTTTGTCCATGACATACTAAAATCTTCCGGACCAAACCTCTTGCCATACTTTACCAAACTTGCACCAGGTTTGGACCCAATCTCAACCTCGATTATCTTCAACTAACACCAAACTCGAAACAAGATCTCACATAACTTTGTTTCATTTCACACTACCTCTAATCCCGAATTTCACACAAAGCGAGGTGTGTATACACCTAACCAATAGCCACCAACTGGTCCATTATTTACTCCCTCGATGATCACACTACACGTATCTCGAGATGAATCCAATGTATACTTTAATTTTTTAATCAAACTATAAGATCTATTTATATATATTTATATATAAACTATATTATATGTATAAATACATATACACGTATATATTTTCGCGGCTATAATTTTTCATGCGTGCCAATAACCAATCTCGGACGTGCACACTATTTTACATCCAATGCATGTCTCCTTCGACTCCGCGTGTCACTAGGGGTCTACCAATTTCTTTATTATTTTCTTTAATTTCGTAATTATCTTTTCAACTTACGTCCAAATAAATCCCCGAGAAATACTCCATTTTGGCAAAAGTTGGAGAATTTACCAAAGCACTCCAAAACTTCCAAACAACTGGTCTCACACGCAAATCTAGGTGTGGGGCCCACGTCTGCTCATTTAGTCTATTTAAAGTGTAAAATCCGAGTTTTCAAAATTACTTGTAAATACTTTTTTGCAAAACTCAAACAATTACTCGGGTCGGCATTTAAACTTCCACGAAACTCGTATCGGTACGTATCTCGAGAAAACTATGAAATTATCAAATTTTAAAAAAATTCTCCAACGCGGTCCGAAACTCACGGACACCGTATATACACTCCACTTAACTCTATTTCGCATTGAAATATTGTATAATACATCAAATAGACATACAACACATAAAAATAATATTAAAATTTATGATCTCTGATTTGTAACACGTGGGTCCTACCTCAAATATCTAAATCTCAAATTAAATCTGAAAATACTTAATTAGCCACCTAATTAAGTTTATAAAATTCTCATATGTCATAATTAGATTTTCCTAGCGATGAATGGGTAAATCAAGATCAATGGTTACAAAGTTATCTAACTTATATATAAAGGAATAGGTGGATGGTTTCATGCAAATCATTTGTGTTTCAAACAAAAAAGAGAGAGAGAGAGAGAGAGAGAGAGAGAGAGAGAGAGATCTGGAGAGGAAAAGTAGCCAACTATGGTGGGACGTTTTGGTAATTTGGGTGGTGATGATCAAGAATTTTAATGATCTACAATTAAGTAAATCAATTTACATAACTAATTTGCAAAGTTTAGTCAAAAAGTGTGAGTTTGGGTCTCATAGCCTAAGGTATTTATATTCTAGATATTTTTGGTATGTATCAAGTCTAAAATGTTCTAAATAAAGTGTATTAGGAGTCATATAGCCTAGAGGTTGGAAGTTAAAACACTAGAGTGTAATTTAGGTTTGACGTCATGGAGGCGTTGTGCCATTGAACCAACAGCGACAAGTCATAGCATTAAACTAACTGGGAAGAAGTGGTACAGTGGACACGGCGTTGTGCCCATTGCCCAATAGAATGGGTGGCTTTGTGATGGCACCATGGTATTATAGCAAACGGTGCCACCACAACGCCAAACCCCGAAAAAAAAATTCAAATAAAGTTTGTGGGATTTCTTAATCAAATTAATCCAACTTTAATAGTTTTTATAGGTCTTAAAACACCTTAATTTACCTTAAGAACCTAAAAGAGTCTCGGAAGTTTGGGTATGTGTTTTGAGGTGTCGAAAGGACATATTAACCTAGGAACTTGTGTCATATGTAAGTAAATCTATTAATTTCTTTTCTACATTTCATTTCAATATATCATTGTTCTATAGTCTATTTTCACTAGTGTGCGCTTTGTAATCTAGTATCATTAATTTTTGTTGATTCTACTCACTAAGTGAGTTGTTTGATCATGATATCATTCCTTGAGATTAGTCATTGACTTTTTCTTGTCCCTTTGTACTTGTTGGATGTTTATGAGTTGATTTATTAATTGATAGCATGCTACTAGGATAGTGATATTGATGAATTGAATATGAACCTGTACTTTTGTTGCGGTGATGTTGTAAGCAATAGTTTCATTCTATAGTTCTTATTGAGTATCCTTATGAATTTAAAATAGTCATCGTGTTTGGCGACCATTGCCCTATATTGAGATGAGCGGCACACGAGGTTGGAATCCCTAGGGATGTTGGCACTCGCTACTATTATGTCACGACACAGCGGGTTAGAGTCCATGGGGTTGTCAACAAATGGATACAAGATTGTGTGATAACACGCACATCTTTTAAAGTGGCCTTAAAGGATGAAGTGGCGTAGCTCATGCACGACCGGACCTAGATCATCACTATTTAACCTTGTGCCAATGTCATTTGTTTGACTTTGGTATTTCATATCATATGTTAGTTTTAGCAATTCTTCTCTATCTGTATGCCTTTAAATATCTTTTATATATTTGGAAATGTAGATAAGAATCTCCAAATATTACTTTCTAATTTACGGTACTCACCATCCTTTTTATGACGATTGGTGTAGATTTGACGACTAGCAGGCCTGGTAATGAAAAGATTGGTGATTACCTCTAAGCTTGTGGTGTGCATCCAGTCTTAACTTTGTAGGTTTTGATGTTTAATTGTGTTACGTATTTTATGTCTTTTAAGATATATTTGGGTTGTATATATGTTTAGGTTTAGCATTAGTTTCCCGACCTGACACATGTTTATTACACTGGTTATCGCCATTTTGATATATATATACATGTGATCGTGCTTTCTTGGTTTTCCACACTTAGGATTTGTATTTAATTATATTCGCTAAATCATTAAGACTTTCGCTATTTTAATAATTATTTAGAAGTTTTAGTTTTCTTAATAAGATCTATAATAATAATAATAAGAGTTGTGTGTTGTTTATCATGGACATGTGTATTAATGAGAATACGACTTAAGGTAGACTAATACATTGTTAATTTATACGTGGCTAATATTTAGGCTTAATAACGAGATTAGGCCGATGACGGCCTAGATTAGAGAAGGGAGCCGTCATAGTGACTTTCGAAAGTAAATCTAAAAGAGAATCAAAAGGAGAGAGAATAAAAATAAACTATACAAAAGCTAGGTTTCCTATTAAAAATTGAAATAACTTTAAGAAATAACAAATATGGGCTCCCATAGAGCATTATTGTTTATAGTCATTTACTCGACTAATAGAAGAACAAATATTCGTTGAGTGTGAGCAAATTAATATTTGCTTCGAGTGGTTCCTCATCAAGAATGTCTTCACTAGGATCTGAAAAACATCTGTCATCAATGATCTCATCACCGACATTGAGTTTTCCCTTCTTGCATATTGTTGCGAAGTTCTCTCCTATTTTTTAATGAAATTTCACGGCCCAAATTTTTAACCCTAGTTTATACCTTAATCGGGATTTACCAACATGTGGCATAAGACCGCATCGAGATATGTGCACTAACCGAGACATGTGGCTAAGGTATATGTTAGATTTTGTTGTAATATATGTCTAGTGTATTGTTAAAACAAGTATATACTATGATTAGAAGGAGAGTCAATATTGCTTGCCTCTAAGAGACAAAATGGTTAGGAGAAAATAGTAGAGAAATAGAAAGCACAAAGTTTAAATTGTGGTACACCGGTATAGATAGAAAATGCAATGGAGTAGAAATTGCGGTTGATAATAATTATAAATATAAGGTCGAATAGGTTAAGAGAATGGGGGATAGATTGATTCTAGTTAAATTAATTATTGGAGACAAAAAATTAACATACTTAGCGCCTATTCACCACAAGTAGAATTAAGCGAGAGCATCAAATGCAAGTTTTGGAATGATATGGATGGATTTATGCAAAGCATACCATTATATGAAAAAAATTTTATTGGAGGAGATTTAAATGGGCATGTCGAGGCAATTAACGGGTTTGAGAGAGTTCATGGAGTTTTTGGTTACGGTAATAGAAATGATGAAGGAGAATCAATCTTAGAATTTTCTTCAACATACGATCTTGTCTTAGCAAATACTAGTTTTAGGAAGAGGGAATTGTATATAATTACTTTTAGTAGTGGTCATAAAAGGAGTCAAATAGTTTTCTTTTAACAAGAAAAATAGATAGAAAAATATGTAGATATTGCAAAATAATACCTGGTGAAGCGCTTACTCCCCAACATTAGTTAGTAGTACTTGATATTAAGCTAAAACAACAACATAATATGAATAAAAGAGTTAGCAACCCTAGAATAAAGTGGTGGGACCTAAAAAATAGTAAAAAATTAGAGTTTAGAGAACAACAACTAAAGAAAAATATTTGGAATCTTGACTTAGATGCTAATACAATGTGGCTAGAAATGAGTAGTTGCATAAGGAGAGTGGATCAAATGTATTAGGTATATCTAAAGGCTTAGGACCACCAAAGAAAGAAACATGGTGGTGGAGCGAAGATGTCCAAAGAGCAATTAAGACTAAAAGAGAGATGTATAGGAAAATACATAAGTGTCAAAATGAAGATGCGTACAATCAATATAGAGAAGCTAGAAAATAAGCTAAAAAAGTAGTTAGTCAAGCTAAAGCAAATTTCATGCAAGATCTATATACAAGGTTAGGTAATAGAGATGGTGAGCATATATATATATATATATATATATATATATGGCTAGCCAAATTTAGAGATAAAGAGAAACAAGACCTAATTCATGTAAGATGTATTAAGAACGAAAATCAAAATATTTAACGCGCGATGATGATATTATAGAGAGATGGAGAAGTTACTTCGAAAGTTTATTTAATTATGGCCATGTTGATACTATAATAGATCAAAACCTAAACTAAAAACATAATATTAGAATTATAGAAGTTAAAGAGGCATTGAAAAAAATGAAAATAAGGAAAGCATATGGCCCAGATGAAATACCCATAAAGGTTTAGAAAATGCTTAGGAGAAATTGGATTGACTTGGTTAACAAAACTTTTAAATAAAATTCTAAAATCAAAACGGATGACAATGGATTGGAGAAGAAGCAAGCGATTGTGCCAATATTCAAAAACAAAAGAGACATTCAAAGTTGCTCAAACTATCGGGGAATTAAACTTATAAGTCACACTATGAAACTTTGGGAGAGGATAATTGACAATAGGCTAATGAGAGAAACAACAATATCAGAGAACCAATTTGACTTCATGCCTGGGAGGTCAACTATGGAGGCAATTTTCCTTGTAAGATGATTGTTAGAAAAATATAGAGAAAAGAAAAAAGATCTTCATATGGTATTCATAGATTTAGAAAAGGCATATGATAAGGTCCCTATAGATGTTTTTTGGTGGGTTTTAGAAAGAAAATGAGTGCACGCTAGATACATAGACACTATTAAGGATATGTATGATATAGTAGTAATGAGTATAAAGGAATTTGGAGGTGCTACAAAAGAATTCCCCATTACGATAGGACTACATCAAGGATCAGCTTTAAGTCCATAACATTCTATCCTAGTAGCATGCTATTGTAAGTTGAGCGGGTTTTGTTATATGATGGAGTAGTAACGAGTATAAAGACATTTGGAGGTGCTATCATAATGGGGAATTCTTTTGTAGCACCTCTAAATTTCTTTATACTCGTTACTACTCCATCATACAACAAAACCTACTCAGCTTACAATCAGCCAACAAATACAATGGTTCAAGGATCGGCCTTCAAAAATCTTCAACAAAACTTGCTCAACTTGATGGAAATGTCGAAGGACTCACAATCCACCCCATAATGAAATATATTGCATTAACAAAAATTATTTATTCATTCCAAACTATTTAAGGTTTGCAAAATCCTTAAACCATTATTATTTTAGCTCCATAGCATTCCAATCCATCCTAAAACCATTACAATAATTTCAAAAGAGATCCTAACCGCACACAAATCCAAAAATCCATTTATACAATATATTATATTAACAAATAATACATACATATAGAAAGGAATTAATCAAGTCACATAAAGTATAACAACTTTCCCTTTCCTTTATCGCCGCTCATGTAATAACTCGTGTCCTTAACCTGTATATTAATGTTATTTCAAAATCTAATTAACCCAAATTAGACTCATGGATTAATCTCAGCTTGTCTCGATTAGCTGTGAGTATGTTTGTTATGATGTATTATGTTTGGTTGGTGTGAAAATAATTAATATAACTATAGATAATAAATGTGAATTAATATAAAACCTATAGCTGATAAATAAAATTGATGGTACACTTGGTGTGACACATGTAAATCGTGGGGGATTCACACTGAGATACGTGGAAACGATGTGTACTCTTGGGTGTACCCATTGACGTACGTGGCAAGCAAAAAAATAGTATAAGACATAGTTATTGTTGTAAATTGGATGACCCTTTAACCAAGCTTATGAATGATCACATTGTCAAGCATGACTCTCACATTGAATTGTAACATCAAGCATGACTTCTACATTGAATGTAACTTGTACACTCTACATAACTTGTATTCAACTCCAATGTATAATCACATATCCATGTATTGTCATGTAACTTGTAATCCTCTCCAATGTACACCAACTCTTCCATGTATTGTCTATGTTGCTTGTGATGTGTTGTATGACTTGTGGTGTATGTATAACTTGTACACATTGAATAAGTACAATTATCATCATCACCAAATGGCCTATATAAAGGGTGCCAACTCCATTGTAATTCACACACCAATGTTGGAATGGAAATCTCTACATTTCTCAACTTTAGCTCTCTTCTCTCTTGTCTCATCTTCTCTACTTGTTATAGTAGTTCTTAGTTTATGTCTTCTATACTTAAGTCTCTAGCAAGTCCAACTTAAGTTCTAGTTGGCTTACAACTTAGTTTACAACACGTTATCAGCACGAGCTTGCTCTAGCATTAAGGAGATCTTGAAGTTCAAGAAGGCTTGTTAAGGAGACAAAGCTAGGAAGGTATAACTTTTATAATTTAAATAAGTTCAATTTATTTCTATATAATCATGGTTGCTTCCTTTTATTACATGCATAACTTCTATATGCATATTTTATTCATATACCATGCATTATAACGTCACCGATTGTGAAAGTATGCTCTGTAGTTGCGTCTTGTACGATCTTCTACATCAGAAATCAAAAGTCAATGTGTGACATATAGTTTTTCTCTTAAAACTACAAATGATTAGTTATTGTTCTATTCTTGATTTTATAATACAAATAATGCTATAAGTTTGAGTTGATAGTGGGTAAGCCTTGTCCCCGGTAAAGCTAAACATTGAAAGGGAGACGGGTTATCCCGTTCGAGGAGGCATGGTATTAAGGAGACTATGTCTCGCCACCCAACCTGGAGGTTGTCCCACCAACTCATACGAATAGTACATTTTGTTTATTAATGAATCAAGTTGTGAACATATATTTAATCATATGTTATGTTTTTACATAAAAAGGGGAAAACTATTTTATATTAAATTTATTTTCAAAATATTATTCAACCATAGTTGAATTTGTTGCCTTATTATATTACCGACAAGAATTACTTGTCATGGCAATTAGATACTACAATTTGTGAATAAAGCATATATGCAAAATTGTGTGTTATACACAATCATTCGCCAATTTCTCTTTAGAGATTTGAAAAGTGAATATTTCACTTTATATATATTTTCACCTTATGGAGTTATATATATACATACCAAAAAGGTAATGCTCCAAAAGCTCAAAATGAGCGAAATTTGAGTCTCATGCTACAAAATTTAATCGAGTCAAATATTAATTATAATTCCACAATTTTAATTACCTCTATGTTGAGGCTATGTGGAAATATGACTGATGAGACAATAAAAATAAGGTCACGTGGCCGCCTTGATTTATTGCTTTGCAACAAATATCGAGTGCGCACGTCAATCCAATAAATATTAAGGATTGATTTCTTGTCTCATGGTAGTGAGTAAAATAATGAGATATTATAAATATAATATCGCTCCGTCCAATTAGTTCAGCTCAAATTAAGAAGCATATGTTGCATATAATGATCATGATCGCAATAATAAATTTATGGACGTGGAAAAGGTGAAAATATCAGGTAAAGGTCGTATTGACAATTCCACCAAAAATTGGAATAAAAGTGGTGCACCACTACAAAGGGCAAATAATTATTGACAATGAGCGCTCATAATTGTGACATTTTTTTGGTCATATATGAAAGGCTATTTTGCCTAAATATTGTCATATATATACCCGAATATTTTTGTGACCTTTACCATGCCTTCAAAATCAAAGGCAAAATATTATGAATTTTATCATTGAAAATGGCTCGATAAAACAAGCACATCAAGATGTGTTTAAATCGTGACCTAAATATAGGCGATGAGTTTATGTCTTGTGTATCGTGCTACATGCATGTACATTATAATATAAAAGTGAATATTTCTCGAATTCGAACTTAGCGGAGGCTAATGTTCAAGCAATATCGGGTACAACAATTTTATTGTTAATGTCTTATTCAGAAGAAGTCTACTCAGAATAATAGAAAATTTATCTATATGATTTAATCTGAGTATAATATTCCCGGCTTTAACTTCTGGAATATATAAGACACATTAAAACGAATGTCTTCATAAATCAAATGACATTCTTAATGTGGAAAGATCTATTTGATTATCCATAATCATCAATAATGCGAAAATATCATAAATTCGCACGGACATCTTTTATCGAACTGAGTTTTTTATCAGCTGGAGATTATCTCAAGGCAAATCAATAGGAGACTTATATTGATTTAACTCTCCATTAATCATATTATAAGATGCCTTGAATCCCTGATAGGGAATTTATTTATAGCAAGTTTTGCTAATTGTCACTTTGATGAAGCAATTTTTCCACCATTAGGGGGAGATATAAGCCAATTCAAAAGGAATGGCGTGAAATTGCTTGAAACACATCAAATTGCATTAAATTTGTTGTATTATGATCCATGTATAAATTAATATGAACTCGAAGTTCAAAGGATCATTCAGTAGCAACAAATTATGAATCAATTACTTGATGCAAGTATTATATACAAAAGAGTGACAATTATATGCTTGATTAAATGGTTCATATAGAAAACGATGTCCATGTGCAACAAAATGCACAAGATGTCTCACCCATGTGAACATGAGGGGGAGAATCAAAATGAGTTATTGGTTAGTGTATTGCACTCTTTTTCCCTTTGCTAAGGTTTTATCCCACTGGGTTTTCCTTGCAAGGTTTTTAATGAGGCAATTCTAACAATATTAAAACTCTTTATCAAGGTTGATTAGTGTATTGCACTATTTTCCTTTCGCTATGGTTTTATCCCATTGGGTTTTCCTAGCAAGGTTTTTAAATAGGCAATCCTAACATTATTATACTCTGTATAAAAAAAAAAAAAATTATGAGAGCAATGTACTCTTTTTCCTATACTAGATTTTCTCCCACAGGGTTTTTCTAGTAAAGGTTTTAATGAGACATATATAAGTGTATCAATGTGTTGCACTCTTTTCCTTAGCTTTGGTTTTGTCCCATTGGGTTTTCCGAGCAAGGTTTTTAATGAGGCAATCAACAATATTATACTACAAATCAAGATTGACGAGAACATTGTACTCTTTTTCCTATACTAGATTTTTTCCCAGGGGGTTTTCTAGTACGAGTTTTAACGAGGCATATTCTCTCAGCAAGTGTCATCCAAGGGGGAGTGTTGTAAATTGGATGACCCTTTAACCAAGCTTATGAATGATCACATTGTCAAGCATGACTCTCACATTGAATGGTAACATCAAGCATGACTTCTACATTGAATGTAACTTGTACACTCTACATAACTTGTATTCAACTCCAATGTATAATCACTTATCCATGTATTGTCATGTAACTTGTAATCCTCTCCAATGTACACCAACTCTTCCATGTATTGTCTATGTTGCTTGTGATGTGTTGTATGACTTGTGGTGTATGTATAACTTGTACACATTGAATAAGTACAATTATCATCATCACCAAATGGCCTATATAAAGGGTGCCAACTCCATTGTAATTCACACACCAATGTTGGAATGGAAATCTCTACATTTCTCAACTCTAGCTCTCTTCTCTCTTGTCTCATCTTCTCTACTTGTTATAGTAGTTCTTAGTTTATGTCTTCTATACTTAAGTCTCTAGCAAGTCCAACTTAAGTTCTAGTTGGCTTACAACTTAGTTTACAACAGTTATATATATATATATATATATATATATATGTTGATATATATATAAATATATATAAATAAAACCTATAGTGTGAAATAAAATAATTAAAAAATTATGGGACGCTTAATACCGTGTGTGGGTCAAGGGTGACGCACATGGGTCACGAGGTAGCATACACGCCCAAGTGTACTCGTTGGCGCGTACGACGAAATTATAAACGCATGAACGTATGTGTGTGTGTGTGCGCGTGTGTGTGTTTATATATGTTGTATATATAAATATATATTTGAAATAATAAGAAATTGGGGGGCATCTAGTGATACGTGGGGTCGAAGGTGACACACGTGGGGTGTATAATAGTGTGCACACCTGAATATGGTCGTTCAAATGCAAGGTGAATTTATAGAAAAAATAATACATAGGTATATATATTTATATATAATTGATATATATAAATATATATATATGGAACCTATAGTTTGGTTTAATTTATTTAAATCATTGAATTTTGCCTCGAGATACGTGTAGTGTGGCATTCGAGCAGAAGAAAGGTGTTGGACATTGATGATTTGGTGAGTGTATATGCCTCGATATGCGTACTATCCCATCTCGAGAAAGATTATTGCATTAAACTTCTACCTTATGGATCGTTCTTAAGACTCGTGCATATAAATCTCGAAAAAAGTGCATTTGATTTGTATAAGTCAATTGTTTGATGGTGGGTTTGTCACTAGCCATCAAGATCGACCTCGAAATACACATTACATACTCGAAAGATCAAGACAAGTGAAAAGAATATAACCTTGAAATCTATCTCGAGATTCATGCAATATAAATCTCGAGGAAATCTAATATTTATCCTGGACAAACCAGAATCATTTCATCCCAAAACCCATATCGATTTCGAGACCGAGAGAGGGAGAAGAAATTGAAACGATGGGAGATTGAGAGAGAGACTAGAGTGGAAAAAAGAATTCGATGATAGGTAAGGTTTTATTAGTTGTTGTTCATTGTTGTTGCGTGTTGTCACAATGGTGGAAATGGACATGGGTGATGGGGACTCAGTAGTCCGAGGAAAGAAATGATCGTGAGATCATCTCCCCTCCCAAGGGTGCTCTGGGGTTGTTAAGCCCAACCCACCAAATAAAAAAAAAAGATCGATTTACAGTAGTAGAGAACAAAAGGAGGAAGAAGGGGTTTGGTCCCCCCCCGAACCGACCTGAATCGGTTCGGCCATATTTTCAAATAAAAACAAATAAAAAATTAAGGAAAAATGCTAGAATCTGGGGAAGATTCCAAAAAAATTATGAAAAATATATATATTGATCAAATAAATAGAAATTGGTATTTACATAAAAAGTGTAGAATTTGAAAGTCTCTTAAGACTTTATAACGTGGTTTTACCTCGAAAAACGTAAAATAGTCATATCAACCTAAAATTGATAAATTAGTTTTGAATTCAATTAAGACTAATTTAGGGATTTAACTGTGAGGTATTAGACGTGTAATGACCTCAAATGATTTGTGATAGAAAACTTGGAAATGAAACCTTACCAAAGTATGTATGGATTCGTTTAATTATCAACTTTGCCTAGCTATATAGTATATTTAGTTTATTTAGTTTATGGACTTGAATGGGAGCTATGTACACCGTGATATGTTTTCATGAAAAGAAAAATTGGTGTTCGATGTGATTCACGAGAGTAACTCTTGGTTTTGAGAATAAGTTTATTGGAGATGAGTTATCTTCCCGACTTATATGTAACTCCTGCTTATGTTGATAGGTTTTTTAGATTACATATTCACTAAGAGAGTTTGGAATAAAACCATTTGTACAGCGATAAGTGGTCCTACATCACATACGCGTAATATGTTAGTCAAGTTATAGTGTCACTATAGCTGATGAGTAATCAACCCTAATTTTATAAAAATAGGAAAAATCACAGTGTAATAGCGATTAATTGTATGGCTTGCATATGTTTATCTATTGGATTATATGATTGCTCATATACCCTGCTAGTTATGATTAGTTCATATTGATATTGCATTTCATTCTTGATTATTATATGGATTGTTGATCGTTCAGTGAATCCGTACTTACTGAACATGTTGGAGCACTCACCCCAATTAACATTTTAGGAATATCGACAAGCACTACAACTATTGGACAGAGAAGGTTTAGGTGTCTTGATCTTCTCACCTTCTCTTCGATGTAATGATTCTTCCCTTATTTATATATTTTATTGGACTAGATTTTTGTAATATCATAATGGGTGAGAAGTTTTGTATAACCAAGGTTTATTCCAGTTGATTTGGTTTTGTATATCATGTTTAATATCACAAAAAAGTTTTTAATTTCGCTACGATTATTATTTATTTTATTATCGATATTCGATATATAATTGTATTTATCAGGATTTGAAGGTGTGGTTGTTGGCTCTAGTTAAGTCTGGCTGGTATACAGAGGCTTAATTAGGGTTTCAGACGAACGATTCCTTAATTAGGACAAGGGTCGTTACAACTTGAACTGTCATTACCTAATTATAAAAACTCGATAATGTCAAACAAGTAAATCCAACATAAACCAATACACCTGTAATAGTCAAATGCATAATAATCCGAGAAATTAAACAATAATATAATCCAAGGAATTTAGATACAACCGTGAATCCATTTCATTTTTGTTATTTGACAACAATCAGATGACGTCTTCCAAAAGCAGCAAGTAAACAGTAATAAAGACTTATTCCCAAATAGAATAACTAAATGAGTCTCGTTCCTTTAGACTATGGGAGTATGATCTGATTCAATGTGATTTCATGATAACTAAGTGATGCAAAGTATATGTGACTTCAGCCCCTCAAGCATAATATATTGTTCTCCCCTATAACCATGGTATTTTAAATACCATAAGGAGACTCAAATCGCCCTTATCCTCTCTACCCATGTATGCATGTGCAACAAAAATGCAATATCAAGGATCAATACAATTTATACAAATTTATAATCATATAATGTAAAGGTTAGTATATGATATACAAACAGCCAATTTCGTGCTTAATTTTCGAGGTTCCCGGAGCATCGGATCACCTTGAAAATGCTTCTAATAGCTTTCCTGCATACTCAATTATATTATGGGTTAAGCTTTAAGTGAAACCATATCACGAAACCCAATCAAAACCGTGGTCAAATTTAAAGTTCGCTTGAGAAGAGTTTCCAAAAATATTAACTAATATAATTGTTTCAACTAGCCAATTAGGGGTAACTTTTTAACCTTGAAAACCTAAATATTTGTCATGATGACCTAAAAGTAACTTGTAATACTTATGTCCTCCTTACATAGACTCCAAGAATGCCCAAATCGGATCATAGACGAAAGAAGTAATGAATTCTCTAATATGGTCTGTCAATTAGACAATATTTATTTATTTTGAATTGAAAATTTTATCCAAATCAATATTTTCGCAAATAAATCCTTAACACTTGACAACAAACACCACGAAACAACTCATACCAACATCCAAATATTTTCACAACCTTTCGAGTCAAAGTGGATTAAAACCAATAATCAATTCATACATAAAACCAATGTAAATCAATATCAACTATCATATATACTTATTAAATGAATTTCATTAGTGCAATTCATAAAAACCCTAACCCATGCCAATGAGATTTAATTCAAATTGACACAAATTAATTCAATATACTAATTTACAACAATCCCTACTAATTTCTATCAAAACCCTGCAAAAGAAATCAAGAAATCATGAGAATTCAAATTGAATTAGGAAAATGTCCTAAATTGAATATTTACCAAATTATAGGCTGAATACCTTATTTTCACTGCAAAAACTTAGTTAGAACTGACCATCCCATGACACTTTACTGTTTTGTAGAAAGAAACCGGGTGAAAATCTAACGTCAGGGGATTGCGAAAAGAAAGATCAAATTAAGATATTTTGAAACAAACGTCATGTTTGTTCATTTCAATAGAAAACAAATTTTGATTTGTTTTGTTTTTTTACTTATATAGAAACCCTCAGCTGTGCTTGTCAGCAGCTTAATTCTTTTTATTTATTAATTCCATAAATCCCTATTTTGATGTGTTTTGACTTTCGGAGTTCGTTCTCGATCCGATTTTTTACCAAATTGAACCAAACTCTTGAAAAAATAGCCCATCTTCGTAAAACGTCGATAACTGGTTTTGGTCACCCCAAAACCCCAAAAATCTTAACTTTGTCCACAACACACCAAAGTCTTCCAAACAATCCTCTTGTCATACTTAACCAAACATGCACCAATTTGGACTCAATCTCAACCTTGACCATCGTTAACCAACACAAAACTCGAAACAAGGTTTTGCATAAATTTTATTCTCATTTCACACAAACTTCGATCTCAACTTGCATGTAAATCGAGGCAAAATCCCCACGTCTGCTAGTTAAGTCCATTTCAATATTCTTTTTAATTCTTAAATTTAAATTCAATTATTTTTTGTGAAATTCGAAACAAAGGCTCAAGTCAACATTTCAACTCTCTTGAGACTCATTTCGATACGTATTCGAGACAAAACCCCACAAAATATCAAATTTACTTGTTTAACTTGAATTTCGCAAAATAACATAATACAATAGTACACAACACTGGGCACACATCACACGATTATAAAATTAATTAAAAATCTCAATTTTTTCGGTCTTTAACTCCCGAATCGATGCCAAAACCATAACTAGTCCTTGTTAATAATTGATTATCCATAATTATTGAATTTCAAAACTTTAGGATTTGACAACTTCATTATAAAGTTCTCATTAAATTTCATTGTGAATGTAAAGCGGTCCTAGTGTCTTGGGTTCGTTGCATTATATGAGATGAGCGACACACGGTGTTAAAGTCCTTGAAGTTGTCAACAAATGAATACCAAATTATGTGATAAAACATACATCCTTTTTAAGTGGTTTTAATGGCTTAAGTTATGTAGATCACAAACGACCATACCTAGATCATCACTAATTCACCTAGTGTCAATTTCAATTGTTTAGCTTTGGTATTTACTAGCATATTTCAGTTTTAGAAACTTCTCACTATAATCTTGCTTTCAAATACCTTCTTTCTACTTTGGAAATGTGGGTAAAAATATCCATATGTTAATTTTTATTTTATTATACTTACCGTCCTTATTATGATGGTGGGTGCAAATCCAACGACTAGCAGGCTCAGCAAAGAGAATATTGGTGATTACTTATGAGCTTGTGGCATACATTCAGTCTTGATTTTGTAGGCTTTTGATGTTTTACTGTATTATGTACATTATATCTTTCAGATATATTTGGGATTATATATATTTGGGTTGAGCATTAGTTCCCCAACTTGACATATGTTATTACACCAGTTATCACCATTTTGATATATATACATGTGATCATGTTTACCTGGTTTTCCACATTTAGGATTTGAGTTTAATTATTTCCACTAAAACATTAAGACTTCCGCTTATTTTAATAACTATTGGTAAGTTTTCATTTACTCTAAATTTTATAATAATAATGAGGAGAATAGGACTAAAGGCTAGCTAATACATTATTAAGTCCTATGTGGCTGATATTAGGGCTTAATGATGGGATTAGATCGAGCGGCGCCCTAGATTAGAGAAAGGGTCATCATAGTTGGTATCATAACCAAAGTTTTTGATAAACACACAATAAAACTTGAATAAAGCACAAACTTTAAGCTATGGAAACAAGACGGTCCTTAACTAGAAACCATTAGTTGGGAAGTAAGCGAGAGTGAGTTGAGGATTGTTATATTTATATGTTAGATGAAAGATTTGTAGTATTTATAGACGAAGTCTGCGTACTTGCTGATCCACGCTCGTTGTTAATACGCAGACATCGATGGTTAATGCACATAAGGGCGAAGACGATGGAGCTAGCGGTAGCCAGCCTCCTATTCCATATGATGTTGACTATCAGAGGCTATCTAACCATGTAACATCTCAGGGACAGTAGTTAGCAGACATCATCTCCTTTATGACGACACACATGACCGCACTTGCATTAGTTGCACCCGCCACTACACCTCCTACTACAACAGTACCCCGAAGACTATGGATGTTCTAAATGCACTAACCACCACTACTATAAGGCTATAAATACATGTACCACCCGTACCATAGCCTCTACAAAGCTTACAGTTCCTCATCCCCCTGAGCTACGGATAGTACCAGGTGCGATGACAATTCTAGCCGAGGATACATTCACTCCCATACCATAGTTTTTTAGATTGATGGCTTATCGAAGGATGCAAAGCTGATAAAGGAGTTCATCAGGCATATGCCGGTCTTATTTATTAGGGAGAGAGACCATGAGAAGATCGAAATGTGGATTCTGTCACAGGAGAAATTATGTTTGATGTGGAGCATTTGTAATGACCCAAATATTTTAATCGTGGACGATTACATATATTATATACTTATATTTGTGTTGCACAATTTGATTTATTTTGTTGCTGATTTTTGTTACTAAGAACATATCTCAAGATGCGCGCTAAAGATTTAGATCGAGCATCCGTTGTTAGATTATTTTTTCCTAATTAATCTCTATTATATGTTACCCATATTATGTTATTACGTACTTCATGTTTTGGGCCCACAACTTGATGGTAGTTACAGCATAATTGTTTTGAGTACGAGGGTTTTAATTCCCTCCCCTCTCTCTTCAAATTAAACGGACCCTAATAACTGTAAAACAGTTATTGGGATATGATTTGTTTAAAACTGCATTGAGATCTCGCCATCAAGAACAAGGGGTATTGCGGAAGAAGGCAGAGAGGGGAAAAACATTCTTAAGTTTATTGGCAATGGAAGGAGGTATATTTATATTTTATGATTTATGATTGAATTAAAAGTGTTATATAGATCAGAATAGACAACATTGGTATCAGAGCATGGTTAAACACTTTTCATTCAACAGAGTGGTTTAAGTCGATGTTTAATTTCCGCATTATAGATCAATACTTTGATCGACTTAACTTTGCGTTTTGGGTATATTGGGTTGGGTATATTGTATTTTCCTATTCCAATGCCGATATATTTGGCGTTAAAGAATTTGGATCTATAATAAATTGATATATATGCTGTTAGATTCTCGAATGAACTAAAAATTTGGGTTTTATTGATATACATGCGTTGTGTACTATTTGTTTATTTTGGTACAAATTATTTCCTACAAAGTAGGTGCATGACTTAATATTTCCTATTTGTTAGTGTTGATTAACGTGGCAGTTTGTTTATTCCTTGGTTAACGTCACGTTTGAGAATGACATTTGCCACGTTTGACTTTTGGAATTAAAACACTTACGTATGCCTTTAAATATTCATGTAATATGCACGGTACATATACATATTACATGATATTAATTGAAATTTGTCATATACGTATATATATTATTTAATATATGCATATTAATGTATGTCACATTATTAATTGATTAATTTATTGTCATGCATGTATGCATATGATTGGCATGTATATCTTGATTAAAATAATAATAATAAAATTAAAGTATGCTTAATTAAATGTTTATTTAATGAAAAGCTTGTTAGTCACCAAAGTGGCCTAGCTTGAATAGATCTTAAATATTTAATTAAGACCAATTAATTATAGCGTTAGGAGGTCACTCAAAGGTGGACCATTGCTTATAATTAATGAAACTTAAGAGATTTATCTTCATACTTAATTAAAATAGGTATGTTTTATCCAAAGATATCTTACTTATTTTCCTAAGTATGATTGATTGTCTATGAAAGTATGTTTATTCAGACTTTGATATAGCATGAATTATGTATTAAAGTATCACCCAAAGGTGAACTTAAATACATAATAAAATTATTGTATGTCTGAATCTATTAGATTTCTCAAAGCATTAATGTGAATAATTTTGTTATATTTGCAGCGTCTTCTAATATGTTTGCCTTGGGTAATATGATGGTTAAGTTCAATGGGCTTAACTACAATGATTGGTCTGAATAGATCCAGTTCCAACTGGGTGTAATGGACCTTGACCTGGCAATCATTGTAGACAAAAAGCATGCGGCCATTAACGAGGCCAGCTCCGAAGAGGAAAAGTCTTTATATGAGGCTTGGGAGCGGTCTAATAGGCTAAGTTTGAATTTGATGCGAATGACGATTGCAGAAAATGTCAAACCATCTATGCCCAAGACAAGCGATGCAAAGGAATTCATGATCCAACTAAAAGAATACTCACAATCGGACATTACTGACAAGTCTATTGTGGGAAGCTTGATGAGTGAGTTGACCACTAAGAAATTTGAGTGGTCACAGCCCATCCATGATCATGTGACTAGTATGTCTAATTTGGCAGCGAAGCTCAAAGCAATGGGTATGGACGTGAGTGAATCATTTCTGTTTCAGTTCATTATTAATTCCCTTCCCCCTGAATTTGGTCGGTTTTAGGTGAATTACAACACCATAAAAGAAAAATGGAACTTGCAAAAAATCAAGGCCATGCTCGTACAGGAGGAAGGGAGATTAAGGAAACTGAAGGGTCACTCAGTTCATCTCACTATACATGATGGAGCTAGCAGTAGCAAAGAGATTCCAGGAAAGAAGGACATAAAGAAGGAAAAAGCCCCAATGAAAGTCCATGAGTGTCACTTCTGTAGGAAGAGTGGACACTTCAAGAAAGACTGTTTGAAACGAAAGGCATGGTTTGAGAAGAAACGTATACGTTACATTTCTGTATGTTTTGAATCAAACTTAATTGAAGTGCCTAATAATACCTGGTGGCTTGATACTGGTACAACTACTCATGTTTCACATATTATCCAGGGATTCCTTTCAATCCATCCCATAAACTGAACTGAAAAGTTCTTATTTATGGGGAACAGAATGAAGGCAAGCATAGAGGGATCGGGACTTACAGATTAATCCTGAATACCGGATACTTTTTGGATTTAGAAAAAGTGTCTTTATGTTCCTGAATGTTCAAGGAACCTTGTTTCTGTATTAAGATTGGATTGTGTAGGCTTTAATTTAAAGATTGGAAACAATTGTTTTAGTTTATTTAAACAAAAATACTATTATGGTTATGGTATTTTAATTGACAACTTATATCGTTTCAATCTTGATAGTATGCTTGTTAAATCCTTGTTTAATGTTGAGCATGTTATTGGAAATAAATGTAGTGCACATGATGAGTGCTCTGCTTTTCTTTGGCATCAAAGATTAGGTCACATATCCAAAGAAAGAGTAAAGAGGTTAGTGAAAAGTAATATCTTACCTCAATTGGATTTTGTTGACTGGGATGTATGCATGGATTGCATTAAGGGAAAGCAAACTAAACATATATCAAAACATCCTACGACAAGAAGCAGTGAGCCTCTTGAATTGATACACACCGATATTTGTGGTCCTTTTGATGCTCCATCTTGGAGTGTTCAAAAGTATTTTATCACTTTTATTGATGATTACTCACGATATTGTTATCTATACTTGTTGCATGAAAAGTCTCAGTCAGTGGACATTTTAAAAGTGTTCATTAATGAGGTAGAAAGGCAGCTAGATAGAAAGGTAAAAGTAGTGAGATCTGATAGAGGTGGCGAATACTTTGGAAAGTATGATGAAAGTGGACAATGTCCAGGTCCATTTGCAAATTTCCTTAAAAGTCGAGGTATTTGCGCATAATACACAATGCCTGGTACACCTCAACAAAATGGTGTAGCTGAAAAACGGAACCGTACTCTTATGGATATGGTTAGGAGTATGTTAAGTTGTAACACTATACCTTCATCATCATGGATGCATTCCTTAAAGATCTGCTGCATATCTCTAAATAGGGTTCCTAGTAAATCGGTTCCTAAGACTCCTTATGAACTTTGACTGGTAGGAAACCTAGTTTGAGACATCTTCATGTTTGGGGATGTCAAGCAGAAGTACGGATATATAATCCACATGAAAAGAAACTTGATGCAAGGACTATTAGTGGTTACTTCATTGGTTACCCCGAAAAGTCTAAAGGGTACATATTTTATTGTCCTAACCATAGTACGAGAATAGTTGAGTCTGGTAATGCTCGGTTCATTGAGAATGGCCAAAACAGTGGGAGTGAAGAATCACGAAGTGTGGATATTCATGAAATTCAATTGAAAGCTCCTACATCTAGCATTTCTCCTCAAATTGTTGTTCCTCTTGTTGTATCACGATTACGCAATAAATCTGGACAACAAATCATTGTTCCAAATGAGGAAAATGAACTTATTGTTAATGAACTAGCTAATGATGCACAAGTTGTAAATGATCAAGTAGAACCACAAGAAATAGCATTACGAAGGTCTTTAAGGACAAGAAGACCAACAGTTTCAAATGACTATGTGGTTTATTCACTTGAACATGAATGTGATTTGAGCATCGACAAAGATCCAGTCTCGTTCAAACAAGCCATGAAACGTGATGATTCTGAAAAATGGTTTAGTGCCATGATAGATGAGTTGAAATCAATGGATGACAACAAAGTCTGGGAATTAGTCGAGTTGCCTGAAGGTGCAAAGCAAGTTGGTTGCAAATGGGTCTTCAAAACAAAACGAGACTCACATGGCAATATTGAAAGACATAAAGCCAGACTTGTCGCCAAAGGTTACAATCAAAAGGATGGCATTGACTATAAAGAGACCTTCTCTCCAGTTTCAAAGAAGGACTCTTTAAGAATTATATGGCTTTAGTATCTCATTATGATCTTGAGCTTCACCAAATGGATGTGAAAACCTCCTTTCTGAATGGAGACTTAGAAGAGGAAGTTTACATGGACCAACCCAAAGGTTTCTTGACCACACGAAAAGAAAACTTGGTGTGTAAGTTGAAGAAGTCAATATATGGATTGAAACAAGCTTCCAGACAATGGTATATTAAGTTCAATAATACCATTACGTTTTATGGTTTAATAAAAAACACTGTTGATCGGTGTATATATATGAAGATCGGTGGGAGCAAGTTTATTATATTGGTCCTATATGTTGATGGCATTCTTCTTGCTGCGAATGATGTTGCTTTGTTACATGATGTAAAGAGATTTCTCTCTATAAACTTTGAAATGAAAGATATGGGTGAGGCATCCTATGTGATAGGAATAGAAATATTTCGTGATAGATCGCAAGGATTGTTAGGTTTGTCTCAGAAGGGATATATCAATAAAGTATTAGAGAGATTTCAAATGGACAAGTGCTCTGCAGGAATAGTTCCAATTCAGAAAGGGGACAAGTTCAGTTTAATGCAATGTCCTCAAAATGATTTGGAACGTCAGCAAATGAAATGTATTCCTTATGCGTCATTAATTGGGAGCTTAATGTATGCCCAGACTTGTACTCGACCGGATATCAGTTTTGCTGTTGGAATGGTGGGTCGATATCAAAGTAATCCTGGAATGGATCATTGGAAAGCCGCAAAGAAAGTAATTAGGTACTTACAAGGCACCAAAGATTACATATTGATCTACAAACGGTCGATTCATCTCGAAGTGATTGGGTATTCTGATTCAGACTACGCCGGATGGACTCGAGGAAATCTACATTCGGTTACTTGTTCCTAGGAGGAGCAGTTTCATGGAAGAGTGCAAAGCAGACTGTAATTTATACTTCCACTATGAAGGCTGAATTTGTGTCGTGCTTTGAGGCCACTATTCATGCATTATGGTTGCGGAATTTTGTGTAAGGACTTGCTATTATTGCTAGTATAGCTAAACCTATAAGGCTATATTGTGATAATTCCGCAGCAGTTTTCTTTTTGAAGAATGACAAGTATTCAAAAGGTGCAAAACACATGGATTTGAAGTACTTATCTGTCAAAGAAGAAGTACAAAAATAAAGAGTGTCGATTGAGCGTACTGGTACTGATCTGATGATAGCGGATCCATTAACGAAGGGATTACCGCCCAAAACGTTTATTGGCCATGTTGAACGTATGGGCATTATAGACAAGTCCTTGTTAACATAATATTGTGGTATGTATACATACATTTATAATTGTATTGCTCATATTATTGTCATGACACTTGTGAATTCTATTAAAGCTTTGTTTTTGCTTATGTACTTGTTATCTTCATTATATTTCAGAGAGATAACATTATAGTTAAAGTGAATTGTCCTTATTACAGTTATACTGGTTGAGTTGGTTGCGATACATGAAAGGAATCATGTCGATTAAATGACTTGTGACCGCCATGATCTAATCATTTTAATTCAATGAAAAAGTGATTTGATAGATTCAATAAAAGTGTGCAATTATATTTTATTTTGAATCATCAAGTCATAACATGGGTCAAGTGGGAGATTATTAGATTATCTTTTCCTAATTAATCTCTATTATATGTGACCCATATTATGTTATTACGTACTTCATGTTTTGGGCCCACAACTTGATGGTAGTCAGGGCATAATTGTTTTGAGTATGGGGGTTTTAATTCCCTCATCTCTCTCTTCACATTAAACGGACCCTAATATGATTTGTTTAAAACCGCATTGAGATCTCGCCATCAAGAACAAGGGGTATTACGGAAGAAGGCAGAGAGGGGAAAAACATTCTTAAGTTTATTGGCAATGGAAGGAGATATATTTATATTTTATGATTTATGATTGAATTAAAAGTGTTATATAGATCAGAATAGAAAACATCCGCGACTTAAAAGCATAAATTAGGCGAGAGTATGAAAAATGAGTAATTGGCTAATTTGACTAACTCAAAGGGGCTTGTGTAATAATTGTTGGGTCATGAGGGTTACCATGGAGATTTGTTTTAAAAGAAATAAATGAGATAAACTTTAGAATTTGAGGTGTTAAATTGTTAGTGGTTTAGAAGAAAAAAAATAAACAAAATAGATAAAGTTTGATTGGAGATATAAAAAAAATGATAAACACCACTCTCTCTAACCTCTCATCCTCAATGTTTCCCCTCTCCCTCTTTTTTAACCCTTCCATGTGTGCTCTCCCATTTTAGGTGGTCTTGCATCTCTCTTGCATTTTAGAATCTCTCTCGTGCTCCAAACTCCCCACACTTGTTCTTTCCATTAGGCAACAAAGGTGAGTAGTTGTTTACTCATTGATTTCCAACCTTTTTGTTTTAAGTGCAAAATTTCTTGAGATTTGATAGTATTTTGATAAGGTTTTGGTGTAAGAGACCATAGTGATTGTGAAGATATAGAAGTGAGATTTAAAAAAAAAAAAATGTGTGGCATGTGTTGTGCATGAATACACATGTCATTGCACATTTTTTGAATATTAAATTTTATATATATATATAACTATAAACTATATATATACATATCTAATGCATATGGATTTATGTAGAAATAAAGAAAATGGAAATAAAAATATTAGAATCAAATGAGACTATTTTTTAAATCAATGTCATTGAACTTTCACATTTTTTAATTTCATTAAATGGGAAGTAAATTAGAATCAAATGAGATATTTTTTAAATTGAGATTTTGATATTCAACTTGTTCTAACAAGTATAAAATATAAAAATTAGGCATCAAGAAATTGAAAACTATCGACTGGGAGTCGAGTGTACACTACAGGGGCATGAGAGAATTGCTTTTGCATTGATTTTCACAAATTAGAGGTTAGTAAACCAGCAGAGGCATCAATAGTAGTTCTTTTGTCATTTAATTTTATTTCCTCATTGAACATGCCTTTGATGTAATTAACTTCCTCCTTGGAATCTATTCGTACTGTTGGGTGACTTAGAGTCTCTTTGGTCGGGTTTGTAATGTGATGTTGGGATGGACCGAAGTCCATCAGTGTAAGATCAAGCTGTTATCGGAAGTGGCCTAATGCCCATAGTTTGACTCTCAAGATGTTCTTGGAAGTGGTCGTAGACCCACAGTTTGAGAATTATTATCAAGTCCATCCTTGGAAGTGGCCATGGGCCCACGGTTTGAGACTAGTTTGAATTTACTTCAAACTATTTTTGGAAGATGTCGTGAGCCCATAGTTTGAAGGTGTTAAGACCACTTAGACGTCTATCTTTTTATTATGTCACTCATTTCTTGTCGTATATTTATTTAGACTGTTTTCCATGCACTTATTTTTTTCCTATTCATTTCATTATCCGCATGATTTATGGACTATGCTTTGTTGATATCTGAAGTACTTTTGAGACTCCTCTGGATTTACGCACTGGAATTGTCTTCGTTCTAGTGAGAATTGTAGGTCCCTCGAGTAGTAAAGGTAAATAGCTAATGATCGGTGACTTCCTCTAGCTTTCCTTAAAGTCGGCTCTCCCTTTGTTACTACATAGGTTTCTTTTTGATATTTTGATATATGTATATGCTATACTTGTTTTTGGTAAAACTGGTTAATAGGCTGAGTGATGTTTTATAATACATGTATATGACTTCCTCACACTTTTCGGTCACCTTATATATGCATGAGATCATGTTTACTAGGTTTCAACATCCTAGGTTATCATGAATTGATGTATTAACGAGTTATTTAAATTGTTAGTTTAATTTCGCTGCTTTAAATCTTAAAACTTGTAAAACTAATAACTCGATTTAAAAATTACTAATAATTAATTATAATGGGAAATAATGCTTATTAGGTTTACATTGACTCACGAGGGTTAACTCGGGGGTTCCATGTAGGTCTAAGTATCGGGCCCAGTTTGTAGGAATTGCAGTCATCATAGTTAGTATCAGAGCACAAGGTATTTACTTTTTACTTTTGATAAGCTCACACTTTGATTAAGAATGTGAACTTAGTGTAAACAAAAATTAAACTTAATGTAGAAACCCTATAATCCTTATTTAGAGTTCTAGTTGGGAGGTAAGTCACTCGGAGAATAATCAAAGCTTGAATTATATATATTGAGTTTTTTTATACTACATAATAATTTGATAGTTATAGTAGCTAATAAAAAAATCATAATCTACCATTATACACCGCGATGGCCGATCAGCCAGACACTGGTGATCAGGGTAGAGATATAGGTCCTAGCTCTATAGACATGGGAGAGTTTCGGGCCTTATTGCAGAGGTTGAATTGTAGGATCGACGACTAGATGAGATATTAATTATACTCTTAGGACGGTTACTGTCTCCGTCTACACCTACAATACTTCTACGATGGATACGAGACACCTACGCCTCAAACAATTTCCATGGCTTCCTCTGTACGCGCAACACTAGTTGTCACAATTGTACCCATGCCCACAGTAGCAATGGCACCAGCTCCGATAGATGCGGACTTTCACTTAACTTCGAAGGAAAAGTTGACAAGAGAGTACGAGAGGTATAGACCCCAAGAGATTTAGTGGAGACTCAGATGTGGTTGAGGTAGAGAAGTTCATTAATAGCCACGGGAAGATTCAAAGGTTCTTGAGAATTAAGATAGCAAGAAGCCTGGGTTGGAGGCTTTCTCATTTTCTGGAGACGTAGATACTCGGTGGACTAATCTGATAACCATATAAGGAGAGCCTCGTACTTGGTTAGATTTTAAGAAATTGTTTAACCAAAAATATTATCCGCATTTGGTAATGATTGCTAAGACGTCGGAGTTCATGCACATTCGACAAAGGTTGGGAAATAGTGTTATACAATATATGAGGAGGTACCAGCAATTATTGTAGTTTGCTGGCGGAGTGGAAGACACAAATAGAAATCTAGTTCACTTTTTTGCGGGGGATTGCTTCCTCCTATCGGAGGCAAAATAGTCATAACAGAGCCTGAGACATTAGATAGAACTTATAAGCATAGCTTGACGAGATAGGGATATCTCATCATGTACCCCGAGGATGGTGCATTACTACCGGTTGAAACACAGATCTAGAAAAGGTCCAAATAAATGTCATGGCAGGATAACAACGGGAAGATGGGTCGATGGCAAGATCAGGATGTCAATAAGGTTTGGAGTATGAAATTGCGTTGGTGGCACCACCAGTACTGTTAGCTTCTACAGTCATGGTTTCGCCTACACCAGTGCCAGCTATGCTAGCCGACCATCTTAGACAGTGCGGCTAGTTCAGCAACAATAATTGTATACGAAGAGTGTAGGCAAGAGTAGTGGCATTGGCCCTCGAGAACAAATAGTGTGTTTCGAGTATGGCCAGCCAGGACACTTCAAGAACAAATGTCCAGAGTTATACCATGTCCATCATGGCAATATGCACCCACAGGTTATAGAGAGATTCTACATAGTGGCAAAGCAACAACCGACAATGATGCACGCTGAGGGTACGAGTTTATTTGAACTACAATTATATTATACATGGACAACTAAATTTGAATTTTATAGTAGCTTGCATTTTCGAATGCATAGGTAATAGAGTCGAGCTGACACTTACTAAATTTAGTACTACTTGACCTCAACTTGGTTGCGGGGGACAAGAAGTGCTCAATTTAAGTTTAGAGTTTGAGAGGAGTTTAAGTTCTTGGTAGGTTATGGTTCACAAGATGTCCAATCTTACCTTAAAAAATACCTAAAGAGAAAGCAGGGCTAAACAAATTTGTGATTTATCATATGATACATGAACACCCAATGCTCATGACGGTCGTGGTCGCAAACTTGTCGAACATTTTTTATTGCCTTGGTATTTATGTGGTCCTGATGGGAGCTTAGTTGTCTCCATTCAATATGAATGAGATGGGTCAACTAAAAGTTATTCATCAATAGTTATGACAACCGACTTAAATCTCAAATTACCCGGAGTGAGGTAAGTTTACAGACTTGCATTTGAGATGCAAATGGTCGAGAAGATACTCACGAGGTTAGTGTATGAGCTGCGATCGTAATGTTTTGCTCAATGATTACTTGTTGTTGTAATGTATTAATATGTGTCACGTATGATTAAAAATAATTGACATCGTCACTAATACATTAAGAAATCTGAAACGAACTAGGTCAGTTCAAAATTGAAAAGTTAAGTTGTTAAAAGCATAGAATGCTCACAGTTTGACATATGTACTATGAACTATTTAGAAAGGACTTTGTTATGTTCATAGTTGAATTAGATAAATCAAACTGTCAAAAGTGTCTACAACACACACTTTGATGAATTAGGAAGTCGAGCTATTGGAAGCGACTCTACACGAGTCCACGGTTCATAAATAAAAATCGAATTGCTTGAAGCGACTTTGTTAAGTCTGCAGTTTGATGAGACCACTCTAAACTATCTAAAGCGGTCATGGGCCCACAGTTACAAGAGCCTATAACCATCGATTCATGTTTCAATGATTTCATGCGAGGAAAAGTGGAGGGACCGATCAACAAACACTCCCTTTTTCTTTTTTAAATTTATGGTAAAGATTCGCCAAAGGTTAATTTAATTTCGAGGGTGAAATTCTTATTAGTTAGGAATAATGTAACGACCCTAATATTTAATTGTGGACGATTACATGTATTATCTACTTATGTTTGTGTTGCACAATTTGATTTATTTTGTTGTTGATTTTTGTGAATAAGAACATATCTCGAGATGCACGCTAAAGATTGAGAGCGAGCGCCCGTGAATTAAAACCATAAATTAGGCGAGAGTATGAAAAATGATTAATTAGCTAATTTGACTAAGCCAAAAGGGCTTATGTGATCATTGTTGAGTCATGAGGGGTATAATGGAGATTTGTTTTAAAAGAAATAAATGAGATAAACTTTATAATTTGAGGTGTCAAATTGTTAGTGGTTTGGAAGAAAAAAAAAAGAAATAAACAAAATAGATAAAGTTTGAGTTGAGATAAAAAAAAAGGATAGACACCACTCTCTCTAACCTCTCATCCTCAACGTTTCCCTCTCCATTTTTTAACCCTCCAATATGTCCTCTCCCATTTTAGGTGGTCTTGTATCTCTCTCGTATTTCAAAATCTCTATCATGCTCTAAACTCCCCACATTTGCTCTTTTTGTTAGGCAACAAAGGTGAGTAGTTGTTTACTTATTGATTTCCAACCTTGTTATTTTGGGTGCAAATGTTTTTAAGATTTAATAGTATTTTGATAGGGTTTTGGTATGAGAGAGTATAGTGATTGTGTTGAGACAAGATATAGAAGTAAGATTTAAAAAAAATATGGGTGGTATGTGTTATGCGTTCATGCTGCTGATGCGTGAATGCACAGCAAGAGAAGAGGAGGCGATGTTTTGCTTTTTAGCCAAGCATTGCATTCATTTGGCTACTGGCCAAAGAGAAAAAAAATATTAAATTAATATATATATATATAAATAACTATACACTATATTTACTTGTCTAATGCATATGGATTTATGTAGAAATAAAGAAAACTAAAATAAAAATCTAAGAAAGAAATTGATCAAGACGAGACTTGATCAATTCGGTCCAACCCAAGACGTGATCAATGCGATTGCAACCCAAAAAATATTACATTTTTTTTAAATTGTGTTAAATGGGAAAAAATTAGAATCAAATGAGTTATTGTTTAAATTGAGATTTTGATATTTAACGTGTTCTAACAAGTATAAAATATAAAAACTAGATACCAAGAAATTGAAAACTATCGACTAGGAGTCGAGTGTGCACTACAGGGGCATGTGAGAATTGCTTTTGCATTGATTTTCACAAGTTAGAGGTAAGTAAACCAGTAAGGCATCATGAGTAGTTCTTTTCTCATTTGATTTTATTTACTCGTTGAACATGTTTTTGATGTAATTACCTTCCTTGGAATCTATTCGTTCTGTCAAGTTACCTAGAGTCTATGTGGTCGGGTTGCGTAGTGTAATGTTGGGATGGATTGAAGTCCATCAGTATTAGGTCAAGTTGTTCTTAGAAGTGGCTTAGTGCCAACAGTTTGACTGTTAAGCTCTTCTAGGAAGTGGTCGTAGACCCACAATTTGAGAGTTATTATCAAGTCGTTTTGGAAGTGGCGGTGGGCCCACGCTTTGAGACTAGTTGGGATTTACTTCAAACTGTTTCTGAAAGAGCCCGCGAGCCCACAATTTCAAAAGCGTTGAGACCACTTAGACGCCTCTTTTTTATTTTGTCACTTGTTTCTCATCGTTTATTTATTTAATCTATATATCATGCACTTACTTTTTTCCTATTTATTTCATTATTCGTATTATTTTATGGACTATGATTTATTGATATCTGAAGTACTATTGAGACTCCTCTAGATTTACTTACTGGAATTGTCTCCATTCTGATGACAATTGTAGGTCCCTCGAGTAGCAAAGGTAAAGAGCCAATGATCGGTGACTTCCTCTAGAGCTTCCCTCAGAGCTAGCTCTCCCCTTTTTACTATGTAGGTTTTTTTTTTATGTTTGGATGTATGTGTATGCTAAACTTATTTTTGGTAAAATTAGTCGATAGGCCGAGTGATGTTTTGTGATACATGTATATGACCTCCTCACACTCTTTGGTCACTTTATATATACATGAGATCATTTTTACAAGGTTTTCACATCATAGGTTGTTCTGAGTTGATGTATTAACGAGTTATTTAAATTACTAGTTTAATTCCACTGCTTTAAAATCTTAAAACTTGTAAAACTAATAACTCAATTTAAAAATTACTGAATAACTAATAATAATAAGAAAGAAGGCTTACTAGGTTTACATTGACATGCGAGGGTTAACTCGGGGGTCCATGTAGGTCTAGAGCTGGATGGGGCCCAGTTTAGTAGGAATTGGGGCCGTCACAACATCGAGGATAGATTACAGTCCATCTTTTCTTACTATATCCTTGAGAAGGGTGTTGATGTTTGGTGGAGGACGACGCTGGCAAGCAGGGGCGGTTTTATGTCATGGGCTAACGTCAAGAATGAGTTCTTCAAGTAGTATTTTTCAGCTTCGATAGTGAAGAGGATGAATAAGAAGTTCATAACATTGAGACATGCTGAGGGAGAGTCAGTGATGAGTTACATAGACAAATATGGCTACCTTAGACAATTTGCAGGGGATCTAGTTGAGGTGATGATGATGATGATGATGATGATGATGTTTTCTACTTTGGCGATGGATTGAGACCCGACATCGCACATCATGTGGTCTATACCGAAACTAGATCTCTTAAGGAGATGTATGAGCGAGCTTTCTCTTATGAGACTTATGAGTTGGGCAGAGAGGATGAGGGACCCATACAGGTAGCAGACCAAGGAATAGATTTTGAGAAGAGGAGACAAGAGGTAAGGCACAGATGAGAGGTAATAGGAGACTCCATAAGGTTGTGGCGCATACTTCCTACATTCAGGTAGCACCCTATACACCACTTTTTGCACCTACTCAAAAAGATAGGCAAACCTCCCTTACCACCTCCTACCAGACAGACATTACCAACATCATCGGCACCATGATAGCAGCATCAACAGCACAGTGGTAGAGGTCGAGGCAAAGGCAAAGGTCGAGATGGGTTTAGATAGGGATAGAGACAAGCATAGGGTCAAACGAGATATTATGATCAAGGGCAGAGGCAGCAGTTTGGCTAGCATGGAATGATCATTGGTCATCAATATGGTTAGGAAGGGCACATAGTTAGGGAGTGTCCATAGACAGTAGCAGTTTATCTATAATAGAGCTGAGATGAAGCTTATATGGTAGCACGGCCAGATTCCGAGGCAACACAAGGACTTATTGATGGTACGGTTTCCATTTTCGATAGAGATGTTTACGTATTATTTGATTATGGTTCTATTGTTTCATTCATTATTGGTCGCATGATAGGCATCCTAGGATTGATACTACGGTTGGATACAAAGTTTATTCTAATAGTTTTGTCAAGGGATGTCCAATCGAGATAGATAGGGTAGAGTTACTTGCAGGCTTTAAAGTTCTCGAGTTCCTAAATTTTGACACATTATTAGGGATAAATTGGTTAGCAGCATATCACACTCATATTAATTATTTCAATAAGACAGTGATATTTCGGATCTCAAGTTGCCAAATTTACATTTTGAAGTAGTGCACCGAGAGAAGATACTATGAGGGGTCGACTTGCGACTAGTAAAGAGATGAAGGTGTTAGTAGCATTATACGATGTAGTAGAGAGTTAGGGACCCAGGTTGGAGGATATATATAGTGTGTGAATTCTCGAATGTGATTCCAAATTATTTACTTGGTTTACCACCATCGAGATAGATAGATTTTACTATCGAGTTGGTACCGAAACACCAGACCGATTTGCATACCATCGTATGGCAAGCTTCGAGAAATTTAGAGGAGTTAAGGAGTCAGTTACATGATTTAGGACAAAAGGGATTCATCACACTATCTATGTCGCCATGGGGAGTACTTGAATTATTTAATGTAAAGAAGGACGATACTTTGGGACCTTGTATCGATTATAGACAATTAAGTAAGGTTACAGTCAGGAATAAATATCCACTGCTATAGATTGATGATTTATTTGATCAGCTGTGAGGAGCACAGTTTTTTTCCAATATAGAACTAAGATCAAGTTATCATCAGCTTAGGATCAGGGATGAGGATAGGTCCAAGACAACATTCAATACTAGATACGGACACTATTAGTTCACGTTCATGCCCTTTGGGTTGACTAATGCCACTACCATATTTATAGATTTGATGCATTGAGTTCTGAGATCATATCTTGGCCTCTTTGTGATTGTCTTCATCGAGAGGGTCACGAGGAGCACCTTAAGGAGACATTGGAGACATCGAGAGGGCACATAATTTATGTCAAGTTCAGGAAGTGTGAATTTTGGCTTTCAGATGTCAATTTTTGGGATACGTTGTCGGTGTAGCAGGGATTGCAGTGGATCCGCTAAGATTCAAAATATTATGGATTGACCGACACCGACGTTAGTTACTAAGATCAAGAGTTTTTAGGGTTTAGCGGGGTATTACCGCAGGTTCACGAAGCATTCTCAAAGATCTCTTCACCGATTACTAGATTGACTTAGATGGACGGCGGGTTTGATTGGTCTGAGGAGTGTGAGCAAACATTTGCTCAACTGAAGAGGTTGTTGACCATAGCACAAGTGTTATTGTTGCCATAGGCTAGACATGGGTTATTGGTATATACAAATGGTTCTCATACAAGTCTAGGCTGCGTGTTGATGCAGGAGAGATGTACAATGGTGTATGCTTCTAGAAAGTTGAAGATACATAAGAAGAAATATCCCATAAATGATTTGGAATTGGTAATGATGGCATTTACATTGAATATATAGAGGCATTATCTGTATGGAGGAAGATTCACACTCTTTACTAGTCACAAAAATCTGAAATATCTCTTCAAACAAAAAAGTTGAATATGAGACAGTGCAGGTGGCCGGAATTTCTAAAGGACTATGATTTTAACGTAGTTGTAGATGCGCTTAGTAGGATATGTAGATATGTTGAGATTGTTAGATGTCATATTACGCATGAGTACGGATTACTCGAGGCAGTAGTGATGGCAAGTCAGTCAGAGGTTCCTACCAACACTCGAGTGATGATTTGTGCACATATGAGATTATAGACATTGTCTACACAGAGAGTGTCAAAAGATCAAAGATTTGATGATTTGTACCCAAAGTTCAGCGAGTTAGCATAGAGTGATGATTGTGTTAATTAGACAAAGACAACATATAAGTGTTTGAGATTTAGAGGCAAATTGTGGATATTGTTAATGGTATAGCCAAGAGATTATATTCTTCAGGATTCATATCGTTCTCAATTCATTGTTCATCCAGGCATGACTAAGATGTACCATGACATGAAGAGACATTTTTCGGGGCCTGGGATGAAAGCAGATATATATAAGTTCATCAGGAACTATAAGGTTTGCCAGCAGGTGAAGGCTAATCATTGTAAACCTGGAAGATTATTATAGTTGCTTCCCATTCCGCAATGTAAGTGGGAAGATATTTCCATGGATTTTGTTAGAGGACTATTAGGAGATATGATTCGATTTGGGTGATTGTGGATATATTGACGAAGTCTACTCACTTCCTATCAATTGCAGCTCATGTTGAGTCGTTAATTATGTAATATTAAAGTAGGTTATTTATATATTTTTATTGTCAAGTCTCTAAAATACTAGACTAATTGCGTTTATTTATTATTTTCAAGGTTATTGGAGAGTGCGGTTGAATCCGGGGCAAAAAAAACTACGCTAATGCGTATCTCGAGGCAGATTTGGTGGGCCCACAAGTGTTATGGTATTTGAATGAAAATAAGTGAGGATGAGGCCGGCGTTGAGCATGATTTGATTTGTTATATATAAGAATATATATATATATATATATATATAGAAATTAAAGATGAGATATGCATGGACACATGCAAAATAGCAAGATATCTTGAGAAAGAAAGATATGCATCGAAAAAAAAAAAAAAAATCGGAAAGAAAAGAAAGTGGAAAAATAGGGGCAGTTTTTATATTTTCTTCTGGGCGGATTGACTGAAAGATTTACTCCTATTAATTTTATTATTCGGCCTTTTTTGGGCCGACATCTCTCCCCCATTCTATTTTTTAGTTTTCTTTGTTCTTTGTGTTCTTTGGATGGGAGGCTAAAACCCCTAGTCTAGGCAAGACTGCGAGGGAAGTTCGACTAAGCATATCAATGGATTTGTGAGATTTATATATTTTAATTTTAATCTTTTCATTAATATTTTTATTTTCTTTGGTATTGTTTCAATAATCGAGGTTAAATTCATGTTTAAATCTTGATTTACTCGCATGTGTGTCGTAAGCATCCGTATTTGTGCAATAAGACCACACTAGTGGCAATTGACCTTACCAATTGATTAGTCTCTTTTAGGACCGGTTGAATACCTTAGAAATCTAGGCTAAATCGGACACACAAGTGATTCGGTTGTCTATGTGTAGTGCATTCACGAAACCTATTGCGGTCAACGTGTTAAACCCAATGCGCTTGAGTATAGGGTTATACGTTTGACTAGAGAAATAGTCACCGTCGTACCTTGGCTATCGAGATTAGGAAGTGCTAGGAATTGCTTACGTTACCGGTTCTATAACTACACTATGATATTTTGATTTGCATATTTTACATAAATCGAAGACCAAATCCAATCTTTTATCGAACCGAACTTGTATGTCTTGACCTAGGTATTTTTATTAATTGTTTCCAAATTATTTTCATTGTTTTGTTTATTTATTATAAACATTACTTAATTTATTCATTCTTTAAAACCCTCGATTTCCCTTTTTGTTCTTTTTAAACCTTAGAAAGAATACCAATTCCATGTGGGATCGACCCTTTGCCACTATTCTACAAAAATAGTTGGTTTAGGTATTTTTAAATATTATTGACGCGTTCGTATGCGTCGGTTTTTTGGCGCCGTTGCTGGGGATTGGCCTTTTTTCTTTCTTTGGTTTTTTTTTTATTTTTTATTTTTTTTTTATTATTTTATTAATTATTTTGTATCTAGTCCCTTGTTTTTAACATGTATGCAAGCAACTCCTCGATGGCCTCCTACCCCCACAATTATGGTCGATTCGAAGACTCACATTATCATAATGTGAATAGGGTAGGTATGTTATATAATGGACATCAATTTTGTAACATGCATTCTTTAGTGCCATAGGCCGAGGTTTGCGAAATTCGTGAAGATTATTCTCATTCCACATATGATTGTCCGTTTTATCCAAAGTATGAGAATTATCACTATCCTAGCTATACATCGCCACAACCCGATTTTTTTAGGCTCATGTCAAGTCCACAGATTCCTCAACAAAGCACCTCTTTAGAAGATATGATGAAAAAATTACTAGATGATCAACAGCTGTTTCATGAAGAGCTTCAACAATTTTCGCGTGAGTTTCCAAGCTTGCAAAACTTGGAAACTCAATTTATTCAAGTGAATGTCACACTCCAGAATATGCTTGACGAGAAAGAGTTGTGTAATACACAACCAATTTCTTACTCATAGGAGAATGTGAATGTTGATACATTGAGGAATGTTGAGGTGAATGTTGATACACCGATGGAGAACTATTGGCGCGAGAACTATTGGTGAGTGAAACATTGCACACGATGATGAAGTTACAATAGAAATTGGACTTTCGAAAAGGTGCGTGTTGGTGGTGAAACCACCCACCCTCCTATGCATATTTGTTAAACCTTATACGGGGGTGGAAGTAAAGGAGTGTTCGCATATTTTCTACATTGTCGACACCTTTGTGTTAGATGACCATGATATGACAGATTCGTTTGTGTTAGAAGTCCCGAATGAGCTCCCAATTCTAAAGAAGGGCGTGCATGCTGCATTGCCCAAATATATTGATGCGCCATTTGTTGTTGACATCTCTAAAGGAGAGGGCATCACGTGATGAATCACAATAAGTCTAGCCAAAGACTTAAAAGAAGGCGCTCGTTGGGAGGCAGCCCGGCTTTTTTTTATTTTTATTGCATTTATTTCAATTTTAATTTAGTTTTAGTTTTTTATGTTTAATAAAGCACTAACTTGGTCTCTTGGATTTTTACAGGTGTAATGAATGTTTGATGAGCATTGATGGCACTAGACCACCCACTGAGTTTTGATAGGTTTGACTATGGATTACATTATTTTTGGAGTAATTTGAGCATATTCGTTTTTAGGAATTAACGTGTTATTAGAGTTTTTGGTGTTTTGAGGCTTGGTTGGGACATATCCAACTTAAGTCGCCACATTAGTGACGGGTCTTTAAGTAGGCCCAAAACCCTAAACCTTATTCCATCATCTTGTTGACTTCATCCATAGTTGAAAGACTCGGGCTCACAAGATTTGATAAGAATCATTTGAATTAACTCCCATGCTTATTAGTTCTTACTCTTATTATGATAATTTTATTTCATAGTTTCCTTAGTCACCTAGACATGCGAGATTTGAGCATTCACTAGTTTTTTGAGACTTTTGTTATGCGTGCACTTGTATCATCTTCTTATTTTATCCATATTCTTTTTCACCACTATTCTTTGTCTTTTTGTTGCATGGATTCCTTGACTTGTTTTGAACCTTGAGGACAAGGTTTCGGAATAAGTTTGGGGTATTTACTTTAGGATTTGTGGATTGAGTAGGATGGATTTATTTGCGAAAGACCACAGGTGAGATCATTTAAATTTTTTCAATTATATGCGGTTACATGTGGTTGTTGGACGATATTGGTGGTGTTTGATATCTCTTATTCACTCATTTCTTCCATTTCTTTTCCCTTCATACTCATTTATCTCACCTCATTAGGAGTTGATACACTTTCATGCATGTATTTAGTATAGTTTTCATTATTATATTGTTTAGAGTCACCCTAAACTTTGTTGCATGCCTTTGGTTGTGGATGAGTACATTATGGTTGCCTTTTGACTTGAGACTTAGGAAAAAGTAAGAGAAATACTCACTCGAGTATGTAGCTCGGCATTTTTATGATGTCATGATTAGGGACTTAGTATGATGGTTAAGCCTTGTGCTAGATACCAAAATGGGTAGACGATTGAAATTGTGCAAGCGATGATATTTTAACCCACATTAGGGAATTTGCTTAATTATAGTACAAATGAGAAGGACTAACAGAGTTTTCAAAATATAGAGTGTCCCACAAGTTTCCACAGGAAATAGAGTAGGGAAACTTGTGGTGGGAAAAAGCGAGAAAATCGGTCCATAGGAAATGGAGCAGGGACCGTATTATTTGAAGAAAAAAATTTGGAGAAGAAAAAAATAGAGAGTATACATATAAAATGAATAAAGGCGGAAGTGTATAAAAACTCCTCAAATAAAAAGATTTAGCTCGAGTGCTTATAGCTAGATTAAGTAAAATTATAAACTTGCATGCTTGAATGTGTAGACCAAGAAAACCCGCGAGTAGTTGATGACATTTGTCTTGACCATATCTTTGTCTTGAAAGTGTGATCTTAATTGTGTATGGGTTGTGGTTCTTAACATATTTTAACTCCGAAATTTCATGAGTGGCTTGTTAACTTGGAAACTATGTAAACCAAAGGAACTCCATGAATTCTGAATCGGGTATAGGATTAGTTGAGTCTGTACATATCTATATTATGAGTCTAGTTTATTTGCGTGTTTGTCATTTACACATTTTCTTGGGACGTGCAAAGTCCTAAGTTTGGGGGTATTCGTTAAGTCGTTAATTATGTAATATTATATATAGGTTATTTATATATTTTTATTGTCAAGTCTCTAAAATACTAGACTAATTGTATTTATTTATTATTTTCAGGGTTATTGGAGGGTGCGGTTGAATCCGGGCAAAAACTGTGTAGTGCATATCTCGAGGTAGATTTGGTGGGCCTACACGTGTTATGGTATTTGAATGAAAATAAGTTGAGGATGAGGCCGCCATTGAGCATAATTTGATTTGTTATATATAAGAATATATATATATATAATAGATATAGAAATTAAAGATGAGATATGCATGGACACATGCAAAATAGCAAGATATCTTGAGAAAGAAAGAAATGCATCGAAAAAAAAGAAAAAAATCAGAAAGAAAAGAAAGAGGAAAAACAGGGGCGGTTTTTATATTTTCTTCTGGGTGGCTCGACTGAAGGATTGACTCCTATTAATTTTATTATTCGACCTCTTTTGGGCCGACATCTCTCCCCCATTCTATTTTTTATTTTTCTTTCTTCTTTGTGTACTTTGATGGGAGGCTAAAATCCCTAGCCTAAGCAAGACTGCGAGGAAAGTTCGAATGAGCATATCAATGGGTTTGTGAGATTTATATATTTTAATTTTAATCTTTTCATTAATATTTTATTTTCTTTGGTATTGTTTCAATAATCGAGGTTAAATTCATGTTTAAATCTTGATTTACTCGCCAGTGTCGTAAGCATTCGTACTTGTGCAATAAGACCACACTAGTGGCAATTGACCTTACCAATTGATTAGTCTCTTTTGGGACCTGTTGAATACCTTAGAAATCTAGGCTAAATTGGACACACGAGTGATTCGGTTGTCTAGGTGTAGTGCCTTCACGAAACCTATTGCGGTCAACGTGTTAAACCCAATGTGCTTGAGTATAGGGTTATACATTTGACTAGAGAAATAATCACCGTCGTATCTTGGCTATCGAGATTAGGAAGTGTGAGGAACTGCGTACATTACCGGTTCTATAGCTACACTATGATATTTTGATTTGCATATTTTACATAAATCGAAGACCAAATCCAATCTTTTATCGAACCGAACTTGTATGTCTTGACCTATGTATTTTTATTAATTGTTTCCAAATTATTTTCATTGTTTTGTTTAATTATTATAAACATTAGTTAATTTATTCATTCTTTAAAACCCTCGATTTCCCTTTTTGTTCTTTTTAAACCTTAGAAAGAATATCAATCCATGTGGGATCGACCATTTGCCACTATTCTACAAAAATAGTTGGTTTAGGTATTTGTAAATATTATTGATGCATTCGGCGCGCGTCTCAGCTCACTACACATTTAGCCAATTGAGCATATTATTCGAGAGGGAGATTATCAAGTTGCATGAGGTACCATTGACTATCATGCTTGACAGAGATGATATGTATAAATCCAAAATGTGGCAAAGTATGTAGGAGCAGTATGGTACGCGCCTATAATTTAGCATAGCTTTTCACCCTTAAATTGATGGGCAAACTGATAGGTTGATTCAAGTACTAAAAATAATGTTTTGGGCTTGTGTATTGGAGTTTAGTGGGTCTTGGGAGGAGAATCTCCTATTTGTGAGTCTGCATACAACAATAGTTATCAGGCCAACATTGATAAGGCACCATTTGAGGCTTTGTATGGCAGACCATGTCGCTCACTATCGTGTTGGGCTAAGCCAAAGGATCGAGAGTTAATGGGGCCTGAGATTGTTGTTGATCACACTGAGAAAGTGAGGTTGATTTGTCAGAGATTGAAGCACTCCCAAGAGAGGTAGTAGAAATATGCAGACATATCGCAGCGATCTTACGTACACCGAGGGAGCTTTAGTCGTTTGGAAGGTTTCTCCTCAAAAGGTCTTCATAGATTTGGATTGAAAAGCAAGTTAGCACCAAGATTTATCGAGCCTTTCAAAATTGAGAAACGGGTCAAAAAAGTTATGTATGAGCTTGACTTGCCTCCATAAATGTCAAGGATACATCCGATTTTCTATATTTTTATGCTTCGACTAGCTAAGTCGAAGGTACATGTACGATTGACAATAGACTCAAGTCAGATTGACCTGAGTGAGGATGTTGCATACGAGGAGCAACCAATACAAATCTTAGATCGAAAGGTATAGCAGTTAAGAGGTAAGTCTACACTAAAGGTACTCGTCAAGTGGCAATTCTATGGTGACTCGGAACTCACTTGGGAGTGGGAAAACTATATGAAAGATAAATTCTCGTACATTTTCAAGTTAGGTATTATCCTAACCTTGAGATTTTCATTAGTTATGAAGATTTGTCACGACCCGAATTTCTAATCCTAATTTATACCTTAATCAAGATCACCGACCTATGACATGGGACCCGCATCGAGATACATGCACCGATCAAGGCATGTGGTCGAGGTATATGTTGGATTTGTTGTGATGTATGCCTAATGTATTATATATGAGTAGACTATTAAGCCACTCTTACTTGTGTTTAGATATCAAGATGCGAGCAGGGATACGCCTCAATATGCATGCTTGCGTAGGACCAAGGTAGAGAGTAATGTGGTAAGTTTAATTTAAGTTAATTGTTGCTTATATAGTTGATTATAGGTGGTTATAATTTGATTTACATTAATGAAGCCTAAGTTAGAAAAATAAAACATTAGTTATCAATGTTTCTCGAGATACGTGTGGACACATGACAAGACCAATTTTGTTATGAATGTATGGTATCAAGGATGAGTTTGTGGAGAGTTAGTGGGTTGAAGAATGTGTTATGGGCCATAGGATCAACCTAGTGATTAACGTACACATTAAGATCAAAGGCTATAGTTTAACGTTATATATATATACATAGGATTGATGAGGATCTTCATCTAAGTCCATATCATTATATGCATGAGGAGAGAAAGTTCTGGAGAAGGAGGTCTGAGGTGCCGACCTAATTAGTTTGGTGAGACTCTGGTGAATTGTGAGGTGTTGATCAAGCTAAAGATGTTGTACGATTTGGCAAGTTGATCTACACCTTTAGTTTTATGTAAATTGATCAATTGATGATTATGTATGATGTGTCAGTTGTTCTTATTGATATGGTGGATGTATTGGGTCTCTGGTGGAAGAGAACAAATGTCTAAGGCGATTGAGATGGTCATTTGTAGGAGGGAACTTAGAAATTTGAACTGCAAAATTTATGAGCTTTCCTACACATAGCGTGTTAGGTGTGCTTGCTAGCGCATTACCTGCGTGTAGAGCACTAATGGATATAGGTAGCACACTAAGGGGATCTCTAGCGCGCTAGACATATTATCCAGCTATAGGTGCTTTAGACATCACAATTTCTACAATATTAGTAAAGACCTTAAAAACTTCTAATTTTGCCTAAACCTATATAAAATCATCTAAGCATACTCTAAAACATATTTAATGATATCAAGAACCTATGGAGGAGTCTTAAGAGTTTTGGTATGTGTTTTGAGGAGTCGGGAGCCGAATTAGCTTAGGAACTTTGTGTTCTATGTAAGTAAATTTGTTGAGGTTCTTTTCCATATTTCATTTCCAACATATATCGTTGTTTTATTATCTGTTTTGACTAGTGTATGCCTATAATATGGTATAATGAATTTTGGTTGATTCTATTGACCTAGTGAATTATTTGATCACGATATCGTTCCTTAAATTGATTTGTTGTTTCTACTCTTGTCCATTGTATTTGTTGGTTGATTGTGAGTTGATTTGTAAATTCCATATCATGCTACTAGGATAGTAGTGTCGATGCATTGGATATAGACTTGTACTCTTAATTGTAGTGTTTTTGTAAGATATAACTTCATTCTATTATTTTTATTAAGTTTTGTTGTAAATTCAAAGTAGTCCTAGTATCTAGGGTGCGTTGCACTATATGAGATGAGTGACACACGGGGTTAGAGTCCCTGGAGATGTCAGCGCTCACCGCTATGATGGCGTGGCACATGGGGTTAAAGTCTTTAGGGTTGTCGGCAAAAGACATAGGGTTAGAGTGCCTGATGTTGTTAGTAAACTGATACCAAACTGTACGATAACACTCACATCTTTTTTAAGTGACTTTAAAAGATTAAGTGATGTAGATCACGATTGATCGGACCTAGTTCATAACTACTTCAACTAATGTCAATTTCATTTGTTTAGCTTCTATATTTACTGGCATATTTCAGTTTTAGAAATTTGTTCCATATTCTTATGTTTTTAAAAACCTTTTGCATGTTTTGGAAATGGGGGTAAAAATCTCCAAATTTTACTTTTTATTTTACTATACTCACAGTCTTTTTTATGAACGTGGGTGCAGATCCGACGACTAGCAGGCCTGGCAAGGAGAAGATTGGTGATTGCCTCTGAGCATGTGGCGTGCATCCAATCCTGATTTTATACATTATGTTTTGCTATATTATGTATGTTATGTCTTTCATATACATTTCAGGTTATATATGTTTAGGTTGAGCATTAGTTCCTCGACCTGACACATGTTTATTACACCAGTTATCGCCATTTTGATATATGTGTGTGTGTGATCGTATTTACCTAGTTTTCCACACTTATGATTTGTATTTAATTATTTCCACTAAAACATTAAGACTTCCACTATTTTAATTACTATTGGAAAGGTTTTATTTACTCTAAAATTTATAATAATTGGAGTTGAGCGTTATTTATGATGGATATGTAAAATGAGGATAGTAGGACTAAAGGATGACTAATACGTTGTTTAAGTCCTACATGGCTAAGATTAGAGCTTAATGACAAGATTAGGCAAAGCGGTGCCCTAGATTAGAGAAGGGGTCCTCACAATATTACTTCGTCGCCTACCCTTAGTGTAACTATGCACTCACGCATGTTGATGATAGCTCCAACATTTGATAAGAATGTTCTATCCAATAACATCTAATCATTTGGGTTGGTTGATGGCATGATTAGGAAATGTGTGATGTTACACTCATACATACACATTATTTGACACTTCTAATGCGATTGTACAAGTGTTATTTGACCTTGACACCGTAACTGATGGTTTGCAATGAATCCTCAATTTTGTTAAAAGAAACAATGTTTAGGCATAAGACTCATATCGGCTCCCGTATCGAGTTGAACTCCGTAAAGGTACATCTCATTGATTTGTATGTTAAGGTAGGTTTGCCCTAGATCCTCTGCAAAGATTTTGGTAGGATCACCATTCTCACCTACTTGTGACATTCAACCATGACTCACTTGCCAATGGACTCACTCAATCGAAAACAATTTCAACGATAGCTATCATCATAAAGCAGTGAACAACAATAAAGCTATCACGAAACAGTAAACAACAACAGCCAATTGAGAGAAAATGAAATATTGTATAAGTCCCTAGCTGGTTTACTTACCTCGACAAATCGCAAATTCGTCCTTCTCACACTTCGATATGCGCACCCGACACCTGACTATAGCATCCTAAGCCCCTGGTGTCCATTTATACCATTTTACAATTTTAGGGTCGCATTAGGGTCGCATTACGTGCAATTATAGTATGTGATTATAGATTTGCCATTTTAATTTCCAGGAAGTTCAGCTTTTTAGCACCCATTTTCGAATTATACCGGGGTGCCAAATGCTCGAAAAGTCTCGAACTCATTTTTTCTAGCTTTCCCTAATTTTTCATATTTTTCGAGGATTTTTCAGGATTTTTTCATAATTTTTATCTATTTTAATCTATTTTTTGTAATTTAATTTTAATAAAAAAACAGTTTAATTTAATTTAATAATTAAATATAATATTTTATTGGGGTGGGACCGGGTTGACCCGACCCAGGTCCGCGTGGACCGGGTCAGGCCGACCCGAGTCCGCGTCCGACCAGACCCACGAGGGGTCTTCTTCCCCACCAGAGCACTTCATGCTCTGGTTCGATTCGATTTTTTTTTTCTTTAGCATTGGGGTTGGGCTTCCATCCCCAACCCCGGGTGGGGTTCGTATGCAGGGGAGACCACTCCCATGCCTTCCTCGAGCTCGGACGAACTGCCATGGCAGTTCGTTCGAGTTCGCCAGCCACCTGAACCCAACAACAACCCACTATCAACAACAGCAAACAACGTAACAACAAGGGGGTTTCACTCACCTTGCTCGGCTCGCTCTTTCTCCTCCTCTCCCGCTCCCTCTTTCTTCTTCTTCCTCCTCCTTCTCCTCCCGATTTTTTTTCCTCTCTAGTTCGTCACTGTTTTCTCTCTTTTTTTCTCATTTTTTGTGTGTGTGAAATGTGGATAAACTCCACCTTATCCATATGGACCATATATATATATATATATATAAACACTAGTTTCAAGACGTGCTATGCACGATTCCTTCGCTCGCTTCGCTCGCGGAATTAATTTCTAAGAATTTATTAACAAAATTTAAAATTGTAATTAAAATTTAAAAATTAGAAATACAAGTACCTTTTTTAGCTTATCAATATTCTCTACTGTGATTGAGATAAGATGTGAATGGAAAAACAAGCTAATCATGCTAGGACATTACTTCCTCAAAAAAAGTGTATTGGATTGATGAGAATGAGTTCATGATTGATTTGGAGATAAAGAAAAAAAAAAAACGTGCAGTGGATTGATAAGGAGTTAGAGTTTGATTTGGATACAAAAGAAAAAGTTGATTTGGAGATAAAAAAAAGTATGGGCAAATAGGTAAATTTCATTACCACTCAAAAATTTGTGATTCGTGCTTTTATATATATGATAGATTACTCCTTGTAATCTAAGTCATCCTTGTTGCATTTGTATGGGTCTCTAGTAGGATGTTTATCCTTCTATGATTTCTTATTCTTTTCCTTTCTTGGTATTTTTAACATCCATAGCTAGATTGTTTTATTGGAATTAACGGTTACAATATGTTCCTCCATAGTATTTAATTCATCCATTGAGTTGTCAACTGGGTCAAAATTAATGATCTCCATATCTTGTGAGACAAAAGTTTCATGATAAGATTTTAGTCTATGCAGTGTTTTAGTTTTATTTTTATAAATAGAAGCACTTTCATATACATATTTTTTTAATTCCTAATTCAATACTAGGTTTTTCTCTATGCATTTTTTAAGTACTTTAATTAAGTGAAGTATTCATTGAAAGAATTATCATATATGGTAAAATCATCCATGAAAACTTCAATAAAATGTTCAACGTAATCTGAAAAAATACTAATCATACATCTTTAGAATGTAGCAGGTGTGTTACATAAAACAAAAGGCTTGTAAGCGAATGTACTAAAAGGGTAAGTAAAAGTGGTATTTTCTTAATCTTTTGGAGCTATAGGAATCTAATGGAATCATGAGTATCCATCTAAACAACATTAATAGGTTCATCCAGCTAGTCTTTCAAACATTTAATCTATGAACGGAAATGGATAGTGGTCTTTTCTAGTTGCGGCATTAAGCATCCTATAATTTATGCACACTCTCCAACCGTTTTGGGTTCTAGTTGGTACTAGTTCTCCATGTTTGTTTGTTATAACTGTGATCCTTGTCTTTTTTGGACTACTTGTTTCAGGCTGGCCCAATTACTATTTGCTATTAGGAATATCATTCATGCGTCTAGTAATCTTTATATTTCTTTCTTTACTACTTCCATCATTGGTAGATTCAATCTACATTGAGCTTGTCTAGAAAGTTTCGTGTATGCTTCATAATTAATTATATGCATGCATGTGGCTAGACTTATTCCTTTCATATTTGCTATTTTCCATCATATTGCTTACTTGAATTCTTTGAGAACATGTACTAATTTAAAAAAAAAAAAAATTGATAATTTATTAGATATTATAACTGGTGAGGCGTTGTTACTTTCTAAGTACGCATATTTTAAATGAACTAGTACAACTTATAAGTGAGAATCGTTTCTACCGGGATTTTGCAAATTCCTTAAGAAAAGAAGTTTTTTATTTTTATTTGTTAATTTAATTTAATAAAAACTAGGATTTTAACTAATAATTTCTAAATGAAAATCAAATAAACTAACTAAACTTACTCAAATAATACAAATCAAAATCACTAAATTAAAAGTAATTCAATTAAATGAAACACAATATAAATAAACATATAAACAATCCTCCTAAACAATTAAATTTCAATCCATTTTGCATTCCAAACATGTTATTTCAATCATATAGTCATGAATATACTTTTTAAATTATCCTAGATCATTAAACTCTAATCGTAAGTAAATAGCCTTAAGCCAGCCATTTGTTCTCTTTATGCCAGTGAAAAAGTCATGTTCTAATTTTATTAAGCTAACTCCTTTATTTACACAAAGATATTAACTTCACACAATAAAACCACATTACGTTTCATGAAAACTTCGAACTACTAAATCTAACATATTGGGAAAGCCATTTCAACATTAGATTTAAATCTTAAATTCACCTAGGACATCTAAACGGTGTTTGTCTTTCAAACAATTCTAGTTACTACTTTAATTAGATAATGAATTAAAACATCACATACATATTGGCTACCATGCACATAATACTCAAATCCATGATTGCAATCCATAAATAATAATCTAGAAAAGTAGTGAATCAAATTAAGAATACAATTAGGTTAAAAAATTAAACACACATTCATCTCATCATAACTACATAGGAAAACGGATCAAGATCATGTTTAGGTTTTTGTTTAGATTAACAAACTATTCACTCATAATCATAAATAAAACCATAATTTTTGAATTAAAAGACATAATAAAAAATATCTTGATAGGAACTTGAATCTTCAATCTTTAAAAGCAAAACAATAAAGAATTTCCTCCAAACTAAAACAAAAATGGTAAAACTATCAAAATGCACTAATTTCTTAGTTTAGGGTTTTATTTATAGTATATTAAGTAATACATATCCTAAACCGACTCAAAATCCTTGTTGTAATCTAAAATCTCTAAATTTGTACCCAATGATTCTTCAGCAATTCTTGTATAAGTGGAGACGCTAGTTAAACCCATAAAATTGAGCTCTCTTGTTTTTTCTCTTATTCACATATATGTGCGGCAATTATGAGTGTACAGGAATCGTTGGAAATCACTGGCATAAAAATCTAGTTTTCTCCTTTATTCCTTGGTGATTCTTAATACAACTTTTTCACTTGGTTAATTCCTTTATTTTCTTCCATTTTTTCTTTCATTTCTTCAAATATTTCAATTATCACCTGAAATATCAAAAACATGAGAAGACTATGTATAATATAGTCTTTTACATATAAGATTATCATAAAATAAACTATAAAATATGTCTAATTATTGACTTGTCAACTACATTGCCATTAAGGTCCACCTGTTGCTCAAATAGTAACTACATCACATCATCATCAACTTGGATCATTACATCAGTCTGCACACCAAGCACCTCGTCGTTTCCCTTTTGTTGATATGTATGCCCTTCATCCCCATTCAATATTTGACATATATCTTTCACTAAATAGTTGGTTAAAACTTGTACTTCGATGACTACATATTAAATTTTGAATTGTAGCATATCAAATATTCATTATTTTTTAGGCTAATTAATATTCATTATTTAAGCCTTTAAAGTTTCATATATAACAACTTTTAATGGGTCAAGAAAATCTTTAAGGTCAAGGTGCCATGTCAAAAGAAAATATAAAGAAAGGTCCCATTCATATTAGGGTCAGTTATTAAAGAAGGGGGTTGCTATTTGCACACCTAATACCCTTGCACATGTTTTTTTTTTTAAAAAGAAATTTCCTTTATGGCTCAGTACAGGAGCAAGACCACACATAGAATCAAGTGCATCGATTCGCTAATCATATTTATTTTAAAAACTTCGATTAATTTGGTTGTATATGCAAAATTGAAATAGTTTGACAATCAATGACTACTCTCTACAGCGTTGAAACTTATGACAATACACAAACCTACTAGAACCACAAAATGAATAACAAAACTTTCCAACAAGGAGAAGAAAACTTGTAACTTCCAAACATGGAGAAGACAAAAAAAAAACTTTCAACTAGGAGAGAGAACTAACTATAAAATAAAACTAAAGACATGATCAATCCGGCGTCGCACAAATCTACGCAACACCGTTGATGAAGATGCACCACAATAAGGATGGACCAATTTTCACAAATCTGATTACATATGACAAATAGGATTTGATTAGATACCATATGTTGGTTATTGTATGAAAAAAATGCAAAAAAGATTTGATTAGAACCACTACCGATCGAAGAAGAGGATTGGCGGTGGTTTAAGAACAAAATCACAAAAATGAATCAAGAAGAAAAATTTTAGGGTTTTTTTACCCTTAAACATGTTATTTTGCCGCATTTTCGACAAAATGCAGAAATTTATTTTCGCTTGGACAATTTGTTTTTGTTAATAAAATGTAATATCCATTTAATCATATCCTAATGTTGAGATATGCAAGAGGCATCCCTTATAGCTAGTGATCATTATTTTATTCTTTATTGTATAAACCACTCGGTATCTAGACTACCCATGCAGACCCTTCATCATTAAGGCATCTAACTGGCCTAGATTATCCATATCCTCTAATAATCTAATCACCTTTAAAATATTTCATTATTTCCTTATGTGACATCAATTCTTTAAAATCCTCGAGATACATATTAATTCTCTTTTATCAACTCAAAGTCTTAAGATTCTTATTTAAAAAAAAAATTCGACAGCTGGACTAATAAAAAATCAAAAACCTGATAAACAACTTTGGGAAAAGGCCTAGAAGGATGCACATCTCCACAACATTAATAATATAATATCAAAATGAATCAAAATATCAAACTTGCATCAATTCCACTAGTTTTCACCTTAAAACTCACATACATTCATGTTGGCTCCATAATCCATATTTATAGTGTTGAACTTCAAACATTATTTAATCCTTAAAAACCACACCAATAGTATCATGATATACTTGGATCGTAATGTCATTACCACTATTACACGGCCTATCACTCATTTCCAAACATAATGTTATGTAACATAATTCATTAAAAAGAAACAAAAATTTAAACAACATTCCAATACCCTAATGATCTCATCTTATCCTTTCGTGAACTCCACAACATGAAATCCTCAACATAAGGTAAAACGATTTCAAATAAGTAAATATTACACTATCCAAATTATCTGTATAGCCAAATGCAAGATAATAAAAAATATAAATGCATTATAATGAGAATCAACAGGTAAATATCAACATGTGGTCACAGACTTCCTATTAATGCACCACTAAGGTGTGATCAATACCTGAGTGAAATTAAAATAGTATTAGAAGTAACTTTTAATGCACTATATCAGGATAATTTTCAAGCCGTGTTAACTCACCCTACAGGAGTTGTTTTGATTTTTTGCAACTCCTTTTGGATCTCACAAGAAACATACTCGACGAAGAGCCAACTATCGGAGTCTTAAGACTCGGACGCTTAACCCACATTACCCTTGATGCATAAGTGCATGATCAACAAACATGACGCATAAACAAGGAGTTAAATGCATTATAATACAATAAATAATGATAAGTAGATTACTATAAGATTTACTTACAACTGACCAACTTTAAGCTAAATGTTTAGAGTTCCCGGTGCATCGGATCACCTTGAAATTGGCCTCAATAGTTTCTCTTCATACCCAATTATAATAAGGGTTAAGATCCAAGTGAAACCAAATAATGAAACCCTACGAAAACAACAGCCAAAGTATGCTCAATAATTGTTTTCAAAAATAATAATTTATAACAACTTCAACAATCTTTCAACTAGCGTGTTTGGGGTATCTTTTCAACTTTGAAAACTTCAATATTTTTCATATTGACTAAAAAGGTGCTTGTAGAGCTCATTTCATACTTTGAAGAACACTCAGATCACAAATAGAGAAGTTATGAATTTCCTAATATTGCCTATTGATTAGGCTAGCTTTATTTGTTTTGAACTAATAAAAACTCTCCAACTCAATGTTTTTGCAACCAAATCCTCAAAACTCAACATCAAACACTAACAAATCACACCAAACCAAATTGAACATATTTTCACAGCCCGTGGAGTCAATTTGAACAAAAATAATAATCCAATTCGTCCAGAATCCCAATATAAATCAATTTTAATTATAAAACCATCTTCAAAATAGTTATCAACTGAACTGCATCAATTCAATTCACTAAAACCCTAACATACGCAGGTGGAGTTTATTCTAAATTGGCAAAATCAATCCATTACATCAATTCATAATAATTCCTACCAATTTCCATCCAAACCCTGTGAAATAAATCGAGAACTTGCAAGAATTTAAATTGAATTGTGGAAAATGCTCTGAATTGAGAATTTATCAAATTGCGGACTAAATACCTCATTTTTACTATTAAAACTTAGGTCGAACTAACCATCTCGTGATGCTCTATTGTTTTGTGGAGAGAAATCCAACGAAAATCGAATGTACAAAGATCACAAAGCGTACGAGCAAATTGAGAGGGTTTGCAATAAATGTTGTATTGAACGCTTAAATGTATTTTGATTTTTTTATAGAGCAGCTTAGGGCTGGCAAAAATTCGAGAACGGACATAAACGGGACCGGACACCCATTTCTAAAATTATTAAATTGGGTGCCCGGACCCGGTCCCGTTTTTGAAACGGACAATTTTTTTTGTCCAGTCTCGTATGTTTGTAAAACATACGGCTCCCGTTTTGTCTGTTTTGTCCAATTTTTTTGAATGGAGAATGAGTTGAAAAATTTACTTTGGTGATTGGAGGCTTCTATATTAAACAAGTAGGTTTTTGCTATGATGAAGCACCAATGGTAATGGAGGGCATATGTTATTCTTGGCAGGGTGATGGTGACAGAGAACAATGGTGATGAAATGGATGTTTGGACTTCACAGACGAGCCGGAGCACACTTGGAAAATGAATAAATAAATAAGTACCTGATCAAGAGTGATTGGAACAACCCTAGCTCCTCTCCCCAAAACAGGCTGCCTCAACTGAACCTGAAACACAACAAACGAACAAAAATCTCACACCGAGAACCCTCCAATCAGTAGCAAAAGTAGTGAAATTCATTGAGAAAAAACAGCTACCTGGGCTCGGAGGGCATCGCCATCCTCGTGGCGGAAACAGATGAGGCAAAGGGACTTGAGGTTGTTGGGGTCGGAGACGAGGACGAACTCATTGTTGGAATTGCTGACGGTGTAGACAGAGGTGCCAGAGAGAGTGTTGGCGACGAAATTGGGGGGTGAGAGCGAGGTTAAAGGCGTGGTTGGGGTGGTGGTGCTAGTGGTGGGAGGACAAGGAGGCGAAAGAGGAGTGGTGGCGGTGGCGCCGCGGCGAGGAAGTGGGAGAGGAGGGCGTTTCCGAGGAATTGCTTGGCGCCGTCGAGCCGGTGGGATAAATGGGAGCCGAAGCGGTGGAGGAGGAGCGGCGACGCCATCTCGCACCGCTAGTCGTGAAAGAAAGAGAGAGGGAGAGAGAGAGAGAGAGAGAGAGCGTAAGTGTCGAGAGAGAGCGTGAGCGTGAGCGTGAGCGTGAGAGTGAGAGGTAAAAGCAGCGAGATGGGTGAGAGTGAGAGGTAAAAGCAGCGAGATGGGTGAGAATCGTGAGAGTGAGAGGTGAGGGCAGCGAGATGGGTGAGAATCGTGAGATGTGAGTGTGCTATGTGAGTGATTGTGTGAAGTGTGAACCAGTGAGGCAGTGAGAGTGAAATTAGATTAATTTCACAGTGAAATTACCTATATGCCCTTCAAATTAATCACTAAACGGGTACCCGTTTTTAAAAAAAATTTGCCCTGACCCGATCCCGTATTTTTAAACGGACATAAAACATTGTCCGGACTCGTATATTTGTCAAAAAAATATTGCCCAGTCCCGTTTAAAATGGGACCGAGCACATTTTGCCAGCCCTAGAGCAGCTCCTGACAAGCAGCCTAATTTCTTTTTTTTTTTTTCATTTTTTTTTTTTTTGAAATCTCTATTTTGAGGTGTTTTGATTTTTGGCATACGCTTTGGATCCGATTTTTTTACCAAGTTGAGCCAAGCTCTCGACAAAATAGACCAACTCCATAAAACCTCCATGATAGTGGTTTTGGTCACACCAAATGTCAAAAATCTTAATTTTGTTAGCGACACACCAAACTCTTATAGACCAATTTTTTGGCCATACTTAACCAAACGTGCACCAATTTGGACCAAATCTCAACCTCGACCATCGCCAATCGATAAGAAATTCGAGGCAAGATTTTGCACCAACTTCATTATTACAACCTCGATTTTGATAAATTGAGGACATGCCAAACATGTACTTACAACCACAATTATGATAAATTGAGGACACACTCCGACGTCATGACGAAATATCATATAATACACACTAGACATTCAACATTAACTTAGTGATTTCCCTTTTCACCAATCCAAGTCTAATCCACAATATGTGTCATGATTAAGACCCACTAATATCATAATTAAATCTAAATTCTTGTTTATTGAAATTAGGGATGTCACAATCTGATTATTTTGAGTTCGCCTTAGGTCACATATCGTATAGGTGAGGGGAGCTCCCAATGTAGGTATTTTTATTTAGAGAACTCGAACTCGAGTCACTTGGTAAAGACAACAACTCCTTCCTAATTGTACCAACCAAATTGGGCAAGTAAGTACCCGAGCCCACGAAGATACCCTGCGGCCGAAACCCAGTTGGATTGTTTCCTCGTCTTCGTTGCTACCCTTTCCCTCTCTAAACCCAAACCTTCTCTCTTCAACTGTGACCCTCTCTGTGCGATCGTTGCAAAAACCCTAAAACATTGCTCTCTGAATCGACAAGTTGAAGTTTTTCTTCACGAATTCAGTCCCAAAGATCACCAACACTGATTCGCCCGTTAATCTGAGCTCTCGAAAGTGGCGAATTTGGGGCAATCCGCCGAATAATGTTATTGATGCTGCGTGGTTTTCATGGATTCAGATGCGAAACCGCGTTGCGCCGGAGCTTGATTTCGTCGATTCGCAGCTCTTCTCCGACTCCCCTTCTTCACATCAATGCCTCTGGAGCTTCTGCACTTATAAAGGTCTCTCCTTTACCGTCAATTGTGCTCTTTTGTTTGTCCAATTGTTTTTGTTTGATTCGGTGCGCTTTTACGACGAATGCGAAATCGGAATGCGTAGGAGACAACGGTTTGAATGAGGAATTGATTTGTGGGATAGTAAGAAAAGGGTATTGGGATGATTGTAGGCTTGTTGGGTTGTTCGATTCGGTTTTGGCCCCAATTAGGGTTTGTAGAGTGTTGTTGAAATTGAGGGAGGAGCCTAGGTTAGCTCTTGAGTTGTTCAATTGGGCTGGGAAGCAAAAGGGGTTTCGGCATACGACGGAATCATATTGTATTCTTGCTCACATTTTGTTTAATGGTAGAATGTATAATGGTGCTCGCGAAATTTTGGTAAGTCTGGTTTCTTCGAAGCGAGTTGTGCCTGGTGTGGATGTTTTTGATATGTTGTGGTTGACGAAGAGCATTTTCTCGCATCGATATGGTGTGTTTGATGCGCTATTTGGGGTTTTGACAGATCTTGATCTGCTTGAAGAAGCAAGTGAGTGCTTTTCAAGAATGAGTAGGTTTAGGATATTTCCGAAAACTCGTTCTTGCAATAACCTTCTTCATCGGCTTTCTAGGTCGTGTCCAAGGGATGTACCAAGGAAATTCTTTGAGGATATGGTTGCCGCAAGAGTAAAGCCATCGGTTTTTACTTACAATATAATGATAGACTTGGCATGCAAAGAAGGCGACCTGAAAACTGCGAGAGGCTTGTTTCTGCAAATGAAGGATACGGTTCTAATGCCGGACACTGTAACATACAATACTCTCATTGATGGGCATGGGAAATTTGGAAGCTTAGAAGAGGCAGTCAAATTGTTTGAGGAAATGAAGGAGGTGGGATGCGCACCTGATGTGATAACATACAATGCTTTAATTAACTGTTTCTGTAAATTAAAAAATGCCGAAGGCTTTGTTTTATTTTCATGAAATGAAGATACAAAGGGTGAAACCAAATGTTGTAACATTTAGTACTTTACTTGATGCTTTTTGCAAAGAAGGGATGATGCAGGAAGCAGCCAAGTTTTTTGAGGACATGAAACAACTTGGGCTTAGACCAAATGAATTTACATACACTTCATTGATTGATGGGTACTGTAAAATGGGCAGTCTCAATGAAGCGTTAAAGTTGATGAACAAGATGTTGCAAGCAGGAGTTCCCATGAACATTGTTAGTTACACTGCTTTAGTTGATGGCCTTTGTGAAGCAGGGAGGATGGAAGAAGCAGAAGAGGTATTCAAGGAAATGCTTAAAGGTGGAGTTGCTGCCAACCAGATTTTCTGCACTTCCCTCATTCATGGATATTTCAAGGCCGGAAAGGTGGAAAAAGCCATGGACCTGATTAAAGAAATGAGGGGGCATGGCATGGATCCAGATATATCATTTTATGGGACTCTTATTTGGGGTCTCTGTAACAATGGCAAACTAGATGAAGCTAAGCTTTTAATTGGTAAGATTACAGCAGAAGGTATTCATGCAAATCACGTAATCTACACGATTCTCATGCATGCTTCATTCAAGGCAGGGCATAAAGTGGAAGGCCTTAATGTGCTGAAAGAAATGCAAGACATGGGTGTTGTTCCAACAGTCGTTACTTGTGGTGCAGTGGTTGACGGTTTGTGCAAATCTGGGGCAATTGAAGAAGCATCCACTTATTTCAATTGGATGGAAGATATGGATTTAGAAACTAACTTGCTTGTTTACACTGCTCTAATTGATGGCCTTTGTAAAAATAATTTCTTAGGAGAAGCGGAGAAGCTGTTTTATCAAATGGTAAAGGAGGATTTGGCTCCAGATGAAGTTTCTTACACCTCTTTGATAGATGGGAACTTGAGACATGGAAACTTTGAAAGAGCCTTTGAATTGAGGAATGAAATGATCAATAATGGTATCAAACTTGGCCTAAAAACATATGCATCATTTATATGGTGGCTTTGTCAGTTTAATCAAGTTGAACAGGCTCGAGTTTTTCTCAACGAGATGAATGAGAAGGGTGTACTTCCTGATGAAGCCATATATAATTGCTTAATAAGGAAGTATCATGAGCTGGGAAACATGGATGAAGCAATTGCAGTACAGAAAGAGATGATAGAAAGGGGTCTATTCAATGGCATCAGTGACTGTGTTGTTACCAATGAACAGATGTAAAATTTAAAAGGCTATTGTTGTGCTTATTCATTTCTCACATGGGCGATACATGGGATTATTTAAATACAGAAAGTCACATGGACTTTTTCAGGCATACGAGAGCCCGTGATAATATCTGTTCTTCTGTATTGCAAACATTTATTGTTTGATATTGGTTTGTGGCTTTTGCTGACCTTTTCCAGCGGTGCCATAGTTTTTCACGGTTATCTCCAAATGCGAGGTCGGCTCTTGCTCTAAAAATTTATTTTTCATTCATTTGGTGAAGGATTGTCTTATAGTATGTTTTATTTAGGAAACCCGTATATTTCAATATTGTTTTGAAAGTTTGCCTCAAATTCTGAAATTTTATGCATTTCTGTATCTCAGCTGCAAAGCAGAATATAAAGTCTTAGATGTCTTCGTCTTCTCCAGATTCTCTTGAAAAGATGTTTTTGCAGTGGAGGTGTTTCATCATCTTATTTTCAATCAGAGGCATGGTACAATCTAATGAGGAGAACTCTGCACTCAAGAAGTCCTACGGAATTGACCAAAATCAAAACAGATGGAATTGGGAATTCCAGTTACTCTTGAGGTTCGACGAAATTTATTTTCCATTGTTCACTTGTTTACTCGGTAAAGTATGAATCGATGTAGTTCGTATTTTCTTTCAAGTTTAATGATGGCGTATAGACCCTTCTGCAGTCTAATGGATGTTTGGAGGGATATTTATTTGCTTTTCCGAACATCTTTTGATATGTTCTTAAGAAAGGCAAGCAGATGTATCAATAACTTATCATAAAATGAGTGCATTCTTGCACAACGGCATTGTTTAGGAATATGGAGACAACACTGTACATAGAAAAAGAATGACTGTATTAATCAATGAAGGACAAAGTTGCTTCTAGTTGAATCCGGAGAAGTATTTGAGAGATGCGAAGAAACTTCTGGAGACGAGGCTTATATTGCAGGAAACTTCTTGGTGTAAGAAGACGTGTTAGAAACTCCATGTGTGGATCTAAAAGTGAGGGGATACTGTGGTATTTCGCTGGTTAACCAAGGAGCACCTGGTGATATTTTCTTAATTCTAGCAATCTGCTCGTCTCTTTGATACAATTTTGTAGAATATGAAGTCTTGGAATTTTGTAAGTTGTCTACTCTGCCACTGAATAGTAAATAGAGCTGTGGGTGTTGCTATTTTCTTAATCAAGAAAATGGGCTCCTTTATGATGGAAGATTTCAAATTAATGCTCAGAAATTCTGAATGGGACTTCTATTTTAAGTATCTTTAAAGAAATGAATATGGGGCAACATTTGCAGATTTAGTCGTAGCAGTAGCAACTTGGAGCAGCTAATGTGATCTGATCTCTGGAATTACTGTAGTGTGTGAGAAAGTTAGTTGTGTTTGCAGCAGTTGTTAAGAATTATGGAATCTGAATCATTACTATGGCTACATAAACATAGTAATCTGAGCACAGGGTCACTGGATTCTTCCATGCACAATTACCATGACAATGATAATTCAGTCAGGAAATTATTCTCTCTAGCCATTCCAAATTTCCAATCCATCATAAAATGCTCTAAACTCTGAATTAGGTGAAGCTTCCATCTATGTCCCCAGCACCCGTTGATTACTTGTGTTAGGAGCACAATTCATTATGAAGAGAAGTTATTTCGTCATAAACTTGGTGTATTGAAATCAGGTTTGTTTCTCTATAATCTTAATTGTATTTTCCTCTAACCTTGCTGGCTTCATTTTTTTGTATTGTGGCCTCCAAAGGTTTTAATGAGCTTGTGATTTTATTTGTTGGTTTGAAGGAGTCAATATGAAGCTCGACTTCATTTCTCAGCTTGTGGATGTCACGGTGCACAGAAATGACTTGAAATTTATTGCTGCTTGTACTTGCTAATTAGTTCATTAAGCTGCCTCAGTAAAGTTAAATGGCTTCTTATTGGCCAAGTGTTGGAAGGAAAGCTTCAAGGGTATCAGTCAAGAACTCTAGATCTCCCAAGTTCCGCCGAGAAGGATATTGAAAGGATGACTTCTGCGATTTCTTCATTCTTTTTTAAAATTCTTTTTGTTGTAAGAATAAACACTGGTTACGTTTCCTCAAAAATACAGGTTATGTTTAGTCAAGGTAAATTGTGATTTCATTTCATTGTAGCTTCTCATCTTTCATATTTCCATATATAGATTACCAAGCATTTCAGCGAGTTAATTTTGATTCTTTGATTATACCCATTTCTTGCTTTATTATCTCTGTCAGGTTCATCTTTTCTTTTAGTATGTATCGTTCACTTTTATTTTAGGATGTTAAGATGCATATACTATTTAGTTGACAACTTTGGAAAATCTTGTTTTTCTAGATCTTCAACAATTATATGCATCTTAAAATGCTTTTATTTGCATTATGAATGCATGGACTGTGAAATATTAACTTGTCAATATAGAGTTTTGAAATCACTAATCCCATGTCTCGTCGAATATGTGGAATAAGAAGGTGCTGGCATTCTCACTACCTTGTCTAGTGAAGCAGTCTAGATCTCAAGTCGCAAGAATGCATGATTGAAAGTTCCTTCGGTAAGATAGATCACAGTGATACTAATTGTAAGTGTCATGGCTTATTACTAATGAGACCTGCATTCAGCTGTAACAGCATTGGGCCTTTGCGTTGCAAGGGTTTGCATCGCAAGAATGCATGATTGAAAGTTCCTTCGGTAAGATAGATCGCAGTGATACTGATTGTAAGAGTACTGACTTATTACTTATTAGACCTTGTGCATTCAGCTGTAACAGCATTGGGCCTTTGCGTTGCAACTTGCAAGGGTAATGCAGCAAATCAATTGCTTTATTGTTTTCAGTTCTGTAGTTTTTTCATAACTCTCTTCATACCTAGCTTTTTGCGGCCTAAGTTATCTGCACAGATCTTGGCGTTGTTGCTCAATGCTGAATCGCTGATGCTGAGCTACTATAAAATTCCTGGGTCTGTTGGCACTTGCTTGACTACAGTTATGGCATTGCTATCCCTTGAGAAGTAATCACGTGTTCCTAATTTTCGGGAACTTTACAGACTTCAACAAAAGATTTGCATATGCCATTATTCTTATGCTAATGTGTGTCATTGATCATTGGTTGTCTCCATTTAATTTGTTAATTATGTGGAACTTTGTCTCAGACTTCTATATCAGTAATCGGGATTCGCCCTATGATGGTTTCGAGGCCGTAGGCCATTTGCTTTTGAACCATCTTGCTTGCCACATCTCAGCTTTTATTGACCTGTTTCTTTTCTCAATGGTGTTGGAAGATGCAAATATCCTACATCTGTGGATACAATGTGTAAGCAGTCATCTCAGAGCTTTTGATTTGATTTTCGGTTTTAGCTTTAGAACTTGGAAATGTTTTATTAAGTAACTCCAACATGAACGTGGAACTTCTTCCTAACCTTGCCTTTTAGCAATTGATGCATCATCCATCTCACCAGAGATGTTTCGGCATTATGAGTTCTTTCTGCTATGATTCATAATTGTTATCACTTGTTAGCTATTGTCATAAAGGATATGGATGTATTTGTGGCATTGCAACTCATTGCAGTTTTTAGCAATCAGTAGACAGTCATTTAATTTTCTTCATATTTGCACATCTACTGCTGATTTCCGCTTAATTAACTAACATTGTTTGTTTATATTATGATATTATCTTCCATTTTCATGGGGAAATTCCGAACTAATATTGTTAGTAGCAAGTCCTGCAGATGTTTATGCAAGCCTTAGTGAAAGTGATTATGCCCGAGCTAGGTGATGGTGCACACCGATCTTTTGTTTGTTGTTGATTCAGCAAAGCAAGGTTCTTATTTATTTGCACGTGTTTAAACCATTTTGTGTTTAATTTATCTTAACAGATTTGCCTAGCGGCTGAAATCGTGGAGCTTGTCATCTTTTGTGAAATCTGCTCTCGACTGAGTTTGAAGTGAGGCGCGTATCTCTTGGGATTGAATTTGGAGATGATGAAGCAAGATGCAGTGCAATCAGAAGATGTGTTTTCGACTGGTTACATGAATGGTTGCCTCACTACAAAAAAATCGCAAATCAGAAACGGAATTTTCCGTTTCTGATTTGCGAAATTTCCGTCTCTGAATTAAATCAGAAACGGAACAGAGACGGAACGCGTTCCGTCTCTGAAAACGTCGTCGCTGATACGATCAGAAACGGAAAATGGATTCCGTTTCTGATTAGAGACGAATAGAGATTTTAAAATATCCGTTTCTGATTAGAGACGGAATTTGAGACGGAAATTAGAAACGGAACAGAGACGGAACAGAAATGGATTTTATTTCGAAATGGTACATTTGTAATTGCATTCCGTCTCTGATTCCGTTGCTGATTAGCAACGGAATCAGAGACGGAATTAATAAATTTATGAATTCCGTGTCTGATTCCGTTTCTAATCAGCAACGGAATCGAGACGGAATCAGAGACGGAATGCAAAGAGTCCGTCTCTGATTCCGTCTCTAATTAGAAACGGAATCAGAGACGGATTATTCCGTTTCTGATTCCGTCTCTGATTCCGTTGCTAATTAGAGACGGAATCAGAGACGGAATTAATATTTCCGTCTCGATCCGTTTGTGATTGATAAAAATATTTACGGAAAATTAGAGACGGAATAGCAACGGAAAATTTGAATTCGTTGCTAATCCGTCTCTAATTTTCTCGTTTTGTTTAAATATGGCACGGATACATAAGCCAATCGATTCTCCAACCTAAAAAATCAAAATACAACCCGATATGACATACTCCATCGCTTTGCACCCCTCCATCAACTCCTTTAGGGTGCTAACATCCCCCAAAGAAGCCAAATTGCGCATCCATACATCAAAAATATATATCAACAAAAATTCAAAAGAGAAGGAAAAAATGTGAAACTCAAAATTAGCCCAAAAATTTATATATCCACCGAAAGTTGTAATGTATTACAAAAGCTCCATAAATTTGGAAGTATACACAAAAACGAACCACACCTATCGTTCAACAACAAAAAAAAAAAAGAACACTCACAAAAGGTCCAAAATTTGGAAGTATACACAAAAAGGACTTCATTTAATAAGTAAAACGCAGCTTTGAAGCATTTACGAATCTCCATCTCGAGGGCAACAACCAAAGTGAGTATGCACTGAAAGAAGTAGGCAAAGGAGAGATTAATTAGTTTCAGGTCCCTGCAGTTAGCGCGCTAATTCCAGTATTAGCGCGCTAATTAGCCACTGCCAGATATTTTTCACTTTTGGAAATCAAGCTTTAAATTTGTAATTTTCGATTTCCTGGCTTCCTAACACGGCTATAAACGGTCATATGGGAATTTCCTATCATGATAAAACCACCACAAACTTGGTTTTAACATAAGGAAGACAAAACACATTCAAAACTGCAAGATCTACAAAGAGAAGAATGGCATAAGTGCAAGAATGCTAAAAGGGAAAAGAGGAAAGTTAAGCACAAACCTATCATGTAAGTATGATTCTAGAACTCATCCTCTCACCCAATCTAAACTCTTGTGTGCTCCAAAGGCGACAAGCCATGTGTTCCTACTCAAAAATAAAAAAAAACAACCAAATGGGATTCAAGAAAAGCATTGAAGAACATAAAAAAACCATACAATGTTGAATAAGAATGCTTCCAAAAAAAAAACATGATCATCAAGCAAATGCGATCCACAGATCGAAGTTGGTGTCAATGTTGCTATTTTCCTACGCATAGGAGATGGCGAACAATGTTTCTATAAGATGGACCTATCATGTAAGTTGAGTTGTAAAACATGTATAACATGTTTTATAAGGGATGGTTACGTCTGGCCGAGTTTAAGGGTCGCTAACACAAAGGGATAAATTAATTAGTTTGAGGTCCTCGCGGTTAGCGCGCTAATTCGAGTATTAGCGCGCTAATTAGCCACTTGCCAGGGATTTTTGACTTTTGGAAATCAAGCTTTCAATTTGAATTTTTGATTTCCTGGATTCCTAGAACGGCTATAACCGGTCATATTGGAATTCCTATCACTATAAAACCACCAATAACTTGGTTTTAACATAAGGAAGAAGAAACACATACCCACCATTCAAGATCTACCAAAAGAAGAAATTTGATTTTTTAGAAGGAGCAATAGGAGATCACTATAAAACCACCAAAAACTTGGTTTTAACTATAATATACTAGTGTTTGAAACAAAGTAAACCACCAACAATAAACTCATTCAAGTAACTTAAAAAGTCTACACGACAAACTATTGAAAGGAAGTGATTCATCGCTAATTAAAATAGAATAGCCAAGAGAAGATTCACCTCGATAAGCACCTAAGCCACTTGCCCCTAAGCCTCCATAACCCCCACCAAGCTCACCGCCTCCACTATACCCACCACGCCTACCTCCGACACACTGGAGTCCTATAAGGACCAAAATCACCACCACCAAAAAAAGAATGAGTTTAACATGCAAATGAAACAAATCGTCTACAACATGCTCATCGTCAAAAGCAATGAACCCATTCCCTCGAGAACGATAGGAAAAACTAAAACCCGCCTTTCCGAAAACAGGGAAAAATAAAAGTAAAGGAACTTCATCATCGGAACCTTCTACTACATCGAGCTTCAACAAACCCGCCTTTCGACGCCCGATTGATGCATAAGTTATCATGGATTTTATTTTTAATACATTATCCTCCCCAAAATAAATTTTTTTACCTCAGTTTAAGTAAAATATACTATAAGTAGCGAATGTTAGCGAGAATTAATCCATGGGAGAAGAAAACATCTTGTTTGTTGTGTGCAAATCTTATGCGGTTGCGGGTTCTCTCGAGTGCTATGATGAAGAAAGTGGTAGAATCGACGAGGGAGCAACATCTTCATGCCATAGCAAATGAATTTGGGAAATCGATAAAGGGTTCTTTTCCGGTCATCTGTGTTGAGAACATGTAGGCTATTCTTCTTCTACGGAGCCATAATAGAAGAAGAAGAGCCTACATGTGTCGAACACTGATGACCGAAAAACGACCCTTTATCGACTTCCCAAATTCATTTGCTATTGCATGAAGATGTCGCTCCCTGTCGATTCTACCACTTTCTTCATCATAGCACTCGAGAGAACCTGCAACGGCATAAGATTTGCACACAACAGCCAGCATGTTTTCTTCTCCCATGGATTAATTCTGCTAACATTCGCTACTTATAGTATATTTTACTTCAAAACAAAAAAAAGAATTGGGGGAGCAAAAGCGAAAAAAATAAAATCCACGATAATATATGGAACATCGACCTAAAAATGCACAAAAAGAAGTGTGAATCATAAAGTAATTCGATGAATTTCTAAAGTTGTCTACACTATAAAACTTTTAATCTAAGCATTTGAAACAAACAACAAGTGAAGTACCTATGTATCACCAACCCGCTCATCTCTCGAGAGCCACGCTTACGTCTCACGCCCAACATTGTCCCCTTGTTGGGGTGGATCGACCGGATCTATTTGCGGCGCGTATTCTGGCCGGTCATGAGGTGGCGGTGGTGGTGGCGGTGGTGGTGGTTGGTGCTCAGCTAGGTCTATTTCGTCCATGTCCATCCCAAGACGCCGTTGCATGAAGTGCATAACCTTTCGTAGTTGCTCCGCAACGACATCGAACTCTGCCCGCGGCACCACATCCGGCGTCTGCGACGTGCTAGCACCAGGGAGTTCCGTATCTCCTCTTCTTTCTCCCTACGGACCCGAGTCCGTAGACACGTCCTTTGGAAGACTCACCCGCCACATTGAGGTACACCGCCTCATCATCCACCGATTGCTCCGGTGTAGCCTGGGTCAGCTCCTGACGTCTGCTCTGGAGCCTTTCCTGCATATATGCACAACAAACAAAGTACATGATATGGGGTAAGTGATAGACTTAATAATATTTTACATTTCATTTCTATACTTACATAGAACCGCTCTGATCTAGTATCGATGAATGTCGTCCTGTCGTGATTAACGGTGTGGAGATGCAAGTACAAATCATTCACCGACGGTGGCGTCTCGGATGAATCAGCCTGCGTGCAGGACCAAGCATAGTGAACAAGAGTATAAATGTACAAAATATCCTAGATGTTAATAAATACTAACCAATCTTTCTTGGGTAGTCGCAAATGACACGGAACCACCACCGTGCTTCGAGGGTCCAGTCCCCAGGGGCCTTCGACCTCGGTGTTCCTATTCTCCGTCGCTTGCCTAGACCTAGCTGGAAGTCCTCGCTCTCCCGATCTTGCAAGTATCTCCTCCATGCCTCATCTCGTAACATAAACCGGTTTGCACCCGATTCTTCTTCAACTTGTGCATCAACGCGGTGTACCTTGTGCTCGCAAGATCGTCGTACGCCGCTCGCACGAGATCCTCGGGAAGCGCATCATCCCATCTAAAAAATATCTACAAATTGGCGATTGCTATTGTTAGCACTTATTTGAGAAAATAGTATAAATCATAAGGCACATGGTAGTTTTGTTTACCTTCCATTGTCGCCGATTGGTCTTTATGATGAGGCGGTGCAGACTTCCAACAATACCCTTCAGGAATCATCCATCGTTTAAAAACTTTTGTCATCCTCCGTGCACAAAAGTGCGAAGGATGCAACTCCTGTGTTTCATGAACATGCATATCACCTTAACTACTTATTCAATATTTGACATCCATATTGAAATTGACATATAAAAGTTAAACGCAAACTTACGTATCATTGGCAATCAGAGTGATAGGGATCCCCTGCACGCGCGAGGGGCCTCCATCCCTGGCCTCGAGGTGGCGCGGAGGGCTGTCACCTCCAACCACTGCTCTTACGTCTTCTGTCGGGATCTTTGCCGGTGATCTTGTGGTGGGGTGCGAGCCTCGTGGGTAAAGGAGTCATTGATGTCGGAGAAGGTGTGGGGAAGTGTGTAGTAGGCATAGTCCTTGATGACGAAGAAGATGGTACGACGACCCCGACGGTATGGAAGGGGAAGGTGACGCCGCGGCTGTATCGTGCTCGAGAGACCGAGAAGTCGGAATCGATGATGGAGGTATCGAACCACGACCTCCACCGCCACGATGGCCTCCTAATGGCAAACCTCGACATCCCCTACGACCACGTCCGGCCATGATACCTAATTAACAATATTCACGAGTAAAACATCATAAAATAAGGGCATAAGAAAAAAAAAGAAGAAATTCGGTCTATATTATTGGACTTAATAAGAACAAAATCCATGCAAATAAAAGTAACTACATTATTGGTCGTTGACATATCATATACAAACTTTATTCGCTATCATCCGTTTCAAATTCACTCTCATGAGTAGAAGGTGATGATTCTTCTTCGATTCATCTCCACTATAAACTTCATCGCTTGGACCCGCTTCAACAATAAATCGAGTCCCATCGGAACATCCAGATTGTTGATATCGGCGTCGCATCATCGACTACGCACGTGGTGGGCATCCCATCTTGGAAAGCAATCTCTGCCAGAGCCCTGGTCATTATCGTCTTTGCTAGTTTCCTCGTCGGCCAATTTTGGCCGACAAAGAACAAAAACTGCTAGCCATTCTTGTCGATCGTTCCGCATAGAAGGGTACGAAAGGTAGTAGACTTGAGTGGCTTGCATTGCCGCATACAAATGGCTCGTAGTTGTTATATCGTCGACTTCGTTGAACCTCTACCAATTGAAGTGTTGGGTGAGTCCTCACACCATGATTCGGTGTAGGGTCATACCATTCGCACTTAAACAAGACCACATGTTTGAGGCCGGTATACTCAATCTCCACAACCTCTTGCAGGTACTCCATAATAGTTATGGGAAACATCGAGCGTAGTTTGAACCCTTCACCAAAACACCGCTTTCTGCGTCGATCTATTAACGTCAAATGTTGCGGAGTGGAACTTATACCCATTAACAAGGTAACCAGGGTAGACAGTACATGATCGACTAGGACCAACGAGAAAGATCAACGAGCGTCTCGTCAACTATAGAATTCGAGCCTATTCGACAAAATTAGAGATGCAATATGACACATTAGTTATGGGAGAAACATTTGAATCTATAACGTACAAAAGTAATGCCCTTACATATGTTTGAAACCAAATGGGGAAGTTGTGCTCTAGACTACTATCAACTTGCGACTCCCCCATTGCTTGAGTGATTTCATCGACGAATATCCTAGAAGAAACGAACGTGTAAGTCGGATGTATTAATAATGTATGAACAATGAATGTACTTGCATTAATGAAAGAAATTGATGGACATACTTGAACGTAAGGAGCGATCTCTGGACAATTGAGCGGTATGTACGAATGAGCGGCATTATACTCTGCTCTTTCGTTAAGTACCGCTCCTTCGACTTGCCCATGGGTCGACCGGGATAAGTGAAAATTGAGAAATTGCCAACGAAGTTCGGTGTGGGCCCGATACATCGTCGTTACGTGGCACTTTGTCATGCAACGTAAAGACGTGATCTTCGAAGTAGTAAGAACAAAAGGATGTGACCTCTTCGACCAAATAAGCATTACACATGGAGCCCTCAACCTTCGCTTTGTTTCGCACATTGTTCTTCAAATGTTTAAGGTACCTATATGAATGTTATAGGAAATGTTGATATAAAACCTATTGAATGGGAAAATAATATCAAGGGCTCAAGATAGTACCTCTCAAATGGATACATCCATCGAAATTGAACGGGACCGACGGACGGGCCTCGTAGGCCAAGTGGATTGGTAGGTGTTCCATAGAGTCAAATAAGCTTGGAGGGAAAAATTTTTCCAACTTGCAAATGATTTTTGGAATTTCAGACTCTAAGACCTCCATATCTTGGATACTTACACATTTCGCGTTAGGGACCGGAAAAATAGGCTTAATTCGCTAATTGCAACCCAAACCGGGTTTGGGAGAAGTTCTCTGAATGCAATTGGTATCAACCGTTGCATGAATATATGACAATCATGGCTCTTCATGCCGAACATTCGCAGTTTCTTTGGATCTACACATCGACCAAGATTCGATGCGTAACCATCAGGAAAACGCAACTTTTCAACCCACTCGCACAATTTTTGTCTTCTTGATGTATCAAGAGCATAGCACCCAAGGACGTAAGTATTTGTCGCCGAATCAATGTGTTGAGAAGGTCGGTGACAATATTCACGAATATCTTGCCTCGATTTTGCATTGTCCTTACTCTTGCCCTACACACATAATAGTGTTGAAAATGTTGTCAAAAACATTTTTCTCGATGTGCATGACATCTAAGTTGTGGCGGATCAAGTTTGTCTTCCAATACGGCAAGTCCCAGAATATGCACTTCTTCCTCCATCCCGAATTCTTAGCTATCCGCCCATTCACAGATTCGGCGCCGATTTACTGTCACCTTCATCAAGCTAAACGATTCAATTTCGCCAAAATTTCTTCACCAGAGACCGCAAAGCGGGCGGATCATCGATTATGACCATTTTGCCTCTAATGAAATTTTTTTGTCTTTCCTTAATGGTGATGACTTCTCCAAGAAACGACGATGACAGATCAAACCACGATGTCTTACCTCCATTTCGCAATTGAAATGCATTTGTATCCTCCATACAATATGGACAAGCGTACTTACCGTGTGTGCTCCAACCGGACAACATGCTATATGCGGGGAAATCACTAACGATCCATAAAAGGGCAACTCGCATGACAAAATTTGTCTTGGTGGAAACGTCGTATGTAACCACCCCAATGTTCCATAAATCTTGCAACTCTTTCACAAGCGGTGAAGGAACACGTCGATTTTCTCGCTTTGGGCTGGTCGGTCCGGAACGATAACCGTTAAGAACATAAACTCAGATTTCATGCACATCGACGGTGGAAGGTTGTAAGGAGTCAAAATCACGGGCCACGAAGAGTACGATTTCCGGAAATCCCAAATACTTGAAAACCATCGGTGCACAATCCTAAACGAACATTCCGAACCTCGGCGGCAAAGTCTTTATTGACGTCATTAAAATGTCTCCAAGCAATCGAATCGAAACAGTGTTGCATAACATCTTCAGCGATGAATGATCTCCATGCCATCGCATATGTTTTGCGGTTGACTCAAACGCATACAATCGTTGCAACCGAGGGCCCAAAGGGAAGTAGTACATTCTTTTGCAAGGGCGGTTTTTTGTGTTCCGACCACGACCTCGTCGATGTGCAACGTATCGTGATTTCCCACAAAATTTACATGACGTCAACTCAGAGTCCACTCCCCAATAAATCATACATTGGTCCTCACAACAATCTATTTTCTCAACAGGTAGACCTAGACCTCGCATTAGTCTTTTAGTGGCATAAAAATTCTCAACCATTGAGTTGTCATTTGGCAAACAATCCTTCATGAGTTTAATGATTTCATTATACCCTCGTTCAGATATATGATGTTCAGACTTGATCGCAAGTAATCTTGCCATTGCGGACAACGTTGTCATGGTTTCGCAACCAGGCCACAATTGTTCCCTACTTGCATCAATCATGTCATATAGTTGGCGTGCTTGGGGGTTTGGTGATTCTTCCACGACATTCCAATTGAAACTTGGACCTGCCACGTTGTGTAGCATCTCGCGGTAAGGTGTCGGATCGTAGCCTCGAACATCAGCATCATCAATATGGCAATCCATTACGTGAAAATTTTGCGGCCCTTCATCTCCGTTCTCACCATGTTCGTACCAACTGTGATATCCCCGGACAAATCCATACCTACATAGGTGGTGCTCAACCGTTTCGACGTCCGTGCGGAACAAGTCGACATTTCTTAAAATTGCACGGACATCTAATCTTCCGTTCACTTTGGTATGTAGGACAATGTTGTTTTGCAAATGATATAAATTCTTTAACCTTCGCCGCGAATTCAATTCGAACATAACCGTTGTCGAGCGGTTGTACATCCATCTCTGTTTGTAAACGACATTCCTAGTCGAACGTAACCCTTGTCGAGCCGGTTGTCTATTCAAGTAATGAAATAATAATGATTAAGATGATAAGAAGCCTCCAAAATGGAGAATATTGTAAATCGGAAATGCGATCTACACCATCTAAAGAGAACAAATTGATAGCTAAGTGAAAGAACGAGGTTCGCACATTAATGAGTCATCACAATCTAAAGAGAAGGAATTGATTGAGTTATGTTGTTTATGTAAGAAGCTTGGGCATTATCAAAAGGATTGTTGTAAATGACTCATAATAAACATGTATAACATGTTTTATAAGGGTTGGTTAGGCCCTGAACGAGTTTAAGGGTCGCTAACACAAAGGGAGAAAAAACTTTTTTTTGAGTTCCCTGCGGTTAGCGCGCTAATTCCAAAGATTAGCGCTAATTAGCCACTTGCGAGATATTTTTGACTTTTGGAAATCAAGCTTCACATTTGAATTTTTGATTTCCTGGATTCCTAACACGGCTATAAACGGTCATATTGGAAATCCTATCATGAGAAAACCACCACAAACTTGGTTGTAACATAAGGGAGAAGAAACACATTTCAAAATTCAAGATCTATAAAGAGAAGAAATTTGATTTTTTAGAAGGAGCAATAGGAGATCTTTGTGGTTGTTGTTAAGTCCTCAAATCCAAAGACCTTTGAGGCTTTCAAAGGAATATAAGAGTCTACACCATCTAAAGAGAACAAATTGATAGCTAAGTGAAAGAACGAGGTTCCCACATTAAACTCATGAATAGAGAATAAATTGACAAAGTTAGGAAGTCATTAATGAGTCATCACAATCTAAAGAGAAGGAATTGATTGAGTTATGTTCTTTATGTAAGAAGCTTGGGCATTATCAAAAGGATTGTTGTAAATGACTCATAATAAACATGTATAACATGTTTTATAAGGGTTGGTTAGGCCCTGGACGAGTTTAAGGGTCACTAACACAAAGGGAGAAAAAACTTTTTTGAGTTCCCTGCGGTTAGCGCGCTAATTCCAAGATTAGCGCGCTAATTACCCTCTCGCGAGATATTTTTGACTTTTGGAAATCAAGCTTCACATTTGAATTTTTGATTTCCTGGATTCCTAACACGGCTATAAACGGTCATATTGGAAATCCTATCATGATAAAACCACCACAAACTTGGTTGTAACATAAGGGAGAAGAAACACATTTCAAAATTCAAGATCTACAAAGAGAAGAAATTTGATTTTTTAGAAGGAGCAATAGGAAATCCTATCATGATAAATCCTATCATGATAAAACCACCTCAACTTTGCAATGCTAACAAGTATTACGACTTTAATATTCCTGGATGCCGCATATAATGTACGTAGGAACACCTAACACCCCAAATATTTATTCATAGATGGAAATTTATGAAGTCTCGCATGGTTAATTTAAATTGGAAAGTCTTTCAAGATAAAATAGCTTCTTGCCTTCAACTCCGATGTTTACTAGAAAATCATCCATCAAATGAACCATAGCGGAAACTTAAATAATTCTCATGTCACCCGACGGATTATTCCATAAATTTGCGAAATTAGATAAACAAGGGGACTAGAACGCCAACCTCGACAGACGCAAATTTTTCGCAATATAACAACAAGCGATTCGATACTTCCTCAAAACCGACAAAAGGTGAATGATCTCTATGAAAGCTCAAGAGCTCTTGATCATGAGTGTTGCCTGCATTATAATGAACATTAAAAAACAAATAAGAAATGAAGATTGTAGTAAGACTCCAAAACAAAAAATTCCTTGCTAACCGATCCGAATCGAGACCGAGAGAGAGCGAGAGATCTCGGCGATGACGGAGAGCCGGCGCGACGAGACGGAGAGACCGAGAGAGACGGCAAGACCCGAGAGACGGAGAGCACCAGAGACCAGACGGCGAAACGAAGACCACCGGGAACAGACGTCCAGAGCAGAGCACCAGAGCGACCAGCTCGCACGACCGGACGGAGAGACGAGACGATCGAACGGGATGGACGTCTGGGGACGAGACGATCGACCGGCGCGACGAGACGGAGAGACGGATTTAGGTTTTTGGGGTTTTTTCGTGGGAATGATTTGGGGATTTGGTGTTTTGTTGCGGGGGGGGGGGTGGGGTGCGGGAAGGAGAAGACGCTGCCAGGATCGGACAAAATACAAATCTCGAGGAATGATGAACGGCCATAAGAAATGAAGAATTTGGCGGGAATGGTGGCGCCAATTTTCAGAGACGGAATTTAATTCCGTCTCTAATTCCGTCTCTAATTTCGTCTCGATCCGTCTCAAATCCGTATCGAATATTTCCCTGTCGGTTAAAGTCGCTAATCGTTACATTTAGAAACGGAACTTATTCCGTTTCTAATTCTGTTTCTGATTTAGAAACGGAAATAAGTTCCGTTTCTAATTCCGTTGCTGATTTGCTGTTTTTTTGTAGTGCCTGCCTTGTGAAAATTTAGAAGTCTTTGCTAGAGGAAAATGATTGATTCATATACTAGTATATGTTGGAGTCCTCGAGATTGTGCATCTCGATGTCTATCAAAGCTACATTAATGGTCTGGTTCATTCCGTCTTCTTGGAAGTCTGTCTGAGTTCCACAAGAATGGATCTTGTTATCCTTCCTGAAATCTGCGTGCTTTCTCAACAATGGATCTTGGAGACGATGAAGCGGAGCTGCGAATTATTAGAGATGTGTTCTCTGCAGATCACATGAAAGGTTGCTCGTCTGGTAGACCAAGCACTATAGTTTTTACTAAAGTTATCATAGATGCGTTTTACGCTGGCTAATCCTACCCGTTCAAAAGAAAATCTGATTGCCATAATTTCGCTTTAAACTGCGACTTGTAATTTCGGAACAGTGTGACAATCAATGATCATTCTCTAATGAACATCTAGGACACCAGTAGTAAGTTCAACCCAACAAGACTTCTAACAAGAGAAAAGATAAAACTTGCCCCCAACAGTAGTAATCAATGCAAATCAATGCACAATTATTGGTCCTAAGTGTTTGGAACTATTGTGAATAGATAAAAGCTGTAACGACTAAAATGCATATCAAGATGAGAAACCATGAACAAAAATTATAATTTACAAATTTAAAACAAAATATATAATTTACCCCAAAGTAAACAAGCTAAAAAGTATAAAAAAAAAGAAAAAAAAAAAAAAAAAAGAAATCAAGTGCCATTTTCGAATTTTCGTTTCCTTCTCTTGTTTGGCACTAACCTACTTTACTGTATGAGATTATGCCTAATAATTTCATAAGATACACTCCCTCTTACAAAAAATATGCTTCAAAAAGTTGCAAGATAAAAACATATAATCTCTTGGAGGCCTAAATGAAAAACAGATTAATGATCGCATTAAGGCAATAGTTGGTACACGATCATAAGAAAAATAAGTGTCGAGTTATGTGCACCCCAATCATCACTCGGGGCACCCCATTTACAAGGGCACCCAAGAAAATTGTCAGGGCACCCCTAATTTTGATCAAAATACCCCTGGATGTAACTGTTGGGCACCCCAGTTCGATTGAACTAAAAGGTTTGGAAACTCTTAGCATTCCCACATTTTCATTGTGATTTAGAGTCCCCGTCTTCAAATTTTTGAAGCCTTATGCCACAGATTTGTTCGAGCGGTCCATCTAGCGAGTTGTGTGGATGTTAATTAGGTAGTGGAAGTGCTTGGCGTTGCTAGGGTTCGTGGGCGAGTTTAGATTTGGGGATTGTATGTAATCGAGAGGCAAACTGAGGTATGTATGTGTTGTAGTTCTTTTTTACCTTGATTAGGTTCATTATTCTTATTGGTTGCCATCAAAATGTGAGAAAGAAAGGTTTTTTCCGAATCTCGTGGTCCTCGGCCACACAACACCATGAGTTTTTATGTAGTCTCGACAATACTGTGTTGAGACTAAAACCTTTGTCACGAACAAAATGTGACCGAAACAATTCAAGTAAGCATCGTTTAGCATCCACCAAGACTTTCTGAAGTGGTCTCAGTGAGCCATTACCGAGGGCATTATCCGTATTAAATGTGTATTGTTATGGTCTTGGAACCTTCTGTAACGGCCCGAAAATTTGACTTGTGCCACGTGTCAGGTCAGGGTCGTTTGTGGGATCCACTCGTCGAAATGCGTATGTCCAAATTTCGGGTGGAGACTCGATGTAAGGTGTAATATCCAATTTGAGATTAAAATGCTAATTGTTGAGTTGTTTTACGACTTGGTATACGCGGGGAATTCGGTGAGCCGAAACACGAACGAGGACGCGCCTCGAGTCGCGTGCCGATGTGGGACCGAGATAGTGGCTTAATGTGGATATATTGGCTATAGTGGTTTTAATGTGGTCACATTAAAATCATATACATTAGATACGCCTCGTGATGCGAGTGGCGCGAGTATCGAGATTTGTGAAATGAGGCGGGTTGGTGCCTCGAGATGCGCGGCTGCTCAATTTATAAGGGAAGCATTACAAAAAATATGTTTTTGACGTGCCTCGAGTTTCGCGCCGCACGGATCTCGAGGACACAAGTTTACTTAATAAGGAAGAAATAAAAATAAATAAAATAAATATATATATATATATATAGATAAAGTGGTTTTTATCCACACATTCAAAACAAAAATAGTGAAAGATAACAGTGGCAAAGAGGAAAAAACGAGCCAAGAGAAAACAATGAAGGAGAAGGAAAGAAGAAGAAGAGACCGGGAGAGAAAGAGAGATCGGGAGAGAGAGACCAATGGCTCGAATGTGAGTTTTCGTTGTTGATGTGTGGCTTGTTGTTGTTGTGTCGGTTGTTGTTGGTGTTTGGGTGGCGAACTCGGACGAACTGCCATGGCAGTTCGTCCGAGCTCGAGAAGGGCAGGGGAGTAGTCTCCCCTGCATGCGAACTCCACCTGGGGTTGGGGATGGAAGCCCAACCCCAACGAAAAAGAAAAAAAAAATTTGCGAACCAGAGCACGAAAGGAAGAAATGACCCATGCGAGTCGGAGTCGGGCCGACCCGACCCGAGGAGGCCGGGTTGGGCCGACCCCGGGTCCGCTTGGACCGGCTCGGGTCAATCCGAACCCTCCCCATAGAATGATAATTTAAATTTAAATTAAATTAAATTGATTTCTTTATAAAAATAAATTACAGAAAATAGATTAAAATAGATAAAGAATTATGAAAAATTCAGAAAATTCTCGAAAAATATGAAAAATTTAGGGAAAGCTAGAACATGAGTTCGAGGCTTTTTCGGGCATTCTGCACCCCGGTATAATTCGAAAAGGGGTGTTAAAACTCAAATTGTCTTTGAAAATAAAATGACAAATCTATGAGTCCATAGTATAATTGCACGTAATGCGACCCTAAAACTGTAAAATGGTATAAATGGACATCAGGGGCTTATGATGCTATAGTCAGGTGTCGGGTGCGCATATCGAGGCGTGAGCAGAACGATTTGTGATTTCTCTAGGTAAGTAAACCAGTGAAGAACTTTACAGTAATTTCATTGCCTTGATATTGTTGTTCATTGCTTTGATATTGTTATTCATTGCTTGGATATTATCCTTGAAAGTGCTATTGTGTGGAGTGGTCCATTGGCTATTGTTCACTGCTTTGTGATAGCTATCTTTGAAATTGTTGTCGGTTGAGTGGTCCATTGACAAGTGAGTCATGATTACTTGTTATCTGCGATATGAAAGGGTTAGGGCTGGGAGACAGGGGTCTCGTCCTAAACCCGATGTCTTTCCTGGTCGTCCGTCGATATCTCCCAATTGAGTGTACGTTGGGGGCTCTTATCCGGGTCCGTGGATGTTCCATAGTCGCACGGGCTAGGGCTGGGAGGCAGGTGTCTCGTCCTAGAGCCGGGTCTGTGGATGTCTCATAGTCGCAAGGGTTAGTGGGCTGGGAGGCTGGGGCCTCGTCCTAAACTCGAGTCTGGTGGGCTTTTGCCGCGACTCAACGACCTTTTGGTCGGGACTCCTTGTTATTTGGCATCACTCATCGATTGATTTATTACAGTCTTTTATATTCATGCGTTACTTGCTCATTTCTTTCTAATTGCATGAATTCAATTGTTTTAGTTATGTTTTGAAATGTTGTATATGTCCTACTGGATTTACTTACCTGGGCTCGTCAATTTTGGGTTTGACCTAGTGCAGAGTCGCAGACGAGTAGCATAGGGAAAGCTCCATTGCTAGGTGAATTTTTGTATATCATGCATTACTCTCCTCCGATGATAACATATTTACTGGGTTCCACAATTAGGTTGCCTAACTTTTTGACATTTCGGTTGAGTTATTTATTTGTAGTAATTGCTTCCGCTAAATTGTAAAACTTGAAAAATATTAATAACTCAACTTAAAATTGTGACTTTACGTATAATGATGGATTGGAAGGTTGACTACGCTGCGTTGACTTTGCGAGACTGGCTCGGGGGTCCACGTGGGCTTAGGCCGGGCGGGGCCCAATTTGTGAAAAAGTGGGGTCGTCACACCTTCAATCCGAGACAACCTAATACGTCTCGGTTATTTCACACTGAGACCTTAACATTGGTCTCGGTTGCAGTTCACCGAGACATAGTTTTTGTTCTTGGACCTGCTTGGCCGAGACATTGTGTTTTTTTTTTTTTTTTTAATATCAATCAAATGTACTTAACATCCATTTTTTAATCAGATATGGGTAGAGGGAAAGCAGTAGTATCGAGGCAGGACGTAAATGGTGAGCCAACGAGAGCACAATGTCGGGCGGAGCCAATGACGACATCTACTAGTCCTTTAGCCCTGCTGACCGTAGCAAGAGGATGGTATAGACTGCTTCTTATCGAAAGGAGAATCAATAAGCTACTCAGACTACGGGTGTATGTACACACCCATCTTCGAGGGATGCGGTGGAGGTCGAGGCATCTAATGTCCCCATAGGGAGCAGGAGTAGTAGTGAGGTAGAAATCACTACATCCCAAAGGTAAGCTAGTGGTGGTGGCGGTCGGAATGCTATAGAGCCCGAGCATAACCTATGTGCTCCATTCCCCGGTTGTCCCATTAACGGGTCTTTGCTGAAGAGCTACAAGGATCATGTTGCGGCATCAATTTGGGATGGTGATGTATGTCCTCGGTGTTTACTTTCATTTGATTTTGCAATAATTCTCTCTATTCATATACAATAATGTATTTACTAATAACTTGTTTTTTGTTGCAGTGTCGCTCTTGTTGCTTAAGTGCATAAACCATGGGGCCCAAATAGCTAAGTGGAATATGTAGTCTTGCCACCCCGACACCCAGGCACTACAGAGATTCATTCAGAGGTCTGGATTGGCTCCACTCATAGACCGCTCCTATAGGAAGGGAAATAAGGAGGTCATCTCAGCATTTATGGAACGATGGCATCCAGAGACTAATACATTTCACCTACCCTTTGGTGAAATGTCCATCATGCTCGAGGATGTTAGCATTCTTTTGAACATCCCCGTGGTTGGCAAGGTGGTAGCGGTGTAGAATTTCGGTCGATACACAGAGGAGTCTCTCAAATCATTACTCGAGCCCGATACTTGAACCAGGCCTAAATAACGGCTTAAATATGCATAATTCAACTTGCAGAATAATCATAAAGAGAATATGGAAATAAAAATTGTGGAATAAAATATAAAACAAATCCATATGTCTACCAAATAATTAATTGTAATTGGGTTTTCATTTTGTGCAACCATGTAGGGTCATCCAAAGGCTCCTAGATAACTCTACTACAAAGGAAATATTGTTCAAACTACCCGAAAAACCTATTTTAAAATATAACCCAAGTTTAATAGTTTCAAAAAGGAATATATATATATATATATAATACAAGGCACACATTAAGAGAGAAGGCTTCAAGCTATCGCCTCTCCCTTTTCTCGATCTAGCGCTGACGTAGATACCTAAGATGTAAGTGGGGTGAGCTAAAGAACCAACAGAACTCAATAAGAGAGCATACTCACTCAAACACTAAACATGCAAGTATTACCTATAAAGCGAAACAATTGTACACATGAAGTAGTAAACCGAATTGTAAAGCATTTAATGAAAAGCTATGAAGACGTGATTCTTGTTCGTAAAAAGGGGTATTGTAAACAAGTTTCAAGTCCATTATAATTTAAAGGTAGATTCATGATTGAATAAGCAAGAAAGTGAGCTTTCTTTTGAAAACACATCATGAAAGTGAATTCGCAATTTGTAAATAAATTCCATTTATTCATGCAACGGGGTCCAACAAGAGATTTACCTTAAGAAATAGTAATAAATATAAGTCATTGTTCAATTCAATGCATTCTAGCTAATGGTATGAATCTAGTGACCTAATTAAACATTCACACCCTTGAGGTGGTGTGAGCCAATGGTGGTCACAATGACCGTTGTGACCTCCATCTAGTTCCATCAAACCAACAGTAAGTGTTTCCAAGCCATCACCGATTGTGATCACTTGTGAACTTGATATTTCGTGGTGCAGACCACTCTCTTTTTGGTGGGATCATAACTACACCACTGCAATTCATGGCGTGAACCACTCTCCTTTGGTGGGCACACTCCCACACCACCGCTACTCGTGGTGCGGACCACTCTCTTTTGATGAGCATGCTGCCACATCACCGCTTTTGATCGAATAACACAAGTGTTCATATCACATGCATTCCATGGATAAGCATATTCATACTATTAACTAAATGCAACTCAATCCCAAGTCTTTCGATATAAATTTGATATTTCTATTTATCTAATATTCAAGCCATAATTAATGCATGAGTGAAGCTCCCCACTTACCTCGATTCCCCGAACTAAACTCTCTCGTTCGATCTCGCACGCTCGGGGCTCGATGTGAACCTTCTTGCGATTCTAGACAATTTATATAACAATCGCATTATTCGACGATTCGAAATCTAAAATTAATTATCTATTCAATTACTTCGGTAGGGCTCACTTGTGTGGTCGAGGGTGGGGGCCCGCTCCAACCCATTTGAAAATATATTATTTTATATTTATTTATAATATATATATATTATATTATTTTATTTTATTTTATTTTAATAATTTTTTTGAACCAACTAGGGGGTTTGGCCCCTGGTCTAATGTCCACAAACACCAAACAAATGTCCCCAATGCGTTAGGTAGGTATTTCGTCCTTGCCCGTCCGAACGCCTCGGGCTACCTGTGGTGGGGGATGTCCTCGACAGCGATGTGTGGGCCCTTTCTTCCGAGGACGTCGCCCCCGAAAATGGGGTTTTCTTTTATTATTTTTATATTTATACACAAACCCCAACATGTGTAAACCATTGAAAACTTTTAAAAAAAAAAAAAAAAAAAAAAAAATGCATGATGAATAAGATGAGGAGTGAGGCTTACCTTCTAGGTGATCTCTTTAAGTTAGCCAATTCCAACCGATACTAATTTCTCCTTTGTCTCAAATGTGTTGATTTTGAACAAAAGGAGCTAGAGTTTTCACTTTGATTTTTATATTAGGGTTAAATTAATTTAAGGTTTGAGAATTTACTAATTTGCCCATATGACAAGTTTATTTGGTTTTGGGTCATCATTACTTAATTAACTATACTTACATTTGGTCATTAGTATTTAGGGATGGATATACGAGCACTTCCCTTTCTAGCTCACATCGTTTAATGTGAAATATATCGACCACCTACACCCACGAGTTTCGAGGTGGATACAGAAGTATGAGACCGTAGCAAATATGGACAAGCTCAGTTCCATTCGCATGACCCTTGATAGGTTGCGGTCGAGTGAGGTGTGTGTTTGATTTGGTTCATTTTGGTATTCTAATTTATGAAGAGTATGTTTTAATGTTGTTGTTGACTTCATTGGTTTAGGTGACTTGGGATCTATACGCTGATGTCGGGCCCGACGGTGTCGTTCTACCTATTGCTTTCTTCTCTAGTACGCTAAGTACTTGGATGTGGTGAAGTTGTACCATCTGAAGAGGATCCTTCGGTAGCTTGGTCATATTCAAGGGATACCACCGGCTTCATTTCGCCATCTTGAAGTGAACCGCGGCCGCACTACATTAAAGTACTCGGTTAAGTACGGGTTTATACCCGAGAATTGAAAAAGGTGGCGTTCCCATTTACTTGCTTCTGAAGACCGAAGTGAGAAAGCGAGGTTTGACTTCATGGCCATACCAGAGTATCTACCATGGTTCCTTCAAGTCTCGCATCCTATCGTTGAGAACCCAAAAATTGGCGAAGGAGACGACGATATAGTAGCGGACCATGAGTTATTGTAGGTAAAATGCTCGCATTTAAGATTAAGTTATGACTCTTATATTATGCATTGTTTTTATTGACATTTTGGTTTTTTTTTACAGCGTAATCAATCTGCCTTAAACACCGCGTTGGCATGGATACACTTGTCGGCGGGAATGGCCAAGACGGAGGCGATGGAAAAAATGACGAATGATGTGGTAGACTATTTGACGGGTAGGTGTCTTAGCACTACTACCGCCGCCGCGACCACCACGACACTGATCGCACCTAATAGGGATTCCCAGCGTGACAGCACTACCACGCCAAGTTCGTCACAGCCACCCAAGTCACATTAGGGACAAAGATAGGAAGAAGGCCAAATTTGGTTAAGCTTTTTTAAACTTGTTTGATTTCGATGTGGTTTTTGTACAATTTGTTGTGGGATATTAATTCATTTTTGTGTTATTAGTTTATGTTCTTGTTAGATTTGTTATTGTTTGGCACAATTTTTACAAAATTAAGATGTTGGAATGGTGTTGTGCCCATTTTATTTGTTTAGTTTGTTGAAAAATGCAAGTTTATTGTGTCAATCATATTTCTGACAGAGTTTCAGTCAAGCAGGTCTGTGATTAATCAATACGTCTCGGTCATGTATTACCGAATGACGCTATAGTTGTTTCGGTTATATCCCACCGAAAGTGTCTATGTATTATACGTACTCAGGTTCTCGGAGATGCACAAACGAGATTTGTGCCAAATTACGGGACCTCATGGCCGACATTTGTCCTAACTTTCGGTCACTGCACACCATGTTGCCTTATAGCTTCATTTTGTCATTGATTTCGATCGTTTAGGATATCTTGCATTGCATACTTCTCGCCATGCAAAGACCTTATTATTGTACACTGTTAAGGCTATATGGTACTGGGATGCTCTGGCACCCCAATCTATTCGATTGAGGCACCACTGATTATTCCTCTTTAAGGGGATTCGACAACCTGTGAATGTTGATTTTTTTACTGTCTCGGTATTGTGTGAGCGGGACAATAAAGTTAGTCTCGTTTGGGTGTATCCGAGACAGACGCATGCTTCTCGGACCTGCTTGGCTGAGACACTATATTTACAAGTTTATTAGGATCTGCTAAAGTGTGAAGACTTCCCACTAAGATATAAAAATAGAACCTTCAGGGATATATTGTTGTGTTAAGTTTTTGGACTTGCTACACAATTGTTGCAATTAAGTTAAGTTTTTGAACTTGCTACATAACGGTTTAGAATAAAAAAAATTGCAACTTGATGTATTTCACATGAAATGATAAGTTGTTACAACTTTATGGATTTGATAAGAATATGAAATGAATACAATAAAGGTTTTTTCCAACAAAATACAATGAAGTGTTAATATGTTAAAGGTTCCGCTAAGTCTATCACTATGGGCGTACGTACCTAGCTGCGAAGATTGAATCGAAACTCATGGTTGGACGTCAATACCAATACCCCATCCTTAAGCATTAACATCCGCGAATGTCCTCCACACGACAAATACATGGGGCACTGGTGCATTAGGCTTCAATATGACCTGTCAATTAAAAGTCCAAAACAAATGGTGTTGTCAATAATGAATTAGTAACCCACCACAATGCAAGTTAACAAAGAATAAGAGATGAGTAACGATCGATCCTAGACACAATATATTAGTAACTTACCCTAACCCAATAAGTTTCGTTCACATTTGTAACGCCAATGACTTCGTGATTCTTCACAGGCGGAGGGGCACTACGTACAATAAGAAATGACATGCAATTACCCTTTGACACGTTCACTAACACAAAGTTAAATGTTGTTGCAATTAAATGTCTCATATCCGGAAGGATCATCCACTTGTCGAAACTCATTTCCATACCTTCACAAATTCCTACGGCCCGTTTGACCGTTATGTAAAAACCTCCAAGCAAATCCCTCCAAAATTCATTGTGATTTTCTAATTCCCTAACCATACCTTCTCGAACCCTCATCCAACCGTCTACATCTGACAATCTAAGATCGGAGGCAACACAACGAAATCAGCAATGACCATCGCTATCCACATTGGCAGTACATATTCGCATTGGCAGTACATTTAATGTGTTGAACCCAATCTGGCTGAATAGTATGAATGAATCCAATCTCGTATGTTCCCACAGAAGCCCCGCGTGTTCGATGAACTTTATGCTTCCCTTCCTTCACGCACTGGTCGCCTACTCGCTCGTGAGTACAAACTCAAAGCCACTAGGTTATCTCATCGTAGACGTGTCATCTTCCTCAGTTTTCTTTTTGTTTGAGTCATTGTTTTCTTTCTTTCATTTCTTACCTTTTTTTTTTGTAACCACCAAGTGTCGGTCTCCCCCTTGTCCTAACCTTTGCCTTTAGTGCAACCTCTGTTGTCGATGAAGAACAACTATTTCTCTTAATTGTTGAATGACCCTAAGATACGCATCCTCATCAATGCATGATTTAAACTTAGCCACAACTCTATGAATCTCGTCATTGAAGTTATAGCTAGTCTGATTTACACATTTCTCGGGCATCGTATTCAACTTCTTCCAAAAAACATGAATGTTTTCAAGTGGTATAGGTGATCTCGCCAAAATATAGTTGCTAAGCTCATGAGCGCAAGGAAGACCACGATTGGTATGTATCACACAACCACATAAGATCGGGTTTGTCCCTACATCCTCGGTACGTGCAACCTCATCACGAATCAACTTCAGCGTTTTCTAAGAGACATAACCTCGCAAATGGCGATACAAGCCATCCATATATCCATAATAGATAACATTCAGACTAACCTTAAATGAGGCTTTGATCTTGTTATGTTGTATGTCAAGCATTTTATGTATGAAACTCCAAAGAGACTCAAAGTTCGCAGTACAAGTGCCAATATATTGTTTGAGAGTGGAATGTGCAGACTCATTTCTCTAAGTCGTGAAACACTGAATCGGTCCATGCACATATAAATCTGTCCTTACAATCCTGCAACCAAGTATTCTCCAAATAAATGATCAATCCTTTAACATTTTGGTACCAATCACGCGTGGTACTCCACCTAAGCTCGAATGATGCTTTTGTCTTATCATACATCAAAGCCATCCATTTATCACTAAAGAGTTTGAAGACTTTATTTTGTCCAAACATCTTTTTAGTGTTGCATAACACCATCTTGTCGATGTGCCACGTGCAAAGAAGGTGAGAAGATTGGGGAAAAACATCTTCAATTGCATTGATAAGGCCCAATTCTCTATCGGTGACAAAAACATTAGGTGAGACCACTTGTTCAATAAACCTCTCAAAATTTTCAATGCCCAAGTATAGTTGGCCCTAGTCTCCCATGATATGAAACAAAACTCGATCGAAAATGTAATATATGTGTAAGTAACCCCAACAAACTCCAATAATGACATTCAGTACATATTCGTCTTATATGTGCAATCCATGAGAATAATAAACGGGAAACACCTCAACAAGTTGATGGAGTCCGGATGTGCCCAAAATAAATTTGTTACTACATTCGTTTCAGTGTCCTTCCTATGCCATAATAAATACATATGGTTCTCCAATAAATGTAAGAGTTGTTGCATTTGACTTCTCCCACCGGCATCTTTAATTTGATTCTTTTGTCGTGTATTGTATATTGTTTGCAATGTTGAAGCATTGTTCGCATCCCTTTGCCTCAAAGTACTCGAGATCTGATGAGGTTTAACATTGCCTTTACTCATCTGATTTAAAATAACGACCTCATCCGGAGTCTATCTTTCTGCGAATGAGTGACCTTCCAAGTATTTCGCAATCTTATGGTTGTGCTTGCTACTTACAACCCTTACATACCAATATGAGTCCGGGGATTCTTTGATCTCGATAAGAAAAAGGCACATACATTTTTTTATACCGGTGCTAGGCCTTGTGTCGTCCTCCTCTTCCTTTCCATTTGTCACATTTTGTGATATTTTACCTAGTAATCCAGCTTTAACAACCCCAACTCTTTAGGAATCACCTTTATATTTCCCAGATCTCTCACATGCAAATTGCGACCATTCCCCTACGACCATTCCCTCCGACATCGGGCTTCTTCATAACCAATACAAACTTCCTAGCATGACCTGTAGCTTGAACCTATGCAACAGACTCAGTTCTACTTTGAAAAGGCACTTCCCGTGTAAAAGAATTACATAATTCTTCAAAGCCACTTGCAAATGGCACACTTGTTGATGGTGCACTTGGCGATGGTACTTCTGTAAAAAAATGACGAACTTCGTAAAAACTTAGAATCATAATGAAAAAATACTTAAAATATATAAGTGTCGGTAATGCAGGTCCGAAATGTAATACACTATTTCGGGATGGGGTGAACGAGACTCAACGATACGTATCAGACCTTTGTCAACTGAAATTAATCATTATGTATCGGTTGATTCTAATAGAGACAACAGGTTAAGGCTCGGTTGACACTCTTCGAGACTTATTGAAAAGTCTCAGTACGGTGTAGTCGAAACAATCGTGCTGCCTCTATGAATCCGTGATTTGAAACACCATAACCTTTTCGAATGTTCAAAACTCACCTCCAAATGTTTGCGGAAGAACCAGATACGTCTTGGGCATCCTTTGTACACTAAACACACACGAATCGTGTCAAACCTACATATCGAAGAAGCACGAATGAATCAAACAACCATTTCTAACCCACCAACATACACTATATACCCATGCCTTAAACCATTTAAAAACAGAAAAATAAGTACATACGAACCCTGTACGCACTCTTTAACCGAATAAAGTCACGTCCGATTGTCGTCGAAGATATCGGAACGGTTGGAGTTCATTATTCTACAATGAAAAATAGGGTGGGGTGCCCAAAAAAACTGTTTTTGTTCTTCAATTATGTAGGAGGGCATATTAGTTATTTCATGTTATGTTGGAATTAAATGGGGTGCCCTGAGTGATGACTGAGGTGCACGTAGCGCGACCCAAAAATAATGACCTACATGCTTTTGACTGGAAAATGTGTTAAACTATGCACGACATCTGATGGCACACATCTTATGAAGTAACTAGAATTCTGTGGGGAAGTTTCTATATAACATTGTAGATGTACAAAAACCATATACGAAGTTTCTCATGTGACAATGTTTTCGTATCTTAGAAATGATCGTGGGCAACAAGTTGGTATTCAGCTAGTAAACATTTCATAATTGATGCTATTGTCATAGTCAATGCACGCCATATGGGTCATGGGCAATTGAAAAATGAGATCCATCGAAATGCTTCTATAAAATGATTTTACTGGAGTTCCACCTTTGTCATTACCTTCATGGGCTGGCATGACAATTTCTTTTTCATCATATCGGATGGCCATCTGCTTTGTTTGAAATTCATACCCAAAAATCCCACATGGGTCTTCTCTAGAGAAATAATTTGGTGGGTAATAAACAGGGAAGTTTTTTCCTCTTAAAGTTTCTAACTCACTATCCATCAATTGCACTAAATCGAACTCAATGGAAGAGTTTGATCCATGTAGCCAACCCCAACTAATTTGGGATCGAGGCTATGTTGCTGTTGTTGTAAAGTTACTAACTTACTATGAACCATGTTGTCCTGCAGCAAGTATCCCATTAATGTTACTTACATGGATCACTATAGCTCACACCTTATGCGTCAGGGTGGTCCTTGCCTTCATCATTTCCTTGAGTTGTCCAAATGCATACTATTTTTCTGTTATGACGTGTGGACTATCATGTATTTTGCTTATTTTGTATGGTCCTGGAATTGCCTTGTGGGTTTTAGTCATTAAATATTTAGTGAGGATTTGGTATTCTTCAAGGAAATGCATGCTAATTCGGAGAAAGATGCGGTCCTGCTATCAAGTGAAGAGGTTAGATACAAAAGCTGTCATTTATTTTTATCAGGAGATGATAGTTCATCAGTTGGAGCAATCGAGTCTCTTGGAAACGTAAGTCTTTCTCTGCATGGTTCTGACATCTAAGTAAATAAATTTAAGTTGTTTACTCATTTGGAAAGCTCAAATAGATAGGTTTATTAATATGTCCCCATTGATCACGTCTTCTGCACCTTGGAATGCATGTAACATATTAGATGCAGCTATTCATTATGTGCTTTCTGGATTTGAAGACTGATTTATAGGCGGACAAAGCTTCCGTTGCATGTAGGCGATAATCTTACATCCCTGATGGGATACTAAATGCCGCCCCGTGTTCTAGTTGTTCCAAAAAAAACATTATATCCAATCTTTGCTATTATTGGTATTTCCTCTTAGATCATCTCTAATGTACAATCTAGATTGCACCCATGGAAAAAAAATCATTTCATCAATGTGGATGGAATCCACATCTCAATTCCTAAGTGGCACAAAATTACACTAGATAGACATTGAATCCAAAAGGCCAAACGATAAAAAATATCATAACCTTTACAAGTTGTATCAATTATATCCTAACCTCTTTTGATTTATTTTCAATTCTATCCTCTACTAATTTGGCCTCGTTTTTCTTTTATAATATGTGCCCACACAACATTCTCTTAAACTTTCTTGTATCACCCTTTAAGGATTTATTCATACATATGCATTACAATTTTATATTCATGATAAATATGTCTTCATGTATGTAATATACATAGTTGTGTGAATAACTAAATTTGAATTAGAGTATTAATGTATCATTGATTTATAAATTATTATTTTTGTGAGTCTTCATAAACTTAATTAAATCAATGTGGATGATCATGATTGAAAAGAAAAGTTAGAAGATTAACTTGATATTTCAAAGAAAAAGTGCCCCAAATTAATTGAGGATAGATTGATACTTAATTGAAAATGTTAGGATATAATTGATACAACTTATTAAGGTTAGGATATTAATAAATAGGCCAATACAAAATAGTCTCCGATTCAATCACGGATTGCTCAGTTTCATTGATGAGGTGACTCAATATATTGAACTATAAATTTTGAATTTTTAAAATTTCTGTTATAGAAAATGGTGATGTTGCATTTTAGACACCTTCTACCACAACGTCTAAAGGCAGATGGTGGAGTAGACATTCTTTTCACCACATCAGCTTCACCATGTAGGTGGTCAGTTGCATTGGAGAATCATTTTGTGTTTTAAATTCTAATGTTCATCTATCCTACATGGCTCACATTCTCTCCTCAGTCAAAAGTTGCATTGGAGATGCTCTTTTGCAGTGTGTTGCTGTTTAGAATTGCATGTAACTTTCACATTTAATCAACCTAAAGAAACTTCATTACATGCAAAAGCTTTTGTGTTTGAAGAAGCACTGTGGTGACTATCCTTAATATCTTTAATACACCAACGACCTGTATGGCTTGTCTTGTTTTGCATGTCTGGGGGATCAAGTAGCAATCCTCCCTCTATTCTGATTTGCTCTTAATTTATGCATAAAACTTGGCAATTTCGTCATCTTCATGCAATGTTACATGCTTATAATTTAACTTTCTTCCCATCTGAATTTATTTCATCATGGTCTATTTGCGGTTTATATCAGCATTTCTTGCATTTCCATCTACACCTTTCTTCAAGTGGCATTTCAGAGCACACCTAAAGCCCAGACTGTAATTTTCGTCAAACAGATAGGCACAAGTTTAGTGATAAATTCAAGCAAACACAAATCAACTCCACAAATTGAAGAAAACAAACAAGATTTACATTGGAATTGAAAGAAATCCAACCCGGGATTCGTCAATCCCTAGGACAAAGAGTATTGCCCAATATAGGGTTCAATCCAACGCAAAACATGATAGAAACTAAGGAAATCATGAAAACGAACCTAGATATTGAAGTGAAATCTCTCCAAATCTCCAAGCCTATCCAAGTGTTCTCCAAAGCAAAACTTCTTCATAACCCTAATTTCAAGTCCTATATATATATATATTGTTGCGGAATATGGATGACCATACATGTACACCAACATATTGTGTAGTCATGTAACTTGTATTTCTTACTTAATAGTACCTCCACTTGTCTATGTATTGTCATGTTACTTGTAACCATTTTTAATGTACACCAACTCTTCATGTATTGTCAAATTACTTGTAATGTGTTGTATGACATGGGGTGTATGTGTTACTTCTACACATTATATAAAGTACATTTATCATCATCACGAAATGACCTATATAAAGGGTGTCAACCTCATTGTAAAAACACACCAAGTTGAATGAAAACTACTCATTCTAACTATCTCATTTCTTCTCTTCTCCTTTGTAGTAGTAGTTTGTAGTAGTAGAAGTTCTTAGTCTTCTATTTCCTTCTCTAGTTCTTAGCAAGTTCCAATTCAATTTACAACACGTTATCAGCACGAGCTTGCTCTAGCGTTAAGGAGATCTTGAAGTTCAAGAAGGCTTGTTAAGGAGACAAAGCTAGGAAGGTATAACTTTTGTTATTTAAATAAGTTTAATTTATTTCTATATTGTCATGGTTGCTTCCTTTTATTACATGCATCACTTCTATATGCATACTTTATTCATATACTATGCATTATAACGTCACCGATTGCGAAAGTATGCTCTGTAGTTGCGTCTTGTACGATCTTCTACATCAGAAATCAAAAGTCAATATGTGACATAACTAGTTTTCTCGCTATACTACAAACGATTAATTATGCTCTATTCTTGATTTTTTATATTGCAAATAGTGTTATGAGTTTGGGTTGATAGTGGGTAAGCCTTGTCCCCGGTAAAGCTAAACATTGAAAGAGAGACGGTTATCCCGTTCGAGGAGGCATGGCTTTAAAGTAGACTTCGTCTCGCCACCCAACCTAGAGGTTGTCCCACCAACTCATACAAGTAGTACATTTTGCATATTAATAATCAAGTTGTGAACATATATTTAATCGTATATTATTTATTTTATATAAAAGAGAAAAATTATTTACTCAATTTCTTGACATATTTTCAGACTATAGCAAACCTTCAAAAACTTGAATTTGTTGCTCTTGATATAACTGGAAATAATTATTTGTCATGGCAACTGGATGACGAGATACATCTCCAAGCTAAAGACTTAGAGAAACTATTATAGAAGGAAATGAAACATCAATGCAAGACCGTGTGAAAGCACTGATATTCCTTCGCCATCATCTCCATGAAGGTCTGAAAAGTGAGTATCTCACTATAAAAAATCCTCTCACCTTGTGGTTAAGCTTGAAAGAGCGATATGATCACCAAAAGACGGTGATATTTCCAAAAGCTCAAAACGACTGGCTGAATCTTAGGCTACAAGATTTCAAAACAAATCAAGTGAGTATAACTCCACCATGTTTAATATTACCTCTCGTTTGAGGCTGTGTGGAGAAAATATATCTGATGAGGCAATGATGGAAAAAACATTCAGTACTTTTCATGCCTCGAATATGTTGTTGCAACAGCAGTATCGAGCGTGTCAATTTAAAAAGTACTCATAATTAATTTCTTGTCTCATGGTGGCTGAACAAAATAATGAGCTTCTATTGAAGAACCACAACTCCCGTCCAACAAGTTTCGCTTCAATTAATGAAGCAAATGCAGCATCCTATAATGACCATAAAAACGATCATGGAAAGAAAAACCACGGACGTGGAAATGGGAAAGGATCAATCAGCAAATATCGTGGCAAGCCATATTCTAAATTTCGTGGCAATAAGTTCCAAAATAAATGGAATAAGAATGACGTCGTTCAGAATAAGGGAAAAATACTGCTGAAAATGGGCATGCTCGTAATCGTGACCAACCATGTCACAGGTGTGGTCTAAAAGGCCACTGGGCTCATGTATGCCGCACGCCTAAGCATTTCATTGATCCTTATCAAGCCTCCTTAAAGGAGAAATGCAAAATAGTTGAGATGAACTTCACTGTCGGAGATGGCTCATCGGACATCAATTATATGAATGTCCCGAATTTTCATGATGATCCAAACACTAATCTCGATATTTTTAATGATCATATGTAATGATTTTCAATAATTCTATGTACTAGTTTTTGTTATGTTTCTTAGTTATATGTACTAGTTCCTTATTATGAATGAAATATGACTCTTTTTCAAATTTGCCTAGATGGATCAACAAATCATGTGTTCAAATCATGAATCAAATAAGAGCGATATATGTCTTGCTGATTGTGCTACTACGCACACAATCCTTAAAAATAGAGAATATTTCTTCAATTTGAACTTAGCTGAGGCTAATGTTCAAACAATATCTGGCATCTCTAATTTGATTAATGGCTCTGGAAGAGCAAATATCATGTTGCCTGGGGGAACAACAATTCATGTTGACAATGCCTTATACTTTGAGAAATCCAGAAGAAATTTACTCAGCTTTAAAGATATTCGACAAAATGGATATCACATTGAAACCATTACAAAAATAATAGAGAATTTATCTATGTCACATTGGTTTCAAATGGGAAAAAAGAAGTGTTAGAAAAATTCTCCAACTTTATCCTCTAGATTATATTTTACTCATATAAGGCATGTCGAAACGAATGTCGTCTTAAATAAGAAAATTAATGATCCACGGACATTCATTTTATGGCATGACCGGCTTGGTCATCCAGGATCATCAATGATGCGAAGAATAATTAATAATTCGCATGGACATCCTTTAAAGAGTCACAAAATATTTTCAGCTGGTGATTATAATTGTGTTAGTTGTTCTCAAGGTAAATTGATAGTTAAACCATCCCCAAGTAAAATTGTTATGGAATCCCCAGTTTTCTTAAAACGCATTCAGGGAGACATATGTGGTTATATTCATCCTCACTGTGGACCATTTAGATATTTCATGGTTTTGATAGATGCATCAACTAGGTGGTTACATGTTTGTTTGCTTTCGACACGCAATGTTGCATTTGCTAGACTTTTAGCACAAATCATTAAGTTAAAGGCACAATTCCCTGACAACCCAATCAAGACCATCCGTTTTGATAATGCCGAGGAATTTCAATCTCAATCATTTAAAAATTATTGCATGTCTATAAGAATTACCATTGAACATTCTGTTCCACACGTGCATACCCAGAATGGTTTGGCAAAATCTCTGATTAAACGCATTCAATTAATTGCCATACCTTTAATCATGAGAACTAAGTTATCAACTTCAGTTTGGGACATGCACTCATTCATGCAACATCTATCATTCGTTATAGGCCTACTGCATACTATGAACATTTCCCCATGCAACTCATTTTAGGTCAACAACCAAATATTTCACACTTGAGAATTTTTTGTTGTGCAGTGTATGTTCATATACCACCTCCCAATAGAACTAAGATGGGTCCACAACGAAAACTTGGGATTTATGTTGGATTTAACTCATCGTCTATTATAAGATACCTTGAGCCCTTAACATGAATTTATTTACTGCACGTTTTGCTGATTGTCACTTTGATGAAGCAATTTTCCCACCATTAGGGGGAGATAAGAAACCAATTCAAAAAGAATGGCGCGAAATTGCTTGGAATGCATCAACTTTATCACATTATGATCCACGCACAAATCAAAAGATCATTCATTTGCAACAAATCGCAAATCAATTACCTGATGCATTTAATGATGTAAAACAAGTGACAAAATCACATATTCCAGCTGTAAATGCTCCTGCAAGAATTGATGTCTATGTGCAACAAAATGCACAAGAACCAATGAAACGCTTAAAGCGTGGAAGACCGGTTGGTTCAAAGGATATAATTCCTCGAAAGAGGAAAACGGGAGTAAAAATAAATACAAATCAAAATACTCCTGAGAAAGCACAAGAATCCTTTGATAAGGATTTGTTAGAACAAGTTGATTCACGAGAACAACTTCCTCTAGAAAAAGATGAAAAAGATGAAAATAATGAGATCTCAATAAATTATTTAAACTATGGTAAGATTTGGGATCGAAATGAAATTGTTCATGATGATATATTTGCTTTCAATGTGTCCTTTGAAATATGTGCAAATGATGATGATCCAGAACCACGATCAGTGGACGAATGTCGAAAAAGACCTGATTGGCAAAAATGGCAAGAAACTATCCAAGCAGAGCTAAACTTGTTAAGGAAACGAGAGGTTTTTTGACCGATAGTCCAAAGACCAGATGAAGTAAAATCTGTTGGATATAAATGGGTATTTGTACGAAAGAGAAACAAAAAAATGAAGTTACAAGGTACAAAGCAAGACTTGCAGCTCAAGGTTTCTCACAAAAACCTAGCATCGATTATGAGGAAACATATTCTCCTGTTACAGATGCAATCACATTTCGGTTCTTGATAAGCCTTGCAGTTTCTGAAGGGCTTGATATGCATTTAATGGATGTCGTTACAGCATATCCGTACGGATCCCTAGACAGTGAGATATATATGAAAATCCCTGAAGGATTTGTAATATCCGATGAAATAAAATCAAAACCTCATAACATGCATTCTATAAAATTACAAAGGTCTTTGTACGGATTGAAACAATCCGGACGAATGTGGTACAAATGTCTTAGTGATTATTTACTGAAAGAAGGATATGTAAATAATCCGCTTTGCCCATGTGTCTTCATTAAAAGATCATCAACAGGATTTGTGATTATTGATATATATGTTGATGATTTAAATATAGTGGGAAACCACGACGATATCGTTAGAACATCTGAATACCTGAAAAAGGAATTCGAGATGAAAGAACTTGGAAAAACAAGACTTTGTCTTGGTTTGCAAATTAAGCATTTTTCAAGTGGAGTACTTGTCCATCAATCAAATTATATTGAAAAAATATTAAAAAGATTTTATATGGACATGGCACATCCATTGAGCTCTCCAATGGTTGTCAGATCACTTGAAGTGGATAAGGATTCATTTCATCCTCATGAAAGTGATGAAGAGCTAATTGGTCTGGAGGTACCATATTTAAGTGCAATTGGTGCACTTATATATCTTGCAAATTGTACAAGACCTGACATTGCTTTTACTGTCAACCTACTTGCAAGATACAACTCTTCACCAACTCGAAGACATTGGAATGGTGTTAAACATGTTTTTCGATATCTTCAAGGAACAAGTGGCATGGGTTTATTTTACTCGAGAAGGGTAAAATTGAATCTCCAAGGTTATGTTGATGCTGAATTTTTATCTGATCCCCACAAGACCCGTTCTCAAACGGGATATTTATTCACCTGTGGTAATACTGTTGTATCATGGAAGTCAGTAAAGCAAACTATGGTTGCTACTTCTTCAATCATCTGAAGTACTTGCAATTCATGAAGCAAGTCGTTAATGTGTATGGTTGAGAAACATGATTGAACATATTCAAGAATCATGTGGATTGCCTTCAATAAAAGATTCTCCAACCATATTATATGAAGATAATGCAGCATGTATTGCACAATTAAGTGAATGATTCATAAAAGGCGATAGAACAAAACATATTTCACCAAAATTCTTTTATGCGCATGAGCTTCAGAAGACTGCTGAAATTGATGTTAAACAAATCCGATCGAGTGATCTTGCTGATTTATTCACAAAAGCCTTACCAACTATGACATTTAAAAGGCTTACATATGGTATTGGCTTGCGTAAACTTAAAGACATTGCAAGTAAAGAAACTGAACAAGTTTCACCCATGTTCACATGAGGGGGAGTTATTGATTAGCGTATTGCACTCTTTTTCCCTTAGCTATGGTTTTATCCCATTGGGTTTTTCTAGCAAAGTTTTTAATGAAGCAATCTTAACAATATTATACCCATCTTAATATTTATGAGAATAGTGTACTCTTTTTCTTTTACTATATTTTTTCCCATATGGTTTTTCTTAGTAGAAGTTTTAACGAGACACAATCTCTAAGCAAGTGTCATCCAAGGGGGAGTGTTGTGGAATATGGATGACCATACATGTACACCAACATATCGTGTATTCATGTAACTTGTATTTCTTACTTAATAGTACCTCCACTTGTCTATGTATTGTCATGTTACTTGTAACCATTTCCAATGTACACCAACTCTTCCATGTATTGTCAAATTACTTGTAATGTGTTGTATGACATGGGGTGTATGTGTTACTTCTACGCATTGTATAAAGTACATTTATCATCATTACTAAATGGCCTATATAAAGTTTGTCAACCTCATTGTAAAAACACACCAAGTTGAATTAAAACTACTCATTCCAACTATCTCATTTCTTCTCTTCCCCTTTGTAGTAATAGTTTGTAGTAGTAGAAGTTCTTAGTCTTCTATTTCCTTCTCTAGTTCTTAGCAAGTTCCAATTCAATTTACAATAATATATATATATATACCTCCAAGTCAATTAAGTCCAAGGACTACACAAAAACCCCTTTAAAAACCCATTTTTCGCACTTTTCTGGAGTGGGCGCCTACCGTGGCGCTAAGGCGTTAAGTGTGGCGCCAAGTCGGGTTGTTTCCAGCAGGTGGCACTAGTTTAGGGTGCTGGGGTGCCCAAGTGTAGCGCCCAGCCAATTCGGGGCTGCTTCTGGGCGCTTGGGTTGGGGTTTGGCCCTAGGGCACCAAGTGGGGTGACGGGCTTGAATCCTGCGCATATCCTCTACTTTGCAACGTGATTTTGGACCACTTTAAAGGACGAATTTGACGAAGCATATGAGACGTGAAGATATTGGGCTTTGAATTTACTTTCAAACGAAAGAAACCGCAGGTTACTGGATTTGAAACGAGAGAGATATGACCAAAACACTGAAGTCTGTTCAAAATGGACTTCACCGAAACTTAGCCAATTTGATGTTATTCTTTCCTAAACCTTGTACTCTTATCTCAAAACCTCCGAACGTCTTCAAAACACATAAAACCATGTGAAATATCATCATTTCATCACTTGCCTCCGGTCTCACTTTCCTCTGCCTCATGATCCGCGTCAATATGTTTTTGAGGCAAATCTCCTCGGATCTTCAACATATGCTACAAACACTCCCAATTCACTTTCGTCACCTGAAAACTAACAAAATATATTGGATTAGCACAAATTCATTTATTAATGGCCCAAATTATTAACACAATACCACTTATAAAAGAGCTAAACTAAGCACCGCATCACTTAGCATTATTTTTTGGTTCATCCATTTTCTCAGTTTCTTGTAATTGTTTGTTTGAGCAATGTAGCATTACTAATGTCATTATCTAATGAAGTCCTAATTCATATTTGTCTTGGGTGCAGTTACAAACGACCAAGATCTTATATGGTTGTGCAGTAAATTCCTTCGTGTTAAAAGAAAGCGGCTTCTTGATTTATCTCGTGGCAAATTGTGTTGTACCACTTAGAAAAAGTAAGTTCTTATCATGTTTTTAAATGCATATCTCATTGTCATTTACAAAATGAACATCTCGATCTATGGTGAGACAAATATAATAGTTAAGGTCTATGACAAAGAAGAAGCCTAATGAAACCTTATTGAAGTCCCGATTCTGTAAGGTTGGTATTTTGGAGAGAAAAATTACCAAGATATTGATGTAAGGTTAATTGATATTTATGGGTGTGCAGAAAATGCCTTCTCTTTACCAAAATGGTTCTTATATGCTTTACTATTTACTTCCTTGCTCGAACATGTTATGATCGCTAACTTGTAGCATGAACTTTTGCCTCCAAGCTGGTAATTTTAGCGATTTGTTGTTTTCCACCAGATATCTGATTATACCTTTTTTGGGTGACATAAAGCCTAAGAAAATTGGTTGGCCAGTGTGTTATGATAATCGCACCAGCATCTTCTGTAAAATAGGTATCATGCTTCATGGGAACCACAGTGTTAGAATATGATTCAAATTCAGATGCATGGGTATTAATGTTATGTGACAATGTGTGTCATGTAAGTAGTAAACTCTCAAAAATATGCCCACAATGTTGAAGTTACTGAGTCAAATATGTGGTCAGTTATATTAGCTAGAGAGTGGGACATGTGTCATGATTAGAGTCAAGGTAGTGAGTAGTTACTCAACTATTTATTGTTAATGGTGTGTACCAAGTCAAAAATCAGTTAGTGTGTCAAACCGTTGCTTATAAATGTGTACTCCATCATTTGCAATTAACATATGAAAATAAAGAGAACATCATCTCTGTTTTTGTTTAGCTTCCTGTTTTTTATTTTTTTTAAATTATCAACATGGTATCAGAGCTTCTTAATTCTTAAGGGCCTGGAAGTGTCATACGATGGTCTCCACCACAACATCATCTCTTCCACCTCCAACCTTCAATGGTGAAAATTATGAAGTTTAGGCTGTCAAGATGAAAGCTTATTTGAAGGGTCTTAGTCTATGGCAATGTGTTGAAGGTGAGCAAAGAGAGGTTCCACCGTTGAGGAATAATCCAACTTTAACTCAAATTCGGGTGCATGAAGAAGATCTTACGAAAGCTTCGAGAGCATTGTCACGATTCATGCCTCTGTTGCAAAAAGCATTTTTTACAAGGATAATGACTTGTGAAAATGCTAAAGAAGCATGGAGTGTGTTGCAGGCGATTTACAGAGGCAACCATTGAAGAGGATTTAGCAAGTGATGAGAAGTGCATCATATGAGTTTTATGGAGAGAAGTGCTCTAAGAAAGTTGAAGAGAAGTGCTTCAAATAACCATTGAATTGAAGTGTGCGAAGAGAAGTGTTTTGCAAAACTTAAAGTTTGATTTATATTTTCTATTTTACTTGTAGGCAATTTGAATCAAGGGGGAATGTTAGAATATGATTCAAATTCAGATGCATGGGTATTAATGTTATGTGTGACAATGTGTGTCATGTAAGCAGTGAGCTCTCAAAAATATGCCCACAATGTTGAAAGTTACTGAGTCAAATATGTGGTCAGCTATATTAGCTAGAAAGTGAGACATGTGTCATGATTAGAGTCAAGGTAGTGAGTAGTTATTCAACTATTTATTGTTAATGGTGTGTACCAAGTAAAAAATCAGTTAGTGTGTCAAACCAATGCTTATAAATGTGTACTCCATCATTTACAATTAACATATGAAAATAAAGAGAACATCATCTCTATTTTTGTTTAGCTTCCTGTTTTTTATTTTTTTTAAATTATCAACAAGAGTCAATCTGTCAATGACACACTCATAAATTCCTAATCAAACAAGACGCGCGTCACCAATGCATGCACATTACACGGCAATGAAAAAACGTCTTCAAGTTTATAATTCTCCCAATTGCACAAATCCGTAAATGTGGCAAAATTAGACACCTAATCAGCAATTTGATTGGGCAATATAGTCGTCAAATTGATTTTTAAGATCTAGCTAGTCTGCTATCAGGCACTCTCAACACCAATTGCAACATTAAGACAAAATCATTTCAGAAAAAGAATATCACACATTGATTGAGATATGAAGTCAAGATACATACTTGAACAAAATCAAGTGTACGTAAGTTTTTCATCTATCTTGTCACCTATTGTATAAATAATGCCAATCATAAAAATAGCAACTTATAGTGCTACTTTCATTCTAACACTGCTAAATCATGACAACTTTATGTAATTTCCATATTTTAGGTCATAAGTTTGCAAACTGTAACTTGGGTTGGATTCAACAAAAGTTTAACGACACTAGACTCGAGATCTTTTCACAGAGAACTGATTCACCCAAATCTTAGTTTTTAGTATTATTTTTCATGAGCTTTTGATTGTCACCCTATTACTCTTATTTAAGTCAATTCAGGTACATATATAATTATATAAGTATACATTATGCAATCATCACAACAATCTGATTCAATAGACTCAAAAGGGGAAAGGCAAATGATACTTTGAACTGGATTTCATGACATAATCTTGACTGATTCCAATGCTGTATGAACGGGAAGGCTAAAAAAATATGATGGCCGCTATGGGCACCCCACCATTTCATGAAAGCACATGGAAATGACCATTTTGCCCCTTAATATATAGTGACTCAAACCCCACAAACCATTTTGCAAGTGAAACTGGGGCACCCAACCACAACATTAATCGCAAGTGAAACCTAAAGCCACATTGTGTTTGTCGAGCGTGTATCGATTGTTGTGGCTTGACATCATCCTACAACAAGGTAACAATGTTTGCCAACCTAATGATGCTTTGTAGGAACTGTATTTTCGGTCAAAAACTAAGAAAATGATGGTTTGGTTTGTCAACGTATGGCTTGGTAAATTCGAGCAATCCGAGTTTTTTGCACTATAAAATGGAAGATTGTACTACATTGGTGCAAGAGGAGGTAGAACAAGAGGTAATTGTTGAAATTTAATGTGTTATATATGTGGTTTCTCAAATTTTCAATTGATTTTTGCACGGGCGCGAATGATTTGGCCTCGCAGGACCGAGAGTTGTAGAAACGTCTCGGTCGACATCAACCGAGACTTCTTCGTAGTTCACGTCATGTTGTGAATGAAACGAAGGCATAATCTCGGTATGGAACGACCGAGACAATGTTGTAGGTCTCGGTTGGACATGACCGAAACGATGCATTTATCACGGATCTATACAACCGAAAACGTGGTTTATTGGGTTTTTTGGTGAATTAACCGTGTATTTTGGTTGATCATAATGTTATAATGTTTGTATTGCAGGTAATGTCGATCTCTATTTTATTTCAAGACTACAAAGATACGTTTACATCTTGTAGGCCATTCCCCTCTAGAGAAACGGCAATTTCATGGCTTCAAATGATAGGCCGGGACAACATGTTTGTGTTAGTGACAAAGCACTCTGATGTCGGGGGCATTGGAAGGGTGAAACTTGCTTGCGAGATGTCTGGTACATATAGGGGAATGTCTCAAAGAGTTGGGAAGGGGAAAGCGGCAAAAATTGCTTCGAAACCAAGAAATGAAGAAGAAGAGGAAAAGGGGAGGACTCAAACTGGTACGAAGAAATGTGGATGTCATTTCCTTATTAACATCAAAGAAAATGTCGACTCTTTGTGGTATGTCACTATCATATGTGGGAGGCACAATCACGAGCCCGCGAAAAACTTGGACGACCACTCATATGCCAAATGATTGGATAAAGAGGAGCATGAGGTTGTGGTGCAGATGACGAAGGGTAATGTGAAGCCAAGAGACATCCTCAATACGTTGAAGCAAAGAGATGTTACAAACGTATCGACAATGCGGACAATATATAATGCAAGACAAAAAGTCCGAATTAAGGATGCGGGTGGGAGGACTCAAATGCAACAACTGTTGCACATATTGGAGAAGAATAAATGGATGTCGTGTCATAGGAAGCATCCCGATACGAATATCGTCACTGATTTGTTTTGGGCACATCCTGATTCAATCAAGTTGTTAAGGTGTTTCTCATCGGTAATTTTGATGGATTGCACATACAAAACAAATAGGTATCGGATGTCTTTGTTGGAGATAGTTGGCATCACTTCAACGCATTTGACGTTCTCCATTGGGTTTGCTTTCATATCCTCAGAGAGTCATGCAAATTATGTTTGGGCACTTGAGAACTTGAGATCCATACTGGATGGGTGGCCTAAACATGACGTGTTTATGACGGATCGAGACTTAGGCCTTATTAGTGCCATCAATATAGTATTCCCATCATCGTCTCACATTCTTTGCTCTTGGCACATCAACAAAGTAGAGTTAGCCAAGACTAAGAAAATGTTTGGAGATAACGAAGGCTTCGCTTGTTTCATGGATAGGTGGACAAGTGTGATGTATGATAAGTCCGAGGCCTTATTTGAAGTTAGGATGAATGACTTGCGTTCTTAATTTGGGAATGTGAAGGGTCTTCTTGATTACTTGGAGAACACATAGGTAAATACGTACAAGGAGAAATTCGTACCAGCTTGGACAAATCGAATAATGCATTTTGGGGAAACAACAACACAGAGGGTGGAGTCTGCGCATTCCACTCTGAATCTACATCTTGGCAACAATCAGGAAAATTTTGAGACTTTGTTGAATGTGGTTGATGGCATCCTTAAGATTCAATACAACAACATCAAGGCTTCATTTGAGCTCAGTTTAAATGTGGTCCAACATGAATGTATTGATGAGTTATATCGCCGTTTGCGTGGTTATGTCTCTCAACGGGGGCTTAAGTTAATTCGAGTTGAATTGGAACGTGTGGAGGACGTTGGACACGACTCAACTCGTTGTGGTTGCGAGATACATACCACACACGGCCTTCCTTGTGCCCACGACCTAAATTTCCATAAATTTGCTGGGACACCCATCCCTCTCGAGGACATTCATGTGTACTGGCAAAAGTTGAGTATGATACCGGAGAATCCTGTGGATCGGTATGGGTACAATGTGCACGATGAGATTAAAAGAGTCATGCAAAAGTTCCATGCTTGCACTGAAGATGACGATCGCATCAAGATTATTCAGCAACTAAGGGAGATTAGTCGACCTTCATCCACACCGAGAGTGGTGCCACCTACGAAGATAAAGACAAAGGGAAGGACACCGGGGTCTTCAAAGAGAAAACACGATGAAATCGAATATTTGACGACAAGATTGCCTAGCGGATTCGAGTACGTTCTATCAACGGAAGAGGCTTCTAAGTCGAGGAAGAGAAAAAGTAAAGTGAGTCCTAAAATGCATCGTACAAGTCGACGCACCAAAAGTGCATCTAACGTGGCTTACTATCATTGCATAGAACTGGCTTGGTTGCCATTTGTTGACACCACTATCGATGTGATAGGCGATGGAAATTGTGGATATCGGTGTGTAGCCTCCGGGCTAGGTCTTCCCGATGTAGACGGTTGGAGGAAAGTTTGTACAAGAATGTTTGATGAGTTAATCGAGTATGAAAGCCTTTGGCGGGAACTGCTTGGAAAGAGTTACGAAATGCCAAGACTGTCGTGCATTGTCCAGATAATCATGTTGGTGCCTCCTTCAAAGAATGATTGACACTTCCAGACATAGGATTGCTAATATCAACGGCCTTTAATGTCATTGTAGTCGACTTCTCGCATGGCAGTGCCTCGACGTTTCTTCCTCTACGTAGTGCTCCACCAGCGTCGATACATAGCAGATTTATCATTGCCATGGTTAATGAAAGGAATATCCATTGAATTAAGGTAAGTGTGTAGATTTTTTGTGAATTGGTTTTTTCTCATCCTTAATCGGGTATGTGACAATCGATGATCTTTTGTACTTCTAACTTTAACGGGTGAAGTTGACTGTTAATGCACCGCAGCCATCCTTATATCCCGCGTATGAACGATATGTTGAGGAGTGCACTAAAGGATGGCGTGATGGAATTGTCGTTCATGAAATCGTGGCAGTCGTACCTTCTAAAGAATGAGCTCTATCCGTAGTAGATTTAGATTCTCCATAGTTTGACATTCATGTTTGTCGAACCACATTATGAACTCTGACAATGGAAAGTGATGTAAAGTGGTGTTGTTTATAATATAAAGTGAGTTTTCATGGACTCTTTGTTGTTAATATCTTATAATGTCTAAATTGATATTCTTACTATGTTATGGTTTGTATAGTGAGGTGGGTACAATGTTATGGTAGTCATTCGTGATGTTGTTACGGTGTTTTCGTTTGTAAAATGATGTTGTAATTGGGTTTTGCTTGGTTATTGCTCTTAAATAACCCATCTCAGCAATGACAGTCCGTTAGCCACGCATACCTCTCGGTCAAAATCAACTGAAATAAAACGACAATTCTCGGTAATGCTAATACCGAAAATCATCTAAACATATCGGTGTGACAAAGCTGAAAGTACTCTATGTTTGGATCGACAGCACTTTCGGCATGTCCCAACCGAAATTAAACGACTAATCTCGGTGTTCTCAGACCAAAAACCATGAAAACTCCTCTTGATTAAAAGTCGAAATAAGTGGAGGTTTCGGGGACTACATCAGTCCTCTGTATGTCGGAGGGACATGGCAGAGACGTATCAAGATATCGCGGCTGTGCAGTTCCGGGACCTGTATCTTGGTTTCGGTCCTGAACGACCGGGACCAATTTCATGGCACATTTTCCACAATTCAAATACACAAACATAACAAACATAGTTTAATAACTCAACAGTTCATTGTTTGTAAGTAAACTGATTGTACTTTACGAACACCAGATCATGAAAACCGAAAAAGGGACATGGAACATGATTAACTATTCAATCCAAAAAATCAAGCAACGCTACAAACGGGTTTGTCTACAGTTTTATAACGCTTATAAAAATCGTGAAACAGTGCCAAATAATCCATCATGCTCTTAAGTTTCATGCCATATATAAAACTGATCAAGAACCATTCAACAAAACAATGAATTAATTGTTCATCAATACAAGAAAAATTGATGCAACTATAGCAATGTCGATGTCCATGTGCCTTCATTCCTTTGGCTTCTTGACATTCCTTCATTGGCATTCCTTGCCATGCATCCTCTTTGGGGGGCGAGCAGCGATCGACCCGGGTGGTACATTAGCCGGGGTGGAGTGTGTAGAAGTGCTATCATGCTGGGACTGTCTACAAGCTGCTTTGATAGGAGCTGATGTGTCGGTTGTGCCGGTAGCTGTGGTCGGTGTCGTAGTGGAGGTCGTGGGACCGAAACTCCTCCCCGAAAGGAAATTGACGACATCACTCGCCATTTGCCTTGCAGACTCCAACGTATACAACTCCGGCGGCAATAATTCCCACCTTTACGCCGTGTTCAACGCCCACCTATTACGCTGATCAAAAGAAAGTTAAATTCGTTAATGTAATACATATCAGCATTTAAAAGAATGGTTGGCTAACACTTCTACCTAATACTTATACCACAGTCAATACCTCAAGTAGCTCATTGTCCGCGATAGTCACCGCAACCACGTCGTCATCGAAGTACCTCGGGTTGGTGAGCAATGGGTGAGAGACTTTCAGGAACCAAGGTAGATAGTCCGGTGTAGCCAGAAACTCGAACTCCGTCTTCTCACCGCACACTTTGGGGGCCGACAAATGGTTGCGCCAACGTTCCCAATTGTCTGCTTGGAAACCATACTTGACCGAGTATTTTAGTGCAAAAGGGCCTCGATGTGCTTCCAATGCACTACAAGGAAAATGGAATTTAGAAACGGAATTAGAAAGGGAAATAAATTTCGTTGCTAAAAAAAAAGTTAGAGACGGAATTGAGACGGATTCATTTAGAGACGGAATTGAGACGAATCAGAGACGGAAATAGAGACGGATTTAATTCCGTTTCTAAAAAATGGCGCCAACATTCCCACCAAAAATTTCGTTTCTTATGACCGTTCATCAAATCTCGGGATTTGAAGATGCTTGGTTCAAGGTCCCCCCCTCCTCCTCCTCCTCCTTCCCTCCCGAACCCCGAACCCGAAAAAGAAAAAATCCCCAAATCATCTCAACAAAACCCTAGCGATCGTCCCCTCCCCGAAATCATCTCGTTCGATCGTCCCCAAAATCCCCAAATCCAGCTCGATCGTCCCGTCCAAAACCCCCAAATCGGTCTCCTTCTTTGCTCTCAACTCTCGTCTCTCCGTCTCTGATTCCGCTGCTCTCTCTGGTATCTTTGGTCTCGCCGTCACTCTCGGGTCTCTCCGTCTCGTCGCTGTGGTCTCCGTCATCGGCTCTCAACTCTCTCTCTCTCTGGTCTCGCCGTCACAGTAGGTTCTTTCTTTCCTGTGTTGATGTTGCTTTCCTTGCCTTAACTATTATATAACCATCTTGTTTCTAGTGTATGTTCTTTTAACTATTTTCGTGCCATAATAACTTTTGATCATTTGTCGTTGTAGCTTGATTCATTGGTTCTCACAATTTGCATGTTCTTTAAGTTGGTAACTTGCGTAAATCTTCTGCATTTCTACAACTCTGCAGAATAGAATTCTACTCTCATGTTGAGATCCTTTCCGCTTCCATAAAATAATGTGGACCACTGAATCTCTCTCTCTCTCTCTCTCTCTCTCAAGCTGCCTTACTCCCTCTTCTATATGTTAGCATTTACCGCTTGTGGATGTGAAATACTTTTTAGTTTTCTTTTGATGGTAATATTAACAGACAAATTATATCTTAGCTAGAGCTACGATTAAGTTGAGATCATGTCTCAAATCTTGGGTGATTTGAGACTCTAATTTGCTGTCGTAGTTTAGATTTATGAACTCATCGCTGAGTTAATACTCTCTCTAGGTTTTACTGAGCTTAATTAGTTTTTATTGTTGTTTTGCTTTCCTTTCCTTTTCGAAATGTTCTGAAACTCCAAAGACAGTTTGAGATCCAATGTATGTTACTTTACCTCATTGTTTCATTTCGGTTCTCGAGTTTTTCATCGAAAAGAAAGCTTTATTTAGGATTAAATGTAAGGTAATCTGAGATATGTCATTCTATTCCCTATGAAATGGAATGTTTGACACTAGAACGCCTAATTTCCTCAAGTACGAGAAAATATTGATGCAATCTCAAAATCATTAGTTATCCTCTCTTCCTCCCCCTCCATCCGATCCTGTCCATAGTCTCTTTTTTGAGTTTCTTTGCTTTGTCATGTAGGTTCAATAACTGAATTAGCATGCCATATTGAGGCGCAACTAGGATGAAAGCAACTTTCATATGCTTATTCTAATTCATTCTATGGTCTTATAATGTCAATTGATCCAATACGCTTGTATGCGTTATATTCTGCCAAAAGTAGCGATTACTCTTCTACGTTATTGATGTACCCTTTAATCTCTTTTCTCAATCTGCTATCTTGCTGTCTGCATGAAATGTTGTCATATACCCCCATTCTTCGAAAAAATTGCAGGTTGCACAATGCGTTCCCTTTTACCATCTCAACACATTTCTTTTTTTTAAGCGTTGTTTTTAGTTTCTTCGTAATTTGTTTTCCTCAAAGTTGGAAAAGAGATGTGAATCTTGTTCATAAACTTCTGATTTACATACAGCAGAGCATTGTTGAACTTAGGCTTTGTAATATGAATAATGAATATGGTTTTCTTATGTCTTCTCAGGGATCATTTAGAGCTCTCACCATTTTATGTTGAACTTAAGAAACACTCTTGATATGAATTATGGCTTATTAAGGGTAAAAAAAATTGATATATGAATGACAAAATTTCGTACAAGTAATGCTTAACATGTTAGAAAGGTCTGATGATTGTATATTTTCGTACAAATTTTTGTTTCTAAATGTTCCTTGCATGCACTGATGAACGTTTGTTTGTTTTTTTTTGTTCATGATAAGATATATGAAATGTGTTGTTTCTAAAGTCTTGGCTTTTTTTTTGTTCTCTTTCTTTCTTTATTTTCAAAGATTGTTTCATACAAAATGAAATTCAAAATTCTCGATCTTATTTTTGTTTGGGAAATGATTGTGTTACTATATATTTGACATGTTACTATATATTTGACACTTACTTATTGTACTTTGAATTTTGCTTTGAGAAATGTACAAATACTTTCAATTGAAGCATTACAATTATGCAATCCTAATGGGTGTGATTTTCTTACCTGTCACAATATTTTGTCTTTGTAAGAAGAAAATGAACCCTTTTTCCTTTGAACCTTGAATTAAATCTTATGACACAAATAAATTCAAATTTATATGTCATATTAGGATAACAAGAAATCTATTTAGAGGGGGGGTGTAAAATTTTTACAAATGGTGAAGGGGCATCAAAAGAACATTACAAGTTATGTTTGAGGACGGCTTTAAAATAAAATAAAAAATATTATTCAACTTGGACTCGTTAGAAGTGTAAAGTTTGAATATTTGAAATAACTAAGTTGACTTAGTGGGCCTTCAACTAGTTCCACGAAAAAGTTTAATTGGCGTAGAAAATAGTTAGGCAATGTCTATAAATTATTCCAAAAGTTAAGGCTTATTAAGCTGTCGCTTAACTTGGCTCGGTATTTAGAGAGGGTTAAGTGGCGGTTAAGGTCGAGCGACCGTAGTTTTGGAATTAAGGTCGCCACATTACACGTGTCAAACATGTTGAATAAGTTTTCTTTATATCGGTATTATTTATAAATTGTGTTAGTTGGACACACAAGTTGTCATGTACCGTCGAAAATTATGAAACTAGTTGACTAATTTAATTGCACAACACTTCAATAGGAATGTCGTCTACAAGTCGAGACTGGATGTACAACCGGCTCGACAACGGCTACGTTCGAATTGAATTCGCGGCGAAGGTTAAAGAATTCATATCGTTTGCTAAGCAACATTGTCCTACATACCAAAGTGAAAGGAAGATTAGATGTCCGTGCAATTTTAAGAAATGTCGACTTGTACCGTACCTGGACGTCGAAACGATTGAGTACCACATATGTAGGTATGGATTTGTTCCGGGATATCACTGTTGGTACGAACATGGTGAGAACGGAGATGAAGGCCCGCAAAACTTTTACCAAATGGATAACCATATTGATGATGCTGATGTGGGAGGAGACGATTCGACAACTTACCGCGAGATGCTACACAACGTGGCAGGTCCAAGTTTCAATTGGAATCACGTGGAAGAATCACCAAACCCCCAAGCACGCCAACTATATGACATGATTGATGCAAGTAGCGAACAATTGTGGCCGGGTTGCGAAACCATGACAACGTTGTCCGCAATGGCAAGATTACTTGCGATCCAGTCCGAACATCATATATCTGAACGAGGGTATAATGAAATCATTAAATTCATGAAGGATTGTTTGCCAAATGACAATTCATTGGTCGAAAATTTTTATGCCACTAAAAGACTAATGCGAGGTCTAGGTCTACCTGTTGAGAAAATAGATTGTTGTGAGGACCAATGTATGATTTATTGGGGAGTGGACTCTGAGTTGACGTCATGTAAATTTTGTGGGAAATCACGCTACATTGCACATCGACGAGGTCGTGGTTGGAACACAAAAAAACGCCCTTGCAAAAAAATGTATTACTTCCCTTTGGGCCCTCGGTTGCAACAATTGTATGCGTCAGAGTCAACGGCAAAACATATGCGATGGCATGGAGATCATTCCTCGCCAGAAGATGTTATGCAACAATGTTCTGATTCGATTGCTTGGAGACATTTTAATGACGTCAATAGAGACTTCCCGGCCGAGGTTCTGAATGTTCGTTTAGGATTGTGCACTGATGATTTTCAAGTATTTGGGCTTTCAGGGAAATCGTACTCTTCATGGCCCGTGATATTGACTCCTTACAACCTTCCACCGTCGATGTGCATGAAATCTGAGTTTTTGTTCTTAACGGTTATCGTTCCTGGACCGACCAGCCCAAAGCAGAAAATCGACGTGTTCCTTCAGCCGCTTGTGAAAGAGTTGCAAGATTTATGGAACAATGGGGTGATTACATACGACGTGTCCACAAAGACAAATTTTCTCATGCGAGTTGCCCTTTTATAGACTGTTAGTGATTTCCCTGCGTGTAGCATGTTGTCCGGTTGGAGCACACACGGTAAGTACGCTTGTCCATATTGTATGGACGATACAAATGCATTTCAATTGCGAAATGATGGTAAGACATCGTGGTTCGACTGTCACCGTCGTTTCTTGGCGAAGTCATCACCATTAAGGAAAGACAAAAAAAATTTCGTTAGAGGCAAAATAGTCATAAATGACGATCCGCCCCCTTTGCGTTCTGGTGAAGAAATTTTGGCAGAAATTGAATCGTTAGGCTTGATGAAGGTGACAGAAATCGGAGCTGATTCTGTGAATGGGCGGATAGCTAAGAATTTGGGATGGAGGAAGAAAAGCATTTTCTGGGACTTGCCGTATTGGAAGACAAACTTGATCCGCCACAACTTAGATGTCATGCACATCGAGAAAAATGTTTTTGACAACATATTCAACACTATTATGTGTGTACCGAGCAAGAGTAAGGACAATGCGAAAGCGAGACAAGATATTCGTGAATATTGTCACCGACCTTCTCTACACATTGATTCGGCGACAAATACTTACATCCTTGGATGCTATGCTCTTGATACATCAAAAAAACAAAAATTGTCCGAGTGGGTTGAAAAGTTGCGTTTTCCTGATGGTTACGCTTCGAATCTTGGTCGATGTGTGGATCCAAAGAAACTGCGAATGTTCGGCATGAAGAGTCATGATTGTCATATTTTCATGCAACGATTGATATCAATTCCATTCAGAGAACTCCTCCCAAACCCGGTTTGGGTTGCAATTAGCGAATTAAGCCTTTTTATTCGATCCCTAACTGCGAAATGTGTCAGTCTCAAAGATATGGAGGTCTTAGAGTCTAAAATACCAAAAATCATTTGCAAGTCGGAGAAAATATTCCCTCCTTCTTCGACTCTATGGAGCACCTACCAATCCACTTGGCCTACGAGGCCCGTCTGGCCGGTCCCGTTCAATTTCGATAGATGTATCCATTTGAGAGGTACTATCTTGAGTCCTTGAAATTATTTTCTCATTCAATAAATTTTAAATCAACATTTCCTATAACATTCCTACAAGTACCTTAAACATTTGAAGAACAATGCGCAGAACAAAGCGAAGGTAGAGGGCTCCATGTGTAATGCTTATTTGGTCGAAGAGGTCACATCCTTTTGTTCTTACTACTTCGAAGATCACGTCTTTACTTTGCATGACAAAGTGCAATGTAACGACGATGGCGGTCTCGGGCCCACACCGCATTTTGTGGGCAATTTCTCAATTTTCGCTTATCCTGGTCGACCCATGGGCAAGTCGAAGGAGCGGTACTTAACAGAGCACGAGTATAATGCCGCTCATTCGTACATACTGCTCAATTGTCCAGAGATCGCTCCTTACATCCAGTATGTCTGTCACTTTCATTCAATAATGCAGTACATTCATTGTTCATCTTTTAGTAAGACAACCTACGTACATGTTCGTTTCTTCTAGGATATTCGTTGATGAAATCACTCAAGCAATGGGGGAGTCGGAAGTTGATAGTAGTCTAGAGCACAACTTCCCCATATGGTTTTAAACATATGTAAGGTCATTACTTTTGTACGTTATAGATTCATAAATTTCTTTCATAAGTAATGTGTCTTATTACATTTCTAATTTTTTTTGAATAGGCTCGGAATTCTATCATAGACGAGACGCTCGTTGATCTTTCTGTTGGTCCTAGTCGATCATGTACTGTTTACCCTGGTTACCTAGTGAATGGTTATAAGTTCCACTCCGCAACATATGACGTTAATAGATCGACGCAGAGCATCGGTGCTTTGGTGAAGAGTTCAAACTACGCCGATGTTTCCCATAACTATTATGGAGTAATGCAAGAGGTTGTGGAGATTGAGTATATCGGCCTCAAGCGTGTGGTCTTGTTCAAGTGTGAATGGTATGAACCTACACCGAATCATGGTCTGAGGACTCACCCAACACTTCAATTGGTAGAGGTTCATCGAAGTCGACGATATAACAACTACGAGCCATTTGTACTAGCAATGCAAGCCACTCAAGTGTACTACCTTTCGTACCCTTCTATGAGGAACGACCGACAAGAATGGCTAGCAGTTTGTTGCTGTCAACCAAAATTCACTGACGAGGAAACTAGCAAAGACGATAATGACCAGGGCTCGGCAGAGATTGCATTCCAAGATGGGATAACCACCACGTGCGTAGTCGACGATGCAATTCAGGATATCAACAATCTGGATGATCCGAATGGGACTCGAGTCATTGTTGAAGCGGGTCCAAGTGAAGAAGTCAATGACTTCATTGTTGATAGTGGAGATGATTCAAAAGAAGAATCATCAACTTCTACTCATGAGAGTGAATTTGAAACGGATGATAGCGAATAATGTATGTCTATGTTATGTCAACGTCCAATCATTTAGTTACTTTTATCAGCATGGGTCCTGTGTTATTAATTCCAATCATTTAGACTTAATTACTAATTTTTGTAGGCTCTTCTTCTCTGAAATTTTATTGGTATTTTGTTAGGTTTCATGGCGGGAGGTGATCATCCCTAACGTCGAGGTATCCCATTAGGAGGACATCGTCCAGTCGGAAGAGGTGCAGCACCGACCTCTGGATGCGAAATACCGACTGGGCGTCATGGTCAGGCCTCACGAGGGGTCCATAGAGGTCGTGGCGGTCGAGGTCGTGGGTCGATTCCTGCATTATCGATTCCGACTTCTCGTTCTCTCGAGCACGATCCAGCCGCAGCGTCACCTTCGCCTTCCATTCCGTCGGCGTCATATGTACCATCATCTTCGTCATCCAGGACTATACGAAATTCGCAGCTCCAATCACCATCGCCGACATCAAGGACTCATTTACCCATGAGGCCTGCACCCCCAGCCACGGCATCACCGGCAGCATCCCCACAATACGACGACATAGCAGGGTTGGAGGTGACAGGCCCTCCGCGGGCACCTCAGAGGACAGGGATGGAGCCCCCTCGCGTGCAGGGGATCCCGATCAGACTGATTGCCAATGATACGTAAGTTTGTATTTGATTCATATATATCGTTTTAAATATGGATGTAAATTATTAAAGAAGTAGTTAAGATGTTATGCATGTTCATGAAACACAGGGAGTTGCATCCTTCTCATTTTTGTGCACGAAGGATGACAAAAGTTTTCAAAAGATTGATGATTCCTGAAGGGTATTGTTGGAAGTCGGTACTTCGACTCATCATAAAGACCAATACTGGCGCCAATGGAAGGTAAACAGACTACTAAATGTCTTATGATTTATACTATTTTCTCAATGTCTCGTAACAATTGCAATCGCCATTTTGTAGGTATTTTTTAGATGGGATGACGCGATTCCCGAGGATCTCATTCGAGCGGCGTACGACAGGCTTGCAGGCACAAGGTACACCGCATTGATGCACAAGTTAAAGAAGAATCGTGTGCAGCCAGTGTATGTTACAGATGAGGCATGGAGGAGATACTTGGAGTACTGGGAGAGCGAGGACTTCCTTGCCAGGTCTAGGCAAGCGACAACGAATAGGAACACTGAGGTCGAAGGCCCTGGGACTGGACCCTCGAAGCACGGCGGTGGTTCCGTGTCTTTTGTGACTACCCATGAAAGATTGGTAAGTTTTTTTTAACCTCTTGGTTATTTTTTACATTTATACACTTGTTCACTATGCTGAATTTATGATTGGTCCTATACGCAGACTGATTCATCCGAGACGCCACCTACCGTGAATGAATTGTATTTGCATCTCCACACCGTAAATCACGACGGGATGACATTCATCGATACAAGATCAGAGCGGTTCTATGTAAGTATAGAAATGAAATGTTAAATAGTATTAAGTTTACTTTAAACCATATCATGTATGTTGTTTGTTGTTGATACCTGCAGGATAGGCTCCAGAGGACACGTCAAGAGCTGACCCAGGCTACACCGGACCAATCGGTGGATGATGAGGCGGTGTACCTCAATGTGGCGGGTGAGTGTCCCAAAGGAAGTTTCTACAGTCTCGGGTCTTTATGGAGAAAGAAGAGGAGATACGCAGATCCTGGTGCTAGCACGTCCGGGATGCCGGATATGGTGCCGCGTGCAGAGTTCAATGTCGTTGCAGAGCAATTACGAAAGGTTATGGAGTTCATGCATCAGCATCTCGGGATGAACATGGACGGAGCAGGCCTATCTCAGCAACAACCACCACCACCACCACCACCTCATGACCAGCATCAGCTGCCGCAAATAGATCCGGTCGATCCACCACAACAAGGGGACAATGTTGAGCGAGAGACGCAAGCGTGGCTTACGAGATATGAGCAGCTTGGTGATACCTAAGTATTTTACTTGTTGTTGTAAATTATGAGATTATACTTTTGCTTTTGTAGATAACTTTAGCAATTCTTCGCATTACTTTATGATTGACACTTCTTTTTGTGCATATTTGGATTGATACTCCTTTATGTTTCATTGGATAGTTGTTCTGAATTTTTTCCCATTCCATTTACTTCTTCTTTCTTACCCTACTGCAGATTTTACATTTGCTTGGCGTAGAGATGTTTGTGAAGGTGTAGCCGAAAGAATCGTGTTCAGCTCATGAAAAACCCCTAACGAATACTTGTACATATATGCATATATGAGGCCTGAGAGCCAATGCACTTTACAAGTTCATTTGTTGCATGTTGTGTGTACTATTTTGAGGCTACCGTTTATATTATCAATTAGTTATGAATCTCTTGTTCGAGTGATATTGACATAATCTGAAGCTCTCACTGTCAATTTTTTACTTGGTCCTAGGTTGTTCATGAAAGATTGCTATATGATTGTTTCACTAATTGCTGTCATTGATGTTTTTGCCCATGCGGTTGCAGCGAGTTTCTGTGTACATAATGGCATTGTTAGGGGTTTTAGATGGCTTAGTAATTCACGATTGGTTTCCTTCTCATACACTCAGGTATGTGAGTTTATTCCATTGTTTTCAATTACTTGGTTAATTCAGAGTTGGACGTAGAGATGGATTCATGGTGTGTATGGGGTGGCACTGGTGAGCCCTTTAGTCATAGAGGAAAATGGAGCATTTCCTTTCAAAACACACTTAACCATGGAAACTGAGGTAATACATATAAAAGAGTATCCTTTATATTTGTTTCGTGCCTTTTGATTTTTTGACACATTAGTTTTTGCGGATTCGTAGTTTTTTATTGTTATTTGTTTTTATTCATGTTGTAGAAAGAGATGCAAAAGTTCACGGCGAAGATTGTTGATATGATGAAGCAGGAGAAGCTCTATGCCTCTCAAGGCGGGCCCATAATCCTTTCCCAGGTTGGTTTGGTATTCTTCATTTTGAAAGGGGAGATTTTGAGGTTAGCAGGAGTTTTACTGGCACTGTTTTATGTAATCCCATCATCTAATTTAATGTATGGTTTAGGTTTCTAGATATACTAGGCTACAATTCCAGTGTATGCAAATTGATGGAAATTATTCTTATGCACTGCTGCTCATTGTTAATTGCATCAAATGACTTTTTAAGAGCTTTTAGGAAGGCAACTGATGGGAAAGAATTTTTTCCAACCCTTGCCCTGGTGAATCTTTTGCGCAATTCTAATTTTTATCTTGTTGGTTATTAGCATTTTTTGAACCAATGTGTTACTCGGTGGGCTTCTCATAGTTAAGCAACCAACCTCCTATTACTACTTTTTTCTTCTCTTTCTGAAACTATTTGGGCAGCTATGAATCAACGGGTAGTTATTTGTCTTTTCGTTCTTTTGGGCTTCTTCAATTATTTTCTTGCTCTTCTGGGTGTGTTTCAATTAATTGATTTTGGGTATCAGGAAGAAGGATGGCCATTAGGTTTGCAACCACTGAATATGAGGGTGGGTTTGGTGAGGACTCGTGATTTTTCTGGGTCTATTTCTTTCAACACCTTAATCACTAGATCTCCAAGTTCCTCGACTGACTCTTCATCCGACTTGGATACAGAGGTGAGTGAAAATAATTGATTCCCAATTTAATGCTTCTTCATCTATTCGGTTATTTTATCTGCTGAAATTGTGTTGACACTTCATGACTGTTCCCTTTTTTTTTCTTTTTCTCGCTTTCCCACAAGTTCATCTATTCTGCTATTTTAAAAATGTACCATAGAGTTGGTGTTCTCTTCGATGCTCTATGTATATAATTACAGTGCTTTGATTGTTGCGTAATCCCGAAAATGGTTTTGTTGTAAAATTTTATTGAGGAATGAATAAAGAGGAAAGAATATCATGCATACAAGTGTTAAATTGTCCACTCTTGCCGCAAAAAAATTGCAAAGTGTAAATTTAAGTACATGCATCGCTTAGGGAGTTGGTTGTGAAGAATTTTATGCACCTAGCCAACCGAAAGAAACCTCTAATTTTGAGTGTCAAAAGAAAACAGAGAAAAAAAAGAAAAGCAGTATAGCAGATTTGACAATTGTGCCTCATGTGTTGTTTAGGTGTTTGATACATACAACAATGATTGTGATATCATCTCGTTTGCCCGTATTTTTCCACCATTTCTTGTATGATTCTCCAGCAACAACGGCGCATGCATCGCATGGATCTCTATATCTTGCCACCTGCAGAGAAGAGAAAGTCAGAATCATCAAGAACTTGCCATTTCCTAGCTAGCTTTTTGACTTGGTACTGATTTGCGCAAGTAAATTGATAAAGTGTCCATGATTCATTTAAATCATTCAAACGCATGTCATCTCTTAGCGTTTTTAATTATATATGTGACTATACTCCATAAGGTCAAACGACAATATGTGATGAATGTTTCCTTTCCGCTCATTTGTAGGTTTGTGCTATACTGCACACTCTCCATTTTCAGTTAGCAGTAAGACCACACACTTCACTCACTGTTGCATTTCTTTGGAAACCAATCGACATTTTCTTGGAGAATTTGTATAATTCTGTTTGTGGCAAGGTGCTTCTAGCAGCTTTTGACAAAGAGTGAACGCATCAAACCTTGAATTGTATTAACAGCTTCCTTCTTACATGAAGTTTATTGTTTAGTATTTTATGAAGTTCTTTCTAGTCTTCTTACATGAAGTTTACTTTCAAATCCCATATCAAACCATTGGGCTATGCAATTGGTTGTCAGGCCGACCCCTGACCGAGTAATTGGTCTTTCGCTTGGATGATGTGTGAAAGGAAGTTTTTAGAGTTTTTTTCAGCCATCTGCAATTTCGCTCGCATTCGATTTTTTTTTTCATGGAGAAAGTTTTGTAAGTTTCTAATTCAAATTTCATCTTGAATCTTTTACACTTAGACTTACAATTAGTTACTAATCAACATTTGAGTAGGGAATGGTCCTTGATTATTCATGAGTAATTGGTCTTTCTCGCTTGATGTCGCTTTTACATTTTATTTAATGCATTATTTGGGAATTACAATAAGGAGTCAAATTCTGGGGAAGAGTGAGAAGTTATGATACCCTATCATAGGCAAAATTTATGGCATTCGATTTTGGGTTAAGTTTATTAAACTTTAGAAGTCTTCTTGCCTTTTTGGACCCAGAATACATGTTCTATAATTTCCCTTCTCCATAGATAGGCATTTATTCGTCTAAATCATGATGTCACCTTTCCTTAATTTATCCACTTAGAATTGCTTAGACACTCGGGAAAGCATGTGCTCTTTATTTTATATTTCATAGTTTACAACCATTAGAATAACATATTAGCCTCTACTTGTGCTAGGATATATACTTCATCAATCAGATTGAATTTTAAGTTGCTTTGAGATCTTGATCTGAATTATATTTGTTTTCTACATCTTTTTAGCTTAGTTATTTATATACAATATTTGTGATTCTCTTACTCATAGCAGTTTTAGTTTTAGTTTTTTTTGTACCTGTTGCCTTACTTCCACTTAAGCAAGGATTATTTTGTTAACATAACCCACCAATAGAACTATTAATCGATAGTTCATGTGTCTCTGAGATTGAAGAGGGTGCAGATGAGGTTTGGAGCATTGTTGGTGGAAAGGTAGGAGATTTATTTGTGAACCTGTTTCATAGACTACAATTGGTATATCATTTTATCTCCTATTTTGCTAGTGTCCAGCCATTATTTTCTAGCTGTATGTTCATCTCTTTCTTTTATCTACTTATGGGCCTGAACATTTAGCTTCTGGTATGACCAAATTTTCCATTAATTGCGCTAAATTGACTACAACGGAAGAGTTTGATCCTTGTAGTTGACCCCAACTACATTGGGATGGTATGACCAATTTTCCAGTGATCTTTTTATTCTTATGATCTTTTATCAATATGTTTACTTCAGGAAAAATTTGACCGTGTTCAAAATTAGCTCAAAATATTTGTTTTTCATCCTGAAAGAAACATTGTAGATTTTGGGTTTAGCTCTGTGAAATTCCCTAATCTGTATTTTTACTCATCAACGAAGATGAATAGCTGGTTCCAAATGGGTTTAGGGTCATTAACCTAAGCCATTATCCTTTTTTGTAGCAACATTGTGTGTGAAGAGTGAAGGCACTGCTAAATGGCTACTTGATGAGATAGCTCGCAGAGAGACAGACGCCGAGAGATCATTAATGCACAGGTGAGAGCCTCAAGCATCTCACTGTTGATGCTTTGGCATGTCAATGTCTTTTTGAGATGAGAGCATTTGTGTGATAATTCACTGTTTCCTATGACTGTTATGCTGCCTCTGATTACTAGGTTTCCAATTTGTTTTTTTTGGTGAATCTGCCTTGTGTCTGTGCATTTGCGGTTTCTTACTCTATTCAGTGGTCTGCCCAATTGCTCCCCTTATATGAAAAACTAGGACTGCAATGACAGTACTGCTTTCAGAGCTGCCAATTTATGTGGAGCAATGCCAAGAACGTACAGGTTGACTGTACTCATGTTAAGTAAGTCATGACCAGAACAATCATGCTTTTCAATTACTTGTTTATGATGCTTAAGACACTAGTTTGCCATAAAAGATATAATCATTACTAAGGATGCATTTGACGATGCATATTCTGTTTACTGCCCCTTTCCTCGAATTCTCCATGTTCAATATGCCTTATACTTGCTTTTATGGTATATGCTCTGCTCACACAACTAATTGATCTATCCATGAGACTCGGGAAATGCATTTGAGTGCCATCTAGTGTCATATTAATCATAGGGAATGTGATAATTTGTTTTTGATAAGGAAGACCTCTAGTGAAGTTTTAACTAGACTTACAGTTGATCTTTCACTAAAAACCATTTTGGAATTTGCCGTACTTTGAAGAATTGATCATGACAATCCTGTTTATCAGATTATTTGAAATTACTTTCTTAGAAGAACACATACTATGGTGAATTATTTAGTTAAAAGTCTTTCTCTAATCTTTCGAGAATGGAAACCGAAAACTCATGTTGAACTTGCCTTGAGACCCTTTTTTTTTTTTTTGACTTGAGAAGTATTCATCTGTAGTGATCAGCATTCAGGCCTCAAAACTGTTTCACTCAGTACAGCATTTGTGAATTTGTGGACTGCCAATAAAAAAAAATATTTAGGCTTCAAATATTGAATTATACGATCTTGCAGTTTACAGTAGTTTTAATTCTCGCATTCTATCTTTCGAGTCATTTCTAGCACGTACTTTTTTTGGTATTCAATTTATGGATCTATTCGAGTGCAATTAGTTGTCTCCAGTTTTAACTTAATTAATCAATTGTTCCACAAGAGCATAAACAACTTACATTTATATCCTTATTGATACATACTTTAATCTTATATATGTAATTAAAACAGCAACATCAAAAGCCTGAACCAGTTGAGCCTCAATTCGAATAGGCTCAGCTATCACACTGAAGTTGAAATTTGTATGTGATATATGTTATCAAGGAATGAAAGAAGACTAAAAATTTGAGGTAGGCTCGTCCATATTTCGACATCGGACGATTGGAACCCCATATACTTTCCAAATCTCCCCTTCTTTTCCTATATATTTTTACTTCCTTGAAAGCTCTTGATGTTGTGTGGTGTATTGCTTTTACCGACGTTGGAGCGAATCTGCTTCTGGGCGCTATTTAGCTCTCTATTTGGTTCAGATCGCTTCGGAAGGAACCCCGTGAATATGCATTATCACTCGGTTGTTGTCCTCGAGATGGAGAATCGAAGTGCTTCAAAGTGCGTTATAGTTATTATATGGAGTCCTTATTGCTCTTCTTATTCGGACCACCATGTTGGAGTTTTGGTGATTGGAGCCGTTGAACATTAGATGGATTTTGTTCTTGGTTATTAAGCTTAATTCTTTTTGTGCATATTTATAGGATTGTAAGTTTTCTTCTTTTTTTTGTGGTTGAGGATTGTAAGTTTTCTTTTTTTTTTGTGGTTGTTGAACAATAGGATTGGTGGTTTTTGTGAATACTTACAAATTTGGAGCTTTTATAATACAAGACAATTTTCCGTGGATGTATAAATCTTTTTCAAATTTTGAGTTTTACATTTTTTTTTCTTTTGAATATTTGTTGATATATATTGTCGATGTATGAATGTCAAATTTGGCTTTTTTTGTGGGATGTTAGCACCCCCAAGGAGTTGTTGGAGGGGTGCAGGCGATGGAGTAGGTCCTATAGTTGTAATTTCAAGTTATAGGTTGGAGAACCAATTGGATTATGTTTATGTTTGAAAATTAAACGAAAAGGAAAATTAGAGACGGATTAGCAACAGAATTCAAACATTCCGTTGCTATTCCGTCTCTAATTTTCCAGGAATAAATGCACAATCACAGGAATCAGAGACGGAATCAGAGGCGGACTTTTTGCATTCCGTCTCTAAATCCGTCTCTGATTCCATTTGTGATTAGCAACGGAATCAGAGACGGAATTCAAGAATTTCTTATTTCTGTCTCTGATTCCGTTTCTGATTAGCAACGGAATCAGAGACGAAATGCAATTACAAATGTACCATTTCGTAAAAAAAGTCCATTTCTATTCCGTCTCTGTTCCGTTTCTAATTTCCGTCACTAAATCCGTCTCTAATCAAAAACGGAATTATTCCGTCTCCATTCCGTCTCTAATCAGAAACGGAATCAATATTCCGTTTCTGATTGGATCAGCGACGACTAAATCAGAGACGGAATCTATTCCGTCTCTGTTCCGTTTTTGAGTTCAATTAGAGACGGAATTTATGCAAATCAGAGACGAAAATTTTCGTTTCTGATTTGCTGTTTTTTTGTAGTGATGGCCGGTACGGAGGATCTGGTATAGATCGCACGTGTCCAAACTGCCTCAGAATCCTCTCCGTATGGTAGGGCTCCACCACATCCATGTACTTCAGAGTGCCACTGTAGAAGGCCATCGCGTGCACAACGCCATTCTCCCAGTGGTTAACATATGGGTCCCAAGTAACCTAATGAAACGTATACAAACAGAATCAATAACCATAAACTAAATGCAAGATTTAGTTTCAACAAGGGCGTAGAATCTCACCTCACTTGGGCGCAACCCGTCCAACGTTCGCCTAATGGGCACAAACGAAATTTGGGTGCCCTTCGAAATTTCGTTTGTGCCCTCAATAAGAGGGTGCCTTCATTAATTGGTGGGGTTCCCATAGCGGGCCTAAAAAATACAATACCTACATAATTTGAGAAAAGATTTGAGCTCACTAAGTTACTTCCTTGGGAGATGTAGGGAAACTAAAGCTACATAGTTTCAAAAGGAATATTGTCCTAGATCTCCTAGAAAATAAGAAATCTAAGCTGCAAACTGCTATACACCCCAAAAAAATCCAAGTAGGAAGCTCATCTTTTGATGAAAGAAAAAAAAAAAGCCTTAATTAAATATGGACTAGCGCCTATATACCAACATAAAAAAATGGCAAATAGAAGATGAGATATAGCAAGAAATCTAATTGAGTTGCATGATGCCAAAGTATCTCCACTCTCCAGTGAAAAGGATGAGGCATAGTTGGGGGAGGTTGGGGTTCGACTAATGTTAGAGCCAAATGTGTTGGTTTCTTATCAAAATAAATAAAAATAAAAATAAAAAATTGAGATGCATGACTGTGCAAGGTTGCTTGCTTGCAAGTACCTAATTAGGCAGATTAAACTATTTCCAAATGATCGTAAATGCGTATAAGAAAGGCCAACATTACCTTAAAACATAGGTCGATTTTGGCAACTTTTGTGATGGGAATGTGTCCAGTGCAAACCATTGAGACAGGAAGCGACTGTCTTGATATCGGTAACTCGTGCTCCAACGAAAATCACAGACCAAGCTATGAGAAGCAGCAAAATCAAGCCTGTCCAACTTTTAGCTCAAAATTCGTCAGATAATAGAAACAAAAAACTTCTCCTCCTAATGAGTCTTAATCCAAGATATAAAAAGGCTTACGGATTCCAAATTTAGAAAACAACACCACCTCATCAGCAGCCATTTATGTTTTCCTTGTCATAATAAATCAAGGCAAATGGATCGTGAGGTCCATACAAACTCCAGCAGAAAGATCCCAACCAATTCATCCTTGAAATCTGAGAAATGCAAGCTTGTCTGGATACATCTCATAAATAAAATAAAATACAAGAAAAAGAAAAAAAAAATAGAATGCAATATTACCTTAACAGTGACAGACTCGTCTAGCTAACTATCATCTTTGTTCACTAGTAAAAATTTACATTGCCAACTTTGGAATCTTAATTGCAGTTGAAGGAAACGAGGTTTTTTCCTCAAGGGGACATAGCTTTCTTACATGTAAGCTGTTTATGATCCATGTTGTAGGCTGTACCAACAAATCCAATTCAAATGATGAATGAGGCAGTGACAGTATTAACAATTCATTTACAATCATGGAAATGAATACAAACCATCAGTGGCAATTTTTCGTCGAATGCACATTGCTTTAGATGTCGTGATACTCTCCCTTCATCCTCAGCGACTATTACTCCCGTGGATATTTTTCCACTCCTCACATCTTCAGACAATTGTTGAAGAGTTTTGAAAACCTGACCACCTCCATGCTGAAGATCAATAGTAGAGTCAAATAATATATTTTGCCATAATCTAGGACTAAAAATATGCAAAACTACAATCAAAGTGTTACCTTAATAATCTTTCCAAGATTTGCCCAAAAACTGTGGTTCCCATGAAGCATGATACCTATTTTACAGAAGATGCTGGTGCGATTATCATAACACACTGGCCAACCAATTTTCTTAGGCTTTATGTCATCCAAAAAAGGTATAATCAGATATCTGGTGGAAAACAACAAATTGCTAAAATTACCAGCTTGGAGGCAAAAGTTCATGCTACAAGTTAGCAATCATAACAGGTTCGAGCAAGGAAGTAAATAGTAAAGCATATAAGAACCATTTTGCTAAAGAGAAGGCATTTTCTGCACACCCATAAATATCAATTAACCTTACATCAATATCTTGGTAATTTTTTCTCTCCAAAATACCAACCTTACAGGAATCAGGACTTCAATAAGGTTTCAGTTAGGCTTGCTGCTGTCATAGACCATAACTATTATAGCTGTCTCACCATAGATTGAGATGTTCATTTTGAAAATGACAATGAGATATGCATCTAAAAACATGATAAGAACTTACTTTTTCGGTGGTACAACACAACCTGCCATAGATGAATCAGTAAGCCAGCTTCCTTTTAACACGAAGGAATTTACTGCACAACCATACAAGAACTTGGTCGTTTGTAACTGCACCCAAGACAAATATGAATTAGGACTTCATTAGATAATGACATTAGTAATGCTACATAGTTCAAACAAACAATTACAAGAAACTGAGAAAGTGGATAAACCAAAAAATAATGCTAAGGATGCGGTGCCTAGTTTAGCTCTTTTATAAGTAGTATTGTGTTAATAATTTAGGCCATTAATGAATGAATTTGTGCTAATCCAATATATTTTGTTATTTTTCAGGTGACGAAAGTGAATTGGGAGCGTTTGTAGCATATGTTGAAGATCCGAGGAGATTTGCCTCGAAAAGCATACTGACACGGATTATGAGGCAAGAGGAAAGTGAGACCGGAGGCGAGTGATGAAATGATGATATTTCACATGGTTTTATGTGTTTTGAAGACGTTCGGAGGTTTCGAGATGAAAGTACAAGGTTTAGGAAAGAATAACATCCAATTGGCTAAGTTTCGGTTAAGTCCATTTTGAATAGACTTTAGTGTTTTGGTCATATCTCTCTCATTTCAAATCCAGATAACCTGCGGTTTCTTTCGATTGAAAGTAAATTCAAAGCTCAATGTTTTCATGTCTCACATGCTTCGTCAAATTCGGCCTTTAAGTGGTCCAAAATCACATCGCAAAGTAGAGGATATGCGCAGGATTCATGCCCGTCACCCACTTGGTGCCCCAGGGTCAGACCCCAACCCAAGCGCCCAGAAGCAGCCCCGAATTGGCTAGGCACTACACTTGGGCGCCCCAGCACCCTAAACTAGTGCCACCTGCTGGAAACAACCCGACTTGGCACCACACCTAACGCCCCAGCGCCAGGGTAGGCGCCCACTCTAGAAAAGTGCGAAAAAATGGGTTTTTAAAGGGGTTTTTGTGTAATCCTAGGACTTAATTGACTTGGAGGTATATATATATATAGGACTTGAAATTAAGATTTATGAAGAACTTTTGCTTTGGAGAACACTTGGAGAGGCTTGGAGATTTGGAGAGATTTCACTTCATTATCTAGGTTTGTTTTCATGATTTATTTAGTTTCTATCATGTTTTGCATTGGATTGAACCCTATTATGGGGTAATACTCTTTGTCCTAGGGATTGACAAATCTCGGGTTGGATTTCTTTCAATTCCAATGTAAATCTTGTTTGTTTTCTTTAATTCGTGGAGTTGATTTGTGTTTGCTTGAATGTAATGCTATACTTTCCTTGATCACGTAGGTGTAGAACGTATGGTTCGAATTCCACCATGAGCATTAGGGTTTTCAACCCGGAACTAGGAAACACAACCCTTGAACATGCGATACATCGACCAATGGCCGTTGACAAGGGATACCTTAGAATTTGGAGTCTAATGCGGTATTGCACTTACGCTACTCACGCCGACTGGCGGAGTCTGAGTGCAATGCTAGAATCTCCATCACCTAGACCTCGTGGTCGAGTGAAAAATTAGGGAAATTCGCCTATCTTCACTTGAATTGGGGACTTTGAGATGAAATTGGATAGAAAGAATACAACCTAGGTGAAATCAACTCCCTTGACTACTTCTCCATTGTTGAAATTCAATTTAGATTACGCGCAATTAGATAGAGTTAATTAGTTTGTTAAATTTTAAATTCCAATTTCAAAAACAAGGTTCCTAACTTTATGTCTTGATTAGACTTAGGATTAGAACTTAGCCGTCCTTGTGGATTCAATAATCCGGTACTAACACTAGTTGGTGCCACTATTACTTGCGTTGAGCCTTATACTTGAGGTACATGTCACTACGCTCAGCATAAGATACATGTTTGTTGTCAGATTCAACTTTAATAGAACATCTGTCCAATCTGAAGTTCACCGACAATAAGTAATCATATTTATAAGTTTGTTTAAATTCTCAAAAAACAAAAATAAGCTTACTGATCAACAATGCTTAGATTCTTTGGGAAAAAATAGAAAAGAAGGCTGGTAAAAAAGGAATGAGAAATTTGCTTATATTGTGGTGATGGGCACATTTAAGGATACAGCGAGTCAAACAAGGAAAGTTTAAAATTTGAAATTTATATTCATTTCCAATTTCTAAATTTTCTACTATGGAGGTGATTTTCCTTATAAGAATATTAATGAAAAAAAAATATAAAGAAGAAAATAAAAAGAACCTCCATATGATATTTGTAGACTTAGAAAAGCTATGACATGGTTCCTAAAGATGTCATTTGGAGGATAGGCACGCGCTTGATATATAGACACTACCAAAAAATTTGTAAAAGGGAATGGTAACAAGCATAAAAAAACAATTGGAGCAATTATAAATGTGTTTTCCATTAATATAGGGCTACATCAAGGATATTCCTCAAGCCCATATATGTTTGCTTCAGTTATGAATGAACTAACTAGATATATTCAAGAGGATAGCATCATTGTGTACATTATTTACAGTATGCAAATGATATTGTTTTAATAAAAGAAAGACGAGATGGATTAAGTAGGATTACAACCAAGTATATGCATAGTGACTTCATCAACAGTAGAGATCAAGATAATAGAGTTGTAAGAAATTTGAAGAAGTTCTAAAGGTTAACCATTTAGATATTTGAGATCAACTATACATAAGGATGGGGTTACTCATAGAATTTAAACTGGATGGAAGAAGTGGAGGAGTGCAACAAGTGTGGTAAGTGACCAAAATATCTCTATTAACTTATAAGGAAAAATCTATAAGACGGCAAAATGGGCCAACTATGCTTTAAGAGAGTGAATGTTGGGTGGTAAAGAAACAAACCGTAAAAAAAAATGAACATAACAGAGATGCAGATGTTCAAATGAATGTGAGGTAAAAACTCATAAAGATAGAATAAGAGACATTAAGATTCAAAGAAATATAGGAGTAGCACAAATAGATGCAAGAAAAAGGAAGGTACACTCTTCATGCCATGTTAACACACAAAACTATCTAATTTCTCTTCGTTTATAAGTCTATTATTCTCCATATATGTCAAAATAAATAAAGAAAAATTTCAATGGCAGATATACACATAAAGCCAAAAAAATACTCACTTTTGACTTTATGACCTTCAGGAATTAGATAAGTATAAAATTATATTACAGCACTTTCAAATAATTTGGTAATTTATTGAACAGCATTAAAGAATCAATAGTTTAACAAAATAAAATAGATAATGGATCTCAGACTAATTGTTACCTTTTATTGTTATCATTGTACTGCGTGAATTGAAACGTTAGAAGTGCACATCCAATAGAATGACAAAATAAAATAGTTTTCTTTTCTGGTAACTTAATATAATTGGATAAATGTATTCCAACTCAGTATTGCCCATCTATCTTCCTATAAGATCTAGTTCAGTTGATTCCAGCTTAAAGACAGCAAAATCAAAACCTTATCAGTGAAGCTCGAATGCAAATGATAATGAATAGAAGGACCAACCTTCTTCGGTGCTAGAACAATAGGAAGTTGAAGGCGCTTATGCCTGGATCTTCTGCTTCCTCTCGAATTGGGAGGTGGGGGGACATCTGAAAGAACATAACCTCCATGATTCCTTATCAGCATTTCAAGCTCCTTTTCTTTATGATTTGAGAATCCTGTCAACAAAAACTCCAAACCTAGAAAAATCATTCTTTTCCTTTCTCTGCCAGGAACCTTTATTTGGAAAGCATTAACTTCTTGAGTTTTCAAGTCAGATCTGAAGCTCAACTTTCTCACTCTTTTGCTAGGTCTGCCAGCTGCACCTAAAAGCATTTACAAAGTAAGAAAATAAATTTCCAAAAGTGCGATAACATAATAATCGATAGGTTAAATATCAAAAAATAAAAAAAAAATCTTAATCACTTGTTCAGTTCTTATAGGTAAAACAACTGGTTCTTACAAATTTCATCCCCAGACTGAAGTTTGCCACTTGGGCTCAGCTGAAACTTCTTGCTTTCAGGTTCAGAAAAATGAACTCTCTTTCTTGATGCAGTCGGATCCTTATGAGCCTTTTGATTTTTACTCACGTCTAATGATGTAATTTCAGCAGTCTTTCTTTGATCCACACAAGTTGATATAGTTTGAGTTTTAAACGGCTTCGGTCCTGAAGTTGCAATTGAGGTCACACCTCTCACATCGTCAGATGAAACAATTTTATAAGCCTGGAGTCGTCGACGAATTCCACAATTTAACACCTTAGGTGAGGATCTTTCCTCCTGTTGGTGAAGCTGCATCTTGCCTTCAATAACTCTAATTTCATCACTACTTATCTTTTCTTTTGTTAAATTGATAATTGGTTCCTCAATTTCAGAAATTACATGGCCTTCCTCATGATCTATACTGGCAGAAACCTTAGACGTTGACTTTGAAAATACATCTCTAGAGTCTTCTTTACTAAAAGATTTGTTCCAATCAATAATTTCCTTCGACAAATGCAAACTCGCACTGTCTAATCTTGGCAGAAATCCATCAACGTTCGGGGCCAACAGTGTGCTATACTTCTTAAGGGAACCAAACTCTCTCCGAGTGAAAACTCCACAAGTACCACTATCAAATTTAACAGCCGTTTCATCCCCATGAAAAACATCAGCACATGATCCAGTGATCCTTAAATGTTGTTTCTCCAAGCTATGCTCAACTAACGGACTAGAGCAATTTCCAACTTCTAAAATCCCACCATTTGTACCCAGTCCATTAGCATTTTCAATGGAAATACTACATGGGACAACAGAACAAAGAGGATCGATTAAAGATAAATTGGAAGACATCTCAAAATCCTGAGAAGGTATAATCGCATTATTATCTGTGCCACATGAAAGTTCACAAGCTTTGTGTGATAATTGAATCCTCGTTACTTCCACTTCCAAATCCCTTAACAAACAGTTCTCATCTGACACGCCTCCATGTTCTGTCATAAAGCCGGATTCTTCTGTAACAACCTTTGTTGTGCTTTTGCTTTTGGTTGCATCAACCTGCAGCAAAACAATAACATTCTCAAGAATAATAATAATAATAATAATAATAAATAAATAAAAGAAAGGTTTTTCATACTGAACTAAGGGGACACCCGCACACACGCACACACACAAATAAAGACCTAGACAGATAAATGATAAATATAGATATTTATATACATCTAAAAGAAAGACAGTGCTGATTGATGAACATGATTTAATGCAGCTGACTTGAGTTGTCACGAAGATTCCAACTTTACGCGAGCACCAAAACTTTCTACAGAGAGGAACTCCAAAATCTTTCTGTGCAGAAGCCAAAAGCGGTGGTGCCAACTTTATCCCACATCGAGTATAATTACTAAACACTCTGGTCAAAAGCAGGACTATTAAATGGTGATGCAAGATACTTGTCATCATGTCTCACCATTTCTTGAAGTTGGAGCAAAGATTTAAACTACAGCCATGTTAATATGTTCTAAGTCGTCACAGATAAGCTTCAGATCAGTTAGCACAAACTGATTATTGATGCAAATGGCAAATGCCTCAAAGAGATAATACTCAGAATCAATAGGGCTGCTACTTTTCTTCCATCTCAGGTTTCCCAATAAATGCCCCATTCAGGCAACCTCGAAAAAAGAAATGGGGGAGAGAGAAGGAGGTGGGGAAGAGGGAGAGAAGGAGGGACAAAATATCAAGGGGACATTGATGGAAGAAAGTTAAGTAAAGCACTACCAACCTTCCAGCCACCCAGCCAACGACTTCTAAATCTGTCTGCATTAGGTAATCCATTTGGACCTGCTGTCAAACAGAATAGAATAACTATATTGATGCTCACATAATGAAGTAATGCAAACGAAATTGACTGATATAAGCGAAGCTAAAACTCACCATTTTCCCTTGAATCCTGAACCTGAGGAGACGACAAACTTTCTGGAGTATGATATAAAAATACATCTGCCATACCCATGTCCATATCCTGTGGCACAAAATTGAGTAAGAGAGCCATACACAAAAATAGCAACGGTTCTCAAGTAATTCTCCCAATAACGTCATCCTATTCATGTGCTTCTATAGATAATTGTAACTTTCAACACAAGTCTCAAAGTCTTAATTGGATATATATTTCAAACGAAATTTCAACCTGAAAGCACCTAATAATGCTTCACTCTTTCAGACAAATAAATCAGCGACGTAGGAAAAGAAAATGATATATAAATGGATATTTTAATAATAAGGAAGTGCAAGGAAGAAAACATCTTCCCATTTTGAACTTTCCTTACCTACATGCTTTACCTGGGTTGTTGCTTTTGAATTTTCTTGATCAGAAATGCTTAAGAAAAGATCACCAGAAGGCTTCTTCCCACTCACACCATACTTGGAAGGTTTATTCTTTAGCACTAGTGAATCCACGGCTTGAACCTTTTCAGACTTCAACAGACTAGAAACACAAATAAAATCATCATTTTCAGTTCTTTCCTCGAACTCTTGACATTCAGAGTCAACTCCACAATTTACTGAGACAGGTGTTTCAAGAACACGAGACAAAGTCCCAGATAAACTGCACTCCTGCTTTATAAGTGAGCTGGAGGCCTGTAAGTAACCAAAATTACCAACAAATTCCCCAATGGATAAGCCTACATCCTCAAATGCATCCGATATAATGTCTTCATCCAGGTCCATCAGCTGATCTGTCTCATCAGTTATACAATCAGAAACACTCTCCAACCTATTCAAACACCAGCAGTTCCTTGCTTGCTTCATATGAAGAACTACTTCTAGTATAGCAGATGCTGACAGAGCTTCAGCGGCAGAGTCTACCTTAGCTATTTCAGATATAACTAGTGCTTCTGATGCTGCAATAGAAAGCTCTATGGCATCCTTGATATCAGAGCTTATAAGGTTTCTGCATCTGTCGGTTTCATTGGGCTTTCCAATTTTTTCACTTTTGGTGAGATTATGGACCTTGAAGTTCAAGTTCATTCCTGACTTGAATGACACCTGATCGTTGGCAATGTTAATTTCAGTGTCCCTTTTCTGTTGGTTGGTCTCTTTCTCTCTGCATGGAGAGGTTTCAGCAACCAGTTGCCTTGGAAGAACATCACTAAACTTGTGCCTATCTGTTTGACGGAAATTACAGTCTGGGCTTTGGGTGTGCTCTGAAATGCCACTTGAAGAAAGGTGTAGATGGAAATGCAAGAATTGCTGATATAAACCGCAAATAGACCATGATGAAACAAATTCAGATGGGAAGAAAGTTAAATTATAAGCATGTAACATTGCATGAAGATGACGAAATTGCCAAGTTTTATGCATAAATTAAGAGCACGTCAGAATAGAGGGAGGATTGCTACTTGTTCCCCCAGACATGCAAAACAAGACAAGCCATACAGCTCGTTGGTGTATTAAAGATGTTAAGGATAATCACCACAGTGCTTCCTCAAACACAAAAGCTTTTGCATGTAATGAAGTTTCTTTAGGTTGATTAAATGTGAAAGTTACATGCAATTCTAAACAGCAACACACTGCAAAAGAGCATCTCCAATGCAACTTTTGACTGAGGAGAGAATGTGCGCCACGTAGGATAGATGAACGTTAGAATTTAGAACACAAAATGCTTCTCCAATGCAACTGACCACCTACATGGTGAAGCTGATGTGGTGAAAAGAATGTCTACCCCACCATCTGCCTTTAGACATTGTGGTAGAAGGTGTCTAAAATGCAACATCACCATTTTCTATAACAGAATTTTAAAAATTCAAAATTTATAGTTCAATATATTGGGTCACCTCATCAATGAAACTGACCAATCCGTGATTGCATCGGAGACTATTTTGTATTGACCTAATTATCAATATCCTAACCTTAATAAGTTGTATCAATTATATCCTAACCTTTTCAATTAAGTATCAATCTACCCTCAATTAATTTGGGGCACTTTTTCTTTGAAATATCAAGTTAACCTTCTAACTTTTCTTTTCAATCATGATCATCCACATTGATTTAAATTAAGTTTATCAAGACTCACAAAAATAATAATTTATAAATCAATGATACATTAATACTCTAATTCAAATTTAGTTATTCACACAACTATGTATATTACATACATGAACACATATTTATCATGAATATAGAACTGTAATGCATATGTATGAATAAATCAAAGGGTGTTACAAGAAAGTTTAAGAGAATGTTGAGTGAGCACATATTATAAAAGAAAAACGAGACCAAATTAGTTGAGGATAGAATTGAAAATAAATCAAAAAAGGTTAGGATATAATTGATACAACTTGTAAAGGTTATGATATTTTTTATCGTTTGGCCTTTTGGATTCAATGTCTATCTAGTGTAATTTTGTGCCACTTAGGAATTGAGATGTGGATTCCATCCACATTGATGAAATGATTTTTTTTCCATGGGTGCAATCTAGATTGTACATTGAGATGCTCTAAGAGGAAATACCAATAATAGCAAAGATTGGATATAATGTTTTTTTTGGAACAACTAGAACACGGGGCGACATTTAGTATCCCATCAGGGATGTAAGATTATCACCTACATGCAACGGAAGCTTTGTCCGCCTATAAATCAGTATTGAAATCCAGAAAGCACATAAAGAATAGGTGCATCTAATATGTTACATGCATTCCAAGGTGCAGAAGACGTGATCAATGGGGACATATTAATAAACCTATCTATTTGAGCTTTCCAAATGAGTAAAAAGTTTAAATTTATTTACTTAGATGTCAGAACCATGCAGAGAAAGACTTACGTTTCCAAGAGACTCGATTGCTCCAACTGGTGAACTATCATCTCCTGATAAAAATAAATGACAGCTTTTGTATCTAACCTCTTCACTTGATAGCAGGACCGCATCTTTCTCCGAATAAGCATGCATTTCCTTGAAGAATACCAAATCCTCACTAAATATTTAATGACTAAAACCCACAAGGCAATTCCAGGACCATACAAAATAAGCAAAATACATGATAGTCCACACGTCATAACAGAAAAATAGTATGCATTTGGACAACTCAAGGAAATGATGAAGGCAAGGACCACCCTGACGCATAAGGTGTGAGCTATAGTGATCCATGTAAGTAACATTAATGGGATACTTGCTGCAGGACAACATGGTTTATAGTAAGTTAGTAACTTTACAACAACAGCAACATCGCCTCGATCCCAAATTAGTTAGGGTTGGCTACATGGATCAAACTCTTACATTGAGTTTGATTTAGTGCAATTGATGGATAGTGAGTTAGTAACTTTAAGAGGAAAAAACTTCCCTGTTTCTTACCCACCAAATTATTTCTCTAGAGAAGACCCATGTGGGATTTTTGGGTATGAATTTCAAACAAAGCAGATGGCCATCCGATATGATGAAAAAGAAATTGTAATTCCAGCCCATGAAGGTAATGACAAAGGTGGAACTCCAGTAAAATCATTCTATACAAGCATTTCAATGGATCTCATTTTTCAATTGCCCATGACCCATATGGCGTGCATTGACGATGACAATAGCATCAATTATGAAATGTTTACTAGCTGAATACCAACTTGTTGCCCACGATCATTTCTAAGATACGAAAACATTGTCACATGAGAAACTTCGTATACAGTTTATTTACATCCACAATGTTATATAGAAACTTCCCCACAGAATTCAAGTTAATTCATAAGTGCATACCTTAGATGCTTGCTGAGACGCGGTCCGAACATCACCATCGGTATCTTCGGGAACGAGTTCTCGATGTGGCTGCAGCCATGGCGGAAGCCATGCCAGGTCCTGGCATGGCAAATGTTCAAGCATAAATCAAAAATGAGTTCTTCCAAGTCCTCGCCAAATCACGCAAAAAACAAAAAAAAGGCGTACAAGGTAACATCCACTATAAAGCCCTAGAATCAATGGCGACTTTTAGGAGAACATTTTTTTAACCCTAGAAGAATCAATTCAGGGCACAATGGAACGAAAGTAATCGCATTAGCTGAACGAGAAGGAGATCGGAACGAAGCGAGATTCGCGTACCTCTGAAAACTGAGGCTCGCGGAGGCCTGAGCTCGCCATTTTCACCGCGAAGAAGACTACACGATTTGGTGGGCTTCGTATTTTGGCGCGAACAAGTTTTGTTTCATTGCAAATAGGGCTTCTTATGATTATGTTGAAGATCCACGTCGAGATGTGTCCTATCAGATGTCGTGCATAGTTTAACACATTTTCCAGTCAAAAGCATGTGGGTCATTATTTTTTGGTCGCGCTATGTGCACCTCAGTCATCACTCAGGGCACTCCGTTTAATTCCAACATAACATGAAATAACTAATATGCCCTCCTACATAATTGAAGAACAAAAATAGTTTTTTTGGGCACCCCACCCTATTTTTCATTGTAGAATAATGAACTCCAATCGTTCTGATATCTTCGACGACAATCGGACGCGACTTTATTCGGTTAAAGAGTGCGTACAGGGTTTGTATGTACTTATTTTTCTGTTTTTAAATGGTTTAAGGCATGGGTATATAGTGTATGTTGGTGGGTTAGAAATGGTTGTTTGATTCATTCGTGTTTCTTCGATATGTAGGTTTCGACACGATTCGTGTGTGTTTAGTGTACAAAGGATGCCCAAGACGTATCTGGTTCTTCCGTGAAACATTTGGAGGTAAGTTTTGAACATTCGAAGGGGTTAGGGTTTCAAATCACGGATTCATAGAGGCAACACGATTGTTTCGACTACACCGTACTGAGACTTTTCAATAAGTCTAGAAGAATGTCAACCGAGCCTCAATCTATTGTCTCGATTAGAATCAACCAATACATTATGATTAATTTCAGTTGACAAAAGTCTGATACGTATCGTTGAGTCTCGTTCACCCCATCCCGAAATAGTGTGTTACATTTCGGACCTGCATTACCGACGCTATATATTTTAAGTATTTTTTCATTATGATTCTGAATTTTTACGAAGTTCGTCATTTTTTTACAGGAAGTACCATCGCCAAGTGCACCATCAACAAGTGTGCCATTTACAAGTGGCTTTGAAGACTTATGTAATTTTTTTACATGGGAAGTGTCTTTTCAAAGTAGAACTGAGGCTGTCACATGGGTTCAAGCTACAGGTCGTGCTAGGAAGTTTGTATTGGTTACGAAGAAGCCCGATGTCGGAGGGAATGATCGTAGGGGAATGGTCGTAATTTGCATGTGAGAGATCTTGGGAAACATAAGGGTAATTCCTAAAGAGTTGGGGTTGCTAAAGCTGGGTTACTAGGTAAAATATCACAAAATGTGACAAACGGAGAGGGAGATGAGGACAACATAAGGCCTAGCACCGGTACAAAAAATGTCAGAGCCTTTTTCTTATCGAGATCAAGGAATCCTCGGACTCGTATTGGTATGTAAGGGTTGTAAGTAGCAAGCACAACCATAAGACTCGAAATATTTGGAAGGTCACTCATTCGCAGGAAGATTGACTCCAGATGAAGCTGCTATTTTAAATCAGATGAGTAAAGGCAATGTTAAACCTCGTCATATCTTGAGTACTTTGAGGCAAAGGGATGCGAACAATGCTTCAACATTGCAAACAATATACAATACACGACAAAAGAATCAAATTAAAGATGCTGGTGGGAGATATCAAATGTAACAACTCTTACATTTATTGGAGAACCATATATGTATTTATTATGGCATAGGAGGGACACTGAAACGAATGTAGTAACAGATTTATTTTGGGCACATCCGGACTCCATCAACTTGTTGAGGTGTTTCCCGTTCGTTATTCTCATGGATTGCACATATAAGACAAATAGGTACTGAATGGCATTATTAGAGATTGTTGGGATTACTTCCACATATATTACATTTTCGATTGGGTTTTGTTTCATATAATGGGAGACTTGGGCATTGAAAATTTTGAGAGGTTTATTGAACAAATGGTCTTCACCTAACGTTTTTGTCACCGATAGAGAATTGGGCCTTATCAATGCAATTGAAGATGTTTTTCCCCAATCTTCTCACCTTCTTTGCACGTGGCACATCGACAAGATGGTGTTATGCAACACTAAAAAGATGTTTGGACAAAATGAAGTCTTCAAACTCTTCAGTGATAAGTAAATGGCTTTGATGTATGATAAGACAGAAGCATCATTCGAGCTTAGGTGGAGTACCATGCGTGATTGGTACCAAAATGTTAAAGGATTGATCATTTATTTGGAGAATACTTGGTCGCAGGATTGTAAGGACAGATTTATATGTGTATGGACCGATTCAATGTTTCATCTTGGAGAAACCACGACTTAGAGAAATGAGTCTGCACATTCCACTCTCAAACAATATATTGGCACTTGTACTGCGAACTTTGAGTCTCTTTAGAGTTTCATACATGAAATGCTTGACATAAAACATAACAAGATCAAAGCCTCATTTAAGGTTAGTATGAATGTTATCTATTATGGATATATGGATGGCTTGTATCGCCATTTGCGAGGTTATGTCTATCAGAAAACGCTGAAGTTGATTCGTGATGAGGTTGCACGTGCCGAGGATGTAGGGACATACCCGATCTTATGTGGTTGTGTGATACATACCAATCGTGGTCTTCCTTGCGTGCATGAGCTTAACAGCTATATTTTGGCCGGATCACCTATACTACTTGAATACATTCATATTTTTTGGAATAAGTTGAATAAGATGCCCAAGAAATGTGTAAATCAGACTTGTTATAACTTCAATGACGAGATTCATAGAGTTTTGGCTAAGTTTAAATCATGCACTGATGAGGATGTGTGTCTTAGGGTCATTCAACAACTAAAAGAGATTAGTTGTCCTTCATCGACAACAGGGGTTGCACTAAAGGCAAAGGTTAGAATAAGGGGGAGACCAACACTTGGTGGTTACGGAAAAAAAAAAGGTAAGAAATGAAAGAAAGAAAACAATGACTCAAACAAAAGGAAAACCGAGGAAGATGACACGTCGACAACGAGACAATCTAGTGGCTTTGAGTTTGTACTCACGAGCGAGGAGGCGGCCAGTGCGTGAAAGGAAAGAAAAGGAAGTGAAGCATAAAGTTCATCGAACACGGGGAGGCATCTGTAGGAACATACGAGTTTGGATTCATTCATATTATTCAGCCGGATTGGGTTCAACACATTAAATGTACTATCAATGTGGATAGCGATGGTCATTGTTGATTCCGTTGTGTTGCCTCCGGTCTTAGATTGTCTGATGTAGACAGGTTGGATGAGGGTTCGAGAAGGTATGGTTAGGGAATTAGAAAATCACAATGAATTTTGGAGGGATTTGCTTGGAGGTTTTTACATAATGGTCAAACGGGCCGTGGGTTTTCGTGAAGGTATGGAAATGAGTTTCGACAAGTGGATGATCCTTCCGGATATGAGACTTTTAATTACAACAACATTTAACTTTGTATTAGTGAACGTGTCAAAGGGTAATTGCATGTCATTTCTTCCTGTACGTGGTGCCACTCCGCCTATGAAGAATCACGAAGTCATTGGCGTTACAAATATGAACAACTGTAACATCCCTCGATTTCTAACACGACTTATGTGACACGTGTCAGGATCGTGACCCGGCCACGCGATATCGGGACTCGCACTTCGAACCTCGGGAGTCGACACCGAGGTAATTTTACGATTTTTGATATGTGTAATAGCATTATGGATTAAATGCGTGTCACGAGCCACTCGAGCGATTTCCTTTTTGTTTTATGCGTGAGTTCTCGCCTAGGTAGCCGGGGAGGAAATACAAAGAAAAGTGTGCACGTAACGAGAAAAATACGGTCGATGAGGTAAGGTGAGTCCGGAACCCAGGGGTTAAGGTCGGGGACTTGTGGGTGGGCAAGGCACACCTAGGACACACCCCACCATATTGATTTGAAATTTCAAACAAAAGAAACCAACCACCCCACCCACTCCCATCACTCACACCTCACACTCCCATCACTCACGTCACACTCCCATCACTCTCTCTCTCCTCCCGATTTATCTTCTCTCCCACTCACCTCTGGCCAACTCTCTCCCATCACTCACGCTTCAAACCTCTCTCTCTCTCGCGTTTCACTTCTCACTCACGCCTCTCTCTCCCTCACCACCGCCGCCTCGCTTTCTCGCCGGTGACCGACCAGGGACGCCGGAGGAAGCCGCCAACCGAGGTAACACTCTCACCTCGGTTTTCTCTCTCTCTCTCGCGTTTCACTTCTCTCACGGCTCTCTCTCTCTAGGTTTGCTCACCATTCGGTTGGCCGAGACCACGCCGTCGTCGAGGTCCCGTGGTGACGAGGAAGGTCGCCGGAGGTCTCACACTCTCTCTCTCTCCCGTGAGCACTCGACCACTCTCCCTCTCCTCACGGTTTGCTCTCCTCTCGGCTCACGTTTCTCTTCATCTCTCTTTGTTTTGTTGTTGTTCGTCACACTTATTACGTGTGCGTGTGGTTGCCGTGACGAGGACCGGCCGTGGGCGACCTCCGAGACCCACCGAGTCCAAAACGTCCCGAACCACCCCCGCATGGCCCATGCAAAGTACTTGTTGTATACATACAACAAACTCGGCTTTTGCTAAGTGTTGACCCTCTCGCCGGAAAAGGTCCTCATCGGCGGCGCCACCGCCGACCACCAGACCGAACGTGTCTGGGACCCCACCAAAACTCGTATGTGGGTCCCACAACCCTAAAAGTGACCAAAAACAGCTTTATAGGTGCAAAGGAACCGATATTTCATGTGATGTGTACGTTGAGGCTCGCCGAAACCACCATCGCCGGCGGTCCTACCGGTCGAACCACGATCATTAAAGGTTGTCGAGGTCTCACTTAATATTAGTTGACGTCTAGCAATCCTCGCTAAGTCCGAAACAAACGTACGTAAGGCTTTTGGAATTAGTTCGTGTGATGCCATCGTCGAGTCGAAAAAATATATAGTTGCTATTCAAACGTCGCGTGGCGATGAATGGCTATGATGTCGTGATCATGTTGCCGGTCCGCGAGACCATGACGTGACCCGCATACGACTGAGCCGAGCCTATGACTCGCGATGAAGCGAATACGTAGTTTGTCTTCAAAACCCGAGAAAGAGTGTCTTCTTTTATTTATTAAAATGTATGACCGTCCGAGCCATTCAAAACATTGGAAATAATGATAAGTTTAAACCTAAGTGTTAGTGAATGACTCGACCTAATAACACGAGTTTCCGACCTTGTCGTAACGGAAACTTGAGGATACGCGTTAGGAGTCGCGGGAGTTTTACGTGGATTACGATAATCTCGTAAGTACACTTGCCTTAAAAAGCATTTGTACGTTAGTAAGCCAGCTAAGAAGATATCATGTGATTCATTTTCACTTTTCTTGTGTTCGTTATTATCCCATCATTGGCATTCCATTCTATGTTCTTGTATGTGTGTTCTTGGCATAAGTACGTCTCGGCGTACATGCGCCCGCACTAGAAGGGATAAAACGCGGCACTCGAGCGCACGAGTGTTTGACCACCCCTAGTGATTATGTGATACCATGTACCGGATTGTTGTGGATGGTCAGTGGATTGTCAGGTATTGTTGTGGAATATGGACTACTTATTGCCTCTCTTGACTCGTAGAACACGCATGTTTCGATTGCTATCATTTCCAAATGTCTATCATGCATTCTTGCTTATTTATATTCCCGCATTTCAAGCATCTCGCATGATATTTAGACTGCCTTGTTTGTCGTTTCATGAATTACTGTTATATTCTTCTGGCTTTACTTTCAATTTCTCTCAGTTGCTCACCGTCTAGTTTGTGACGGTGGGTGCAGATAAGACGAGAGCAGTAGGGGCAAGGGACCGTGTCTAGGAGACTTTTTGTGAGCAGCTGGACGTGAGGTACCGAGATGTAGGCTCGTACCTATCCTTTTTGTATGACGTTTATGTATATACATATATGGTTGTTTTGGAACCGGGAACTAGGTTTGAGGTGATTTCCATAATTTCATTTTGTTGACTTGGATATGACTGTCTTGGGGGTTTCCACATTTATATAGATTCCTAATTTCCTTGATTGAGTTATTTCCCATTATTTGATTAGAATATGATTTTTGCTTCCGCTCGTATTATAACCGCAATAACTCTTTCATAAACCTTAAAAACCTTAAAATTTTGATAAGTTGAGGTCGACTAGGCTCGTCCAGTCACGAGAAACCGACTCGGACTCCGCACGGTCTAGGCCGGGCGTACCCAAATGCATTGGGAATTTGGGGCCGTCACAACAACACTTATTGGGTTATGGTAAGTTACTAATATATTGTGTCTAGGATCGACCATTACTCATATCTTATTATTTGTTAACTTGCATTGTGGTGGGTTACTAATTCATTGTTGACAACACCATTTGTTTTGGACTTTTAATTGACATGTCATATTGAAGCCTAATGCACCAGTGCCCCATGTATTTGTTATGTGGAGGACATTCGCGGATGTTAATGCTTAAGGCTGGGGTATTGGTATTGACATCCAACCAGGGGTTTCGGTTCAATCTTCGCAGCTAGTCACGCCCACAATGATAAACTTAGCGGAACCTTAACATATTAACACTTCATTGTATTTTGTTGGAAAAAACCTTTATTGTATTCACTTCATATTTTGTCAAATCCATAAAGTTGTAACAACTTATTATTTCATGTGAAATACATCAACTTGCAAATTTTTTTATTCTAAACCGTTATGTAGCAAGTCCAAAAACTTAACTTAATTGCAACAATTGTGTAGCAAGTCCAAAAACTTAACATAACAATATATTCCTTAAGGTTCTATTTTTATATCTTAGTGGGAAGTCTCCACACTTTAGTAGATTCTAATAAACCTGTAAATATAGTGTGTCAGCCAAGCAGGTCCGAGAAGCATGCGTCTATCTCGGATACACCCAACCGAGACTAACTGTATTGTCCCGCTCACACAATACCGAGACTGTCAAAAAATTAATGTTCACAGGTTGTCGAATCCCCTTAAAGAGGAATAATCAGTGGTGCCTTAATCAAATAGATTGGGGTGCCCAGAGCATCCCAGTACCATATAGCCTTAACAGTGTACAATAATAAGGTCCTTGCATGGCGAGAAGTATGCAATGCGAGATATCCTAAATGATCGAAATCATCGACAAAATGGAACTATAAGGCAACACGGTGTGCAGTGACCGAAAGTTAAGACAAATGTCAGCCATGAGGTCCCGTAATTTGGCACAAATCTCGGTTGTGCATCTCCGAGAACCAGAGTACGTACAATACATAGAAACTTTCGGTGGGATATAACCGAAACAACTATAGCATCATTCGGTAATACATACCCGAGACGTATTGATTAATCACGGACCTGCTTGACTGAAACTCTGTCAGAAATATGATTGACACAATAAACTTGCAATTTTCAACAAACTAAACAAATAAAATGGGCACAACATCATTCCAACATCTTAATTTTGTAAAAACTGCGCCAAACAATAACAAATCTAATGAGTACATAAACTAATAACACGAAAATGAATTAATATCCCACAACAAATTGTACAAATACCGCATCGAAATCAAACAAGTTTAAAAAACCTTAACCAAATTTAGTCTTCTTCCTATCTTTGTCCCTAATGTGACTTGGGTGGCTATGACGAACTTGGCGTGGTAGTGTTGTCACGCTGAAAATCCCTAGTAGGTGCGATCAGTGCCTTGGTGGTCGTGGCGGCGGCGGTAGCAGTGCTAAGACACCTACCCGTCAAATAGTATACCACATCATTCGCCATTTTTTCCATCACCTCCGTCTTGGCCATTCCCGCCGGCAAGTGAATCCATGCCAACTCGGTGTCTAAGGCACGACGATTACGTGGTTAAAAAAAACCAAAATGTCAATAAAAAGAATGCATAACACAAGAGTCATAACTTAATCTTAAATGCGAGCATTTTACCTACAATAACTTTGCTCTGCTACTATATCGTCGTCTCATTCGCCAATTTTTTTGTTCTCAACGATAGGATGCGAGACTTGAAAGAACCATGGCAGATACTCTAGGTGTGGCCATGAAGTCAAACCTCGCTTTCTCACCTCGGTCTTCAGAAGCAAGTGAATGGGAACGCCACCTTTCCCAATTCTCGGGTACAAACCCGTACTTAACTAAGTACTTTAATGCAGTGCGGCCGCGGTTCACTTCGAGAAGGCGAAATGAAGCCGGTGGTATCCCTTGAATATGACCAAGCTACCGAAGGATCCTCTTCGGATGGTACGACTTCACCACATCCAAGTACTTAGCGTACCAAAGAAGAAAGCAATGGGTAGAACGACACCGTCAGGCCTGACATCAACGTATAGGTCCCAAGTCACCTAAACCAATGAAGTCAACAACAACATTAAAACATACTCTTCATAATTAGAATACCAAAATGAGCCAAATCAAACACACACCTCACTCGACCGCAACCTATCAAGGGTCATGCGAATGGAACTGAGCTTGCCACATTTGCTATGGTCTCATACTTCTATATTCACATCGAAACTCGTGGGTATAGGTGGTCGATATATTTCACATTAAACGATGTGAGCTAGAAAGGGAAGTGCTCGTATATCCATCCCTAAATACGAATGACCAAATGTAAGTAGAGTTAATTAAGTAGTAAAAACACTAGTTTAGGTTCAAGTTTGGGTTCATTTCAATTTAATGCATTTATTCCCCTATTTGCAAATCACTTTTGGACATGAAAACATTTGAATTGCAAAATCCCAGTCAGACAAAGTTGTTCTCATTTGATTTACCTTTCAAATGCCACAAGTTTGGGTTCATTTCAATTTAAAAAGAGCAAGTTATGACCAAATTACATAGGTTGGTTCATAATACAACATACAAAATTTCTATTTTGGACTTACAATTTCAAAATTTCATATCTTTTTTATTTCAAAACCAAATCAAGAACTTCTTAATAGCCGGCTTATCAGCTTGAAATGAAGAATCCAAATATATCAACTAATTTCGAAGACCTAATCATCTAACCTCTGAAAATGACCAAAAATTAGAATTGGTTTCAAATTTAAATAGAGAGATGTGTACCTAGTTTGATTAACACCTAACTTAGCTTGATTTCTCCTTCACCAAACCCACTTTGGTTGTTGGTCGTTTTCTTCCTCCAACCAATTCTCTACTCCAACAAGTTTAAGTGAAGGAATGAAATGAGAAGGTTTGGTTTGAAGAGTTTATCACTAGCTTATATAGGAAATGGATATGGTTGAATGTTAGCCATTGATCCTCATGTGCACACGTATTTTGAGACCTATCTTGGGATCCACATACTAACACATGTCCCACTTACTTATAATGAGTGACACTAACTTGTAACACACATGGTGTTTAGATATGTCAACATGTATCTCGAGCTTCACCACATTGCTATTGTTTGAACCTACTAACTTAGGCATACTTAATATATTATCAACCATAGCCCATTTAAATCACTATAAAAGCTATATAAGACTTATGTCAACTTACCATATCACTCTTTACCTTGATACCACGTCGGTACACAACTCAAGGCATGTTTCCACACACGCATCGACACCTATTTATAAGTAAGAGTAACTTAATAATCTACACATATACAAAACACTAAGCACACACCATAACAAATATAACATTTACCTCGGCCACCTAGCCTCGATCATGACACATATCTCGATATTAGTCCCACATCACGGGCCACTGATCCTAATTAAAAGATTAAACTAGGATTAGAAATTTGGGCCGTGACATTTTTACTCTCTTTCGGTCGACTACCTTAACTTCGTTTTTGAATTTGATCTGCCACCCATTGTCTTTCGAGCTCACCTTTGCATGTGTGTCACCAATTCTTCCGTGCATCTTGTCCATTTGCTTGTTTGCGCGGTCTCGATCTACATCATCAACTCCAAAGGTCATCAGTTTGCCTTATCTGTTTTGCCGTTTAGCCTAATGCATCATATCTTAGCCCGTGCGTCATCCGTGCCTCGTCCCTATCCCGTGTAAGATCCGACTCCACCTCCCTGCTCGGTCCCCGCTTGCACGAATTCATCCCTTGGTCTATGTTTATGCGCATCGCCCCCACCAAACCTTGTTTTGTGTGCACATCATCCCTTTATCTCTGTCCTCGTCCGCGACCCCTGGCTGTCGTGTATCCTTGCCTTTATGCTTTCATCCGTGTGCACTTGACGTATTGCATATTGTGCACACAACATATTGTAGCGATTAAAAATAGAACATGGTATCAGAGCTGATTGTTGGCTAAATTGTCTATTGTACTAGGGCCTTGTAGACATCTAACAAAAATGGTTGATTGATGTTATGCAGTCAAGTAGACCTGATCATCGGACGGGCTCGGGCTGGGCCCAGGTGGGCTTTTTTTTTGAAAGCCATGACCAAGCCCGCCCAATCCCACTTTTAAGTATTGCAGTCCCAAGCCCACCACAGACCGGGCTTGGGCCGGTCCTAAATGAGCCTTTTTAAAAAAGCATTAACAATAAAAACTTTTTGAAAATTGATTAGTGAACTAAAAAATATTATAATAAATATATACATATGTAATTAGATGACAAGAACAAAACATTAGCATACGAGTTAAGACTTTAGTGTAGAATTTAAGCAACTTCGGATCAAACCTTACTTCCTTATTTTTTAAAGATATATATATATACATATATTTCTACATTTTGGACACAAATCTATACGGGTGGGCCGAGTCGACTTGGGTTGATAAGTGCAAACCCAAGCTCGGCCTACAAAATAGTAGGCTTTCACGGGCTTGGGCCAAGCTCGGGCCCTATTGAGGTTTTTAAGGCCCGAGCCCGACCCATGTTGACCGGCCCAGGGCCGGGCTGGGCGGGTACCGACCCAATGATCAAGTCTAAAGTCAAGTCCAAATTGGACTTGAGGGGTGAGTGTTGAGATGTTAGGATAGTCCCACTTCGGCTAATTAGAAAAATAAGGCTTATAAGTGTGGAGTGAACACTCCATCTAGCCTTAGCATTTTGGAGTGAAACTCACATTAACACTTGTAGCCCATACATAAAACTAGTCACTACTCTATCCTCACCTTGGATTGAGACCAATATTATAAAAATATAAAAAAGTCAACACATATATGTTTAGGCAAAAACTGAAAGTTTGGCCTTGGGTGGATTTATCACGAAAATGTCAAGCAGACAATCAATTGAAGTGTACTCATAATCTGGGAATAAACTCGAAGCCTCCAAATCATCTTCGCGTAAATTAAACCCTAGCTGGTCGCCTTTGATGAAGATATTGTGAATGATGGACACTGGTATATTCTCTGGATGTGGTAAGGCTGCAACATTAATTAAAAAAAACATAAGTAACATATTAACTAATTATAAGAATGATTATTGACAATTAACAGAGAAGCCTTTACAATAAATTGATTAGGATGCTCATCATTTTCAAACGTGTTTTCTTCGTTAATATCCAATAATAATGCACAAAAAGAACTTGTTTTCTCTAAATTATATTTGAATCCTTACTTTGCGATAATATCAATAATTGCTCTCTCGAAACGTGAATCTTGTTTATGAACTTCCTTGCTGTTTTGTTCTCCCAAGCAGAGATCAAGTCGTTTTGGCATATAATGTTTTTGGGTGGTCTGATGATCATGATGCGATTACATGCTCTTCTATCAGTAGCTGCTTTGACAGTGTACATTGCTACGTCTCTTTCATAGTTCAGTACCGCTGCACATACCACATACTTAATGATTATATATATAAAAGGTAAAGGCATAAAGTTAACTTGTATGCATGTGTACTCTTTTATCTCCAATTAACAAATCAGTTTGATATGTAAATACCTTTTGCATTCCCAGTACCATAGACCGAAATTTGTTGTACATTTTCATTTGGGTGGAGAAAGTAATCAATAAAGTAACCAGCGAAGGAGTTGCCAGAGACATAGGTGTATGGGATGTTAGCCATTTCTGTGGCCATCCTCACCTTCTTTTTATTGTTGAGAATAGCTTGAAATGGTGGAAGCGCAGTCACTCTGTCCACTTCATTTCCATATTCAGAAGGTACAAATCTCTGTTAACGAGTACAAAAATAAAAACCATAAACCATTAATTGCTTAACGTAATTTACAAGAAAATATTTTTGGAAATGTATATAAGGTATGCGGTTGCTCACCATCAACTGCGCTAAATCGAGTAGAATGGAAGAGTTTGATCCATGTAGCCGACCCCAATTAATTTGGGACTGAGGCTATGTTGTTGTATATAAGGTCTATGGTTAACCCTAAACATGCACTTATTCCCTCCAAGACACTTGTCATCATCATTCAAGTGAACTTTTTGAAGACTACGGTATTAAATAATAGAAAAAATAATGCGGATATATGTATAATTTTGTTTTTTGGTTTTTTTAGGTTAACGTTATAACACATCTTTGTTTTGCAATGCATAATTTTGATAACAGAGAAAGCTATGAAATTGTACTTTACCCTTAATGTAAGCAATATAAATTAAGGGAGCGATTATTAGCCCCCACTACCCTATATTAGCCCTTCATTTAATTTATTACATTTTGAAACTAAAATGTATTTAGGCAAAATTAAATAAATAACCCCACTCTAAATCATGAACCTATTTTACTTTTTTTTTCCTTTCTACTTTCCACTCTCTACACCCTTCCTCAACTTTACTTTTCACACTCTATACCCCTCCCTAAATGAAACCTTAAACTCATCCTCAACTCATATCTCACTCACTACACTCACCTTCTCCTCTTCTACTTAATTTTCACTTTCTACATCCCACCTTAAATTAAACCATAAGCTTATCTCATTTTCTTTTCTACTTTCTAATCTCTACACCCTTTCTCATCTCTTTGTCCATACACTCAACAATTCACCATCAAATACAACATCTTAATTATAGTATTTGCTTGAGTTTTGATTCATATTCTTGAATGGTTAGAATCTTTTATTTGTGTTGAATCTTAGCTTTTAAGGATCAAAAAATCAATCTTGGAATGCATATGAAGCAAATTGAGTTAAGGGGGAGAAAAAAATGATGTGCAACAAGTGGTTGGAGGTTGAAGATCACAAAAATGAAAAGAGGGCTTTCTTTGGGGAGAAAATGAGGCAAATATAAACTAGGGGAACAATGGAGAGTTTACTAACAATCACGGGAGGTGCTTAGAGCATGAACTAACTTATTGGAGGCTATAAATAACATTAAATTAAAATGGGGTAACTCCCTAAATTAAATTGTTAGTGCTAAGAAGTAAGAACTTTAAATATTATTTAGGATCAAAGGGGGGAAGTTTTACCTTAATGGTTCCAATTTCCTTCATAGCATCAATAATTTTTAATTGATCAAGATATTGAGGGACAGCAAGTGTTGAAATCACCACATCTACTTGTGTAAGTGCAAACACTAGTTTGTCATGATCATTCAGCTCACCCTGTCAATTCATTTAAAGTTTTTAGATCTATTTTCAAAAATATACAATGGAGCCCAAATATATCGTATGTGACTCGATCTATTTTACATATGCAGATCATGAAAACATTAAGGAGCTACCATGCATATGTAATAAGCAAAATGCCAATTAAAAAACAAAACAGGCAAAATGCTGATAAAAAACAAACAAGCAAAATGTTAAACTCAAGTATGGCAAGCAAAGGAAATAAAGTAAAATGTGTACATCTAATTATTTCTAAGTTTTCTTTCAAAGGATTTAACCACAAGACAATCAGTCTGTGGTCACAGACAACTATCTTTGATAGATCAACTGAAGTTCTCACGAGACCGACCTATCATCATAATATTTCATATCCAATACCTTGGACAACCAACGAGATACATTCATCATGCCACTCATGATTCAAACGAAGAGAGCAAGAATGGAAAGGTTGGGGATGTCAAAGGATATATGATTGGAAGATCTTGATTGAAAATCATTTTTCTTGACGAAAAAATAAAATACCATTTGATTTAGTCGGACTCGAAAAAGGTGTAGTGCACCTGTGCTCTCGAATGACATCGCTGGAGAAACCCTCCCCTCCATCGTTCTCAGACAGAGAGGATCGATCCACAAAAAAAGTGAAGAATCGACGTGAGCTCGTGTTGAATATCAACATGGATGATGGCTACAGAGGCTCTTTCAAAGAAACAGAAGTGAAGAACAAAGTGATGACGGCGGATGAGTCATTCTACGATGATGACATAGAAGTGTGCAACGAGGAATACAAACGAGGAACAAATGATGATGGCCTTGACTCTTTAGTGTTTGCTGAGGAGATTCATGACAAGATGCATAACCATATGAGGCAGACTGTTATGGTCAAAGTGATGGGGAAAACAATCGGCTACAAAACTCTCTTCAACCGAATGCTTACTCTTTGGAATCCGACTGGAGACTTTCGTGTCATGGATGGACAATGGTTGTTATATGGTACGATTTGCTGCCAAGGAGGACTACACAAAAGTATTACTGCAAGGACCGTGGACAGTGATGGGAGATTATCTTACAGTCTTGCCATGGACCCATATAGCTTTAGCTCTAGGGGAAACAACCTAATGGCGGGGGCCACTTGGTTGCATTTTTCGGATCTTCCTGGGTACTATAAAACTCCTTTAAGGATAATTGCTGAGACATTTGGAGAGTTTATTAGAGTTGATTATAATACAGTAACGGGGCAGAGAGGGTAATTTGCCCATATTGCAGTAATTCTTGATCTCACTAAGCCACTAAGACCCTATTTTGATTTGGATGGTCATATGGAGAAAGTGGAGTACGACTGTATGAGGCTCTCCCTTCATATGTTATAAGTGTGCAACCTATGGTCATGTCGGTGATAACTATCCATTAATGGTTAAGGTGTATGCAGAGTTGGCGAAAAACCAAAGGAAGGATGATCTGGCATAACCACCAATTGATGTACCACCGGTGCCGACGGATATCACAGGGCCATGGATTCATGCTACAAAAAGGAAGGCAACCCTACACAAGGAATTTTGGGGATGAGGGGCAGAAAGCCAGGAATCCTCCTGCAGGTTAATCTTCGCGATTCGATATCTTGGGCGACAAAGAAGATATGGATGACGATGAAGATACACCGATGATCGAGGGAACGAAAACTTTGAAACTTCCCCTGCAACCGAATATGGTTACTAAGGATCCGAAACATGGAACATGAAGACATGCGGGAGGGGGCTGTAAACGGGCCATACAAAGCATCTAAGGGCCCAACAAGTACCCCTAAATCGAGCCCAAATAAGCGGTCAGAATGGCCAAAGATACCTCGGGTGCACTTTCGAGAAACATCTCAGGCTAACCACAGAGAGACAGATAGAGTCCTTGGCTGCACCGGGATCCTCATGGAAACTGAACCCAGAGGACCATTCGGTGGTTGTTTTCACCACAAACCTCTTGAGCCACTCTCCAATGCACGACCAATGCACAAATTTCATTTTTCTCTCTCTTCCTCAATTTTGGTCACCAATTCATTAATTGGACTGGATTTATGGTGTTTTGGCCCACACCAAACCAACATGTGGTGAACCTCGGCTCGTGTACTATCTTCCATGCTAAACTACGGGGAGTAGTGGTGGGGTTACAACAAGCATGGAATGAGGGCTATAGGAAAATTATCTTGGAGGTTGACAATAAGGGAATGGTACAAAGCATCGCAAGTAGGAAGGCAATCTATAATTGCCACGAGTACTTACTTTCTTTGATTTTTCATTTGATTGATCACCCATGGGAGATTCGCATACAACATATGCACCGAGAGGGGTACAGAGCGACTGATTGGATGGCAAGTTATGCCAAAAATTTTTATAGTAGTTCTTATGTGATAAACTCAATACCCAAAGGTTTGAGTCCTATTCTTTTGGAAGATGTAAAAGGGGTCAAATCTCCTCGTTTTTGTTAATGAAATAAAGGCCAGTAGCCTCCCTTTGGTAAAAAAAAAAACTTGATTGAAGAAAAGAAGGAAAGAAAGATATCACGACAGCAATTAAAGAAAGTTAAAAGGTATCGTAATAACTATACCTTGAAGACTAATTATAGAACTTTATATTTATACAATCTTTGGTTTTCTATATATATGTAGGTAATCACTAATACGAAAATCACACCTCTTGAAGATTGATTTTAGCTATTCATAGTGAGGTAGAGAAAACATTAGCTAACTTTTTTTACATGGGTGTTTTCAATTGAAATTTTAGTGGACATTTTGTTACTTTTAATTACTAAAAAGGTTTAGTTGCATTCAACCAAAACTTTTAGAGAGCTTATAAAAGTAAGTGTATTTAATGTGAACTTTTATAGATTTTTTAAAAGTCTGTAAAAGTTTTGAGGTATTCAATTTAAACTTTTAGAGAGTTTATAAAAGTCACTTGTATTTAATTTTTTTGTGAGTTTTGTGTTTTGATTACAAATCTCGACTTTTATAGACTTTTTGTGCAAAAATACATATAAAAAATCTTCAACTTTTCCTCACCACAACCCAGAACTTTTAGAAACTTTTAATTTTTGTCGCTTCCCTTATTCACTAAGGACTTCATTGTTCACAAGGTATTTTCTTATTAATTATTTTTATAACTTCTCCAACCACACCACAACTAATGGATTTCATTGCTCACTCATTATACTATAATGTATATGTTAATGAAAATGAAAATGATGTCGTTATTAACAAGATCTCATTCTTGCATCATTGTACATTTTTTATAAGATTTTTTTACGAAGAAGTTTCATTTATTAAGTATATAATTATAATTTCAAAAAGTGTAATATTATTATTTTTGGAGAAAATAATCGTATATGTTTTTTTTCAAATGGAAGAAATGCATTTTAAGAAATTTAAACTATCATTCTTAAGGAAAAAAATATAAGTTTTTTTTTTTATTTTAGTCAAAAAAAAGTGCAAGATTTTTACACAATGATCTTACTTGATTTTTTTTTGCCACTAAAAGGTGATTCATTTACCTATTTCTTTTGTTGATATTTATTTACTTATTTGTTATGTTATTGTCTTGATAGTAATTCATTAATATGTATCTATGACTTTTTTTTTATTAAAATACAAAATAATTTTAAAAAAATCAGTAATAGTTCTTAAGGAAAAGAAATATAAGTATCCATTTATTTTTTATAATAAAGAGCAAAATATTTGTTTCAATATAAAAATCACAAAAATTTACTAGTATCAATTAAAATCATGTTTAAGAAGTTCATAGAAGTCACTAAAAATCTTAAATATTAATAATAGTCATCAAAATGAAGTTTACATAAAAGTTTATCAAAGTCATTAAAAGTCTACGAAAATCTATAAACTTCATAAAAGTCATCCACTTATAAAAGTAACCAAAAGTGTATTAAAATCTCAATTGAATACACCCCTGTTAGTTTTCACACTCTCTAATCTAAGGGGATTTAACTTTTTCCAAGGGGACTTGAGGTTTGAATGTGTAAGGTCATTGTAAGGAAATATAGTGAGGAGAGTGTCAAGATTTGGTAAGAGATCACTAATGATAAACATTGTGTAATTTTGTAATCCATTTATCTTATGCTTAAGCTGGGTGTGGCTCAACAGACATAGGACAAGAGGTCCAAACTGCGTCAATAAATTCTTATGCCATGGCTTGGTGTATTTATTTTATTGTTCTATAAGTATTTGTATGTGTTAAATATACATAGTCTAAGATCATGCCTAAGATCACAGGCCTTAGGCATGATCCTAGGCTATGTATATTTAACAGTATGTGTTGTTTTTATCACTTACAATGAAGAGGACATGCCAAACCAATAGAGTACCACTTATTAGTTGACAGCATGATCGTTAAGTTTTGTGGTGCACAATCATCTTCTCTTTTGTTTTATCCAACTGTTGTGTGTATATGACGTTTGCTTTAATGTGTGTTAGTGTTCTAAATGTGTGGACTTCCCTGCTTGCTGCTATAGTTCTGGACAGCTTTTAAGCTTTCAAGTACTGGAGAAAAATTGAAACGTTGGCTAAGTGGACCATAGATATGCACGTGTGGGCTAGCTTAGCCGTATAATGATATAAACGTTTCAAGCCATAAGAAAGGATATTTTTTTGGTGTTGAAATCTTACCGGAAATTTAAACGTGCCATTTAGACACATGTAACGTACCATATGTAGATTGTGACATAATAATAATAATATAATTAACTAGATAAATCTCATGAAAAAGTAATACAACCATAAAACCCATTTGGGAGATAATCTAGATCAATAAAACAACAATAGTTGATGCACCTCTTCTCTCTGAATCTCCATATATTTTTTTATTATATTTTTACAAGCTCTAACACATATTCAATGATAAGCGTCTTCATTTTCACTACACTAATTTTATGCACGTATTGTTCTTTATTGCCTAACATACAAAGCAAATATGCCTAATTGTTATGTATAAAATTTATATTTCAATTTAACAGGGTTATTTCAATTACTATCACACCTTTTCTACTCAACCTTTTCCATCCCAATTTGAATTTGATACATACCAAATTAAAAAGTATATATTTTATTAGATTCTTATGTTATAAATCATTTGAAATTAAGAACCTCGATTAATGGACGTGAATCAAAACAATGAATTCATATGTAGCTCATGACCTCAATTATTATTATTTTTGATTTTTTTTATAAGGAACCGGCTTATACCCCCTTTTATCTTGCACACAGGAAGGCTTCAACCCTCAAACGTACGGATATGTGACTACACCAAAACATAGAAATTGCAACTTGGTTCGTCATGACTCCCCTCAAAATAGAATAAAGGCTTTATTTTTGTTGCATGTAATAAGCTAAATCAAGAGGGATTATTAGAGTGCGAAATTGATATTACTTGGAAAATGGTGACACCCATGGACTCATAATCCTGATGAAGGGAGAGCTTGGAGAGGTTGGAACTGTTTAGTCGCAGTGGCCTCGAATACACAAAGGTAGGGTGATCAAGTGCCAAACTCGCCTTCACCATGTACTTGCCTAGGTATCCAGTTCCTCCAAATATCAAAATCTTGCTCTTCACCGTCTCCTTTCCCATCCCATGCCAGCTATATATGTGTCTGAAAGTGCTCATACCTGCAGAGGTTGGAGTAATTCAAATACATGTATCTGTAATAACATTGTATCTAGATTTGACTCTGCAATAACATTGTATCTGTCCAGAACTAAAGCAGCAAGCAGGGAAGTCCACACATTTAGAACACTAACACACATTAAAGCAAACGTCATATACACACAACAGTTGGATAAAACAAAAGAGAAGATGATTGTGCACCACAAAACTTAACGATCATGCTGTCAACTAATAAGTGGTACTCTATTGGTTTGGCATGTCCTCTTCATTTGTAAGTGCTAAAAACAATACATACAAATACTTATAGAACAATAAAATAAATACACCAAGCCACGGCATAAGAATTTGTTGACGGAGTTTGGACATCTTGTCCTATGTCTGCTGAGCCACGCCCAGGTTTAAGCATAAGATAAACGAATTACAAAATTACACAAGGTTTATCACCAGTGATCCATCATCAAATCTTGACACTCTCCTCACTATATTTCCTTACAATGACCTTACACATTCAAACCCCAAGTCCCATTGGAAAAGGTTAAATCCCCTTAGATTAGTGTGTGAAAACTAACAGGGGTATATTCAATTGAGATTTTAATAGACTTTTGGTTACTTTTATAAGTGGATGACTTTTATGAAGTTTATAGATGTTCGTAGACTTTTAATGATTTTGATAAACTTTTATGTAAACTTCATTTTAATGACTTTTATTAACATTTAAGATTTTTAATGACTTTTGTGAACTTCTTAAACATGATTTTGATTGATACTAGTAAATTTTTGTGATTTTTATATTGAAACAAATATTTTACACTTTATTATAAAAAATAAATGGATACTTATATTTCTTTTTCTTAAAACTATTACTGATTTTTTAAAAAGTATTTTGTATTTTAATAAAAAAAGTCATATATTCATATTAATGAATTACTATCAAGATAATAACATAAAAATACGTAAATAAATATCAACAAAATAAATAGGTAAATGAATCATCTTTTAGTGGCAAAAAAGAACCAAGTAAGATCATTGTGTAAAAATATTGCACTTTTTTTTTTACTTAAATAAAAAAAACTTATATTTTTTCCTTAAGAATGATAGTTTAAATTTTTTAAAATGCATTTCTTGCATTTGAAAAAAAATATATACGATTATTTTATCCAAAAATAATAATATTACACTTTTTGAAATTATAATTATACACTTAATAAACGAAACTTCTTCGTAAAAAAATCTTATAAAAAATGTACAATGATGTAAGAATGAGATCTTGTTAATAACGACATCATTTTCATTTTCATTAACATAGACATTAGAGTATAATAAGTGAGCAATGAAATCCATTAGTTGTGGAGTGGTCGGAGAAGTCCATAAAAACAATTAAATAAGAAAATACCTTGTGAACAATGAAGTCCTTAGTGAATAAGTGAACCGACAAAAATTAAAAGTTTCTAAAAGTTCTGGGTTGTGGTGAAGAAAAGTTGAAGATTTCTTTATATGTATTTTTGCACAAAAAGTCTATAAAAGTCGAGATTTGTAACCAAAACACAAAAGTCACAAAAAATAAATAAATACAGCTTACTTTTATTAACTCTCTAAAAGTTTAAATTGAATACCTCAAAACTTTTATAGACTTTTAAAAAATCTATTTAAGTTTACATTGAATACACTTACTTTTATAAGCTCTCTAAAAGTTTTGGTTAAATACACCTAAACTTTTTTAGTAATTAAAAGTAACAAAATGTCAACTAAAACTTCAATTGAAAACACCCATGTAAAAAGAGTTAGCTAATGCTTTCTCTACCTCACTGTGAATAGCTAAAATCAATTTTCAAGAGGTGTGGTTTTCGTATTAGTGATTACCTACACACACACACACACACACACACACATATATATATATATATATATATATATATATAGAAAACTAAAGATTGTATAAATATGAAAGTTCTATAATTAGTCTTCAAGGTATAGTTATGACGCTTGTCGTGCATGCCAAATATAACCCGTAAAAGAGTTACCAACCACAAGGGTGTAGTAGTGGTAAATACGGGGTCGAATCCGCAGGACTTGAGTTTACTCTAAGTTAACTAAATATGGGGGTTTTCATGAAAATCAATAAAATAATTAATTAAACAAACAATAATAAAAATTTCATACAAATTAATATCAATAATGAAAAGTTCACCCAAATCTCCAGCTCCACAAATCAGAATCAAGATTCAATAGCATTCAATGGTCTTCAATCTTTCCCAAAAAGTTATTAATTTAAATTCTCCTAGATTAGCTATAGAAAATCGACAACCGCCAGAAATTCCTAGTTCCCCTAATCTCGATAGCCAGGACGTCCACCACTAACTACTTCCCTAATTAATGTATAACCCTAGACATCCGCCAATCATGTTTAATACACTAACCGCAGTAATATGGATCTATGTGAACACTAATCCTAGATAACCGGATCGCGTCCGCTCCCTATTTAACATAGATTCAATTGTTGCACATTCAAACACCGAAAGGGTTTTACGGCAAACAAGTGAATGTTTGTTACTTTATTGGTCTAAAAGCACAATTACAATGATACTAATATTCCAAATAACATTAGATTGTCAATCTAAAAGCATGCATTGATCACATACATACTATAGATCTAAATCATAATCATTAAATCAACAACAATGAAATAAGAGAAATTAAATTAATTAAATAATAAAATAAAAGATCTCACATAATATGCTTTGAATCCTTGATCCCGATTTGCTTCCCCTTCGACTTAGGCAAGAAATCAATTACTCGCACTTCATCTTCAAAAATTTATACTAAAAACTAATCTAAAATTATACTAATTAATTCATATTCTAATAATACATAGATTCCTAATATATAAAAATACTCCAAATTGGTCTCGGATACTAATTTTAGGGGTTAGGTACGTGACTCGTGCGTCGAGGAGCATCGTAGGGCTGTTTTTAGATCAAAATTCGGACTCTGCCATGTGTCACAGCGTGATTCGCTGAATTTCTGCGTCTTGCTGACGTGTCAGCAACGGATTGGGCCGCCTGCTGTCACCGCGGGGATTTCTCGCCTCTCCATTCGCTGGAAATCAATGAGTTCTGTTGTGTTGCTGACTCAGCGCCACGTGGCGCAGTGTGATTGGCTGGACCACGTCACCGAAACGCGCTGGACGAGTTGGATCACGTCACGTGGCATCCACGTGGCTCGGAAAATCGCGCTAGAGTCGATCGAAATACTGGGAGTTTGTGCGGGCACGGATCTCGAGGCATGTCAACTGTTTCTGAAACGAAGAGAAGATTGATCTCTGGTGACGTGGATCTCCTGCTGACGTGGCGACGCGTGGCATCCCCTGATTGGTGGCGCTAATGAAGAATGCTGACGTGGAGACACCCGATTGGTCGCGCTGGCGTGTTGACGTGCTTGTTGGTTAGAACGCCATGTGGCAGCGTCTGATTGGTCGTGAGGTGCTTTTCTCGCTGATGTGGTATTCTTTGATTGGCTGGAACACCATGTCCGCTATTCAACAAACTGTCCGGCATCCGATCACTGTAAATAAATACTCCATTTTGAGTATTTTTCCGCTACGAATTCAACCGCGCACTCCGTTTCACTTAAAAATGACCAAAAAACATAATTAAATATATATTTTATATACTTTTAATAATTAAACATACTAAAATAGACTATTAAATATATAAAAATACTAACTTATCAAATACCCCCAAACTTAAGACTTTGCACGTCCCGAGCAAAGGTGTAAATGACAACACAAACTAAACTAGACTCCTAATATAATAACAAACCGACTCGACTAATCCTATACCCGACCCAAATTCATGGAGTTCCTTTGGTTTACATAGTCACCAAATTAACAAGTAACTCGAAAAATTTTAGAGTTATGATGTGTCAAGTCTCGCAAGCCAAACACAATTAAGATCTCACTTTCAAAACATAGAATCGGTCAATACAAAGGCCGTCAACTAATCACAAGTTTTATTAGTCTATACATTTATGCACGCAAGTTCAAATTCTTACTTAATATAGTGAAAGCACTTAAACTAAATCTTTTATTTGAGGAGTTTCACAACTTCCACCATTATTCATTTTTTCATTTTTCATTTTTTTTTCTTCTCCAAATTTTTTTTTCTTTTTTTTTCAAGTAATACTAGTCTATACATTTATTAGCCGACCCCAGTTAATTTGGGACTGAGGCTATGTTGTTGTTGTTGTTTCAAGTAATACGATCCCTGCTCCATTTCCTGCAGACCGCTTTTCTCACTTTTTCCCACCACAAGTTTCCCCTGCTCCATTTCCTGTGGAAACTTGTAGGACACTCTACACTAATAAAACTCGTGTTAGTACTTCTCACTTTCACTATAATCAAGCAAATCCCCCAATGCGGGTTAAAACAATACAACTTGCATAAACTTGACCGTTTACTCATTTTCGTTATCTAGCACAAAGTCTAACCATCATCTAAGTCTCTAATCATGAAATCATAAAAATGCAGAGCTACGAACTTGATTAAGTATGTCTCCTAATTTTCTCTAAGTTTCAAGTTAAAAAGGCAACTGTAATTTACTCATCCACAACCAAAGGCATGAACAAAGTTTCGGGTGACTCTAAATAAATAAAACATACTAAATATATACATGAAAATGTATCAATTCCTAATGAAATGAGAATGGAATGTGAATAGATAAGAAATGAAAGAAATGAAAGAAATGATATAAAACACCATCGTTACCATCCAATATCCGCATATAACCGCATAAAAAAAAATTAAACGATCTCACCTGCGGTCTTTCGCAAAAGAATCCATCCAAAACAATCCACAATCCCTAAAACACCCCCAAACTTATTCCGAACCTTGTCCTCAAGGTTCAAAACAAGTCAAAGAGTCCACACATAGAAAACAAACAAGATGGTGAAAGAAGAACATGGATTAGAAAGTGATACAAGTTCATGAATAATAAGAAATTTCTAAAAACTAGCAGTGAACGCATTAAATCACATATGTGAATGACTAAGGATACTAAAGAAAAATAATAATCATAACAAGAGCAAGAACTAGCAAATATAGGAATTAACTCAAAAAAAATTCCAATCAAGTCTTGCGAGCCCGAAATTATTCAACTAAGGGTTCAATCAATAAGATGATGGAATGAGATTTAGGGTTTTGGGTTTTCTAAAAAACCCGCCACTAATGCGGCGACTTAAGTTAGGTATGTCCCAACCAAGTCTCAAAACACCTAAAATCCTAAAAACATGTTAAGTCCTTAAAAAAAATAATGCTCAAATTATGCTAAAAGAATAATCCGAAATCAAACCTACAAAATTTCAGCTCTCCAACCCTCTATTACCTATAAAAAAAATAAAGAAACCAAATTAGAGTGCTATAATAATAATAATAACTAAAACTTAACTAAAACTAAAATAAATGCAAGAAATAAAAAATAAAAATAAAGCAAGGCTGCCTCCCAACGAGCCGCCTTTCTTTTAAGTCTTTGGCTAGACTTAGGATGATTGATCACGTGATGCCCTCTCCTTTAGAGATGTCGACAACGAATGACGCATCTACGTAATTGGGCAATGAAGCATGCACGCCCTCTTTCAGATTTAGGAGCTCATCCGGAACTTCCAACACGAAAGAATCTATCATATCAGGCTCGTCCAACACAAAGGTGTCGGCAGTGTAGAAGATCTGCAAACGCTCCCTTACTTCCACCCGGCCCCTTATAAAGTGTACCAAATGTGCATGAGAGGGTGGGTGGTTGTACCAACACCAGAAGTTGGTCTTCCTCGCTCTCTATTTGCGGCATCTCCGACACGTTTGAATCGACATCAATTTTCATCTCATCTTCTCCTTCATTTAAGGCAATGACAATCTCTGGCTCAATTTGAAAGACTTCAATTCTTCGGATGTTTCTATCAAATAGTCTTCCATCTGCGTATCCTCCTTCGCCTCGAGATGCATCAACGTATCAACACGCACATCCTCCTCTGGGTTAAAAGTCGGTTGTGTACTACACAACTCTGCTTCATTAATTTTTCTTTGACGACTGGCAATATGTTGATCTAAGTCACTTAACTAGGTAAATGAGGTTAAACTACTATGTCATTATAAATGTTTTTGAAAAAGAAAAACTTGTCGATCCCCCGGACAACTAAAATCAAGTTGTCGTATGTTATGACTAGCTCGTCGAAGGTCTTAATTATTCGCACTTTCTCTCATTTGATATATCATGTGCATCACCATATCTCCTAGTTGAGGCTAGGTGGGAAAAATCCTAGTTGCGGCTAGGTGGGTAAAATCCTAGTTGAGGCTAGGTGGGAAAAATCCTAGTTGCGCTAGGTGGGTAAAATCCTAGTTGAGGCTAGGTGGGAAAAATCCTAGTTGCAGCTAGGTGGGAAAAATCCTAGTTGAGGCTAGGTGGGAAAATCCTAGGTGCGGCTAGGTGGGAAAAATCCTAGTTGCGGTTAGGTGGGAAAATCCTAGGTGATGCTTAGGTTGTAACACTTATTGGTAATATAAGTGGGTTGAAATCCTAATCGAGGAGGTTAGGTAGTGGATGTAGATCGTAATTCTCCACTATAAATCTTGTGTCATTTATATTTCCATTTCTTTTACTTGACAGCTTATATATACATCATAGTTGTAAATTGCACAAAGTTTTTAAAAGGGCAAAAACTACTCGGTACCCAATTCACCCCCTCTTGGGTGACCTTCGTAATTCTCATACCGCGAATTATATGCGGAATGAGAATAATCTCCACAAATTTCAACCCTCGACTTTTTGCACAAAAGAATTCATGTTAATATTTTGATATCTATTTTGTGGCATACCTACCCCATTCACATTATAATAATGTGAATCTTCGTATCGACCATAATTATGGAGGTGGGAGGAGTCCATGTCGGGGTTGACTTGCACTTTACAAGAGGAGAAGAAGTGTTCCATTATGGAGTGTAGTCGGTCAAGTTTCTGGTCGGTGGAACTCGACATATTGCCTGCATACATGTTAAGAGCAAGGGACTAGACAGACAAAATAAAATAAGAAAAATAAATAAATAAATAAATAAATAAACAAAGTAAACTAATAAAGAAAAAAAAAATAGTTACTAATCTAACTAACAAAGTAAAATAGTAAAGTAAAAATAAAATAAAATAAATAATAAAATAAAAAAAGTAAATAAACTAGCAGAATAGAAAAAGAAACTAAAAACGTAAATAAAAAAAAAGTAAACAGAACAAAAAATAAAAAAAAATAAAAAAAAAAAAATAAAAAAAACGTAAAAAGTTAAAAAAAAAAAAAAAAAAAAAAACTAAAAACGTAAAGAAACTAAAAACGTAAAAAAAAAAGTAAACAGAATAAAAAAAATAAAAGTAAAAAGTAAAAGAAAAACCAAAAACGAAAGAAAAAAATAAACGTAATAAAAAAAACGTAAAAACTACTAATCTACCTCAAACAAACTAATCAAGATAAATAGATTAACTAAACTAATATAACTAACTAACACCTAAACTCAGAGTAAAGACAAAGTCCCCGGCAACGGCGCCAAAATTTGACGCGTGTCGTGCGTGCCAAATATAACCCGTAAAAGAGTTACCAACCACAAGGGCGTAGTAGTGGTAAATACGGGGTCGAATCCGCAGGACTTGAGTTTACTCTAAGTTAACTAAATATGGGGGTTTTTATGAAAATCAATAAAATAATTAATTAAACAAACAATAATAAAAATTTCATACAAATTAATATCAATAATGAAAAGTTCACCCAAATCTCCAGCTCCACAAATCGGAATCAAGATTCAATAGCATTCAATGGTCTTCAATCTTTCCCAAAAAGTTATTAATTTAAATTCTCCTAGATTAGCTATAGAAAATCGACAACCGCCAGAAATTCTTAGTTCCCCTAATCTCGATAGCCAGGACGTCCGCCACTAACTACTTCCCTAATTAATGTATAACCCTAGACATCCGCCAATCATGTTTAATACACTAACCGTAGTAATATGGATCTATGAGAACACTAATCCTAGATAACCGGATCGCGTCCGCTCCCTATTTAACCTAGATTCAATTGTTGCACATTCAAACACCGAAAGGGTTTTACGGCAAACGGGTGAATGTTTGTTACTTTATTGGTCTAAAAGCACAATTACACGGATACTAATATTCCAAATAATAGTAGATTGTCAATCTAAAAGCATGCATTGATCACATACATACTATAGATCTAAATCATAATCATTAAATCAACAACAATGAAATAAGAGAAATTAAATTAATTAAATAATAAAATAAAAGATCTCACATAATATGCTTTGAATCCTTGATCCCGATTTGCTTCCCCTTCGACTTAGGCAAGAAATCAATTACTCGGACTTCATCTTCAAAAATCTATACTAAAAACTAATCTAAAATTATACTAATTAATTCATATTCTAATAATACATAGGTTCCTAATATATAAAAATACTCCAAATTGGTCTCGGATACTAATTTTAGGGGTTAGGTACGTGACTCGTGCGTCGAGGAGCATCGTAGGGCTGTTTTTAGATCAAAATTCGGACTCTGCCATGTGTCACGCGTGATTCGCTGAATTTCTGCGTCTTCCGACGTGTCGAATCACGGATTGGGCCGCCTCATTGTCATCAGCGGGGATTTGTCGTCGCTCCATTCGCGGAAATCAACGAGTTATGTTGTGTTGCTTGACTCACGCCACGTGGCGCAAGTGTGATTGGTGGACCATGTCACCGAAACGCTACCGGATGAGTTGGATCACGCCACGTGGCATCCACGTGGCTCGGAAAATCGCGCAAGAGTTGACCGAAATATCGGGAGTTTGTGCGGGCACGGATCTCGAGGCATGTCAACTGCTTTTGAAACGAAGAGAAGATTGATCTCTCGGTGACGTGGATCTCCTCGCGACGTGGCGACGCGTGGCATCCCCGATTGGTGGCGGTAATGAAGAATGCTGACGTGGAGACACCCGATTGGTCGCGCTGGCGTGTTGACGTGCTTGTTGGTTAGAACGCCATGTGGTAGCGTCTGATTGGTCGTGAGGTGCTTTTCTCGCTGATGTGGCATTCTTTGATTGGCTGGAACACCATGTCCGCTATTCGGCAAACTGTCCGGCATCCGATCACTGCAAATAAATACTCCATTTTGAGTATTTTCCGCCACGAATTCAACCGCGCACTCCGTTTCATCTAAAAATGACCAAAAAACATAATTAAATATATATTTTAAATACTTTTAATAATTAAACATACTAAAATAGACAATCTTAAATATATAAAAATACTAACTTATCAAGTTATTACGATACCTTGCTGCCGCGATATCTTTCTTTCCTTCTTTTCTTCAATGAAGATTTTTTTTTGGGTCAAAGGGAGGCTACTGGCCTTTATTTCATTAACAAAAATGAGGAACTTTTACATCTTCCAAAAGAATAGGACTCAAACCTTCGGGTATTGAGTTTATTACATAAGAACTAATAGAGAATTTTTTGGCATAACTTGCCATCCAATCAGCCGCTCTGTTCCCCTCTCGGTGTATTTTGTATGCGAATCTTCCATGGGCGATCAATCAAATGAAAAATCAAAGAAAGTATGCACTTGTGGCTATTACAGATCGCCTTCCTACTTACGATGCTTTGTACCACTCCCTTATTGTCAACCTCCAGGATAATTTTCCTATAGCCTTCATCCATGCTTGTTGTAACCCCACCAGTGCTCCCGGTAGTTTAGCCTGAAAGATAGTACATGAGTCGAGGTTCACCACATGTTGGTTTGGTGTGGGCCCAAAACACCGTAAGTCCAGCCCAATTAAGAATTTTAATTGGATTAGAATTGGTGACCAAAATTAAGGAAGAGAGAAAAACGAAAATTGCATTGTTTGCAATTTTGAAAAGTCGACTTGTAGTTCGACTTGAAGACTAAGAAAAATAGGATTTACCTATTTTTTCTAGTAGAAACCGAATAAGGTTTTTCTAATATAAGCATTGAAAAGTCGACTTCGAGAGTTCGACTTGGTGACCGATTGGTGTGCGCACTCAAGTTGAAGTGTGTAATCTCTCTAGTTTTCTTCTCTCTACATTGAAGACATATCAAGATCTTGAATCCGAAGACCGGTGAAGAGGCTTTGATGATTTCTTGGTGTTTAAGAAAAGAGGTGCAACGGTTCGATACAATTGAGGTAGTTTTTCTTCGTTCTTAGTGTGATCATCTAAGTTCTTGGAAGAGGTATTTTTGTATTACTCCATTATTAGTGAATCTCAAGCGATTGAGATATCTTGTACTCTTTATTCACATAGTGGATTGTTCGGAGTTTGGCCTGTGGTTTTTACCTATGATTTGGAGCATTTTCCACGTTAAATCTTGGGTGTTTTGTGGTGTGTTTATTTTCGTGCATTGGTCGTGGTTTGATGGAATTTTTATTCATCCGTTTCATTGATCAAAAGGGTTGAGTAACCCCAACAAGTGGTATCAGAGCGTCGCGGTTAGATCTTGACCCGTGATTAATTGTGGGAATCGAGATGGGTGAAGAAAAATCATGTATGGTCAAGTTGACTTCTTTGAATGATTCAATTTGGCAACCTATGATGGAAGATCATCTTTATTGCAAAGATTTGTTTGATCCAATTGAACTTGGACAAACCAAACCAAAAGGAACATACGATGCTGATGGGAAGAAAATGCACAGGAAAGCTGTTGGGACTATTAGAAAATGGGTCGACCATAGTATCTATCACCACATCAGTAAAGAAGTTGATGCGCAAGTGTTGTGGAGAAAATTACAAAGTATGTGTGAGAGAAAAGGTGCACAAAACAAGGCTTCCCTGGTTAGAAAGCTTGTAAACATGAAATACAAAGATGGACGGTCAATGATAGAGCACTTGAATGATGTCGAAGTCTTGATTAATTTGTTAACTGCCATGAAGATAGTGTTTGAGGATGAGTTACATGCACTAATAATTTTGAGTTCTTTGCCAGAAAGCTGCGAAACATCGGTGGTGTCTATTAGTAATTTCGTTTCGGGTGGTGTTTTATCCTTATCCATGGTACGTGATAGTCTCTATGATGAGGAGACAAAAAAAAAGGATAAAGAGATTGATACTTCACAGGCTCTTGTTGCTATAGAAGAATACAAATGCAGAAGTATATCTAGAGGTCCGAGAGGGCGAAGCAAATTTAGAGATGGTCTCAAGCAAAGGGAAAATTTGCTTGTTTTCATTGTGGCAAGGAATGACATATTAAAAGAAATTGTAAAGTTTGGAAAAGAGAACAAAATGACGAGAAAAATTGGAATAAGGCGGGTGATCGGAACACTACAACTACTATATCAGATGCAAGTGAAGAACTGGTTATGCTTTCTTTTGTTGAGGATTAAGGTCATGTCACTAATGCAGATAGTGAATGGGTTGTTGATTAAGAAGCATCATTTCATGCTACACCGAAGAAGGATGTTTTCTCTGTTTATCGAGCAGGGAATTTTGGAAAGGTAAAGATGGGGAACAACAGTTTTACAGATATAATTGACATTGGAGATGTCTGTGTGCAGACAGATGTTGGTTGCACGATGATTCTGAAAGATGTGCGACATGTTCCCGATTTGCATATGAGTTTGATTTCTACTCATGCTTTGGACCTAGATGGCTATTATAATGTCTTTGGGGGCAATGAGTGAAAACTTACAAAAGGCTCAATTGTCGTTGCTAGAGGAAAATTGAGCTACACACTTTACAAGACTCAATTGAAGACCGTCAACTGTGACCTGAATGCAGTTGAAGATGATTCTTCATCAGATTTGTGGCATAGGAGGCTGGGTCACATGAATGAGAAAGGGTTGCAGATGTTGGCAAAGAAGACTCTCATCCCTTTTGCCAAATGTAAAATTCTAAACCCTTGTGATGATTGCTTATTTAGTAAGCAACATAAAGTTTCTTTTTCTTCATCCTCTGAGAGAAAAAGAAATCTACTTGAGTTAGTTTACTCTGATGTTTGTGGTCCCATTGATGTGGAAACTATTGGAGGTGACAGATATTTTGTTACTTTTATTGATGACGCTTCATGGAAGGTTTGAGTGTTTGTTTTGTGAACTAAATGGTAGGTTCTTGAGTGCTTCAAGCAGTTCCATACCATGGTGGAAAGAGAAAAAAAATATCTTTGAAGTGCCTTCGTAGTGATAATGAAGGGGAGTATACTTCAAAGGAGTTCGAGAATTATTGCTCAAAACATGGAATCAGACATGAGAATACAGTTTTGGGTACCCCTCAGCATAATGGTGTTGCTGAGAGAACAAACATAACCATCCCAGATAAAGTCAGATGCATGTTGAAAATGGCTAAATTGCCTAAGTCATTTTGGGATGAAGCTTTCAATACTGCTTGCTACCTGATGAATCGCTCTCCTTCGGCACCGTTAGAGTTTGATACTTCAGAGAGAGCGTGGCCTGGGAAAGATGTTACTTACTCTCATTTGAAGGTGTTTGGATGCAATGCATTTATGCATGTGCCTAAGGAGCAGAGAATAAACTTGATGATAGGATTGTTCCGTGTATCCTGTTGGGTTTTAGAGATGCAGAGTTTGGCTATAGGTTATGGGATCCAGAAAAGAAAAGGGTTGTCAGATATATAGATGTGGTCTTTTAATGAAAATAAGACCATAATAGATTTCAAGACATCATAGAAAATCATAGTTGATGAAGATAATGTTGATTCTCTTCCTAGACTAGTTTCTCCTCTGATTAGTGATGCTACGCATGAAGAAGATTTGGCTGAAGAACATGGGGTCGATGATGAGCATGCGCATGACGATGTTGATGACGTGTACGCGCCTACTGTTGATGACGTGCAAGAATCATATGATGATTTTGAACGGGGGGAGCAGAGTCCACCTGTGGCTACAGCATAACCTCCATTAAGAAAGTGGGAAAGAGGGAAAATCCCTTCTACGAAGTACCCCAGTTCCACATATGTTACGATTATTGAAGAGGGGGAGCCGGAGAGCTTCCAGAAAGTTCAGATTCTCGCTGACAAGAATCTAGCTAATATGTTCACCAAGGTGGTGACTCGTGACAAGCGTAAGTCATGCACCAACTTGGTGGGACTGAGTTGCAATTGAGCAACAGATGTTTAGATATCTCCCCATAGGCTGGAGGGGGAGATTGTTGGTTTGGTGTGGGCCCAAAACACTATAAGTCCAGCCCAATTAAGAATTCTAATTGGATTAGAATTAGAATTAGAATTGGTGACCAAAATTAAGGAAGAGAGAGAAACACAAATTGCATTGTTTGAAATTTCGGGAAAGTCGACTTGTAGTTCGACTTGAAGACTAAGAAAAATAGGATTTACCTATTTTTTCTAGTAGAAGCCGAATAGGGTTTTTCTAATACAAGCATTGAAAAGTCGACTTCGAGAGTTCGACTTGGTGACCAATTGGTGTGCGCACTCAAGTTGAAGTGTGCAATCTCTCTAGTTTTCTTCTCTTTACATTGAAGACATATCAAGATCTTGAATCTGAAGACCCGCGGAGTGGCTTTGGTGATTTCTTGGTGTTCAAAAAAAGATGTGCAAGGGTTTGATACAATTGGGGTAGTTTTTCTTCGTTCTTAGTATGATTATCTAAGTTCTTGGAAGATGTATTTTTGTATTACTCCATTGTTAGTGAATCTCAAGCGATTGAAATATCTTGTACTCTTTATTCACATAATGAATTGTTCGAAGTTTGGCCCGTGGTTTTTACCTCTGATTTGGAGAGTTTTCCACGTTAAATTTTGCTTGTTTTATGGTGTGTTTATTTTCGTACATTGTTCATGATTTGGTGGAATTTTTATTCATCATTTTCATTAATAAAGGGGTTGAGTAACCCCAACACCATAAACCTTGAGGGCCGCTAAGGGCGCCCCACCATTTAATGAGGGCACCCAGTTAATTTGTAAAAATTCCAGCAAAAATGGAAAAGACCATTTTGCCCCTGTATATATATAATGGTTCAAACCCCACAAACCATTTCGACAAGGAGTTAGGGCACCCCACCAGCAAGCTTCAACCACAAAGCCACAACCACATTGCGTTTGGCGAAGAGCTGATCGATTCTTGCTCGTCCGACAGCGAGGTAACAATGTTTGACAACCATTTTCGGGTTTTTGTGAACTGTTTAGTTGCGTATAACAAAGTGAAAATGATGATTTGTTTGTCAACGTAGGGTTTGGTAATTTCTTCAAATCCGAAGTTGTTTCCACCGTATAATGGAGGATCGTAATGCTTCGGTGCCGAGAGGAGGTCGTCCTTGAGGTAATGTTGCAAATGTTTTTGTTTTTTTTTTGCGGTTATCCGAAGTATCTGTCTGGGGTGCGCGATTCTTTCGGCCTCGCAGATCGAGATGTATGGTTATGTCTCGGTCTCGATGACCGAGATGTTTAGGGTAGGTCACGGTTTGGAACGACCGAGGGACTGGGTAACTCTCGGTCTCACGTAAACGAGACTACGAAGAAAGTTTCAAAGACCTTTGTACAACCGAGAACCGATTTTTTGGGTTTTTTTGTGATTGTGTTGTACATTTTGGTTGATTATAATGTTACACTTGTTTGTATTGCGAGGTAATGCCGTTATCTTGTAATTTTCCGGACTATAAGGACACTTTTACACCTTCTAAGCCATTCCCTCTCGAGAAGCGGCAATTTCATGGCTTCAACCGATTGGTGGCGAGAACAAGTTTGTGTTAGTAACGAAGCGCTCGGATGCCGGGGGCGTTAAGCGAAGGGGAAGGGTGAAAATTGCCTGTGACAGGTCTGGGACATATAGGGGACTGGCTCAAAGAGTTGGGAAGGGGAAAGCGGCAAAAATTTTAAAGAAATCAAGGAATGATGAAAAGGCGAGGACTCACACTAGTACGAAGAAATGTGGATGCCCTTTCCAAATTAACGTCAAGGAGAATGCCGACTCCTTATGGTATGTCACTGTGATTTGTGGGAGGCACAATCAGGACACCGCGGGAAGATTGGATAAGAGGGAGGAGGAAGTTGAGGATGCGGGGGGGAGGAGTGAAAGTGAGCGGCTCAAGGAGATTAGTCCACCTTCGTCTTTTTGTGGAGTGCGAGCGGGAAGTTGAGGATGCGGGTGTGAGGACACCGGGGTCTCCAACCGGAGGCACCCCAAGTGGGAGGCACCCCAATCTCCAATCGGATTTGAGTCCTCCCACTCCACAAAAGCTTCTAGGCGAGAAGAAATGCAAGGTTCCACAAATGCGTCGTGCCGCCGACGCACGCAAAGTGGATCTAACATGGCTTATAGTCATTGCTTAGAACCGGATTGGTTGCCACATGTTGATGCCATTATCGATGTGGTTTCCGATGGGAACTGTGGATATAGGTGTATAGCCTCTCGGGCTTGGACTCGCGGACGTGGACGGGTGGAGGATTGTGCGTAGACGGATGTACGATGAGATTATCGGGTATGAATACCTATGGCGGGAAGTGCTTGGCTCGAGTTTCGAGCCTGTCAAGAATGCGGTGCATTGCCCGGAGAATCAAGAGGGGGCATCTTTCAAAGAATGGTTGACACTTCCAGACATGGGATTGTTGGTATCCACCGCATTCAATGTCATTCTCGTCAACCTCTCGCATGGGAGTGCCTCCACATTCCTACCTCTACGTAGTACTCCAACGTCGTCATTGCACAACAGACTTATCATTACAATGACGAATGAAAGGAATATCCATTGGGTTAGGGTAAGTTCTATGATTTTTTTGTGAATTGGTTTGTTTCCCCCTTAATCGGGTTTGTGACAATATCTTCTATGTTCTACTGTTCACTTTGACAGGTGCAGTTGCGTGTGAATGCACCGCTGCCATCCTTATATCCATCGTGGGATCGGTACGTTGAGGATCAAGCGCCAAAGGTTGGCGAGATGGATTCGTTTTTCGAGACATCGCGCCCATTGCAACTGCTGATCATGAAGCCACCATACTTGTTGTAGACTTAGATACACCGTAGGTGTAAGCTTGTACCTAGACGGCTAAACATTTAGAAATTTTGCCAATTCGTCCGAATGTTCTATGTATATGCAAATGTTGTGTTGTGTTTTAATTGTTGTTTACTTATGGATGGACCCTTTTTATAGTCAGTTTGAATGTTACGGAGATTTATAATTAATTAAGGTTCGGTGCAAATTGTCGTCTTTGGATTTTCAATCTTGTATTGTTAGTTTGACTACTACAGAGATTTTTTTGAAACTGTAATGTTCAAATTCATCCATTTCTGATGTCTCGGTCAAGCAGGTTCGTGAAACGAACCATATTTTCGGTCACCCATGACCGACAAGTATTTCAATATATCGGTCATGTATAACCGAGTCCCATTTAAATGTCTCGGTTGAACACCACCGAGATGAATTGACCATTTCAATTCGCCTGACTCTCGTCCTATGACGACCGAGCCTACGAGACCCTCTCGGAAGTGGACAACCGATACGTGGTTAACTCTTCCGGCTACGTGGCCGAGACCGCGAGTTCCGAAAAATATTAGCTTATGTCTCGCCAAGTGCCGAGACGGTTGACACGATCTCGGCTCCGTGTGGCCGAGAACCACGATTTCCCAATTTTTTTACATTTTAACAAACCGCCACACACACATTACATCTACTTTACCACACATTACATCTACTCTACCAAATGTAACTTAATTCGTCGATCTTCAACCGAGCCCTAATTTGGAGACGAAATCGACTCACACAACGGACCCTACAAAATGCAGAAACCTAGAAGAACGAAGGAGAAACACACGGCGAGGGACGGAGAACACGATTTCGGGATTCCTCTCACCGCTTCTGGTTCAAAACAAATGAATTCTTCCACCAGGAATTCGGTGAACGAGGGTGGTGGTGGTGGTGGTGGGGTGCCCAGGGGTTTGCAAGAGGGTGGGTGAGAGGGTTTTTTGCACGAGGGGCATTTTCGGTATTTTGGGTTTAATTTTTGGGTGCCCCAGGTAAATCGATTTGTGCCCACATTAACTGGGTGCCCTCATTAAATGGTGGGGTGGCCTTAGCGGCCCTCTAAACCTTTTGAGCCACTCTCCATCGCCCATCCGTCATTGGACAGTGCGCCATCCAAATTGACCTCAATCCTATCGTTTTCTGGCAAATCCAACCGATCAGTCGGTCTGATTTGTTCTTCCTGTCGGTAAGGCAGGGAAGAAACTCTGATTTAAATCTTTGAAACTCTTTCGCCTTTGCTTCAATTGAGTGTATTGGGTGTACCCTGTTAATTGTATCTCCCCCCCATCACCCTCTTATATCTACTCAACCATAATTGCCAGCAAGCAGTCCCAAATAAGACACTCCAACGAATGCCTTTCAGTCTTTCACCAATCTCCCATTGCCTAGATTCGATGTTAACCACGTATCCCACGGCTCAATTAGAAAGGGAAGGAGCTCATCACCACCCAACAATGCTTGCCACACAGCTACCGCATCACCAGAGTCTCTCAAAATGTGTTCGATTGTTTCGGATTGACTTCCACAAATTTCGCAAGCTCCGGTCTCACAAAGGTGTATTCTTTGTCTCTCAGCACTCGTCAGTAGTGCATTCTTAATCACTAGCCAAAGGAAAGTTCTGACTCGCTCGAGGCCTTCCCACTTCCATACTAACTTCCACTTACTGGCATTAGTGGCTTCATTCGTGTTGACAACGCATTTGTAGGCAGAGGCAACTATAAAGGCGCCGGTATTCGACCAATGCCAACAAAATTTATCTGTCCCGAGTTCACATGATGGTGGAGGGATCGTTGCTATGCACACAAGACATTCATTTGGAATGAAGGCTTGAAATCGAGACCATTCCCATCCACCCAAGTTCGACCCAAAATGACTGACTGGTTTCAGTAGTAGGTCATTAGGAATGGTTGTCAGCGCCAAGTCTTTGAGTGGTTTGTCCATTCCTGTCCGCACATCCTCCCAGAAACGGGCAACAGAGCCATTGCCAACAGCCCATTTCACACCCTCTAATACCTTCGACCAGACTCTCCTCAGCTGTTACCACAGATAAGACCCTCCCTCGTTGTGCAAAGCTTCTATTGGCCACTGAAGTGGAGTTTTATATTTTGTACGAGGAGTTTCACCCATAGAGCCGTTGGAATCCCCATCCTATTTTCATAAGAAAAGCTACATTCATTTCATACATTCTCTTCATCCCGAGACCTCCCTGGCCCTTTGGTTGACACACATTCTCCCAAGGTACCAAGCTAATCTTCCTCGACCCCTCCGTAGACCACCATGGGAATTGTCGACAAACCTTGTCAATGTTATTACAGATTCCTTTAGGAAGTGTCGTTGTCTGCATAGTGTATAGTGGTGTTGCATTGAGGACAGATTTGCACAATGTAACTCTTCTCGCAAGTGATGTCCTACAGGGGCTCCAATTTCTTGCTTTGGTCGCTACCGCATTCAATACTTTTGAATATGTCGCCTTCGTGACCCTTCCATGGATAATAAGAACTCCCAAATACCTTCCAAGGTCTTTCGAAATTGGGATATCCAATACATTGCTCAGCTGTTCTACATAATCATCATCAAGATTAGGGGAGAAAAATAATTGAGACTTATCCTTACTAATCCTGTGCCCAGAAGCTTGACAAAAGTCGTTTAGGATATTTTCCACCACTTTCATATGCTCCACCGTGGCCTCTGCAAACAAAATCAAGTCATCGGCAAAGAACAAATGGGAGATTTGATTGTTCTCATCACCGATCGATGGTGCCTTCCAAGAGCCGCTACTCACGGCAATATCGATGGCTTGTGACAAGTTTTCCATGCATAATACGAAGATTTACGGGGACACCGGATCGCCTTGCCTTACCCCCCTTGATGATTGGAATGGGTGAGATAAGTCTCCGTTCCACAATAGCTGTGAGGAGTTAAGAGGAAAGAGTACTCATCAGCACACTAGATATCATAGTGAGAATTTGAGCATCTTCTAGTGCATCTCTAATAAAACTCCATTCTAGTCTATCATAGGCCTTTTCAAGTTCAATTTTCAGAGCAAACCATCCTTTTCTTCCCTTTACTAGTCTCAATGTGTGAACCAGTTCCTGAGCAATATTAATATTCTCGGTGATGTATCGTCCTAGGATAAAACTAGTTTGGGCTTGATTAATTATCATTGGCATAACAGGTTTCAGTCTGTTGGCAATAACCTTTGTAACCGTAGTGGAATATGGATGACCATACATATACACCAACATATTGTATAGTCATGTAACTTGTATTTCTCGCTTAATAGTACCTCCACTTGTCTATGTATTGTCATGTTACTTGTAACCATTTCCAATGTACACCGACTCTTCCATGTATTGTCAAATTACTTGTAATGTGTTGTATGACATAGGGTGTATGTGTTACTTGTACACATTGTATAAAGTACGTTTATCATCATCACCAAATTGTCTATATAAAGGGTGCCAACCTCATTGTAAAAACACTCTAAGTTGAATGAAAACTTATTATTCCAACTATCTCATTTCTTCTCTTCTCCTTTGTAGTAGTAGTTTGTAGTAATAGAAGATCTTAGTCTTCTATTTTCCTTCTCTAGTTCTTAGCAAGTTCCAATTCAATTCACAATACGTTATCAGCACGAGCTTGCTCTAGCATTAAGGAGATCTTGAAGTTCAAGAAGGCTTGTTAAGGAGACAAAGCTAGGAAGGTATAACTTTTGTTATTTAAATAAGTTCAATTTATTTATATATTATCATGGTTGTTTCCTTTTATTACATGCATCACTTCTATATGCATACTTTATTCATATACTATACATTATAACGTCACCGATTGCGAAAGTATGCTCTGTAGTTGCGTCTTGTACGATCTTCTACATCAGAAATCAAAAGTCAATATGTGACATAACTAGTTTTCTCTTAAAACTACAAACGATTAATTATCATTCTATTCTTTATTTTATAATACAAATAATGTTATAAGTTTGAGTTGATAGTAGGTAAGCCTTGTCCCCGGTAAAGCTAAACATTGAAAGGGAGACGAGTTATCCCGTTCGAGGAGGCATAGCATTAAGCAGACTTTGTCTCGCCATCCAACCTAGAGGTTGTCCCACCAACTCATACGAATAGTACGTTTGATTATTAATGAATTAAGTTGTGAACATATACTTAATCATATGTTATGTTTTTTTTTTTTACATAAAAGAAAAGAGAAAATTATTTTATATTATATTTACTTTCAAAATATTAATCAACCATAGTTGAATTTGTTACCTTATTATAATTCTTGTCATGATAATTAGATATTACAAATTATGAATAAAGCTTGCATCTATGCAAGGCTGTATGTTGTACACAATCATTTGCCAATATCTCTTTAGAGATTTGAAAAGTGAATATTTCATTTATATTTTCACCCTATGGAGTTATAAATATATAAATACCAAAAAAGGTAATGCTCCAAAAGCTCAAAATGAGCGGTTGAGTCTCAAGCTACAAAATTTAATCAGTCAAATATTAATTATAATTCCGCAATTTTAATTACCTCTATGTTGAGGCTATGTGGAAATATGACTGATGAGACAATAAAAAGAAGGTCACGTGGCCCGCCTCAATTTATTGCTGCAACAAATATCGAGTGTGCACGTCAATCCAATAAATATTAAGGATTGATTTCTTGTCTCATGGTAGCTGAGTAAAATAATGAGATATTATAAATATAATATCGATCCCGTCCAATTAGTTCAGCTTCAAATTAAGAAGTATATGTTGCATATAATGATCATGATCGCAATAATAAGTTTATGGACGTGGAAAATGTGAAAATATCAGGTAAAGGTCGTATTGACAATTCCAACAAAAGGTGGAACAAAAGTAGTGCACCACTATAAAGGGTAAATAATTATTGACAATGAGCGCTCATAATTGCGACATTTTTTTGGTCATATATGAAAGACTATTTTGCCTAAATATTGTCATGTATACCCGAAAATTTTTGTGACCTTTACCATGCCTTTAAAATCAAAGACAAAATATTATGATTATTTGTCCAGATGGATCAACAAATCATGTGTTCAAATCATGAATCAAATAAGAGCGATATATGTCTTGCTGATTGTGCTACAACGCACAGAATCCTTAAATAGAGAATATTTCTCTAGTTTGAACTTAGCTGAGGCTAATGTTCAAACAATATCTGGCATCTCCAATTTGATTAATGGCTCTGGAAGAGCAAATATTATGTTGCCTGGGGGAACAACAATTTATGTTGACAATGCCTTATACTTTGGAAAATCCAGAAGAAATTTACTGAGCTTTAAAGATATTCGACAAAATGGATATCACATTGAAACCGTGAACGAAAATAATAGAGAATTTATCTATGTCACATTGGTTTCAAATGGAAAAAAAAGAAGTGTTAGAAAAATTCCCAGCTTTATCCTCCGGATTATATTTTACTCATATAAGGCATTTCGAAACGAATGTCGTCTTGAATAAGAAAATTAATGATTCAAAGACATTCATTTTATGGCATGACCGGTTTGGTCATCCAGGATCATCAATGATGCGAATAATAATTAATAATTCGCATGGACATCCTTTAAGGAGTCACAAAATATTTTCAGCTGGTGATTATAATTGTGCTAGTTGTTATCAAGGTAAATTGATAGTTAAACCATCCCCAAGTAAAATTGTTGTGGAATTCCCAATTTTCTTAGAACGCATTCAGGGAGACATATGTGGACCTATTCATCCTCATTGTGGACCATTTAGATATTTCATGGTTTTGATAGATGCATCAACTAGGTGGTCACATGTTTGTTTGCTTTCAACCCGCAATGTTGCATTTGCTAGACTTTTAGCACAAATCATTAAGTTAAGAGCACAATTCCCTGACAACCCAATCAAGACCATCCGTCTTCATAATGCTAGAGAATTTCAATCTCAAGCATTTAAAAATTATTGCATGTCTATAGGAATTACCATTGAACATTCTGTTCTACACGTGCATACCTAGAATGGTTTGGCAGAATCTCTGATCAAACGCATTCAATTAATTGTCAGAACTTTAATCATGAGAACTAAGTTGTCAACTTCAGTTTGGGGACATGCAGTCATTCATGCAGCATCTATCATTCGTTATAGGCCTACTGCATACCATGAACATTCCCCCATGCAACTCATTTTAGGTCAACAACCAAATATTTCACACTTGAGAATTTTTGGTTGTGCAGTGTATGTTCCTATACCACCTCCCAATAGAACTAAGATGGATCCATAATGAAAACTTGGGATTTATGTTGGATTTAACTCATCGTCTATTATAAGATACATTGAGCCCTTAACAGGGGATTTATTTACTGCACGTTTTGCTGATTGTCACTTTGATGAAGCAATTTTTCCACCATTAGGGGGAGGTAAGAAGCTAATTCAAAAGGAATGGCGTGAAATTGCTTGGAATGCATCAACTTTATCGCATTATGATCCACGCGCAAATCAGTGTGAACTTAAAGTTCAAAAGATCATTCATTTGCAACAAATCGCAAATCAATTACCAGATGCATTTAATGATGCAAAACAAGTGACAAAATCACGTATTCCAGCTGTAAATGCTCCTGCAAGAATTGATGTATCTGTGCAACAAAATGCACAAGAACCAATGAAAGCCTTAAAGCGTGGAAGACCGGTTGGTTCAAAGGATACAATTCCTCGAAAGAGAAAAACGAGAGTAAAAATAAATACAAATCAAAATACTCATGAGAAAGCACAAGAATCCTTTGATAAGGGTTTGTCAGAACAAGTTGATTCTGATGAGGAACAACTTCCTCTAGAAAAAGAGGAAAAAGATGAAAATAATGAGATCTCAATAAATTATTTAAACTCTGGTAAGATTTGGGATCGAAATGAAATTGTTCATGATGATATATTTGTTTTCAATGTGTCCTTTGAAATATGTGAAAATGATGATGATCCAGAACCATGATCAGCGGACGAATGTCGAAAAAGACCTGATTGAAAAAATGGCAAGAAGCTATCCAAGCTGAGCAAAACTCGTTAAGGAAACGAGAGGTTTTTGGACCGATTGTCCAAACGCCAGATGGCGTAAAACCTGTTGGATATAAATGGGCATTTGTACGAAAGAGAAACGAAAAAAATGAAGTTATAAGGTACAAAGCAAGACTTGTAGCTCAAGGTTTCTCACAAAGACCTGCCATCGATTATGAGGAAACATATTCTCCTGTTATAGATGCAATCACATTTCGGTTCTTGATGAGCCTTGCAGTTTCTAAAGGGCTTGATATGTATTTAATGGATGTCGTTATAGCATATCTGTACAGATCCCTAGACAGTGAGATATATATATATATATGAAAATCCCGGATAGATTTGTAATATCCGATGAAATAAAATCAAAATCTCATAACATGCATTCTATAAAATTACAAAGGTCTTTGTACGGATTGAAAAAATTCGGACGAATGTGGTACAAATGTCTCAGTGATTATTTACTTAAAGAAGGATATGTAAATAATCGGCTTTGCCCATGTGTCTTCATTAAAATATCATCAACATGATTTGTGATTATTGCTGTATATGTTGATGATTTAAATATAGTGGGAAACCACGACGACATCGTTAGAACATCCGAATACTTGAAAAAGGAATTCGAGATGAAAGAACTTGGAAAAACAAGACTTTGTCTTGCTTTGCAAATTGAACATTTTTCAAGTGGAGTACTTGTCCATCAATCAAATTTTATTGATAAAATATTAAAAAGATTTTATATAGACAATGCACATCCATTGAGCTCTCCAATGGTTGTCAGATCACTTGAAGTGGATAAGGATCAATTTCGACCTCAAGAAAGTGATGAAGAGCTAATTGGTCCGGAGGTACCATATTTAAGTGCAATTGGTGCACTTATGTATCTTGCAAATTGTACAAGACCTGACATTGCTTTTGCCGTCAACCTACTTGCAAAATACAACTCTTCACCAACTCGAAGGCATTGGAATGGTGTTAAACATGTTTTTCGATATCTTCGAGGAACAAGTGACATGGGTTTATTTTACTCGAGAGGGGTAAAATTGAATCTCCAAGGTTATGCTAATGCTGGATTTTTATCTGATCCCCACAAGGCCCGTTCTCAAACGGGATATGTATTCACCTGTGGTAATACTGATGTATCATGAAAGCCAGTAAAATAAACTATGGTTGCTACTTCTTCCAATCATTCTGAAGTACTTGCAATTCATGAAGCAAGTCGTGAATGCGTTTGGTTGAGAAACATGATTGAACATATTCAAGAATCATGTGGATTGTCTTCAATAAAATATTCTCCAACCATATTATATGAAGATAATGCAGCATGTATTGCACAATTAAGTGAAGGATTCATAAAATGGGACATAACAAAACATATTTCACCAAAATTCTTTTATGCGCATGAGCTTCAGAAGAATGGTGAAATTGATGTCAAGCAAATCCGATCGAGTCATAATCTTGCTGATTTATTCACAAAAGCCTTACCAACTACGACATTTAAAAAGCTTACATATGGTATTGGCTTGCGTAAACTTAAAGACATTGCAAGTAAAAAAACCGAACAAGTTTCACCCATGTTCTCATTAGGGGGAGTTATTGATTAGTGTATTGCACTATTTTTCCCTTAGCTATGGTTTTATCCCATTGGGTTTTCCTAGCAAGGTTTTTAATGATGCAATCTTAACAATATTATACCCATCTTAATATTTATAAGAATAGTGTACTCTTTTTCTTTTACTATATTTTTTCCACATGATTTTTCTTAGTAGAAGTTTTAACGAGGCACAATCTCTAAGCAAGTGTCATCCAAGGGGGAGTGTTGTGGAATATGGATGACCAAACATGTACACCAACATATTGTGTAGTCATGTAACTTGTATTTCTCACTTAATAGTACCTCCACTTGTCTATGTATTGTCATGTTAAGTGTAACCATTTCCAATGTACACCAACTCTTTCATGTATTGTCAAATTACTTGTAATGTGTTGTATGACATGGGGTGTATGTGTTACTTGTACACATTGTATAAAGTACATTTATCATCATCACCAAATGGCCTATATAAAGGGTGCCAACCTCATTGTAAAAACACACCAAGTTGAATGAAAACTTCTCATTCCAACTATATTATTTCTTCTCTTCTCCTTTGTAGTAGTAGTTTGTAGTAATAGAAGATCTTAGTCTTCTATTTTCCTTCTCTAGTTCTTAGCAAGTTCCAATTCAATTCACGACAGTAACAACCTTGTATAAAATAGTGCACAGACTAATAGGCCGAAATTGGTTGAAAGAATTTGGGTGTGTAGTCTTCGGGATTAGTGTGATGAGTGACCTGCATTTGCTCTTGTTGACGAGGCCATCAATAAAACATTTTCTTAACATTTCGCAAACAGACCGACTCGGTGTTTTTCCAAAAGTAAGGCATATTTACAATTTATTTCGCAAAATAGGGTGGTGTACTTTGAATTAACAAAAGTAGCTAATAACTCCTTTCGAAAAGGCGTTATTGCTTTTGTAGTTCGTGAGGTGGCGGTGAGGTGGCGGGGCAAATGTATAGACAGTGCCTTTTGAAAAGACGCTATCTATACATTTGCTCAGCCACCTCACCGCCACCTCACGAACTTCCAATAACGCCTTTTAAAAAGGTGTTATTGGTTATGTTTGAAGTTTATGAGGTGGCGGTGAGGTGGCGGGGCATATGGGCATAATTTTTAAAGGTTTGTATAGATAGCTCCTTTTGAAAAGGAGCTATCTATACATTTGCCCCGCCACCTCATCGCCACGTCACAAACTTCAAAAATAGCCAATAACGCCTTTTGAAAAGGCGACATAGCCCAGGTTTAGAAAAAAAAAAGAAAACCACACGTATTTTCCGGGGTTTAAAGTAAAAGGTAAAGTAATTTTGTAATTTTTTCTCATAAATTAGTGAGAAAATACAAAAAATTTGAAGTTGATACTTCCAAGCTACGGAAAGTAAATTTGCACACAAGTAGTTGCAGTACTTCCAAATAGTTACTGCTAAAATGTAAAATGAAACAACTAACCATATATTATAGTTCTATGTATGCCTTGGGGCAATAAATTCAAATTTATAGATTGCAAAGGCCAAGACTCCATAGGATCCTGTACGAAAGAAAGGATCACGGCTATTGTTGTGGCAAGGTTACATGAGAAAGGAAATCATAGAATCTAATGAATTGGTATGTAATTTTTGGAGGAATCACGGCTATTTTATTATGTGATGAAGAGTGGCTCGATATAGCAATATCTAAAATATAGATGGAGAGCCTCATCCACGAAAGCTCGAACCCTCGACTTCTTGCATATAAGATCGAGGCCCCATATCCTAATAGTGAGCTAACCCACGTAATTGATAGTTAAGCGATCTCGACAATGACAACCAATTTTGAATATGCACTAAAGCAGTTTGTTTTCGTATAAAAAAGAAATCAATTTTGAACGTTTTTGATTAACCATGTGTATCTAGATTTAAATAGTATTATTTACCCTGAAATTGGTGAAATAGACCATCAGGCCCAACATTTGGCTGCCGTGGGGAATCGAACTTAAGATCGTGCACGTAACTCACATAGTCCTACCTTCACCTTACTACTAGAGCAACTCGTCAGGGTTAGAAAGAAACAAACTTACCCACAATGACTCGAACTCCTTACTTTGTACATTAGTGTTCATACCAAATTAACCAATAAGTAAAATTAACGTTCGGGCGGCTCATGTTCATGCGTCATACGTAGACTGTGGTTCACGGATAGTGCCCACGTCAGCGAAAAAAATCTACCCAACTAATAGCGCCTGTTGGAAAGGCGACATAGCCTAGATTTAGAGAAAAAGGAAAAAAAAACACACATATTTTTCGGGGTTTAAACAAAAAGGTAAAGTACATTTGTAAGTTGTTCTCATAAATTGGTGACAAAATATCAAAAATTTGAAATCGACATTTGCAAGATACGAAAAGTAAATTTGCACACAATTAGTTGCAGTACACCCAAATAGTTACTGCTAAAATGTAAAATAAAACAAATAACCATATATTATAGTTCTATATAGGCCCTGGGGCAATCAATTCAAATTTATAGATTGCAAAGGCCAGGACTCCATAGGATCCTGTTGAAAAGAAATTACTTTTAACCTCAAACAACTGTAGTAAATTAAGCTGTATACACAAATTAGCAAAACACCTAACTTGGTAAAGCTCTGCCCTAGCCATACTCACATTGAAGTCCCTCTCTTTATATTCTTTCGTATGATTCGTCTTGAGATTTTTCTTTAATTAATTGATTATTATATCAATAAGATTGATTAAAGTTATTGATTAAGCACAAAATTTTAAGTCACTCACTTAAAGAACTTGGATACCGTACCCTAAACTATTAAAATTAGTACTTAAAACTCACCAAAAAGAAAAAGTAAAGCACCAACCAACTTGGAGGTAAATGAACCAACCCAGGGTTTCATGTATTGGTTAGGACCTAGCTAGCTACTAGTTGTTTAATTAATTGAAGTTCCTTAAGGTTATAAGTTCGAATCTTCTAAATTTTCGAGATATATATATCTTTCACAGTGATGAGTTTCTGTTATGGAATATTATAGAGAAATCACAGATACCACATCATAATAATATAGAAAAAATGAGAAATAAGTTTTATCCATTAGAAGGTTGTATACATCAAATTCGTTCACCCAAAATATAAGATGAAACAAATGACCATGAAACCAACAAAACTCATCACGCACGTCTATTACGTCAGTTACGTTGACGTTGTTGCTCGGTGATGCAAACCGGACGTACTCTATGTCTAGTTGGACGATGTGTTTGTACATCCAGTTGAGGTTGTTGAGGTTGCTGGTCTTGCATTGAATGACGTCGCGTAGATTGATGCTCTTCCTATGATGCTTCACTCGACTCACCTCTGCTCCTGATACTCCTAAAAATAGGAGGTGGAACCATCCTAAAATACTGGCTTCCTGTACGCGGTTGGGGGAAAAGAACATGAGGCTGCGGCATGGTCAACAAGTTCGTGAATGAGTCATCTCCACTATAAGGCATATTGTAATTATAAGGGGGCGCAGTATATGGACTCGGCATATATTGAGGCAGTGACGGATACATTTGATGTGTAGGCATTCCATGGTCCACATATGATGACGACGGCCCGGGTGCGTAAGGATTAAATTGGTAATGAGGAAGATTAACGATCGGCGGTCTGGGTACAAACGTTTGAGGTTCTGGTTGCATTGAGTACGATTCAGGAATGTACCCATGAGAAGAATGAGTAGGTGGGGATGATCATTGGCTACTCTCGCCAACAGTCTCTGTTCTACTCAATCTCGGACGAGATGAACGTGATAGAGGAGAATGTCTGCTACTCTCTGCAGCAATCTCAGTATGAGTAGTTGGACGTGGATGACGAGGACGTCTGGTGTGTTCCCACAGAGTCTTTGGTCGTGTTCGTCTTCTTCTCACTTCTTTGTTTGCTTCGCCCTGATCATCTTCTTCATCTTCATGTTGATTATCCTCATTTATGTCTTGTTCGACATCAATTCCGTCATGCGAAAGAGTAGACCTTTGCCTTTCATCTTCGTCTAAAATTTTAATCCCTTCATCAAGCGCAGCAAGACCTTGCTCGTACCCATCCTCAATAAACACTAGCCTCAATCGATACACCAAGTTACACTGATATAAAAACATGAGCTCAAAGCACGCAATATAAGATATTACTATTTTGAAAAAAAGTAAGAGTTAGAACATTACTGAGTAGTCACGTAAAGTCCCGTCGTGTCCAATGAATCTCTTAGTGACCGAGCGATACCACGTCATGTAGTCTTGATGATCGTGCCCTTCATTATGTGCCGCTGTGGCAATGGTGTCCCCACGATTTTCCCACATGTGTATATAGCTTGCGTGAAAAGTCACCCAATTTTTATGATGATGTCCACGCAATTCGAGGCGGTGCAGTTCAACGTCATAAGCACAATGTGGTGGCACGACTTGTACCATGCCGAATTGTCTCATAACCCTTTCTGGTCGATGCCACTCGACAATGTGGAAACAAATAAGGGGACACGTCGAAAGCCAACTACTGTGACCGTTAGTATAGTAATTGGGAAGAGATCCCATGACTTCAATATATGGTTGCCAGACCACATCATCGTCATGCCTTTGCGAGTCGAGTGCATCACGGTAGGCCGATACGACTTGCGTCGCACTTTGTGTAACCGGAAATGCATCGAGCCATATGTGTCAAAAATAATAATTTAAGATAAATGAAATTGGCCAAGGTTTTTTAACAAATTAATGAAACATATTTGTATTACCTGTGTCCCAGTGGAACGTCCATAAGCATATGTTCTCCATCCACTGTTCGCGGTTGAACTCTAAAAACACGCAGGCGCCGCGGTGCTGTGAATGGAAATCTGTCCCATGCGCACAGTTGTATAAGAATCGACGCGCCTGCAACCTCATGTGCCCCTACGCGAAATCCGCGACACAACTCCCTGTACAAATAAGCCAAGCATGCACTCCCCCAACTATATTGTCCAGCTACTTGGAAATCCTCCAGCAATGGTAGGAACATCAAATGTACGAATCGATTGGACTTGTCGGCGAAAAGAGAACCACCGATAAGTTGTAGTATGTAAGCTCGAACATAACGTCGCACCGCCTCCTTTTCGCTATCATCATCTATAGCTGGTACGTTACGCTCAAGCCAATCGACTTTAAGTTTACAACCAATGACGTCATCTCCACCAGGAGTTCGTCCAAGTAGCCTCTTGCAGACATCAGCATAGTCTGTATCCGTCGTTCCCATCACATGCATACCTTCGATAGGTAAGCCAAGCTGTACCTGCACGTCCTGGAGTGTAATTGTGCACTCCCCATAATGCATGTGAAATGTATGCGTCTCAGGGAGCCATCTCTCTACGAACGCAGTAATCAAAGCCCAATCAAGGCTGAAAAAGGCTACCCAAGAAATCCCATGTAATCTACTGGAACGAAGATATGTGATCATCCTCGAATGATACTGAACCGTTCGATCAACGACCCCACGTCTTCGTCGTACATGCATTGTTTCGTACACCTTAAAATTGATAATGTATTAATGTTTTTTTTTTGATACGTTATTGCTGTAAAATTGATGTATTCATGTAAAACAGTTTATCTCGCCCCTCCAGGTTCGCAATGATCTGTGTGTAGATTGGAGTTGCAAAAGTGATGGATCTGAAGGACCTGGATCCATTGTTGTACAACTACAAATGAATGTTATAAAAACAATTAGAGTGTTGTACGAAACCAAACGAAAATTATTTAATAAAGGTTCACAAAAAAGCAAATGCGTAAATGCTCAAAAGCAAGATAAGTACAAACTTAAGTTATTGCACACATTAGAAAAATCGACTATAAGTTTTCATTGGCCGGTTGAGGTCTGCTTGGACAATTTTTTTTGTTATGTCCCTCTGAACGACAAATACCACACCGGTTCTTCCTAGTTGGGACTCGTTTATGGTCTTTATTTGGACATGTTGTTCTTCTATGTCCTTCTTGATGACATCCCACATCGCAAAGGCCTTTGGACATTAGGAAGATCCATCTCGTTGTGTCTTCGCGATCCCCTAGGTCTCCCTCGGCCACGTCTGCACCTTGGGTCGGGTATGATCTTCGTCCCAAAAGTCGACCAATACTTCTCATCTGGGATGGCCTTGAATTTGTAGGAGTAGCATTGTGCGTACATATCTATCCTATAGTATGGCTCAATGAACTGCGCGTAGCTCACTCGAATAAACGCACATGCAGCTAACACGTGTGAGCAAGGGAAACCAAACAACTGCCATTTATTACAACTGCACACCCGGTCCTTTAAGATCACGACTTGGGTGTTGTTGCCTTTATGCATGCGATCTCCATGTCTTCCAGTCTGCACTTCAAACTCACCAATGTCTCGATTGATCAACGTTACGTGATGCCTCTTTGCGAATTTTTCATTTTCTGTGAGTTTGTCCATGACATATTTCGTGTACGATTGTCTGTTTGAGATTGCTTCATTGATTTTCTGGTTGCGTTGATCATGGTATGTCACAAATCTGTAGTATATCATCTGAGTCAACGCTGTTATTGGCAAGAATCGAGCCCCCTTCAACACACCGTTAAAACACTCTGCAATTGACGATGAAAGTCGAGTAAGTAATATTGGTTTCGGCGATAAATTTATGTATTGGAGTGCAAAACATAAATTGTATTTCGTATATACCAACACCATTTGAATTCGTCCAACCGTACCGCATGCCTCCGTCATGCGATTGAGTCCAAAGTTCTTTGGGGATGGCATTGACATATTGCAGACATTGAGGTGTTCGTGATGATAAGTATGTAAAGCGCTCTATGCACGCATTAAATTCTCGTTCTTGATGTTGAACAGCTGCTCGACCAAGGAGTACTTTCAATTTTTGAATTGGGTGCCGAAATTACTAAGCAAGTGTCGCAAGCAATAACGATGGTACCCTTTAGGGGAACAAAAGCCGTTGCTTGGGGTGTTGACCGCCTCCAAGATGCCAGGGTGACGATCAGAAATAACGCAAACTCCTTCTCTATTTGTCACGTGTTTGCGCAACATCCGCAAAAACCACCCCCACGAATCAGTTGATTCGATTTCTGCAACGACAAATGCAACTGGTAATATGTGTCCATTTCCATCAACAGAGATCGCAATCATTAGCTTCCCATTGTATTTTCCATATAGGAATGTCGCGTCAATTTTAAGCAGAGGCCTGCAAAACTTGAAAGCATGTATTGAAGCTTCAAATGCAAAAAACACATGACGAAATTGAGGAGACGCAATTCTTATTTCATCGTCATGCCATTGTCTATGCGACCACTCGATTCTTGTCCCCGGACTCTTACTCCTCGCAGCCGCCAACCATCTTGGTAATTGAGCGTACGACTCATCCTAATCTCCAAAAGCACATTCAATTGCTTTCCTTTTGGCATCCCACATTCATTTGTAGTTGACTTCGTGACCATATTTTCCCTTAATTATTTCTACTAATGCTTCGATTGTGATACCTTGATCGCTCTTGACGACGCTTTGGATCTCTCGCGCAATCATGTTGGCGTCAAGTTGGACATGACCGCGTTCTATGTCGGGATTAATACACGTGTGCACGAAGACGCCACATACACCCGTGTTGTCTCCCATAATAGTGTTTTCTTTCGCAAACAAGCACGAAGACGCCAGATACACCCGTGTTGTGGAAATCTGCCCTTAATCGCCCACGTGGCTGTAGTCGATTCCATCACATGAAATTGACAATGCCTATTAACATGCCACACTTTAACGACATGTTGTAAGTCTTTTTTATTGTCAAAGTACATCCCTATCTCCAAATCGAAGTTAGACATGTCCCCCCAAGTTTGCTTATGGGAATGTTGGGTCGCAGTTGAATTAGCCACCTCCCAATCGATTTCGTTATATCCCGGTATTGGTTGGTGAACTTCATCATCACTAGCTTCCTCCAACAAAATCTCTTCATCGATAGCAAATTGCTCATCGTCTTCGACATTCTCCGCACCCGGAGGTTCGTATCTTGGATCATCCGTGCAAACATTAACGTCATCCCAGACGACAACCGCTGGTGCTTCTTCGTTGGGATGTATGTCCTCTTCAGTTTCTTTATCTGCGTCATCGTTATCGTCATCGTCATTATAGGCATTAATATCTTCATGTAATTGAGTAACGAACCCCTCTTCCACGACCTCACCCTGTAGGGATTGCATATGCAGCCTTTCCATCATTAAGGCTGCGTCTGGTGTGCCGTCACGTTCATCAAGAAGTTGCGAATGAATCGTACGATTTTGAACTCCGTCGACTGACTCAAACGTCAAATAGATATCAACCGTTGCAGTTATGGGTAAATCGGTCACCGTCTCCCACATCAAGTCGAAGTGTGTCGTATCATGCAACAACACATGAACGAAATAATGTGAGCCTCCGGGGAGGATTATCATGTGGCGATAAGTCATCCGAACTATAGTCTCCGTTAATGAGATAGTGAACGCGTTACACACGACATCTATCATTTCACGGCCACTCGACCCAAACTTAACCATCAACACTGCTAATGGGGTGAGCTGTACGCGATGCCATCCCATTAACAACTTCACCGTACGTATAAAATAGAAAAGGGTTGTTTCTTTGTGACATGACCTACATAAGTTTGTAAACTTTGATGTAAAAATGTTAAAGTCAAATGCATAAATATGTTAAGGGAAATAGTTGACAATCATGTGGCGATAAAGTGCAATCGAACTTCTGATGTAGAAGATCGCAATAATAGCGCAACTACAGAGCATACTCATTCTTTCGCACTTACATTTTCTGTGTAATAACGTTCCTACCTACTGAACCATTGCACATCGAGCTCGATTTTATTTAAAAATTTCATTAAAGCATTTTTCGGTATATGGGGGGGGGGATATACACACGAGGGGAATTTTCGGATGTAAAGGATCGTCTTAATGACGCAACTACTGAGCCTACTCATTTCTCTCTGTTAGAGGACCATCTTAAAGTTTTAAACACACTTTTGAATAAATAAAAATATCAACCATTCTTCATAGGCATTAATACCTATGTCCCTATATATCATGCAAATCATAACCTAACCTAAATAAATAATTATGAAAATACTAAATTTGTAAACTTACTTTTTTCCTCCGCTTTTCCTCTTCAACGTAATATTCCTGGAAAACAAATTTTTTTCCGTTAGTTTAGACCATAAAGAGTATAATAAATCGAATTTAAGAAAACTAATCTAAACTACTAAAAGTAATCCTTTGCCCAAATGTATGAGTCATAACCTAACCTAACCTAACTCAACTAACAAACTTAACCTGACTAACTGTCCTAACCTAAAATTCCCCAACAATAGAATTGAAGTAAACTAATCACAGTTTACTAACCTAAGTAACCATAGCAAACATGTACCTAAATAATAAATGAAAACTAACCTCGAGTAACTGAACTAACTAAGTTAACCTAATCTAACATAAAATAATCAATTACCTGTAGCAACTTAACAAAGATGGTATATTTAGGATAGAATTGGACTCTATGTCCTCAATAATGTTTCGAAAACCTAGATAGAAAATAAGACAGTTTTCTTTTTATCAATTACCCGTCATGTTATATAACATTACACCTCTATAATAGCTACTTCTCTATCCGAGTTGTAACCTTTCATATAACAACCTCACTTGAGTGTACGTGGCTAATAGTCCACTTATTTCCCATTCATATATTAAAACAAGTAAAAATGAGTTGAAACATATCCATCTGTTTAGTTATGGCAACATGAACATCCTTAACATGATTTTCAAATACATGACAAACGTTTTGTCATGATTCACACACACATATATATATATATATATATATATATACACATTCGTTCCAACCTTCAACTCTCTTTTCTAAATTCATTGATATTGAATCAATCGACCGCACTTCTAACACTTGTTCTACTTTTTGAAGGCCTTGCGTTATATCCCAAGTTCAAGATTTTTCATATATAAATGTAACTAATGTATCTCCTTCGTAAAAGATTTCCCCATAATGGCCATTAACAGTAGCTCATTAAGTAGCCAAATAGGGCTTAGCGGATCTTATTACTAAAGAGCCAACAAAAACAACGAGAACTTGACCAGATTTTTGGTATGGTCCAATTGGATATTTTTGTGACAACTTCCTCGAATTGGCTTGCATTTTCATAAAGGATATAATTGACAACTCGAAGTTGCATATATATAGCTCAGTTATCAGCATTAGCCAAATAAACATAGATTAGAAGTTTCGAAAAGCTCTTAGGTTCGACTCTAGTTGAAAAGAATCAAAAGTAGCTGCATTGATGCATACCTAATTTTGTGCATGACATTGTGGTGTTTTTTGTGTTGAGGTTCAATGAAGGCCGTGACGAATCGCACACAAACAACCCAAAATAAACTAACTTAATTGACTTAGCAAACTAAACATACTAACTAAATGGAACTAACCAAACTAAACTAACTAACCTTAACTAACCTAACTACCTAAACAAAACAAACTAACTAAACTAAAATTACTAACTTAATTAATTAAACAAACAACCAAAAATCGATTAACTAAACTACTAAACCAAACTAAACTAACCTCCTCCGCCTTCTCCTCCGTTGGGATGTATTTTGGCCCGCATTTGCCCGCTCACGCACCCTGCTGCGCTCAGCGCACCCACAGCGCAGCTCCGCGCTCCCCTACCGCAGCTGAGTTTTATCCGCGCGACACCCTGCCGCAGGTCCGCCAACCCCCTGGTCAGCTGCCGCAGCTCCGCCGCGCGCCGCTCTGCCGCTCCGTCACCTCCCTCTCCTCCTTCTCCACCGCTAGTCGACAGCTTCTGATCTTCGTCCCGACCCGTCGCCTCCTGATTTCTCTCGCCAACACCAGCTGCTTCACACCTTCACTGGCCTCTACCATCCCCTCCTTAAATACCCGACCCACCCCCTACATTATACCCGTGACCTACCCTAAACCCTAGCCTATACCCTTCTTCCTCGCGTAGACCGGACGCAGAGATTCTTTGCGTCCGGTCTGCGCGAGGAAGAAGGTCTAGTACAGAGATATCGCTTTCTCAAAAGGCTATCTGTGTACCCCTATGCGTCATATCCACGTGGATCCACGTGGCAATGTACACTGATAGCGCCTTTTGAAAAGGCGCTATCAGTGTACTCTGTGCCATGCGTCCACGTCAGCAACACGTGTCATCGAATGTGATAACGCTTTTTGATTAGGCGTTATCGCCTATTTTCGGAAAAAATTCCATTTTCACCCCATTTCCCTCATTTAAAGTAATTTAATATGTACTTTTGTAAATTTTTCGACTAACTCACAGTCGACCAATTCTTTTGATAGAAAAGGGACGTAATGCCATCAATCCCAGGGGATTTTGAGGGAGAGATGTCAAACATGGCTGTTTGTATTTCATCTTCAGTGATGTTGGCTTCTAGTCCCATTTCTAGGGCCGCAGATATCCTTGGGAAGTGTCCCCCGATGCTATAAATGTAGTTGGAGCTCTCCTAACTGGTGTATAGTTTCTCAAAATATAGTCTAGCCTCTCTTTTCAGTTCCTCGTGATCCTCACACCATACCGCATTTGTTAGGTAAATTCCTTTCACTTGGTTCCGTCGAGCCCTGCCATTCACCTCCGCACGTAAAAAAGAAGTGTTTCTATCCCCAAGGTTGAACAAGTTCATGTTTGCTCTTTGGTACCATAATAACTCTTCTTTTGCAAGGATTAACTCCAACTCTTCTCTTAGTGACAGATCCAAGGCCTGAATATTTTTGGTACTGTGTGTTTCGAATGCCGTCTGTATGTGCATCAACCTTGCAAGGATTCTACGCTTTCTATGAAATATATTCCCAAAAATTTCTTTGTTGCACATCACAGCTTTGTCTAAGAAGTGAGTAATAGCTTCTTCTATAGGCATGTCTTTGGGCCATTGGTTTTGCACAAAGTTAGGCCAGTCCGGATGAGTTTCCCAAGCCGCCATGTACCTGAATCTTCGCCGCGCCTCTCCTGGGTCGTTAAGCAAGCTCACTTGGAAACAAAGTGGGGAGTGATCAGAGTATACCCTCGCTCCATGTTCCACAGTGATTGCCCTGAAGAATCGGGACCATAAGGAGTTCACAAAAACACGATCTAACTTTCATGACATAGGCTTCTACTCTAAGTAAATTTCAGTCCTGAAGTAGATGTTTCATTCATACCACAACTGTCTATCCAGTTCCGAAACCTCTTACACACTACTGCCGGCTTGGATCCCCTTAGTTTGTCGTTCGCCTGAAGAATTACATTGAAGTCTCCAGCGATTACCCAGGGAAGATCTGAGTTTGTAGCTAGACTGTCAAGCATTCTCCACAATCGCTTTCTGATATCAGTTGATGGACTGCCATACACTGCTGAGAACAAAAAGGCAACGGATGGAGACAGTGAAATCTTCATGTGTAAAATTTGCCAATGACTTACGAGAAATCGGATATCTATCTCCCTCTTCCATATTACCCAAATCCCCCCAAAAAAAGCCGATGGCCTCAACACGATGAGACCTCTTAAAACCCAAATATTTAATCACCATCTTCGCCTTAACCCCAATGATACGTGTCCCAGTTAGGACGAGGACTTGAATTTTCGATATCTAGCAAAGCTTTTGCTAGCCGCACAATGGCAATTCCAAACAAAAACTGGATTATCATTAAGTAATGTACATAGGGTTTGGGTAATACCCGAAAGAGTTATTGCTCCATATCAGAAGTCTCCACTAGGAGATCTCCTTCTTCATTGGCCAAGTCCCGCTCTGAGTCTGACATTGTTGTGTCCTCCTCTGCATCATCTCTACTTTTTAATTTAGTGCCGGAGCTCTAGAGCTTGGGATTGCTTTTCAAACTGATAGTCTTCCCTCGATCGGGTGGCATACCGCCATTGCCAGTACGACGAATAGAACTTGCAGGTCAGTATTTCTATTATAAGGAGTACTCAATGATTGTTTATTAGTATTTCTATTATAAGGAGCAATCAATGATTGTTTATTAGACACTTCGTCAGTCAAAACAACCACCGAATGGTCGTCTGGGTTCAGTTTCCGTGAGGATGCCGGTGCAGCCAAGGTACTCCCTTGTCTCTCTGTGGTTGGCTTGAGATGTTTCTCAAAAGTGCACCCGAGGTATCTTTGGCTATTAGATGCTTTGGGCTCGATTTAGGGGTACTTGTTGGGCCCTTAGATGCTTTGTATAGCCCATTTGGAGCCCCCTCCCGCGTGTCTTCATGTTCCATGTTTCGGATCCTTAGTAACCATATTCGGTTGCTGGGGAAGTTTCAAAGTTTCTGTTCCCTCAATCATCGGCGTATCTTCATCGTCATCCATATCTTCTTTATCGCCCAAGATATCGAATCGCGAAGATCAACCTGCAGAATCTGGAGGATTCCTGGCTTTCTGCCCCTCATCCCCAAAATTCCTTGTGTAGGGTCGCCTTCCTTTTTTGTAGCATGGATCCATGGCCCTGTGATATCCGCCGACGCTGGTGGCACATCAGTTGGTGGTTGTGCAGGATCATCCTTCCTTTGGTTTTTTGTCAATTCTGCCTGCACCTTAACCATTAATGGACAGTTATCACTGACATAGGTTGCACACTTATAACATACGAAGGGGAGAGCCTCATACACCACTTTCTGCATACGACCATCCAAATAAAAAAAGCTCTTAGTGGTTTAGTAAGATCAAGAATTACCGCAATATGGGCAAATTGCCCTCTCTGCCCCATTACTGTGTTATAATCAACTCTAATAAACTCTCCAAATGTCTCGGTAATTATCCGTAAAGGCTTTATAGTACCTAGGATGATCCGAAAAACGCAACCAAGTGGCCACCGCCATTAGGTTGTTTCCCCTAGAGCTAAAGCTATATGGGTCCATGGCAAGACTGTAAGATAATGTCCCATCACTGTCCATGGTCCTTGCAGTAATACTTGTGTAGTCCTCCTTGGCGGCAAATCGTACCATATAGAAACCATTGTCCATCCATGACACGAAAGTCTCCAAACGGATTCTAAAGAGTAAGCATTCGGTTGAAGAGAGTTTTGTAGCCGATTGTTTTCCCCGACACTTTGACCATAATAGTCTGCCTCATATGGTTATGCATCTTGTCATGAATATCCTCAGCAAACACTAAAGAGTCAAGGCCATCATCATTTGTTCCTCGTCCGTATTCCTCGCTGCACACTTCTATGTCATCATCTTAGAAGGACTCATCTGCCGTCATCACTTTGTTCTTCACTACTGTTTCTTTGAAAGAGCCTCTGTAGCCATCATCCATATTGACATTCAACACGGGTTCATGTCGATTCTTCGCTTTTTTTGTGGACTCCGTCTGAGAGCGATATAGGGGAGGGTTTCTCCAGCGCTGTCATTCGAGAGCACAGGTGCACTATACCACCACGCCTTTCGAGTCTGACTGAATCAAATGGTATTTTATTTTTTCGTCAAGAATAAAACGATTTTCAATCAAGATCTTCGTATATGGAAAGATCTTCCAATCATATATCCTTTAACATCCCCTACCTTTCCATTCTCGCTCTCATCGTTTGAATCATGAGTGGCATGATGAATGTATCCTTTTAGTTGTCCAAGGTATTGGATAAGGAATATTATGATGATAGGTCTAGTAACATTCTGTCCGTCTTGTGAGAAGTTCGGTTGATTTGTCAAAGATAGTAGTATGTGACCACAAACTGATTGTCTTGTGGACGCATCCTTTGAAAGAAAGCTTAGGAATAGTTAGATGTACACATTTTACTTTATTTCCTTTGCTTGCCATACTTGAGTTTAACATTTTGCTTGTTTTGTTTTTTTATCAGCATTTTGCCTGTTTTGTTTTTTAATTGGCATTTTGCTTGTTACATATGCATGGTAGCTCCTTAATGTTTCCATAATCTGCATATGTAAAATAGATCCCGTCACATACGTATATATTTGGGCTCCATTATATATTTTTGAAAATAGATCTAAAAACTTTAAATGAATGGACAGGGTGAGCTAAAATATCATGACAAACTAGCGTCTGCACTTACACAAGTAGATGTGGTGATTTCAACACTTGCTGTTCCTCAATATTTTGATCAATTAAAAATTATTGATGCTATGAAGGAAATTGGAACTATTAAGGTAAAACTTCCCCCCTTTGATCTTAAATAATATTTAAAGTTCTTACTTCTTAGCACTAACAATTTAATTTAGGGAGTTACTATTATCACCTCTACATGTTATATATGCTCCCCCCCAATTTAATGTTATTTATAGCCTCCAATAAGTTAGTTCATGCTCTAAGCACCTCCCTTTAATTGTTAGTGAACTCTCCGTTGTACCCCTAGTTTATATTTGCCTCCCTTTCTCCCCAAAAAAAGCCCCTTTAACTCAATTTGCTCCATATGCATTCCAAGATTGATTTTTTGATCCTTAAAAGCTAAGATTCAACACATATAAAAGATTCTAACCATTCAAGAATATGAATCAAATCTCAAGCAAATACTATAATTAAGATGCTGTATTTAATGGTGAATTGTTGAGTGTATGGACAAAGAGATGAGAAGGGGGTGTATAGATTAGAAAGTAGAAAAGAAAATGAGATAAGCCTATGGTTTAATTTAGGGTGGGATGTAGAAAGTGAAAATTAAGTAGAAGAGAAGAAGGTGAGTGTAGTGAGTGAGATAGGAGTGGAGGATGAGTTTAAGGTTTCATTTAGGGAGGGGTATAGAGCGTGAAAAGTAAGGTTGATGAGGGGTGTAAAGAGTGGAAAGTAGAAAGGAAAAAAGAAATAAATAGGTTCATGATTTAGAGTGGAGTTATTTATTTAATTTTGCCTAAATACATTTTAGTTTAAAAATGTATTAAATTAAATGTGGGGCTAATATAGGGTAGTGGGGGGCTAATCATCGCTCCCTTAACTTATATTGCTTACATTAAGGGTAAAGTACAATTTCATAGCTTTCTCTGTTATCAAAATTATGCACTGCGAAACAAAGATGTGTTATAACGTTAACCTAAAAAAACCAAAAAACACAATTATACATATATCTGCATTATTTTTTCTATTATTTAATATTGTAGTCTTCAAAAAGTTCACTTTGAATGATGATGACAAGTGTCTTGGAGGGAATAAGTGCATGTTTAGGGTTAACCATAGACCTTATATACAACAAGCCTCAGTCCCAAATTAATCGGGGTCGGCTACATGGATCAAACTCTTCCATTCTGCTCGATTTAACGCAGTTGATGGTGAGCAACTGTTTCCAAAAATATTTTCGTGTAAATTACGTTAAGCAATTAATGGTTTATGGTTTTTGTACTCATTAATAGAGATTTATATCTTCTGAATATGGAAATGAAGTGGACAGAGTGACTGCGCTTCCACCATTTCAAGCTATTCTCAACAATAAAAAGAAGGTGAGGATGGCCACAGAAATGGCTAACATCCCATACACCTATGTCTCTGGGAACTCCTTCGCTGGTTACTTTCTCCACCCAAATGAAAATGTACAACAAATTTCAGTCTATGATACTGGGAATGCAAAAGGTATTTACATATCAAACTGATTTGTTAATTGGAGTTAAAGAGTACACATGCATACAATTTGACTTTATGCCTTTACCTTTTGTATATATATAATCATTAAGTATGTGGTGCGTGCAGCGATACTGAACTATGAAAGAGACGTAGCAATGTACACTGTCAAAGCAGCTACTGATCGAAGAGCATGTAATCGCGTCATGATCATCAGACCACCCAAAAACATTATATGCCAAAACGACTTGATCTTTGCTTGGGAGAACAAAACAACAAGGAAGTTCATAAACAAGATTTACGTTTTAGAGGAGCAATTATTGATACTATCGCAAAGTAAGGATTCAAATATAATTTAGAGAAAACAATTCTTTTTTGTGCATTATCATTGGATATTAACGAAGAAAATGCATTTGAAAATGAGCATCCTAATCAATTTATTGTAAAGGCTTCACTGTTAATTGTCAATAATCCTTCTTATAATTAGTTAATGTGTTACTTCTATTTTTTTAAATTAATTTTGCAGCCTTACCACATCCAGAGAATATACCAGTGTCCATCATTCACAATATCTTCATCAAAGGCGACCAGCTAGGGTTTACTTTACGCGAAGATGATTTGGAGGCTTCGAGTTTATTCCCAGATTATGAGTATGCTTCAATTGATTGTCTGCTCGACATTTTCGTGATAAATCCACCTAAGGCCAAACTTTCAGTTTTTGCTTAAACATATATGTGTTGACTCTTTTATATTTTTATAATATTGGTCTTAATCCAAGGTGAGGAAAGAGTAGTGACTAGTTTTATGTATGGGCTACATGTGTGAATGTGGGTTTCGTTCCAAAATGCCAAGGCTAGATGGAGTGTTCACTCCACACTTATAAGCCTTATTTTTCTAATTAGTCGATGTGGGACTATCCCAACATCTCCAACACTCCCTCCTCAAGTCCAATTAGGACTTGATTGTCCCATATAGACTTGTGTCCAAAATGTAGAAATATGTGTATATATATCTTTAAAAAGTGACGAAGTAAGGTATGATCCTAAGTTACTTAAATGCTACACTAGAGTCTTAACCCATATGCTAATATTTTGTTCTTGTCATCTAATTATATATGTATATATTTATTATAATATTTTTTTGGCTCACTAGTCAATTTTCAAAAAGTTTTTATTGTTAATGCTTTTTTAAAAAGGCCCATTTAGGCCCGACCCAAGCCCGGCTTGTGGTAGGCTTAGACTCGCAATACTTAGAAGTGGGATTGGGCGAGCCTGCACATCGCTTTCAAAAAAAAAGCCCACCTGGGCCCAGCTCGAGCCCGCCCGATGAGCAAGTCTACTCGACTGCATGACATCAATAAACCATTTTTGTTAGATGTCTACAAGGCCTTTGTACAATAGACAATAAGCCAACAACCAGCTCTGATACCATGTTCTATTTTTAACAGTTACAATCTGTTGTGTGCATAATATGCAATACGTCAAGCGCACACGGATGAAGGCATAAAGGCAAGGATAGACGACAGCCAAGGTTCGCGGATGAGGATAGAGATAAAGGGACGATGTGCACACAAAATAAGGCTCGGTGGGGGTGATGCGCATAAACATAGACGAAGGTTTGAATTCGTGCAGGCAGGGAAGAGGCAGGAGGTTGGAGTCAGATGTTGCACACGATAGGGATGAGGCACGAATTACGCACGGGCTAATATATGATGCATTAGGCTAAACGACAAAACGGATAAGACAAACTGATGACCTTTGGAGCTGATGATGTTGATCGAGACCGCGCTTACAATCAAATGGATAAGATGCACAAAAATTGGTGACACACATGCAAAGGCGAGCTCGAAAGAATATGGGTGGGAGATCAAATTCAAAAATGAAGTCGAGGTAGTCGACCGAAAGAGAGTAAAAATGTCATGGCCCAAATTTCTAATCCGAGTTTAATTTTTTAATTATGATCAGTGGCTCGTGATGTGAGACCAATATCGAGATACGTGTCATGACTGAGGCTAGGTGGCTGAGGTAAATGTTATATTTGTTATGGTGTGTGCTTAGTGTATTGTATATGTTTAGATTATTTAGTCATTTCTACTTATAAATAGGTATCGATACGTGTATGATAGCATGCCTCGAGTTGCGTGCTGGTGTGGTATCAAGGTAAAGAGTGATATGGTAAGTTGGCATAAGTCTTATATAGCTTTTATAGTGATTTAAATGGGCTATGGTTGATAATATATTAAGTATGCCTAAGTTGGTGATTTAAAACAATAGCAATGTGGTGAAGTTCGAGATATGTGTTGACACATCTAAACACCATGCGTGTTACAAGTTGGTGTCACTCATTATAAGTAAGTGGGACATGTGTTAGTATGTGGACCACAAGATAGGTCTCGAAATACGTGTGCACATGAGGATCAATGGCTAGTATTCAATCATATCCATTTCCTATATAAGCTAGTGATCAACTCTTCAAACCAAACCTTCTCATTTCATTCCTTCACTTGGAAGCAAACTTGTTGGAGTAGAGAATTAGCTGGAGGAAGAAGACGACCAACAACCAAAGTGGGTTTGGTGAAGGAGAAAGCTAAGTTAGGTGTTAATCAAATTAGGTACATATCTCTCTATTTAAATTTGAAACCAATTCTAGTTTTTGGTCATTTTCAGAGGCTAGATGATTAGATCTTCGAGATTAGTTGATATATTTGGATTCTTCATTTCAAGTTGATAATCCAGCTATTAGGAAGTTCTTGATTTGGTTTTGAAATAAAAAATATATGAAATTTTGAAATTGTAAGTCCAAAATAGAAATTTTACATGTTGTATTATGAACCAACCTATATAATTTGGTCATAACTTGCTCTTTTTAAATTGAAATGAACCCAACTTGTGGCATTTGAAAGGTAACTCAAATGAGAACAACTTTGTCTAACTGAAATTTTGTAATTCAAATGTTTTCATGTCCAAAAGAACTTTGCAAATAGGTGAATAAACGCATTATTAGATTTTTGAAACTAAATTTGTATATGGCATAGCTCCCTAATTATTCTTCCAAATGAGCTGATCTTTTAGTTATGGTTATTTGCTATGTTAACTGCTTTATGACCAAAAATTACGGACTTTAAAACAATAGATTGGGAAAGATGAAGTTTCTAAGTCTGCTGGTCAGATTATGTTTCAATTTGAGCTGTGTTTAGTAACATTGCGATATATTTTTCGTTTTAAATTGGAATTATGCAAACCAAACCTTTTCGAAAAGCTTAGTCAGAAACTAAAAATTTGTATAAGGGAAGATGTTGAGATTTGGACAATCTCATGCCAAAAGTGTGTTGCAATATAGGACTAAAATTTCAATATTGTTTATTTTTAAGGGGTTGTTTTAGGTTAAAGTTCTTAAACCCATTTGACCTGAACTAAACCCAATTTATTTAGATTAGTTTGATAGTAGGAATATAAGGAAGAGTCTTGAGAGTTTGGTTATGTAATACGAGGTGTTAGGAGGCCCGATTAGCATAGGGAATTACGTGGATTATAAGTAAACTGATTGCGATATTTATTTACATTTCATTCCTGTTCATATGTTCATTTCCAATCTTTTGGATTGATTTACCTTTGTACTCTATATGTCATGACTTGTTGTCCTTTCTCGTTTCACGAGGTTGCTTTCATGATGTAGATTGTTGATTAAATGATTTCAATGACTACAAATCATGTACTATGTCTTTTTTATTATTAATACATGTGGTCAGTAGGGCTGACAATTCATGTCAGCGAGTCGTAAACGTATCATGTCATAATTATCCTAAACCCGCACACGACACGTTTATTAAACGAGTCACTATTTGTAAACACGACACACGACACGTTTAATAAACATGTAACCTGTTTATGACACGTTTAATACGTTTATTAAACAAATCATGTTTAACCTGTTTAACTCGACTCGTTTGTGTACCTGTTTAACACGTTTATTAAACATATCATGTTTAACATGTTTTACTCGACTCGTTTGTGTACCTGTTTATCAACCTGTTAAACATGCTACTATATTAATGATATCTCACTACAAAATCAATACAAACAACATAAAATATAAAATTATAAACCCATCTACCAAGTTATATCAATGTTGTCACATAGAAATAGACAAAATCTAAGTTTAACAAGGAAAAATTAAAAATACAAGTTCTCAAATAGTCAAGTTCAAGTTTAATAACCCAACTACAAGGTTTTAAACTTTTGATACTTTTTAGCGTTTGATAAGAGTTGAACTGTTGAAACTTGAAGGGAAATAAAAAAATTTGTATTTATATGAGTGATTAGTGAATAGTGATTACCGATTAATTATATAATTTATATGTAAATAATTATGCGAGTCATAAACGAGTCACACGGGTTAACATGTTAACGACTTGTTTATTAACCGTGTATAAACAGGTTAACCTGTTTATGACCCACATACACTTTTGCCAAACCCACGACATGTTTATCACATGTCGTGTCGTGTCGTGTTAAACGTTTCATGACCCAAATTGCCAGCCCTAGTGGTCAGTGAAATAACATGCTATTAGGTAGGTGTTACATAATATTATAAATCTATTTCCTTTGTGCATCAGATATGCAATTGATTCATTTGATTCTTAAACTATATTATTTCTTGAAATATGAAAGTGGTTCTTGTATCTAGGGTCATTACATTATAGAGGTCCATCGGATATACGGGGTCACTAGACTTCCAGGGTGATCAGGATCTCTCCACTATCTTGCGCAACACATGAGAAATGAGTCTCGAGGTTGTTGGCAAACATAACTTGTGCAGCACACGGGGTATGAGACCCAGGGATGTTGGCAATTACACATTGAAGGTGACTTACACCAGTAAAAGATTATAAAGGCAAAGAGCACTGCTCAGATCTTTACATTAATGTAGAGCTGAGCTCAATCCTTATATAGTGGAAAGATTGATGTGATGAAAATCATGGCCGAACGACCTAAATCATTACTACTTAATCATATGTCAGTTTCATTTTGTTTAGCTAAAATATCTTTTTGGATGTTCTTTTTACAACATAGTTGATATTATCATGCTTTTAAATACTTGTTGCGTATTTGGGAATGTGAACAAATGTCTCTCAGTGTTACTTTCTACTTTCCTTTACTCATCGTCATTTTTATGATGGTGGGTGTAGATCCATCGAGTAGCATGCTAGACAAAGAGAAGATCGACGACTACCTCTGAGCCAATGGAGTGCTGCTACATCAGATTTTGTAGGTTTGATTTTTGATTTATTACTTTTATATGTATGTCATATACTTTTGGGGTTGTATATTATGGGTTGAGTGAGTAGTACCTTAACCAGACACATGATGTTATATATCGCCATTCATTATATATGCATGTGATCTTTATTTCTTGGTTTTGCCACAATTGTTAGGTCTCATGTTATAAGCTTCCGCTAATTAGTTAATACTTCCGCTGAATAAAATTTTAAGCAAGTAAAATTTTAATTAACTCTGATTTATGAATTGACATAAGATATGTTTGGTAAGTAATAAAGTTTTGGAAAGGCTGACTAGTTCCTTATTAAGTCCTATATGGTGAAATTAGGGCTTAATGACGGGATTAGGCCGAGCGCTGCCCTAATTTGAGAAGAGGTCATCACAAAAAATAAAGAGTACTCATAACCTAGCTCTGATACCATGTTCTATTTTTATAATATTGGTCTCAATTCAAGGTGATGAGAGTGTGGTGACTAGTTTTATGTATGGGCTACGAATGTGAATGTGGGGTTCACTTCAAAATGCCAAGGCAAGATGGAGTGTTCACTCCACACTTATAAGCCTTATCTTTCTTTCTAATTAACTCCCTCATTTGCTGTCACAACTTAAAATGAAAATTGGGCACGAATAATTTCAAATAGTAGAACAACAATCCGGTCGACTTGCTACAACGGTAAGAGCGAAAGCGAGGTTGTGTGAATTAAGCGCACGACCTCGATTTCGATTCTCCGGTATGGAAAAATTGCTTGAGTTATTGGGGTACACTCATGCCGATTGCACCAGAGCCTCATAGGAATAGTCAGTCTCGCTTGGACATTCACGGATATAACAAAAATAATAGAACAACTCCTAGTACATGCAATCACATTTTCGACTCCTCTTAGGATAAAGTCATAAAATCTCAACGCAGTTTTGGATATTTATGTAGGAAATATAGTTTTTACTAGATTTTCATCACCTCTCAGGCTCCATTAAACATGAGCAATTGAACCTTTCCACACAACTTGAAAAACGAAAATCTATACTACCAATAAATAATAGAAAATCAAAGTAATCAAACCACAACTCCAGATATGTTGATGCAATTCGGTCTATAACTTACATTTGCAGGGCTATGCCTTGATATGAAAATCTGCTAAGTTGAAAACTTAGACTTACATAAGACCCTTTTCTAGTGACTCCCTCACCAATTTCGATGCACCCCTTTTCACACTTACAATATATTTTCTCTCAAGTACCCTTAGTGTGTCAAGCTCCCTTCGACTGGACTACCTATTCCCTGTTGCGGGTCGAGATCCCCTCGATTGAAATACCCAAGATCCCCTTGGTGATAATTTTGAAATACAAAGAAAAATAAAATGAACACAAGTTCAGAACCTGTTCTCACATCATTGCATAATGTGAAATGATGTGAGAACAGTTACAAATGATAACTCAACTCAAGATTATATTTTTAATCGAATGGGATGACAAACTTTGATGTGTCTTGATAATTATACAGCATGTCTTTTAGTTGCTTCAGATTATAATAAATCTCATCGTGATAACCTCCAACATTCAGCCAACCACCTTAACTGATTTAGTTTTATCTTCAGATGAATTTTGTTGCAACTAAAATGATTTATCTTATGTTGCAACATTCATATATGTCATTCGGTTGCCACAAGAGTCTTCAACAAAATCAATCGACAAACTTTAGATAAGGATGAATACATAACTTCCCATATACGAATTGTTTGTTGTTATCAAAATAATCATGTTATGTTGTAACAGATACGATTTGTGTGATATTGGTACAGGATAATATTTTTGTTCTATTACCATAACCAACAACAAAATCAACCAACAAATTTTCATATAACAATCAAATCCGCAACTTTACATATCCAATCAAATCTGCATTTAATAACCATTCTAACCACATGATCATCATTCAAATCATTTCTAACTCTGATATAACCATGTGATCATTATCTACATAAATCACATAACAAAATTTGAATGGATACAAATAATGAAAACTATGGACATTTGAAATATGATTCTAACACAACTAAATTGGAGTCCCTCATTTTTCGCAACTTGAATTCCCCACCATACAGCTTGGTTCAGCTTTTACTATTTTATGTTTTATTTATGTTTTGTGGCATTGGCGTGACAACCAAAATTACCCAAATCGCCGTGATTTTGGAAAGAATTTTCACACATGATTTTGCTTTTCATATAAACATTTATCCATATCATCAAATATAAGCTAAAAGAAAAGCCGAACCAAACAAGGTATTGAGTTCTGCTTCTATTTGAGTTGTGATTCCAATAGCTGATTTTGCAAAACAACACAAAGCATCAATGCCAATACTTTAGGTCTATGATTTCCAAACTTTCAATCGTTCATAAGTCACATAACAAATATTAAACCCTATAGATTCAAGATGATGTAACATAAATGCGGCGGAATCATGCCTAATATAATCCATTAGTCTTTAGTGAGCCAATAGATATGATTTTAGTTTTTTGTCCAAATTCAAAAGTACTCCTTTGATATTTTGATAATATATAAACTTTGCCCCTCATAATGTTGACGTATTAATCCAATATGCACACTAATATTACTTTATGACAATTATGCTTCTCAACCTATTACTTTGTACTATATTAAATCAATATAATTTAAGCTAGCATAAATTATATATTACATGTGTGGCTTCAATAGATTAATAAGTTTTCCAAACAAACAAATAATTGGAGTTGGGTTTTCCTCTTTCAACGTTTGCTCTTACCATGATTGACTGAATATTAACTCTCTTAAATCTCTTAGGGCAAGTTAGACTAGCTGAGTTGGGAGCCAATTGGATTGGTGATATTTCCATAAAGCTAGAGATTGAATGTTACCTTTATGAATGGAATAAAAAAAGTTGGTCACTTGGTTAGCTTGGTTGTCAAAATCAAAATACTTTAATGTGAGAACATGATACTAGCCTACTTTAATGGTTTATTTAACGATAATCAAGTTAAAATCATGGTAAATGAAACCCCACATTAAAAATAAATAAATTACACAAGTAATAATAATTAGGAAGCTAAAGGTACATTGGAAAAGTAAAAATATAAAAAACATGTGGCTCAGATGAAAATACCAATAGAGATTTGAAAATGCTAAGTAGAAGTAGGGGTGTTCATGAAATCCGCGAATCCGTATTCACTTTGATCCAGTCCATTTAGTTCTAATTGGTTCATAATTTGAGTTTGTCAAATTGGATTGGAATGCAAAAGTTGCAATCAACATGGATTGAATCGGACTGCGGATTGAACACTTTAATCCATGGATCCAATCCGCAATTAATTCGATCCAATTAATCTTTGGGCATATTTCTTACATTATATATACACATATACTCTTAAAATCTTGAGCTATATTTAGATGACGTTAGCATTTTTATACTACTAATTCATCTACTATTTATTCATATACACTTGAAAATTAAAATTTTCGCAACATAAGTTAATTCTTTTCGTATTCATATACACATATTAAGCTATCTAGTCAAATAAATATTGAAAATGTTATTACTATTATGTTTGAATAAAAAGTTGTGTTCAATATTTTTTTTACTAATCATATATTCCATTGTTACTTAAAGGAAATTGCATGATGTTTTACTTTAAAATATTAATTTTATAATTGTCAATCCGTATAACTTGATCCAGTCCGATCTGCATTTAGTAAATTAGGTCAAGTAAGATTAGCAAAATAAATGGACTGGACTGAATTGTATTTCTCAATCCGTGATTATTAAATTGAACTACAAATTGACCCTAATTAGATTGGATCTAATTCGTGTGCACCCTTAAGTAGGAGATCGAGTAGCTTGGTTGTCAAAACTTTTAACAAAATAATGAAATGCCATTAAATTGGAGAATAAGTACTATTCCATGTAAAAGGTCAGGGGGTTCAAATATGGTGTTCGAGTTTGGACATCATAGTGCCCATTTTGCACGTTGTAATTTCCTTTTTGAGCTTTCAAAACTACAATCCCTAAAAGTATTGCATATTGCATTTCCTCCCTTCTTCATTCCTCTAGTCCATTTAGGACTTCTTTTGCCTCATCTTCTCCATCCCATTGTCAAGGTGGCCTTTGGTTCATTTTAGCCAACTTACAATGAAACTTTTTTCCAAGGGAGTCGTGACGACCTCTCACCTGACCTAGGGGAGAGTCGCTCGGCCCATATCGCCACCCCGGCTTAATATTCAAACCAAACCCGAGCAAACAGTTTGGCACGCCTAAAGTAACCAGCGGAATATCAACTAATGCATATGCATGAATAAGTGCATAAATAAATGAAAAGAAATCCATATGACATACTATGAAACTATATATGGGTTTTCAATTTTACATTTAAGTGTGGACAAGTGACATATTTCCAAATATTTTAGCTGAGGAAAGTAAGGTTCAATCTACCCGAAAGACTCATTTTAATACAACCCAAGTATAATAGTTCCAAAAACAAATAAATAGAATATATCAATATAAAGCTCACATCAAAAGATAAGGCTTTGAGCTATCACCTTTCTCTTGTCTCGATCTAGCGTTTAAGTGTATGGCCCTGAAATGCAAGTTGGGTAAGCTAAAAGAACTAACGAAGCTCTGTAATGCAGAAAACCCTCTCAACCATCAAATACGCAAGTAATACTTAATAAACATGCAAGGCTAGCACATACTAAAATTGAATAAGGAAACATTTAAAACGAGACATCATATGAATTTATAAAGGATTCATAAACCACCTCAACAAGATTGATAAAAGCATATTCAAATTAAAACTCATCAACTTGCATAGGGTTCAAAAAAGAGAGATACCTTAGAAAATAGCAATAATATAAAGTCGTGGTTTTATTTGATGCTTACTAGTTATTGGCAAGAATCTAGTGACCGATTCCTCTACCTTCGAGGTGATGGCAACCACTAGACGATACACAAGCCTTATGTGCTCTCTAGTTAGTCCCATTAAACTAATAGTAGTTTCATCCAATATACACATCCCTCTATCATAAAAGTATAGGAGAAAGCAACTCCAACTCATGTCCCTAAGTGATACACTTATGAATTTTATTATACAAGTAAAATACTCAGTGAAAAACTCCACAAACAACATGGGACATTAAAAAGTAAAGTTCTCGGTAGGGACTCCACAAGCATCATGTGGCAATGAATCATAAAAAGGGAAATAAGTGCATTCACATTCCATAGATATGTAAATTCAAGCCAATAGCATGATGCAACCCATAATCCCAAGTCTTTAATTCAAAATGTAAAACCTAACATGTGATGGCCTGAACCTCTAATTAGCGCACCGCCCAACCTTTTCCTATTATTAAGCCCTAATCCCAGCCACATATCCTTTGTTTTATTCTTTTAACAACTCTAGTTCAGGATAAATATTTCTTGTTTCTCGTTATTCGTAATTTGTTAGAGTTAATTAACACCTTTTATATAATTTTAATAATTTAGCATAAGTCTTAGTAATATTGCAGAAGCAATCGTAAAACACCTAAATATGGAAACCAGGAAATAGATTACATGTATGTGTATAAAAAATGGCGATAAACAGTGTAACATCATGCATCAGTCGAGGATTCTAGTCTCTCAACTTAATATACAATCTGAAACATATAAAATGCATATGTAAGAAATATAAACAAGTGAAACCTACAAAAGATGGCAACATTTAGTTGTTGAGGGCCCAGAGGTAGTTGTCAATCTCCTACTTCCCTGATTTACTACTCGACGGATATGCAATTGTCACAAAAAATGACAGTTCTAGTGATTAAATTCTGCTGCCATTCATTCGTATTTTCAAATATATAAGAAACAATAATTGAAGCATATGATAGCTACAAAAGAAAAACTAAAAGAAATGTATGCAAACATGTACCAAGTACACCAAAAGGAATAGAATGGATGGTTATACAAGTCGAGGTTTGGTCAGCCGTGAACTTCGTCACATCAACTTATATACTTGGTTGTGAGCTACGTCACATTAGCCAATAAGAGTCTCCATCAGTGAACTGTAAGCTACGTCACATCAGCTATGATGAGTTTCGACATCCCTAGGTACTTTAACCTTGTGTTTCACATTAACTTATAAAATTAAGGAGCCCTAACATGTGAACTACTTTACAAACATTATAAACCATCATACATCATGAACCTAAATAAGAGCAACTTACAAACATATGAACATAAAGGTGAACAACACCAGATGATAATACAATAGCGTGGTATTTCACAACATACAAGTTCAAAGATCAACAATATTAAATAGTCCAAAACAAGATACACAATCGAATAGAATGAATGAAATCAAATCAAACTTATGATTTCAGTTACTTATATTAAACATAGACAACACATACACATAAATATCATGGCATTGAGAAGTTCAAAGATAAGCAAATTAGTCAAAGTGATTGTATTTCAAAATTAAACTAGAATTAAAATGGAAATGAATGCTTGACATGTTTACTTACCTTAAAACACGCAATATCCTAAGCTACTCCAGCCACCACTCGCTACAAATCGTGCGTCCAATACTCGACACTAGTTCTCTAGGTTCCTGGTATAGTTTTGTATTAGTTTAGATGCATTAGATACCTTTTATATTGCATAGTTGTAATGACATTATTTTTAAAATCCCTTTGGTCACATGAATCCTTTGTGGGGACAGATTTCTAGTGGGCACATAAGTTGTTTGTGGCACAGACGTGCCTTCTGGCCACAAACATTTCGTGGGCATAAAAGTATCTTGTGGGCACAAAACATAGACGTTCTCGTGGGCACATAAATCCCCTGTGGGCACAGACTATTTATCATCTCCAACAGCTTAACATGAACGAAAATGACCACAACTGCAACAACAAACTTCAACCTAATTCAAGCGATTCTCCCTTACAGTGGGTTGATTTGACCTAATGACTCCCAATTAACCCAAATTAACTAAAAATACATCAATTCATACTTTGAATCATGCATTTTACAAAGAAAACTCATTTTTTGTTGTTCAGGAACATCTCATCTTCAAAAATTTATAACTAACTCATTTTAAAGCCAATTTTCGAAATCTAATATAGTAGATTGAGTGGAATCTAGCAAGGAATCCAAATCTTTAGTTTATTTTCAAAAATAAAGACTCATGAAAGTCAAAATTCCAGAAAACCCCAATTCATGAGAAAAACCCATTTTTGCTCAAAACTTATAAATTTGTAAACTAGGAACTTAGAACTCATTTGCTTCATAAAAAACAATTTAATGCATCATTTTAATGAGAAAATAAGTGAAATCAAACTCTTAATTCATTTCTTTGATAAAAACCTCATGTTCATGAACTTGAAATGCATAAAAGAAAAGACTAAACACATACCTAAAGCTCTTGTTTTGTCTCCTAGATTTGATGCTCAAAATTGTAGCTGGCATGACTTCAATTTTCCTCTTAAAACTCTTCTGACCAGCAACCAAGAACTCCTGAATTTTCTTTCTTTCCAATTGCTTTAAGTTGCATGAAAATGAGAAAACAACCTTTATATATACATATGTATTTTAAATCTTGTCCATACATCTTATTGTACTACAATCATCTAGACACACATCAAGGGCTCCTAATTGTTCCATCAACTCAACTTATTCTCACTTACTAACACCATTCTTGACATAAATTTCATGGGTTTCATTCCAACACATATCTCGAGGCATATCCATGGTCCATGTTTATTCACATAACCTTAGGCACTTTAATTTAATTGATTTGTAAAACCATAGTCCAAATAAATTAATATACTTAGTTTGGTTACTTAAATGTGTATATGATTTAAATAAAACTTACCAATTACTCTCTACTCGGTTCCCTCGCTAGCATGCATCTTAAGGCATGCCCTGCTCACGTTGCTATGCCAATAAATGGTAAGTGAATGTGATTTAATAATATAAACATATACAAATCACTAGGAATATCATCACCTAAATATAGAATACATCTCAGCCTCCGTGCCGAGTATCGTACTGTGTATCCACCATTAAGCCGCGTCGTAGGTCGGTGACCTTTAATTAAGGACAAATTAACTATTAGTGATTTGATTCATTACAATCTTCCCAACTAATAAAAATTTCGTCCTCGAAATTAAACTTAACGTAATTGCTAAATTTACTCTCTTAAAATAAAGCATCCATATAATCCAAGTCGCTGACCAGTCGACTCTCAGACTATATACAGTTTAATGGCATACAATAGTTTAGATAATTTTTCATTTTTAACACAATTATTTTAGTAAAGATCGCTGATGATACTAGCCCCGAACTTCATATTTCACAACTATCTCAGGTGGATCCTTTGACTACTTCAACTTGGGTGGTGGCGAGACTCTGGCTCGGTGTCCACATACACACACATGTCCCAGTAGTGAGGCTCCATGCTCATTAACTAGTAAAATCTGAGAATTTCATAAACTTAATTAGACAACTAATTAAGTATTTTAAGATTTTAATTGGAGTCTAGGTATCTGAGGTGGAACCCATGCATTACGGACTGGAGATCATAAGGTAAAATGTTATTTTTTCGATGATGAATGCTTTGTGTGTGTATTATATGGTATTTTGTCCCGAAGTCGGGGTGTTGAGGTGTATACTTAGTTTGTCATACTCAAGGTTGCAAATGCTTGTCTAAGGGCATGAGTAAAAATAAATTATTAGTTGCTCGAAAACTAATTAACCAAGTATTAATCCTCATGTGAAGATTTTGCTTTGATTTGCATGCAAGTTGGGATCGGTGGCAGTGAAAATGAGAATGAAGTTAGTACAAGGCCTTACCTCGAGTCTCGTATCAGTTAGTGGTGGTCGAGATTAAGATTGAGTCAAATTAGGTGTAAGTTTGACTAAATATGGCAATGTAATTGGTCTAATAAATTTTGGTATGTCGAGGACAAAGTTTAAATTTTTGGGATTTTGCATGACCAAAACCAGTGTTATGAAAGTTTTATAAAGTTGGACTATTTTGTCAAGAGTTTAGTTCAATTTGGTGAAAAATCGGATCGAGAACAAGCACGGGAACCTGAAACACTTCAAAATAGGAATTTCATAAATTAATAAATAAAAAGAAATTACGCTACTAACAAGCAAATGAGGGTTTATATATAAATATATAAAAAACAAATGAAATAAAGTTCCATTTTAAAACATTCAACAAAAAAGTTTAGGTATGATGATACCTAAACTTCTTAATTCGGTCTTTTGCTGCGCGAGCTCCTGACGTCCGATTTTTGCCCGATTTCTTTCCCCAAAATAGTAAAGCATTGCGAGACGAACAACTCGAGGTGTCTTCTTGACAAATATGAGGTATTCGACCCAGAATTTGGTAAATCGTCAATTCATGGCATTTTCCTTAATTCAATTTGAACTCTCATGATTTCTCAATTTCTTTTGCAGGATTTTGATAGAAATTAGTAGGGTTTGTTGTGAATTGATATATTAGATTGATTTGTGCCAGTTCTAAATAAATACCACTGACGTAAGTTAGATTTTTGATGAATTGAATTGATGCGACTTAGTTGAAACTATTTTAGAGATGTTTTATAGTTGATATTGATTTACATTGGGATTCTAGATGAATTGATTATTGGTTTTAATCCAATTTAACTTCACGGGCTGAGGAGGTGTTTTGATATGGGTATCGAGTGGTTTCATAGTATTTTTTGTCGAGTTTCGAGGATTCAATTGATAAAATATTGATTTGGAGAAGTTTTTCAGTTCAAAATAAATGAAGTTTGCCTAGTTGACAGGCCATATTGGAAAACTCATAACTTCTTCATCAATGATCCGATTTGAGTGTTCTTGGAGTCTATGAAAATTACAACATGAGTAATACAAGTTCCTTATAGCTCATCAAGAAAAATATTGAGGTTTTAAAGGTTAAAAAGTTACCCCAAATTGCCTATTTGAAACGATTATATAAATCAATATTTTTGGAAACTATTCTCAACCATATTTTTGCTGCAATCTTCATTAGGTTTCATGATTTGGTTTCACTTGAAGCTTGAGCATAATATAACTGGATTTGCAGGGAAGCTATCGGAACAATCTTCACGGTGATCTAACACTTCAAGAACCCCAAAAATTAAGTTCTAAGTTGGTTGGTTGTAAGTAAAACATATAGTGATCTTTACTATTTATGGAATTGATCTTTGTACCTGCATCTATTTTTAGTCTGCATTGTGTTTCACATCATTCTTGGCCATGCATACATTGCATCCATATAGAGTTTCTCCTGCTCTGATTGTAAGAGTGTGATGTGTTCCACTCCTAACTAGACGTACTGCAAGCGTCTAAGGCAGGTAATGTCGACTCCAGGGTAGCATGCATTGAACTCATATGAATGTTCTAGGTTCATCGTGAGTGGGACCGCTTGTTATAAGCTTAGAACAAGAAATGAGGGATCCATGTTAGATAAAGTTGCTGTTATTTGAGAATGCAATTACATGTCTCTATGTATTCAAACTAACATTTGCAGGAGTACAGAACAGTGTAGGAGTTTACTTACCTGACATCTTTGAGTTGTTTTTTTATGATGTCAGGTTCTCTGTGAAAATCAGATAGAATGAGAAAAGCTTGAAGATCTTCAGTGAATGTCTTATGTTCAAAAATTTAATTTTTTGTTGTAAAAACCTTACTATTGTTTTGGGCTTTGGGGGTTAGTGTGGGTCGTGAAATACTTTTGAATAGGATATGAGAGTCTCCTAAATTAGTTTGAGGTAAGTGAGATTTATAATTCAGTTTCAATTTATTTTGGGATTATAAAGTTGTAACTAAGGTATCAGAGACTCTAAGTTAGTACTTGAAGTTTGAATTTAATATATATTATGAACCGCACGGAGTTGTGAGTCCTTTTAGACATCTCCCCAACTCTGTTGTCTATTAGGTGAAAGTTTTTTGGTACGCTATTTTTAAAGGAGGTGCTGCAGAAATTTTAATAAAAATATGGAGGATAATCCATATGATTTCCTAATTCACTCCAACTAAGTAAAACAAGTATTGAGTTTCCTCGAAGATATACATTTAGTTTTGAAGCTTTACTAAAGATTAAAATGGAAAGTGTTTTGAGACATATAGTTAATTGTATGGTTTAGGCGCTTAATTAGAGTAATTAGCCTAAGTCAGGACTTAGTGAGATGGGTCCTGACACAACAACTTATAATTTCCACTCCATACGAGACTTTGGTCATAGTAATTAAGGGAAATCTTTTAAGTACTACGAATTTCTTAGAAAGTTCTAAGAATGCTTATTTAGGCGTCACCACTTCTATTATCTCATTTCTATCTCCAAATCAGAAGTTACAGACTTAGGCGAGTCGCTCTCATCAGTCTCGTCATCAACTTTATCTCTAAAAAAGTAGTGCAACTAGTTTTTTATTTAACTCTAGCAAAACATGCACAATGTGACAATAATTAAACGATGTGGCTATGTGCACCCCACAAATTGATTTAGGCAAACCACTTAATTTTTTTTCTCTTCATTTCCCAAAATTCCTTTAATTCAAATGACACTTTTACCTTTTACAAATCCCAAAATGACCCACATACCCTCATCTTCCTCCCACCATGTGCACCCCACACTAGTTTCCACACTTTGACTCCGACAAATATCCCAACGACCGGCGACACGAAGTTGTGGTTTCGATCTCCACGAACATCGTAAGAGTTGATTTCTTCATTATTATTCTTTGAAAACATGGATTTGCAATGTTTTGTTATGCAGTTAATAGTTAACGGAATTTTTGATTTAGGTTATTAGACATTGTTGCATTGCTTTCTTTAGTGGATTTTGAGTAAACGTAATGGAGCAAGGATGTGTGGAAGTTGCGAACGTGCAAGATGGAGAGGTATTGATTCATGTTTTTTGACTTTTTTAATGTTTTGGGTACACGTTGGTGCCCAGAAATCGCAATGCCTTTCGGCCCTGCAGGACCGATTGGAAAGCATTTGTTCGGTCGAAAAAAATTGATTATGTAGATTTAGCTCGGTTAACACTGACCGATCAATATACTTATGATCGGTTAATTGCATTCGAACAGACGTTGTTCAATCGGTAAATTTTTATCGACCAAGCATATATTTTTAGTTTGTTTGATTTTTTGTGGTTTATGATTAAGGGTCTATTTTAATGGTTTTATTAACCATTTTGCAGGGAGATTCATGTTCTACTTCATATGTTGACGACACATTGGAGTTCACTTCCAACATCCCATTTGGAAGTAGGGCGGAGGCGATTAAATGGGTTCAAAGTTGAGGCACTAGTATCAGGTTTGTAATAGTGACCAAAAGCTCTGATGCAGGGGTGATGGGCGTTGTTGGGGAAGGGTAAAGATGGCGTGTGAGAGGTCTGGTTCTTATAGGGGTGACGAACAACGAGTTGAAAAAATAAAAGTGAGTAACGCTGTGGTTAAGGAAAAATTTTGATGGATGAGACAGGGGATGTATTGAGGGTGACATATAAAGGGAAATGTGACACCAAACAATGTGGTTGCCCATTTGAAATAACTATCAAGGAACATATGGATCGCTTATGGCATGTCACAGTGACGTGTGGGCACCATAACCATGGTATAGGATCTTATATGAAGGGTCACTCATACGCTGGTCGGTTAATTCCAGAAGAGCACGTTGTGTTGGTACAAATGATGCAAGGAAATATTAAGCCCCGTGAAATTTTGAATTCTTTAAAGAAGAGGGATGCAACTAATTCATCAAAAATGCGCACGATATACAATGCCAGACAAAAACACAGGTTGGACGAGGCCGGAGGGAGATCACAAGTGCAACAAGTCACGCATTTGCTTGACACACATGGTTACCTATCGTGGCATAGAAAAATGAGGAAATAGAAGTGATTACAGACTTGTTTTCGGCTCATCTGGACTCCATCAAGTTATTACGATGTTTCTCGCTAGATTTATTTATGGATTGCACGTAAAAGACCAACAGATATCACATGCCTTTACTTGAGATCATTGGTGTGACGTCGACTGGGTTATCTTTCATCGTGGGTTTTGCGTTTATATTCACAGAGAATAAAGATAACTACATTTGGGCTTTGGAGAATCTCAATAATCTCATGGATAGGTGGGGTAAACCTAATGTGATACTTATTGACAGGGAGTTGGGTTGATGAATACAATTAAGTCAGTATTCCCCATGTCGACTCACCTTTTATGTAATTGGCACATTAATCGGGGCGTGGCAGGAAACACAAAGAAATATTTTACACGTAATGAGGACTTCAACCATTTCTTGAATAGCTGGAATGCCTTGACAAGTGCCACAACCGAAGTTTCCTTCAATATAAGAATGACTAATTTGGCCGCCAATTATTGTTCTGTACTCGGGTTGCTTGAATATTTGATGGAGACATGGGTTAGAGGTTACAAAGAACCCTTTGTAAAAGCGTGGACAGACAAAACATTGCATTTTAGACATGGTACTACCGACAGAGTTGAAAATGTGCACAATACTTTGAAAAAACATCTTGGACACTCGCAACGAAACTTTGAGGATTTGTGGTGGATTATCCATAGTATGGTAGAAGGTCAAGACACGCAGATCAAGGCTTCTTTTGAGATAAGTTTGAATGTTGTGCAACATGAGTTTGGTGATACGTTGTATCGTATGTTGCGAGGATTTGTGTCGCAGTATGCGTTAGAGCAAATTCACAATGAGGTGGAATGTGTTGAGAGTGCTGGTACTGATCCAATTAGGTGTGGACGTGCATTGCGCAGGACATTTTCCCTTCTATGTGCCCACAAAACTGCCACATACCAACTGTCAGGCTCACCTATACCTCTAAACGATGTTCACGTACATTAGCAAAAATTGAGCATGAACCCCGAGCAAGCGGTCAATCTTATTGAATACAATTTCAAAGCTGAAACACAAAGGGTTATTGAGAGGTTTGAAAGTGTCCACACCGAGGATTTGCGCATGTGTATTGTGCAGCAGCTTCAAGAGATTAGTTGTGTGTCATCGGCGTCATTGGTGGTTCCAATTGAAAAATTAAAAATAAGGGGGAGAAAGGCCTCACAAACGGGGAAAGGAAAAGTGTCACGTGAGGGTAAAAGGAGGAAGGTCATTAAGAAAGACGAGGGTGACATATCTACCAAGAGATATCTAAGGCATCACAAGTACGTCCTTCATCCAGAATTGGTACCCATTAAGGCTAGTCGTGACGTGCCCCTCAAAGTTCAACTGGGACCAACATGGATGTCTTGTCAATGAACATAGTGCACCCCAATAGGTACCACAAGTATGCTCGGGCCGTGCACTTAACCGCAGGAAACACATGACTTTTCTCGTTACCTTTCTTTGAAGGCTTTGGCAAATCTCCCCATTTTGACTTCAGCCAGGACTTCAAAACCTTATGGTATTTATTCAACAATTTTTTGGCTTCCTCCTCTAACACTTGGAGCGCCCTGACCATCAACTCAATCGACACATCCCTATACATCAAGGGACAATCTACAACCTTTCCCATCATGAGAATCTTCAACAACATGCTGACATCCTCCAGCGTGATTGACATTTCACCAAACGGTAGGTGAAATGTGTTAGTCTCCGACTGCGATCTCTCTACGAAGGTTGCTATCAGGGTCTTGTGTGCCTTCTTGTATGTGCACTTGGTCAGCGTACTTAATTCAAATGCCTGAATAATGCTATGAAGGCGAACTCTGTCTCAGCAACACTTCGCTAGATCCCATTCTACCAACTGCGAGCCACGATTGATACATCTTAGGAGGGATCATTCCTGAGAAATATCCGGGTCAGTACGAGCAATATATATATCCAAGAAAATAATAAGTCAACAAAGTTAAGAAATAATTGAGAAACACTCTATTCGGTTTGAATCAATCGAACTAAACCCATCTGGTCCGTACTAGGTAACCGATTGAAATATACTCACTCGATTGGCAACAATCGAAGAGAATGAATTAGTTCGGTTTGTGCAACATGAACAGAGTGTTTCTAATATATGTATAAAATAATAAGTCAACAAAGTTAAAAAATAATTGAAAAATACTCTGTTCGGTTCGAATCGACCGAACTAAACCTATCTATTCGGTCTAAGGTTACTAAGTGAGATATATTCACTCGGTTAGCACCAACCGAACATAATAAATTAGTTTGGTTTGCGAAAACTGAATAGAGTGTTTCTAATTCAATTTGTCAGTTATTCCTTACTATTTCAAATTAATTTTATTAAACCTATACGTACCTCACCATTCCATATCGCAACGAAGACATAATTGTTAAAACTCTTCAACAATGTCTGGTTCTTATGCCTTCGAGGGAACGGTGTAGAGGTGTCATCTATTGGCTTCTTGCCTTTGGGGGTTCCCGGCTTCGCCTTGCTGCCACCCTTTGCAACAACCTTTTTCCCCACCACAACTACTACTACTACTACTACTACTACTACTACTACTACTACTACTACTACTACTACTACTACTACTACTACTACTACTACTACTACTACTACTACTACTACTACTACTACTACTACTACTACTACTACTACTACTACTACTTCTTCTTCTTCTTCTTCTTCTTCTTCTTCTTCTTCTACCTCTTCTTCTCATTCATTTCCACTTTCTTCATCATCACCACTTGATCTGAATCACCTTCTCCTTCGCCTCCACCCTTCTCCTCTGGTCTTTTACCACTATCACTTTCCTTACTACCATCACCTTCTCCTCCATTTTTCCCCACTTTCCCTTTATCTTCACCGCTTTCTTCTTTGCTTTCTTCTCCACTTACTTGTTCGCCTTCTTCTTCAGATGACTCAGATGAAGATTGATTGTTTCTTTCTTGTTCGCCCTGTTGGGTGGCTTCTTCCTTACTCTCCTTAGTTGAGTCGGTCTTTGGTCGTTGAGCTGCATTAACTTGGCTCGCACGTATGGCCAACTCCTTGCCAGCCTCTTTCGAGGCTGGTGATGCAGATACCTCGTTGGGTAAATCACCAACTTCATTGGCTCCCTCTGTTGGGTTTTGGGGGTTCATACGCAGCGGAGTTTACAAAGCAATTTTGACAAAAACCCAATAGGATCCGAATCTAATTCAATTAAAAGCGTTTAAACCAAGAAAACCTAATCATACCTCGATCGCAAAATACCTTTCTGAAGGTTGATCGATCTCTAAGGTGCTTCCAACGACGAATACCATCTACCAGCAGTCTACACACGAACGGCGGCCGAGACTCCAAGTGCTAGCTTCAAGAGAATACCAAACCTTTTTTTTTTCTCTCCAAAACGACCCAAAGCGTACCAAAAAACCCTAATTCGTTTCTAAAACAAAAATAGTGTTTCGGCCCTTAATCTTTTTGTACGTATGTTCTAACTTAAAGCGTCTATTTATACAACCCTTGTATATAGACGGTTAAGTAAATTACACATATAACCCTACTTAAAGAAGTATAAGTGTAATACACCACAAGGACGTTTCTGTCATGAATTTTATCATATAAAATTCATTTTTCTGAACCATCTTAAAATCTCGCAAAACCATTCTTAGTGTGCGACCCAATAGGCTCATACAACGTTGGCAGTGTACCAAAACACATTTTGGTATACAAGTCATAAGCGGCCTCTAGCAAGACATTATGACTACCCAAGTTGTATGAATATCAAATCGATACAACCTAATCAATAGTGTATATAACATCCTTTTGTGACACGATATCCTTTTGATCAAACATAAGGCATGGAATTGTCATCTAACATGTTCAATCGTACTAGTCTCGATCTCTAGGTAGACTGAAAACATCTAAGTGACATTGATCAATATCAATTCACTAAGACTAGGCCTTTTAACAGTCTAACACATCGAGGGATCCGCTGGATATCTCTCTTTATATGAGAGGGACACATTCTATCTTGATTACACAACTTCGTCATATTGCTCGCATAGTAACCAATCACAACCTTTATAATCGTCCGGTTAAAGACGACATTTGATTGTGTCAAATCACTGTGTTCCTAATGTTGAAGTCTCTGGTAATCTCAAGTCAGAGGACTGAAAAATATACCTATCATGAGAAACAACTATGACTTAATCGATGTGATGTTCTCATAGCGGGTCAATCCAGTACTTTGTTCCCTAACAAGTACTCGTGATCTTGATTCGTATCCCTATACGTATAATCATTATATGATCATCAATTAAGGCTCACACTAATCTTAATTCATTATAGTTCCCAGTATAATGATCGACTAGGGACATTTAGGATATTTCTGTAAATACCTATGGATCTTATTATAATGTAAACATGCAAATTAATTATAATAAACAACAAATGAAATCATCTATTTTATTAACTAAAAGTATTCATAAAGACAGCTAATGGATTGACCTAGGCCACATGCCCCAACACTCTTACCCCATCCCAACTCCTTTAATTTTCTATACGAAGTCGTTTGAGCTCTACGGCCACCCTCCTCACTCCACCCTTTTTATTTTCACCTTTCTTCTTTGCTTTCTTCTCCACTTGTTCGGCCCTAGTGTCCTCCTGACTGACGGTGTTCTTAGTGCGAGCCATACCTATAACAATAACACAAATAGAAGGTCAAAATCAACATTACCTAATTACTTGAACAATTTTTAAAATAAAGACAATATGGCTCTTCATAACAAGTGGTTTGATTAACAAGGACGGAACTAAAATGAACAAGTCGATGGATATAAACATACCAAAAAACTCTTGATCGATCAAGGCCAACCGAACCAATGACTCTCAATTGGTAATGTTTCACCGAACAAATAGCCTAACGACCTTGCACACAAGTACAAAACAATTACTCATTATAAAACAAAGAAGATAATACGCATCAACTAAGTGCTACAGCTAGTGCTAGCCAAGTTAAGTCCACCAAGTTAATTTAGTTTACTCGGTCTTCTACAACCGAATGAATTTTATTTACTCGGTCTTACAATACTAAATAAATCTCAATCGGTTCAACGTGACCGATCAAACATAATTAGTTCGGTCCTGTGTGTCCGAATGAGACTATGCAAATGAAAATCAATTTAAAACCTCTAAATGTGATTGATTCTTATGTTACCAAAAAATATAAACCAACTATAAGTTCTCAGAAATGAAATAAACCTACCAATTACATCCAGAAACGAAAAACTCCTAAATCTACCGAATGACATTGAACTGACATTCGAATATACGAATGCTATCACATTAAACAGGGTACGAACGATAATGAACGCTTAGATAATAACAATTAATCATCGATTCAACATCCAAATTCAACAAATATGTGAAATCTCACCTTTCAAACTCGATAACACTTCGAGCCCTATAAAGTAAAACCCTCTGCAACAATGAAGACCTCGACGTCGACAACCTGAGGAACGCAAGAATGCATCGAGATTAAGATGACGCGAAGATGAAAAGCCCTTTGATGAAACAATTGCTCTTCTTCTTCCCCCCTCTTCACTATTTCGACTAGTTCGATTCGATTTTCTGTGTGTGGGGCGCGCAGGGGTAATTTAGGAAAGTAGTCCATTTTTTTGGGTGCCCATATCTTCACTAGGTGTGCCCTCATCTTGTGGTTTGCTTATATGAATTTGTGGTTGCACATAGCCGCAGCCTTAAATGCGTACCCTAACAACGGTTACATGCCGCATCTAGGTTTGACTTTGCTACAATAAGTGATCTCTCTGGCCTGTGGTTGTGACATTATCTGATGATATTTCACGGGCATCAGACATTGATAAACAATGTGTCCAGTCTTACCGGATCTAAAACAAGTCGATTACCTCATCACCACTGGAAACGAAGTCAAGATCTGTGTTGGACTCTGTACGTGTCTTGGTGTAGCTTAGCCTCCGCCACCTTGTGTATGCTGCGTTTGTGAAGGTGGTAGTGCTAGTCTTGCCAAAGGTGGCAAAGAAGGTCTACTCGTTGGCTGTTGGCAGTTTCGTATTATGGGTCCCTCATTACCACATCAGTAACAAGATGACGATCCACTTTTTGGTGTTGAAGCTACCTGTCTGTCTCTATGTATGTGCGTCTAGATTTCAACCACCTCTTTGTCCCTGTAGACTAATCTCGTTACCTCTGACTCTCCCTGTACTATGTTGCTGATATTGATATTATAAAGACCCTAAATATTTTATATTTGTTTGATAATGTGTATTATCTACGTAGAATTATGTACATAATTTTTAGCTTTTATTTTAAATTGTCCAGATGAATTTTGTTTTGAGATACGTGCGTTCACGTTCATTGGGTAGGTCACTGATTTGGTGGAAACTTAGCCGAATTCAATGAATTAGTTAAAGTCATGATTTAAATACCTTAAGTTAATTTATATGGTCTAAGTTCGTTAAGTAGATGCATTATATTATATTATTTGTGTCCAAATAAAAAATAATTCAATAATATGTATGGATGTGACTATAGACCATTAATTAAATTCAAGTGACTCAATTAATGGTTCGTAAGTCAATATTAGAGCCTAAGGTTGAATTAGGACTTAAAAGAGAGTTAAAAGGTAAATTGACACAACTTAAACGAATAAAGAAAAAAAAGGCTTTAAGTGGTGGCAAGCTTTGGACCATTAGATTGAGAGTTGGTGGAGTGAGTGTAGTAAATGAGTATGGCAAGTGAAAGTGGGATAAGGGAGAGACAGATCGATGGGTGTGTGTGTGGTGTTCTTTTATTGGGAAAGCAAAGGGAAAAAAAGAGAAGAAGAAGAAGTGAAGCATAAAGTGAGTTGGCTATTGATTTAACTTTATTTACTTATATTAATAGTTTTTCTAAATTTCTATGAGACTTCGATGTGGCGTCGACGGGGTGTCCACGAAGTTTCGGCTAGGTGTCGGCAGGGTGTTGGTGGCCAGCACGACCGTGCTGAGTTGCGGTGTGGACCAAAAAAATAAAAAAATAAAAAATATAATTTAACGAATACCAAAAAATGAGATAAATTATATATATATATATACAATAAAAAATAAATCAATTAGAAAAAAAGGGAATAAAAATCAAGTTTGAGAAAATTGGTCGAGCCAAGACTTGGTCAATGTAGTCCGACTCGAGACGCGCATAGTGTGGCCATAATCTGAAAAAAAAAACATAATATTTTCGAAAATAAAGGTAAATAGAAGAAAAATGGAACTAAATAATTGATTTTCAAAAAACTGATATTTCAATTTCGAACGTGTTCTAACATATATAAACATGAAATTGGGTACCATGGACCTAAGGATCATTGATTGCGAATTGAGTGTGCATTTTGAGGCGTGTGGGAACAACTGTTCATTGGTTTTGTTGCTTTTGAGGTAGTAAACCAGCAGGTGCCTCAATAGTAGTTCTTTTTCTCATTTAATTTTTGTTCCTTATTGAATATGCACTAGATTTAAATTGGTTTCCTTGGTATCATTTCATACTATCAGGTGATCTAGAGTTTAGGGGATCGAGTTGCGTAGTGTGTTATTGGGATGGGCTGGAGTCCAATAGTATAAGGTCAAGCTATTCTCGAAAGTGTCCCAGTGCCCGCAGATTGACTCTCAAGCTGTTCTTAGAAGTGGTCGTAGACCCATAGTTTGATAAATATTATCAAACCGTTCTTTGAAGTGGCTTTGGGCCCACGATTTGAGACTTGTTGGGATTTAATTTAAGCCATTTTTGAAAGAGGTCGTGAGCTCACAGTTTGAAGAACATTGAGACCACTTAATAGGCTATCATTTTTATTCTGTCACTCATTTCTCGTCGTTTATTTATTTAGTCTTTCTATTATGTACTTACTATTTTCCCTATTTATTTCATTATCTGCATGATTTATGGACTATACTTTATTGATATCTAAAGTATTGTTGAGACTCCTTTAGTTTTACTCACTGGAATTGTCTCTGTTCAGGTGACGATTACAGGTCCCTCTAGTAGCAAAGGTAAAGAGCCAGTGATCGGTGACTTCTTTTGAGCTTACCTTAGAGCCTATTCTCTACTTGTTACTAGTAGGTTTCTTTTTGATATTTTGATGTATGTATATGATATACTTGTTAAACTGGTTAATAGGTTGAGTGATGTTTTGTGATACATGTATATGATTTTCTCATACTCTTTGCTCAGCTTATATATACATGAGATCATGTTTACTAGGTTTCCACACCATAGGTTATCCTGAATCGATGTATTATTATTTAAATTGCTAGTTTAATTTTGCTACTTTAAATTTTAAAACTTGCAAAACTAATAACTCAACTTAAAAACATTGAATAACTAATAATAATGAGAAAGAAGGCTAAGTAGGTTTGCGTTGACTTTGAGAGAGTTAACTCGGGGGGTCCATGTAAGTCTAGTACCGGGCGGGGCCCAGTTTGTAGGAACTAGGGCTGCCATAGATATAATGGTTATGCTATGTGAGTTGGCTATCTAGCAAAAGTGGGCAGTAAGATAGTCGGGTCCATGATGGTAAATGACAAGAATGGAAGTTTGCACATTGTTGTGGGTGTTGGTGGAGGAGCATATAAGTGAGGCAAAATCGTAGTGGCTGGTGCCGCTGGCTGAGATCCCTTGGGTCCCTCGTTCCTTCTCTTATGTCTCTTGCCTATTTTCCTCTTCCTCTTGTTTTTTTTTTTCGGAGTTGATGTTGCCAAATGTGCTCGCATCAAAGTGAGAAGCTCGGTCAACTGCTGTCCCTGAGCAATGACTATCTCAGCTTAATATCATAGGTCATTTGCAATGACAAAGTGCTGACTGCTGCTAGTGCTACCACCTTCGCCCTCTAGCTGATCTCCCATAGTGCTCTGCAAGTAGATCACGAATGAGAAATCAGCTTCTATGCAAATATTGTATATATACTTGTAAAATATAACATGTACATATACAAATCCCCAAATCACTTTCGCTTGCTTATCAACTAATAGTTTCTAAGTTAGGATTGTCAGGTTTCCACTTTTAAAGTTTGTATTTTATTCATGTTTTTTCAATACTCATTGAGAACTTAGGCTTTGATACCAACTGTGATGGCCTGAACCTCTAATCAATGCACCACTCGACCTAATCCCATCATTAAGTCCTAATCTCGGCCATGTAAGAGTTAACAACGTATTAGTCAGCTTTTTTTATCTTATTCTGCTCGTAACTCGTGTTCATGATAAGTATTCATAATTTTCAAACTTAATGAAAACTCTTATACAATTTTTACAAATTTAGCGAAAGTCTTAGTAATATTGCGGAAGCAATTATAAAACACCTATATGTGGAAACAAGGAAATAAATAACCTATAAGTATATCAAAAGTGGCGATAAATAGTGTAACATCATGTATCAATCGGGGAGTCTAGTCTCTTAACCCAATATACAACTCAAAAGATACAAAATACATATGTAATAAATATAAACAAGCGAACTTACAAATGATGGTAGCAGATAATTGTCGAGGGCTCAAAGGTATTTGGCGATCTCCTACTTCCCTAGTCCACTACTCGATGGATATGCTATTGTCACCAAAAATGAAAATTCTAGTGAGTGAATCCTACGTGCGTTCATTCACATTTCCAAATATACCAGAAATGGTAATTTAAAGCATACAATAGCTACTAAAGAAAAACTAAAAGGAATGTATGCAAACGAGTACCAAGTACACTAAAAGGAATAAATTAGATAGTCACATAACTTGAGGTTCGTTCAGTAGTGAACTTCGTTACATCAGCTTATATACTTGGTCATGAGCTACGTCACATAAGCCAATAAGAATCTCTATCAGTCAGCAGTAAGCTATGTTTCATCAGCTATGAGTGTTGGGTTTTGGGGTTCATGCGCAACGGAGAATATAAAACAATTTTGACGAAAACCCAAACAAGATCCAAATCTAATTTCATTAAAAATGTTTAAACCAAGAAAACTTAATCATACATTGGTCACAAAATACCTTTCAGAAGGTCGATCGATCTTTAAGGCGCTGCCAATGACGAATGCTCTCTACCAGTAGTCCACACACGAACGGCGGTCGAGATTCGAAGTGCTAGCTTCGAGAGAATACCAAACCTTTTTATTTCTCTCCAAATGATCCAGAGTGTACCAGAAAACCTTAATTCGTTTCTAAAATGAAAATAGAGTTTCGGCCCTTAAAATTTCATCCGTGTGTTCTAACTTAAAGCGTCTATTTATACAACTCTTGTATATAGACGGTTAAGTAAATTACACATATACCCCTACTTAATGAAGTATAAGTGTAATACACCACAAGGACGTTTCTGCCATGAATTTTATCATATAAAATTCATTTTTTTGAACCATCTTAAAATATCGCAAAACCATTCTTAGTGTGCGACCCAATAGGCTCATACAACGTTGGCAGTGTACCAAAACACATTTTGGTATACAAGTCATAAGCGGCCTCTAGCAAGACATTATGACTACTCGAGTTGTACGAATATCAAATCGATACAACCTAATCAATAGTGTATATAACATCATTTTGTCACACGATATCCTTTTGATCAAACATAAGGCATGGAATTGTCATCCAACATGTTCAATCATACTAGTCTCGATCTCTAGGTAGACTGAAAACATCCAAATGACATTGATAAATATCAATTCACTTAGACTAGGCCTTTTAATGGTATAACACATCGAGGGATCCACTGGATATCTCTCTTTATATGAGAGTGACAAATTCTATTTTGATTACACAACTTCATCACATTGCTCATGCTGTAACCAATCATAATCTTTATAATCGTCCGGTTAAAGACAACGTTTGATTGTGTCAAATCACTGTGTTCCTAATGTTGAAGTCTCTGGTAATCTCAAGTCAGAGGACTAAATAATATACCTATCATGAGAAACAACTATGACTTAATCAATGTGATGTTCTCATAGCGGGTCGATCCAGTACTTTGTTCCCTAACAAGTACTCGTGATCTTGATTCGTATCCCTATACGTATAATCATCATATGATCATCAATCAAGACTCACGCTAGTCTTAATTTTTTACAGTTCCAAGTATAATGATCGACTAGGGACATTTAAGATATTTCTATAAATACCCATGGATCTTATTATAATGTAAACATGCAAATTAATTATAATAAATAGCAAATGAAATCCTCTATTTTATTTACTAAAAGTATTCATAAAGACAGTTAATGGATTGACCTAGGGCACATGCCCCAACATCTCCCACTTGCACTGGGGCCAATCATACATGCATCTAATGCCTAATGATCTAACATGACCATCATGTTTTGCTTGTGGAAGAGCTTTTGTCAATGGATCTGCAACGTTGTCTTCAATAGGTACTCCGCAAATCTTCACGTCTCCCCTCTCAATAATTTCTCTAATGAGATGAAAACACCCGAGTATATGTTTGGATATGTGGTGTCATCTAGTTTCCTTGGCCTGTGCTATTGCCCCGTTATTGTCACAATACAAACAAATAGGGTTAGCAATACTTGGAACCACACCTAGTTCAAAAATGAACTTTTTGATCCAGTCTGCCTCCTTTTGTGCATCGAACGCATTTGCAATATACTCACTACATTTGTAGAATCTCGCCACGATCTCTTGCTTTGAACTTTTCCACTTCTTGCACCCCCATTCAAAGTAAACACATATCCAGACTGTGATCTAAAATCATTTATATCAGTTTGAAGACTTGTATCCGTGTAACCATTTACAACTAGATCATTTTCAAAACCTCCATAAGACCAAGAACACTTCCTTAGTCCTTCTTAAGTATTTAAGAATGTTATTTACTGCTATCCTGTGACTCTCACCAGGATCTGACTGATATCTGCTTGTAGTGCTCAAAGCATATTATATATCAGTTTGAGTGCATAGCATGGCATACATGATAGATCCAATAGCTGATGCATATGGAATCTTATTCATACGGCCTCACTCATCATTTGTTTTAAGAAATTGAATCTTGCTAAGACTTATGCTATGAGACATTGGCAACAATCCTCTTTTAGAGTCTTGCAAACTGAACCTATTCGGCACCTTGTCTATGTAAGCACTCTGACTTAGACCGATTAGCCTCTTAGATCTATCCCTATAGATCCTTATCCCTAGGATATAGGCTGCATCTCCTAAGTCTTTCATTAAGAAACACTTCCCTAACCAAAACTTGACATTCCGCAATGTTGGGACGTTATTTCCAATGAGTAATATATCATCAACATATAGTACCAGAAAAACAACTACACTCCCACTGACCTTCTTTTATACATAAGGCTCATATTCGTTCTTAATAAAACCAAAATCCTTGATTGCTTCATCAAAACGAAGATTCCAACCCCGAGAAGCTTGCTTTAATCCATAAATAGATCTTTGAAGCTTGCATACCTTCCTAGAATTCTCAGAATGTACAAAACCTTCAGGTTGTGTCATATACACGTCCTCAAGCAGCTTTCCATTAAGAAATGTTATTTTTACATCCATTTGCCATATCTCATAGTCATAATATGCAGCAATGGAAATTAAAATTCTTATGGATTTAAGCATGGCTACTGGCGAAAAAGTTTCATCATAATTAACAACCTTGAGTTTGCCTGAAAACTTTTGCTACAGGTCTTGCTTTAAAAGTATGCACTTTGCCATCCATGTCAGTTTTCTTCTTGAAAATCCATTTACATCCAATGGTCTTACCACCTTCAGGTAAATCAACAAAGTTTCAAACTTGGTTATCTTACATGGATTACATCTCAGAGTTCATGACACTTAGCCATTTATTTGAGTCTGGTCCTGACATAGCCTCCTGATAAGTGGTGGGCTCATTTTGATCCATAAGCAACACATCACGACTATCAGTAATGAGAAATCTGAATCTCTCTGGCTCATGTCTTACCCTACTAGATTTATGTGAGCCTTGTGTCACTTGTAGAGGTTCAACTAGTTCAGAACGTTGTTGAATTTCCACTTGCAGTTCAGTGTTTATCTGTGATTCTTGAACTTCTTTAAGATTTGTTTCTCTCCCAGTAGTTTCTTTTGAAATAAACTACTTTTCCATAAAGGCATCATACCGAGCAACAAACACTTTGTTCTCAGCGGGATTATAAAAGTACTATCCTTCTGTTTCCTTAGGATACCCCACAAATAATCGCTTTACGTAAGCCTCACAACCCCAAATCTTAAGGAAAGACAAACTAGGTCTCTTCCCATACCATATCTCATATGGTGTTTTATCAACCGCTTTAGAAGGAACTCGATTTAGAGTGAAAGCTGCAGTTTGTAATGCATAACCCCGAAAGGATAAAGGAAGATCTGCATGACTCATCATAGATTGAACCATATATAATAATGTTCGATTTCTCCTTTCAGAAACTCCATTCCATTGTGGAGTTGCTGGTGGAGTCAGTTGGGAGACAATCCCACAATTTCTAAGATGATCGTCAAATTCTTGGCTTAAATATTCACCACCTCGATCTGATCGAAGTGTTTTGATAGTTTTACTAAGTTGATTCTGAACTTCATTTTGCAACGTTCGAAACATCTCAAATGATTCATCTTTGTGTTTCATTAGATATACATAACCATATCTGCTGAAATCATCAGTAAATGTAATGAAATACTGATAACCTCCTCTAGCCATTGTGTTTGTGGGACCGTATACATCAGTATGTATTATACCTAATAAATCACTTGCCCTTTCACTGTGTCCAGTAAAGGGACTTTTAGTCATTTTGACTAGTAAACAAGATACGCACATTTCATATGTTTCTAAATCAAATGAATATAGAATTCCATCTTTATGGAGCTTCATTATGCGTTTCTCATTTATGTGCCCGAGACGACAATGCCAAAGATAGGTTTGATTCAAATCATTTGACTTGAATCTCTTTGTATTTATGTTAAAGACTGGAGTATCAGTGGACCTTTTCATGCTTAGAATATAAAGACCATCACACAAATCAGCATTTGCATAATATATACATTTACGAGAAATGGGACATCTATTAATCGCAATAATAAAATCAAAACCATTCATATCCAAGCATGAAACAGAAATGATGTTTTTGCTCAACGCAGGCACAAAATAACAATTATTTATAGTTAAAGTAAGTCCACTAGGTAAGACTAAGTCATATGATCCAACAGCCAGGGCAACAACTCTTGCTCCATTCCCTACGCGGAGGATGACTTATCCTTTCTTCAACTTTCTACTTCTGGCGAGTCCCTGCACATTTATACAAATGTGAGATCCACATCCGATATCTAATACCCAGGAATCACTAGTAGATAAATTAATTTCAATAACATAAATACCTGTAGTGGTAGTCGCACTACCATTTTTCTTCTTTATATCTTCCAGATAAAGTTCGCAATTTCTGAACCAATGTCCAGGTGCATGGTAGAAATGACAATTTACTTCTTTTTTCTTTTGGGTGTTTTGAAGCAGGAATAGGCTGGGGCTTGACTCGTTCCACTGGCTTTGCGACAGGTGCATTAGCGGCCTTAGCAACTCTAGCCTTTCCTTTGCCTTTCTTCTTCATTCCCTTTCCCTTTCGAACCATCAACACATTACTAGAGGGTTTTTTAATATTTTGTTTAGCAGTTTTGAGCATCAAATGCAACTCTGAAATTGATTTCTCCATACTATTCATATTGAGTTCATCACAAATTGTGAGTAACTCTCTGGTAATGAATTCAGGATCAAATCCATAGCCAACTCTTGGCTTATGGGAAATCCGAGTCTATCAAGCTGGTCAACATAACCCTTCATATTTAGAACATGAGGACTAACTGACGCACCCTCAGTCATCTTGCAAGAATGTAGGTTCTTGACTCTCTCGAACCTTTCTTGCCTAGCTTCTTTGTTGGAACATTTCCTTCAGCGTTATAGCCATGTTATAGGCTTCCATTAGTTCCATGTCCTTCGAAGTTCAGGAACCATAGTTGCCGCATAATACATGCAACATCGTAGAATCGTTGACATGCTTATTATGCGCATCCTTCACACTTTCGTAGCATTGGCTAGTGGGTCATCGAGGATTGGAGCATCCAGACATACAACTTGCGTTCATGCTTGAGAACAATTCTCAAGTTTCGAACCACCAAGAAAGTTAGTCCCGATAGCTTATCCTTCTCAAGAATGGATCGCTGATAGGGGATTATTGTTACTTGAAGAGGCCATTGACCTACAATAAAGATTATGCAAAGTTTATTTTAGTATAGAGGAATATACTCCCACTAAATTAACAACCCTCCTAAAACATACTATTTATTTAAGGGACTAAAATCCATATTTCACCTAATTCTATGACAGCTATGACATGAAACACAGAACTAGATTATTTAGGTAGGTAACAGTTACCAATTACATCTTATGTAATTCTAGATACTTTTATGAGATACGTGACATCTTATGTCTTAGCATGTTTTTATCTCATCATGTGCCTAAAGCTCAAAACTATTTTGATAGCTTTATTAAGTCGGACCATTGTAAACATTTAAGTAACTCTTACCCAACTTGTCAAGATAACACAAAACATCAAGCTATGGCTGAAACTATATTAATGTGATCGAGACCTTGATAAGTGTTTAAAATGGATGGCACGAGACTTAAAATTTAATAGAGAGATTTTTATTCAGTTTTAGTGATTTTATGTAAACAATGAAATATCATATATTTTTATTGATTTGTTCAATCACTAAACGATTTGGACTTTTTTATACTTTTCACTAATAAAAAAATTTATGTGTGCTAGGATTAGTTAGCGGCGGTTCCGCTGGCCGATCAAGGGGCGGTCAGCGACGGGTACAGGGGGCAGCGCCCCTTTTTTTTTTAGGAGACGAATTTCAATTCCGAAAATTAAAATTCGCTATAGAAAATTATATTTTTCGCTAATTTTATTATCCTAAATTAACCCCTTAATTTATCCAAATTAAGTCAATTAAAATATTTTTGATTAACCCGGGCCCACATCTAACTAATCATCTTATCCTAATCTAATTAGGACTTGAATCCTAACATATCTCCAATAACAAAATTCTCGATATTTATCTCCTATCCAATAGGGATAACAAAATCGATTTTGCTAATCCAAATAATCACAAACATGTAATTGAATCATGAACTACTATCCCAATCGAACCTAATCATATTAGTTTCGAATTAATATTCAGACTTATACGATTTAAGAAACTTAAAACAATGTAAGCTAAATATGCATATTGAATTACAAAGATTTCGTCCATGCATTAATACATGAAAAATAAAGATTATACCTAATGGTGTCATGGATCACAGAACACGAAATTCAATTCATTAAAATTATCCAAATTAACCTAACATGGTTACTAGCATGTACGAAACTGATTTCAATTAAATAACAAACATGTATATCATATACCCAAAACATGATAATAAATCTCACATAAAACTTTTGTATATCACATATACATAAACTATTAACATGCTTTCAATCATATATCATGTATATATTAGAAGAAAACATGCAATGAATTTAATGGAATCAAACCTTGCTCTGATACCACTGTTGGGTTTTGGGGTTCATAGGCAGTGGAGATTACAAAATAATTTTGACAAAAACCCCAACAGGATCCGAATAAAATTCCATTAAAAACATTTAAACCAAGAAAACTTAATCATAACTCGGTCGCAAAATACCTTTTGGAAGGTTGATCGATCTTTAAGGCGCTACCAACGACGAATGCCCTCTACCTGCAGTCCACGCACGAACGGCGGCCGAGATTCGAAGTGCTAGCTTCAAGAAAATACCAAACCTTTTTGTTTCTCTCCAAAATGATCCAGAGCATACCAGAAAACCCTAATTCGTTTCTAAAACGAAAATAGAGTTTTGGCCCTTAAAATCTCATCCATGTGTTCTAACTTAAAACGTCTATTTATACAACTTTTGTATATAGACGGTTAAGTAAATTACACATATACCCCTACTTAAAGAAGTATAAGTGTAATACACCACAAGGACGTTTCTGTCATGAATTCTATCATATAAAATTCATTTTTCTGAACCATCTTAAAATCTAGCAAAATCATTCTTAGTGTGCGACCCAATAAGCTCATACAACATTGGCAGTGTACCAAAACACATTTTGGTATACAAGTCATAAGCGGCCTCTAGCAAGACATTATGCCTACCCAAAATGTATATAACATCCTTTTGTCAAACGATATCCTTTTGATCAAACATAAAGCATGGAATTGTCATCCAACATGTTCAATCGTACTAGTCTCGATCTCTAGGTAGACTGAAAACATCGAAGTGACATTGATCAATATCAATTCACTTAGACTAGGCCTTTTAATGGTCTAACACATCGAGGGATCCATTGGATATCTCTCTTTATATGAGAGTGACAAATTCTATCTTGATTACACAACTTCATCATATTGCTCACACAGTAACCAATCACAACCTTTATAATCATCCGGTTAAAGACAACGTTTGATTGTGTCAAATCACTATGTTCCTAATGTTGAAGTCTCCGGTAATCTCAAGTCAGAGGACTGAAAAATATACCTATCATGAGAAACAACTATGACTTAATCCATGTGATGTTCTCATAGCGGGTCAATCCAGTACTTTGTTCCCTAACAAGTACTCGTGATCTTGATTCGTATCCCTATACGTATAATCATCATATGATCATCAATCAAGACTCACACTAGTCTTAATTCATTGTAGTTCTCGGTATAATGATCAACTAGGGACATTTTGGATATTTATGTAAATACCCATGGATTTTATTATAATGTAAACATGCAAATTAATTATAATAAACAACAAATGAAATCCTTTATTTTATTAACTAAAAGTATTTATAAGGACAGTTAATGGATTGACCTAGGGCACATGCCCCAACAATGAGGAGTACTGACATCCCCATGGACTTTAACCTCGTGTTTTGCGTTAACTCATAAAATTAGGGAACCCAAACGCGTGTACTATCTTACAAACACTATAAACCATCATAGATTATGAACCCATATAAGACCAACTTACAAACATATGAACATGGAGGTGAACAATGCCAAATGATAATACCATAGTATGTTATTTCATAACAAAAAATTCAGAGATCAACAACATTAAAGAGTTCAAAACATGATATGAAATCGACTATAACGAATTTTCATAAATCAAATCAAACTTATGATTTTAGTTACTTATACTAAACATAGACGACACACACATAAATATCATGGCATTGGGAAGTCTAAAAATAAGCAAATCAATTGAAGTGACTGTATTTCAAAGTTAAAACTAGAATTGAAATGGACTGAATGCCCGACAGGTTTGCTCACCTCAAACCACGTAATATTCTAAGCTACTCCGGCTACCGCTAGCCTCAAACCACACTTTTAATACGCGACACTAGTTCTCTAGGTTCTTGATATAGTTTTTTATTAGTTTAGGTGCGTTATATACCTTTTATATTGCAATGTTCTAATGACATTATTGTTACAATCCTAGTGGTCACATACATCCTTTGTAGGGACAAACATTTCTAATAGGCACATTAGTCACTTATGGACACATACATGCCTAGTGGCCATAGACATTTCTTGTGGACACATATGTGCCTTGTGGGTGCAGATGTTTCTTATGGATAGACATTCATCATCTTCTCCAACAACTTACCATGTACGAAATGATCACAACTTTAATAACAAATTTCCACCCAATTCAAGCGACTTTCACTCCTGGTGGGTTGATTTGACCCAATGACTCACAATTAACCTAACTTAACTAAAAATACTTCAATTTAAACTATAAATCATACACTTTACAAGAAAACCCATTTTTGTTGTTTAAGAACACCTAATCTTCAAAATTTATGACTAACTCATTTTAAAGCCAATTTTCAAAATCTAATATAGTAGATTGAGTGGAATCTTGCAAGGAATCAAAATCTTTAGTTTGTTTTCAAGAATAAAGACACAAAAAATCAAAATTTCAAAAACCCTAATTCATGAGAAAACCCATTTTTGCTCAAAACTTATAAATTTGTAAACTAGGAACTTAGAACTCATTTACTTTATAAAAGCAATTTAATGCATCATTTTAATGAGAAAATTAGTGGCATTAAACCCTTAATTCATTTATTTGATAAAACCGCATGTTCATGAACTTGATTGCATAAAAATATAGACTAAACACGTAGATAGGGCTCTTGATTTGTCTATTAAATCTGATTCTCTAAATTATGGATGTAATAACTTCAATTTCCCTCTTGAAACTCTTATGACCAGTATGATGGCCCCAACCCCACAAACTTGGCCCCGCCCATCCAAGCCTATGTAGACTCTCGATCATTCCACGAGAAATCAACACATGCTTAGTCAGCCTCTTTTCCATGTCATTCGATCATTAGTTGATTATTAAGTTCATTATTTATTTTAAACAAGTCTTAATAAATCACAGTGGAAGTTAGTTAATTTAAAATAAGTTAAACAATTAATGACTAAGAGTTGGGAAAATCCTAATATGGAAGCCTTGCAAAAATAGATTTCATATGTATGCATCAAGTGAGGAGTTAATATAATACAATGATCAAGTCATCATCATATATATATATATATGTATCTCGAGTTTCACAACCCATAATATCCCAAAATATAACAAGAAACAACAAATATAATTCATATGTACATCAAAAATATCAAAAAAACCTACTTAGTAGTATAGAGGAGTTGACTTTGAGGGAAGCTCAAAGGATAATAGCTGATCACACGCTCATTGCCTCTGCTACTAAATAGGCCCGTGATTGTCACAAGTGACGGAGACAATTCGAGTGAGTAAATCAAGCATAAACTCAACAATATTTCAAGATAATAAATGAAAGAAACAATAAAGAAAGCTGTTAAGTACATGATAGATAGACTAGGACCATCAACGATAAGTACCAAGTGACCCGAAAGTAAAAGATAGGGAGAGAGTGGTCTATATACTCTACATCAGCAAAAGTCTATGTAAGTGCACGAGTTGGTACCGCGGACCGAAGTCTTACAAGCCATACCAATTCATTTAGCACCGCCAGCTTTACCTAAGCTGTAGTCCGAGAGTGTTTCAAAAGAGACCATAACGCCCCTGGATGCCTACTACTTAAGGAACTTGAATGCCAATTTGAGGCTCCATAGTGATCCTGGATGCTCGCATCAAAAGGACTCAGACTCGGGAGGAGTTGTGAGAGCTACCTGGATGCATAACTTGTGGCCTAACCACTCAAACACCTATGCCACTTGGTAGGGAATTAGAGTCCAACAATTTTAGCTTATTATTTCAAAAATAAACAAGGAAAGTGAAAGGAAATAATATTGATTTTCCGATTGGTTTACTTACCTCATCAAGCAATATTATCCAAGCTAAACATGACTCCCACACGTCTATACTACACTCCTGATACCCAACACTGAAGCTCTAGGCTCCTAGTTCCTATTAGAGTTTATTTGGTATGTGTTAGAGTTTATTTAAGTTTGACTATCTTAGTTCATTATAATATAGTCCACTATTTGCCTTAATGTCTTTTCTATTTAACTTAGACCCATTCTCTACTTTAGACCCATTCTCATCTTTAATGTGTCCTAAATGGGTTTATACTTAATCCATAAGGTCCCTAGTCACTTATTCTTACCATATACCAAAGCTTGATGCAAAGGAATAACCCTGAGAGGCCTATTTTATTCATTTTAAATACGAATTTGACACTTAACTTGGCCAAAATGCCCAAACTTAATGTTACAAGGTTGTAGACATTTTCATATTATTTTTAAGTTTTATTGAATCATCAAAGTCCATTGGAAATCATCTCAAGTTGGTTTAATCCATTGATTTGCAAAACAATCCATTAAAATAATTTCCAATAACTTGGTTTTTATGCAACTTGAAATGTGGCTAAAACACTCATAGAAATTCCCCAAATTCTTGGTGTTGGTTCATTGAAGTGTATTAACTTTAAACCAAGGATGTTAGTGATAAAATCTCATTAATATGATCAAAAACCAAATTTGAGACTCTAAGTAACACTTTGAGTCCTTATTTGTAAAATGTCAATTTCTTATTTGAACATGACTTGAAAACTGAGTTAGACACACCTGAAGACCATGAAACTTGATGGAAACCTTTACTATTAACACGTTCTAAAAAATCTTGGTTCAATTCTGACATCATTTGATGCCCATAACACTTTAAGTAAAAGATCAACTCATTAAGTAAAATTTTCCTATTTCAAATCCCATTTGAAAAACCATTCAAAACACCCCATAACCAATTAAAAATCTTGGAGAACCTAAATTATAGCGATTCAATCTATTTTGGAGATTTTGGTTATTTTTCGACTAGTAGAGACCCTCGATAGATTTCTTGACAACCAAACACTTACAAAATGAATTATCTCTACGAATAAGTACTAAATCTCAACCCATTTTTGATAAAGAAGATGACCTATTTTTTAAGAAATACTAATATTACGTTTTTTTCTATGTATTAGCTTTCTGAAATGGTAAAGTACACTCAAATCCGATTAAAATTGAGAGAGTTATGCTCTAAATGTCAAAACAACTCAATTTGAGAGAGTTTCAAACCAATAGTGTTAGAAAATTCATAATTTTCAAACTGCATATAAAAAATATTATTTTTAGTGAGAAGCTTGTCCAAATATTCAAGAATAAAACAAAAAAAATCAGTCAAATCTGAGAAGAATGAAGGATTTATGCTATCTAGAATCTCATTTATAATTTCGTAATTTCATCAAACATGTACTATTCATCAATAACAAAATTCACAATACATGGTTCAAACCCATTGATTTATGTCCAACATTAACACCTAATATAAGACATCATTGAACATAAATATAGGAGTAAAAACTCAAAGATTAAACACCCAATTACATAAGAAAATCAGCCAATTCTTTCATTTAACCAAAATCCTCAATTCTTGAACAAAGACATGAATTTTTATGAACATGAGAGATACCTTGATTTTTAGATTCATAATAATCTCATGAAATAAGGGAATTCATTGAACTTGATAAAACTCTAGCATTACAATGATTTAAAGAACCTCAAATCATGATAATGCACTATTAAAATGGAAGGGATTTGTTACATAGAGTTTGATCCTTGTGAAACTCAAGCTCCTTGAGATCCTTAGCTCCAACTCCAATTTTCCTTTGATTTTCCAGTAATTTTTCTAATCAAACCCATATAGTTTTTCTCCAAACCTAGCTGAAGTGTTTTGTTTTCATGTACGGTGTAGAGATTAAGTGTATCAGCCCAAATATCTAATAGTAAATTTGTTCGTAATTAAGGGTACCGACTCGTGATGTGACCCAAAAGTGGGTACACGGTCCCAATGCTCGGCGTGAGGATTGAGAAATATTTTACTTTTGAGTGATGGATGCCTAGTGTGATGTATGTGTGTACATTATATCCGGGATGAAATGGCCCAAATTGCTAATAGTGGAATTTTCTATAATTAAAGGTGATCGACCCATGACGTGACCGAGAACGGGTACACATACCCAACACTCGGCACGAAGACTGGGTAATATATTATTTTTGGTGTGAATGATGCTTAGTGCATTATATATGTGTAGACTTAGTAAGTCACATCTACTTATATATAAACTTCGAAATGTAAGTGGGGACGTGTCTCGAGATGCGTACCGACATATGACAGGGTCGAAAGTGATGTAATAAGTCCTAGTTTAATTAAATGAGATTAAAATAGTTAATTGAATGTACTTATGGTTGAAACTATATAAATGTGACCTAAGTTAGAGAAATAAAACACTAAGCATTGATATGCCCTTGAGATATGTGTTTTCACATCTCTATGTAACTTAAGTAAATAAAGTGTGTTAACATGGATAGATTAGTGGGTTGTCAAAACAAGTTTTTGGTTGTTGGATTTTCCTAGAGATGATTATATATACAAGATCAAAGGCTACCATTAACTCTCACCAGTATATAAACATAACTTAGTGGGATTTCAACCTTATCATCTAATGAGGTAAATGGAGAAGATAAGGATATGATCTAAAGAAATCGTAGTGTAATTCAGGGAATTAAGAGGTGTTTGAACAAGTTAATGAGGCTCCACAATTAAGTAAACTAATCTCCATCACAACTTTGTGAGAATTTTCAAAATTGTAAGTTTTGGTTTAGTTATGTTTTTTTTAGCAATTTCAGTGGGAAAATGACTTTGCTTCAAAATCGATCTACATATTTGGATTCCTAGTGAAATTTCACTAATTTTACTATAAAGAAGTTATGGATTTAGATTTTTTTCCTTACGTTGTGAATTTTTGAAGTTTTAATGCAAAATTAGAAATTATGCAAATTGTTGTTATGAACTAGCCTCTATAATTTGGTTATAACTTCCTCATTTTAAATCGAAATGGACCCATTCTAGTGGCATTCAAAAGCTAACTAAAAGGGGAACAACTTTTGAATCGAAATATTTTGAAACTTAATTGTTTTATGTATAAAAAACCTTTCCAACTTTGATGATGAATTTGAGATTTTTAGGTTCACAGTTTTGTTAATGTCCTGCTGTTTTGAGCATAACTCATTCTTTTCTTACTGGGTTGAGTTCATTCATTAGTATGATGTTTTAAGATATGTAATAGCATCCCCTAACCAAATTAGGGTGATACTCGGCTTGAAATCCTAATTAAGCCCCAATAATCTCACTAGAATTAACTAGAGCCAGTAGTCACTCCTTCTATCTCTTGATAATCATGATTGTATATTGAATATCGATGTAAAAGAAATATTAAATGCATTGAAAATTAAATCTTTTCTAGATATTAAAACACGATATACAACACCAAATCAAACCAGAATAAACCTCGGTTATACAAAACCTCTCATCCCTCGTCATAATACAAAACTGTAATTCAATACAAATATATAAGACAAGGGAAGATTCATTACATCGAAGAGAATATCAAGACTTATAAATCTTCTCTATCCCATAGTTGTAGCGCTCGTCGGTACTCTTGAAATGTTAATTGGGCTGAGCGCTCCAACTTGCTCAGTAAGTAGGGATTTACAAAGCCGTCAATATTCCATATAATAATCTAGAACATTATGCAATAACAATATGCACAAATGTTAACTAACAGGATTATGAAAAATATATAGTTCAATAAATAACAGATGTAGGCTCGACTGTCAATGACTATTACACTGTGATTTCTATTTCGTTTGTAAGACTAGGTCGATTACTTACTAACACCATTAATGCTATTGCAAGACCAACATATTAGCTGATATGTTGTCTAGTAATATCTAATGGTTCTATTCGAAACCCTTTAGTGAATATATAATCCTCACAAACTATCTAAGTAGGAAGTTACATATAGATCGGGAAGGTAACCTATCTCTTATATAACTTAATATCAGTTCCAGGGAGTTACTCTCGTGAATCACATTAAACATCATTTTCCCATTTATTAAAAACGTCACAATTTACATAGTCTCCCCATTCATTCCATAAACTACATGAACTACATATACTAAAATAGCCAAACAACATTAATAAATAAACGAATCAATACTTACTTCGGTTAAAGTTTTCGTTTCCAAACATCCTAAGTTTTCGGGTCACTTACACTTTTCCGGTGATCCAACACCTATCATAATCCATTTATTGCTAATATAGACCTAATACCCTATATTTAGAAACCCTAAATCAATCCCTAAGACCTTAACAAATTCTAACCATTTAGAGTTGTTGTTTTCTAAGGTGGGAGCGCGCTCCCTCAATTGGTTCAGTCCGCTAATGAAGCCTAAGTTTATCCTAACCACGAACAACTGAAGGTCGAACTTAAGCCAAAGTTCAAAAATTCTTTTATTTCAATCAAAAACTACGAATTACACCCAATAGATCGCTAGATGGAAACCCTAAAATTTGTAGTAAAAAGCACTCCAAAACTAGACGAAAAATAGAAACAAACGCCGCAAACGGCAATAAAAATGGAAATTCCTAATGAAAGTTATAAGCAAAACAAAAGTTTCCTAAAATAGCAAAATTGTCCGTTTCGGAGGGCGAAAAACGATGGGATTTCGATAGTGAATAGGACAACAACCATTGTTCCATTACCAAATCATCACAACAACCTAAAAAACTTTCCCAAATCATCAGGAAGGATGATCTCAAGTGAGGTACAAACTCATTTCCAATCATAAATAACAACAATAATAGATAAATCATCATCTAACTATGAAATTCAACTTCAAACTCAAAATTTAACTTACCATGATGATGATCTCTCATCTCGCTGGTTTGATCTCTCTTAATCAGTTGATGTTCCTCTCCAAATCAACCCCTATAAGATCAAACCCTTAGTTGCTTGGTTTCTCTCATTCTCTCGATTGATCGAATTGAATTATGAGCATTAGTTTGATGTTTTTAATTTAAATATATGGATTTTCCTCAAGATAAGCATCACGCTATCTTGAGGCTAATCAAGTGATTGATGTGTTAAAAATGATACTTTCTAAAGTGACACATATTTTAACACCATCAACACTTACGCTCATCTCGTGGCGATCCAACGATCCATATAATACAAACCAAAATTATAGTTTTATTATATTTATATATCAAATATATATAAATATATGAACGTCGCATATTTTCTAGCCAATAAATTCATCAAACATACCTATGAGTATTCTCGGGTGTGTACATACATTTCACAACCCCCTCGTCGCACTTGGTGTACTAACAATTTATTGTTTATTTACTTATTTTTCGATTATAGGTTTGTATGTAAATTCTCTTTTTATACTACAACCTATAAAATTCAACGAACATTCCAAAAAAACATAATTCATCACACAAACCTACACACACTAATCGAGGTATGTAGGACTTAACCGTAAGCGTAACTCGGGTTAGTTAGGATTCTCCCTAATTTAAAGCAATTTCATCATCGAAATAAAAGTAAATATAAAATCACCTATAGTTTCGAAGAGAAATGAAAACTGTTCCTTCATATAAAATTCCCGCTCCTAGGTTAGTTTCTTATCTCTGTAAAATCTTCATTTTACTTTAACCAAAGGAATCCTTTTGATTCTCAGCCTCTGAGTCTTACGATCAAGTATCTGAATCAACTGGTCTTCATAAGATTAGTCGTCCCGACGATTAAATTCATTTTAATCAATCTTTGGAGTGAACCGAGTCTCCATTTTGTGAAACATAGACACGTGGAATACATTATGAAATCCAACTAATTGAGGAGGTAACTCTAACCTGTAAGCGACATGACTAGTCCTTTCATGTACTCTGAGTGGCCTAATGTACCTTTAAGCTAGCTTACCTCACAATCCAAATGTGGCGGCCCCAGCCGCCCTGAGGTGTCGTGTCTCTGTGTACTCCATGCGGCCGGCCCAACTACACGTGTCCGACACCTGCCCGTCTTCTTTACGTCTCGTAACTCATGTCCACAAATGTAATATTAGTAAATCATCTTTATATTCTTTGTCCCATACCAACTGTGGCTATCTAACTGTTTCAATTGTTACCTAGTTGACAATTTATTGAGATCCTAACCATATTAATGGGTTGTATTTTAAGGTTAACATATTCAGTAGAAGTCTTACTTAATACCATTTAAACAAGATAATTTAGTATGATAAACATTGTTCAAAGGCAAACCTACTGTGGAAAACCCTGGAAAGTACTCTTTATATCAGCGCATCACCACAACTGTTATATATACATGTATTGTGTGATATCAAGTCTCCCAATACCCAAAATATACAAAATATCATAAATAAATACGTACAAGTCGGTCCTCAACAGTGGGAAATTAGATGTAGTTGCCTAGGATCCCCTTGCCCCTACTGGTACTAGGATCTGCACTCAATCATCACAAAAATACAGATGATAAATACAGTAAGTAAATCTCAAGGAACCCTCTGAGCATTTGATAAGTCATTAATTATGTAATATTATATATAATTTGTTTTTATATATTATGTTTAAGTCTCTAATACTAGTCTAATTGCATTTATTTATTATTTTCAAGGTTATTGGAGTGTGCGGTTGAATTCAAGGCGAAAAACTATGCAAAATCGAGTATTCATATGCCCGGATTCGTTCTACATCAAAAATCGCACTAAAGCGCATCCCGAGGTGATTTTGGTGGGGCACATGTGAGAAGCGTGCTATGGTGAGATGATGAAGACCAAGTGGAGCATGAGGCGTTGATACATTGCAAGATTCTATAGTAAAATACATATCGATTATATATAGGAAATATATATATATATTTGGAGATATAGAAAGTAAGAGGCACATAAAAAAAGAGGCACATAAAAAAGAGGCAAGAGAGGAACTCACAAGAAGGAAATAATAAGAGAAAGGATCGAATTGGAATCCAGGGAAGACTTCTATATTGCCTCCTCTCGGCCTTGTTCGACCCTCTAACTTCTATTTTTTGTTCTCTTAGCTATTATTCATATTGGCCTCTATTCTTCTCTCCCTCAACTTATTTTCTATTTTTTGGTTTGGTGGCCTATCATGAGAGACTAAACTCATGGCCTAGGCAAAACCGCGAGGGAGGTTCGATTGCTCATATCAATGGATTTGTGATATTTATCTACTTTCATTGCATTGCTTTTCATTATATTTTATTGCCTTTGACATTGTTTGAACAATTAGAGTTAAATTCATATTTAAACTCTAATTTACTTGCCAGTATGTCGTAAGCACCCATCCTTATGCGATAAGACCACACTAGTGGCAATTGACCCTACCAATTGATTGATCTCTTTTGGGACCGGTTGAATACCTTAAGAATCTAGGCTAAATTGGACGCACTAGTACTCCGGTTGTCTAGGTGTAGTTTCTTCACGAAACGCATTGCGGTCATCGTGTTAAACCCAATTCGCTTGAGTATAGGGTTATACGATTGACTAGAGAATGGTCAGTGTCGTACCTTGACCATCGATATCAGGAAGTGCAAGGAACGGTGTACGTTACCAATTCTATAGCTATACTAGGATATTTTTATTTACATATTTTACATAAATTGACGACCAAATCAAATCTTTTCTCGAACCGAACTTGTATGTCTTGACCTAGGTATTTTTTTATTAATTGCTTTCCAATTATTTTTATTGCTTTATTTTTTTTGTTTATATTTAGATTAGTTAATTAATTCATTCTCTCTTAAACCCCAATTTCTCTTTTTGTTCTTTTTTTAAACCTTACAAAGAATACCAATTCCTGTGGGATCGACCCATTATTCTGCAAATAGTTGGTTTAAGAATTTTATTTTATTGACGAGTTCGGCGCGCGTCAGCATTCATATAATAAAATAAAGGAAATACAAGGAATGTTGTCAAGTAAACATGTGGAATGTAAAATAGGCAACTGTAAATGGCTCATCGCATGAATAAACAACATACTAGCTAACAAATGTGTGTGCTCGCTCCAGAGGGACTAGACTGTACTTTAGGTCACCAAGTTCCCACTAGTGGTCGTGTCAAACTGGCCCAACACTTGGTCCCTCGCGATGGTGACCAAATCCACTGATTCACCGACATGTGCACCAAGGCAAGCCCAGGTCGCCATTCACTGAGGGCTAGGTCACACGTGCTACTGTCCAGTGCCTTATAAACACCTAACAAGGAAATTCGGGGGAGTAACCTCAACCCAAGTCTAAATATCCAAACAAAAAGATGAACAACAAGGAATAATAGAATAATTACTCAGAGTTTTTCAGTTTTTACAAACCTCGCAGACCTCCCCGAACTCCCGTACCTGACCTATCAAGCTCCTCGACACTGAGCTTCGGTCCACTAAGTCCCTGGAGTCTACTTTTACCAGTTTAGTTTGTTTACAAAGGTGTAGATATGTATTAGGTGGAAAATCTCTAAAATAGTCCTAAATTCCCATTTTCATCTGTCATTAGTGCTAATTTGTCTACTTAGCGCGCTAGTTTTGAGTTAGCTCACTAAAGGGTTGTACCTAGCGCGCTAGATGGAATTAGCTCGCTAGAAATTTTAATTAACGCACTATTGTTCTTTGTTGTGAAAAACAACGGAACACTCAGGACAGTTAGCTCGCTAATAGTTCCAATTAACGCGCTAATTACCTTCTGAGACAGAATTATCAATTTGAGAATTCTATCCTAGCCTTCTCAATTAGCTATTCTTACTGGCCTATTACCATCTCCTAATCAAAATAACTTCAATCCATGACTCAAAACACTCCAAAAACCTCAATGTACATAAATTCCCACAAATTCATGCACTCATCACACTCTCCAATTTCATCAAAACTAGAAATTCTAGTTAGACCAACTATCAATCCTCTAATAATACGATCTAAAAACATGAAATTGATCAACTTTCTATCACAATTCAGAGCATACATCAGAAAACTCGAAATCCCACCAAAACATATGAAATTAGTTCAATTTTAAAGCGTAGAGATGAGGAAGACGATTACCTAAGTTAGATTACTTAGTTTGATGCCTGGGTTATTGAATTCCCAGCTCCGGATTCTCTCTTCTTCCTCTGATCTATTGGTTTGCATGAATTTGTATGTGAGTGTTGTGATCAAATACTCTACTAACTCTCCTATATATATGTTAGTTGGAATCAATTGCGTGTACGTATCTCGAGGCATATCTTGTGGTTCACAAGCATGCTATCCTATACTTCCCGGTGACTCCAATATCCAATAGCACACTCATCATCTAGTAACACTCATAATGCTAATCTAGATGTCCATCTCACGACCTCTTTCATTTAATGTAAACTATAGGCTTCCATTTATTTTATTTGTGCCACATTATATTAAGCCTTATCCAACCATATGGCTAGTATTTTTTTAGCAAATCTAAACCAACTCATGGTTACACTAACCCTCGGTTATCTGTACCCGGTGGCCTACATCTCGACACATATTTCGAGGTGTGCCATATCATATTATTCAAGTTTATTTAATTAGCCTATGGTTATATTAATTATACCAATTTGATAACCTATGGTTACATTAATCATGTCAATTTGATGGCCTGGACATGAATATGTAAATTTATTGAGCTTTCTTTAGTGTCATCGCATCTCGCCTCTCGATACCCGTGTTAACATGCACTTCGAGGCAGCTACCCATCACACAACCTCACATGCTCTCGTGATTCAACAGACACACATGCGATGTATTTAACCAATAATTGAATAAATTGCACCGCAATTAAGCCATCCAACATACAATTAAACCATTGTACCTAGGTCGACGTGTGTCTTAGCCTACCCGCGACGTCAACGTGGATCTGAGTTGGCGTCCATGTCTGCAATTTTGAGATAATTAATAACATTATTAAAATGGACCGTTACACCAAACCTATACAATCCTTTCATAGGTGAGACTTTCACCAGGACGTAATCATCATTTGAAAACTCCAAAAACCTATGATGTTTATTGGCGTATCTTTTCTATCTTAGCTATATCGTAGTCAAATGGTGGAGTATCTTTTGAATTCTCTCTGTATAGTTCTGAATCAACTCCGGCCCTAACAACACTGTATCTCAACCATTGCCTAAACACTCTGATGAACGACAAGGCTGACCATGCAGAGCTTCAAAAAAGCATTCCAATATTAGCATGACAGCTATTATTACAAAAGTACTTACACGGAGGAATGCATTTCTTCCAGTTACCACCAAAACCAAAGACGCAAACTTGAAACATGTCCTTTAGAACCAATATCAAATGCTAAGTCTGCTCATCAGTCTACAGATGATATAACGAACTGAGGTTAAAGACAATTCCCAACTGTCTCTGCAATTCACTTTATAGTCTGGATATTAATTTTGAATCCCTAACCAAATTAATAGACACTTGAACTTGATAATATATCCATACCTCCCATACATACACCTCACATAATTTGTTAAAAGGATCTTGCATGGAATTTGGCAAGAAATGCGTGGACTTTGTCAACCTATTAACTACAACCCTTATAATGCCGTGCTTACACTGACTCAGAGGTAGACCATGAACAAAACCCATTGATATACATTCCCATTTCTACTCAAGAATAGGCAAAATGCAATAACCCTTCAGTTTTTCTATGTTACCTTTTCATTTGAATAGAGTAAAGAGATCTATGAGATTACCGTAACAACTCATGCCTTAACTGATCCTGAACATGAATCCACAATCTATCCCTGAACTATAACGCACCATCATTAGAAACTGACCAATTAGGATGATCCACACTAGCTACTATTCTTTGTTGCACAATATAATATTGATTAGTTTTCAAACAACCCATCACCTACTGAATCATCTCCGATTCAGCTTGAATCTAAACACATAAGAAAAAATTAGTATCTTTGAAATTAGCTCTCTCATTTCGTGATGTGTCAGCTAACTTGCACGAATCATCATTATAGACGTTTCCTTAAGATGCATAAACTGAGAAGCTATAGTAGTAGCTACATTCTCTCCATTTTATGAGTTGTAATTGCATACTGACGGTTTGTTTACACATTATTTCCATTTATCTGAGTTGTAATTGCATACTGACAGTTTGTTAACACCTTTCGTGTAGTTCTAAATTACTCAGGCTCAAATTAACTTGTATCATTACTTCTCGTCCCACACTAGTTGACGATGAAGTAAAGCATACAAGTTCATACGGAAAAGACCTCAACATCATATATAGCCTGATATATCTATACAAGAGAACTCACACAGTAAAATATTTTTTTCGGTAACTGATATCTTTCAAGTCACATGCTCGAAAACTACATTCTCTGGAACTAAGATTAGCTACAGATATATTGTGTTAAGATTGAGAAAGGTCCATCCCAACTATTATATATCTCTTCCCCACTGGGAAGCAAACTTTTGGTTCCTCACCGAAATGATAACCCTGTTTCTCGATAAACTCTCAACTGTTTGTACATATATATATCCCGCTTACTCTTCCACAAGAATTAAACCACGATGTTGGCAAGAAATTTTAGACTCTATCAGTCCTACAATTACAACATGAACAACCTTCAGTTGTTATTACAACTTAGGTTAATCCATCATAGATCTCTGAACATGAAATTTCATTCATATAGGGCAAGAATAATATAACCTTCCAGATTAATATCACTCAGCTTCCACCTTCTAATATATATCATATTTCTTTATATAATTGACACCTTCAATTTTCATTCCAAATGTCCAACAACTCATTCTTATCACAATGATTTTGGACTTCACCTAAATGAATATTTTAGAGAAATCCATGAGGTTGTCATAACATTCTTGCCTCATTTTTCTATTTGAGTTCCAAGAACTTTCTTTACGTGCTCAATATTTTGATATGAGATTATCCATATCAAACACCAATAACTAGTAGTCAACCTTTGACCTACTAGACAATCTCAATCAATTTCTCCATTTATTCATCACTCACTCAATTGTCATTAGCTCAGCTCCAATATGAGGTCTAAAGAACAGACTTGTAATTACCAATCCAGACAACTCAGATGATGAGTGCATGCGTAGGACTTTAATTGTTCATCATTACACATCTTACTCAAGAGATATTAACTATATCCCCTGTCTTTTTTCTATTCAAGGTATTGTCAACACAATCACCTTAATGAGTGATGTTTCATAGTGAATTCCTACCATTTAGGAAATTCAAGGTATCAATCTCACCTTCCATTTCTATCATTCTAAAAATTCCACTTTTCAAACTTTCATAATTTGAAATTCATTGTTTTGACCTTAAACCACTCCACTAGTTTTTATACTTCCAGGTTATCTTTTAATGATTTTTCTAAGATTATAAAAAATCTTTAAGAATGATTAAAAACTCTCAACAAACATTTCCTCTTATTTATAAGTGATGCCTTTCCATATTTGGTCCAACTACCAAAATAATTATCTTGAGATTTTCAATTTCCAATAGTTCTCCCCAAATGTCATGATATATATATATAGAAGTATAAGCTATGATTTTGCTTTATTGTTTCTACACACATTCCTACTAACATAAGAAGTCTTAGGATAAACCTGTAACTTCTTCCACAATTTAGGCATCATCGAACAAACATTATAGTCAAACTACACTTCCAATTTCTTACAAGGCATCCTTGTATTTGATTTTAACTTAGAACAATCTTCACGCTTGAGTTAACCGAATAAATTACGCAACGATACCAAAGACTCTTGGATCCATTGTTTGTATTATTCAATTATTTCAAGATTAGTTTTCTCTTTTGCCTTTGTGTTGGATAAATAATGACAATCCCATATTTTCTCAACCCAAGTCAAATCCTTTGATTTGTTGTTAATATTCAACATACATATAAGTAATTTACCTTTGAAACTTACTACTGGCACTTGCAAAATTTGGTCTGAACCAATTTACTGTCACAATTTGTAATTCTTTACGGTAATGCTCGTGCTTCTTCAAAGTCTTCAAAAATTCCATGTTATTATTGATAACATGATAACAACTTGATTAAAATAGAGTTTCTAAACTCGACACCCTTTATTCATGAATATAGCATGAGTTCTAGTAAGTTATAATGGTTTCCACCATCTACTTAAAAGGTTAAGCAATCACTTGAAACCATCTTTAAATATATACTTAACTCTGACTATACCACCGTGACAACCAGATCTCAACTGATTCTTGAGAACATCTAATTTTACGTTATTTTCAAAATGAGTTTCCGAACTTGGGTAATGAATAATCATTCCCACTATCATACATTATTCCTTGATAACTCATTCTCCCTAATTAGACTATACCAATCTAATACATTAGACTAGGATATCTTACCAACTCACTGTTATGTTTTGGATTAAACTATTCTCCAGTTTCACCAGTTTAAAATTTCAATTTCACCTTTCATTATCCAACGATTTTCTTGTCATTCCAATATGGGGTTACACCATATCTGAAATTTCTACTTCATAACAACTTATGAAGTATAAATACTTTAGTGGTTTCCTAACCTCAGATAGGCTTTTATCATTAACCACTAATTTATTTACTAAATAACTTCCATTATTTCTCTACTAGTCTTAATACTAGTATTAAATTACCTCTCAAAGTGGTCTACCATATTTGAGTTCCACCTAAAGTCATTCAGTATTCAATTGGTTCATAAATTCCATTCTCCTGATACATGTCTCAAGGTTTAGATTCAATAGATACTTCTACACCGACTATTATTTGTGTAATAATATCAGCAAGAACAAAGACCATTGATAATAGTTAATAGGAGAAGAGTTTACTTTCATCTTCGTAAATTTTCTTCATGTCTTTCCTTTTTCAAAATCCTCGAGGTTAAGATTCTCTTGAACTCTTACTTTTAATACTCTCATATCATGAGAAATCGATGGACTTTAACCATCTTATTATCATTTGGGAAAGACATAACTCTTATATTTACCACGTAGATATAATATAACTGTGACAGCTCAGACCCTACAAACTGGTCCCTGCTCGGCCTAAACCTACGTGGACCCCCGGTCAGCTCTTGTAGAGTCAATGCAGCCTTAGTCAACCTCTTATCTAAGTTATTCAATCATTTGTTGTTTATTTGATTTGTTATTTAGTTTAAAAAGTCATAATATTTACGTAGCGAATTTCAGAAATATTTAAAGCAACTTAAATAAATAAACACTAGTCGGGATAAGCCTAGATGTGGAAATCCTACAAAAGTAGATCTCATGTATATATATGGTCACAAACAGTGTGAAGAGGTGTCATATACATGTATTAAACGTCTCACAACCCAAAATGAACCCCTAAGTAACTAACAACATAAATTTATATCATATGTACAGTTCAAAATATCAAAGTAAACCTACTGTCGTAACAAAAAGGAGCTAACTCTGAGGGAAGCATACAGAAAGTCACCGATCATGGGCTCCTTACCCCTGCTACTAGAGAGACATGCAATTATCACCAAAAGTAGAGACAATCCCAGTGAGTAAATCTAGAAGAAGTTTAATAGTAATTTAGATTAAACAATAAACGAGTCCGTAAATCATGCTGGAAAGAAATAAAATACTAAGAAATAATCAATAAAATGCATGATAGACATACTACAGTGGTCAACGTAGGGACCAAGTGATCCAAAAGCAAAGGATAGGGTGTAAGTGGTCTTGACACTCTGCACGTAGGCAAAAAGCCACTTAAAACGTGTAAGTATCTAACACTGGTGTGGCGAGTCAAAGCTGCATCATCCACACCTAATCCGTTCGACACTATCGGCTCGCTTGAGTCGCAGCTCGAGAAAATATTCCAAAGGGAGCCACATACTTAACTAGATGCTCAACCACAATGAACTTGAATACATGAGAGGAGCCAGGACATATGGCGATGCTCACTCAAAGGATTCCATCGGGAAGCCATAAGAGCTAGTCGGGTGCTCAATCCGCGAGTGGACATAACTAGACTAGACCACTAAGACCCTAGGTTACTCGATAGAGAAGTAGAGTCCAATAATAGCAATTATTCCATCAAATATAGCAAGGAAAAGAAAAGAATTAATATTAATTTTCTTATTGGTTTACTTACCTCAATAAACAAAATACTAAGCAAATTTGTGGCTCCTACACGCATCGAAATAATACCCGATACTAGTCCCATAGGCTTTTGGTATCAATTTACAATAAATTAGGAGTGGTTGAGCCTATTTGATATGATTTAGATTTTTAAATCCCAAAATAACTGAAAATAGGGAAGTTATAGCGTTGACAAGTTTCTCGAAGAGAATCTCGATGTAAAAATTCTCAAAAAACCTCCAAACTCACTTTTCTACAATTTTTCTCACTTTTCTTGTTTTTCAGGTTTTCCCTTATGTTTTTCAATTTTTCTGATTTTACATGATTCTTTGTTATTTTTATAAATTAAAATGAATAAAAAATATATAAAAGTGTTTTTTTATTTGGGGCTTTCGGGCCCCTCTGAACCGAGTCCCGGTCGAACCGGACGCAGTTCAGCCATGTTGGATTAGGCCTGGCCATTTTGGGGCGTAGGCGTCCTTCCTCCCCCCAATCCCCCAAAAATCACTAATAGTGATTTCGGTGAAACCGAAACTCCTTTTTTCTCTTTTCTTTTCTTTTCTTTTCTTTTCTTTATTTGTTCATTTCTTTCACTCATTCCTTCAACAAATCAACAACAATACTTATTTTCCTCTTAAATCAATTCCCATAAAAAATAAACTCCACTAACATCAAAATTAAATGAAATTAAATGTTAAACTTACTTGGCTTAATCAAAATGATCTCCATATAGCAATTTGTACATCCCCTTCAACAAAACCACCTATACACCTCTACTTAAATAAAACTAAATCTTCATTTCTCTCTTCCATGCTCTCTCACACACTTACTTAAAGACACATACTCGCACTCTAAATATGGGGTTTTTATTAATCCAAAACTTGTGGTTCTTACTAAGCCACATTAATTATTTTTTATTAAATTTGTCATTATCCCTCCATAAACTACAAGAAGTTGACACATCATAATTCCAACTTATTTTGTTAAAAAAATTTAATTTGTGAAATAACTAAAATGCCTCTTATGACTTAACTTAGACATTTTAATTAAATAAGTTCCATTATACATAACTTAAATCGATATCTTCGACCTGCCAAAATACCCGTGTATGCACGCATCTCGAGAATTACCTCACTCACAAATCGTCGATCAAAATAAAATAATTAAATTGCATACATTTTTGTTTTAGATGGGTAATACACAAATCATCCAAAAATAAAATACATAAGTGTCGACTCCTAAAGGTTGACCGAGTGTGCCACATCACAACAGATTTGGGTCACAGTCCTAAAAGTCACGTGGCATAAGTTAGAATTTTTAGGGTCATCACAATAATACAAAAAATAACATATCTCAGTCATTTATTTTTCGGTTACCCCCCAAAATCATGATAAAAATCGTTCATCACGTCTTAAGCTTCTTCTTAACTCGAGATAACCCTCAGAGTTAATAAAGTTACGTTATGGTACCAAAGTGTATCAGAATCAATAACCTTAAACTTCGATACCAAACTGTATCAAAGTTACCACGTAATTCCATGTAATAAGGTTATACTCTAAATTAATCTATAATACCACACTGTATCAGAGTTAATCACCTTAAACTTTAGATTAGGCTCTAACCAATCTCTTATACCAAACTATATCTAAGTTATTAACTATAAGAAATCCCTTAAACTTAGGCTCTAATACCAAGCTGTAGCATCCCCTAACCTGATAAGGGTGGTACTCGGCTTGAAACCTTAATTAAGCCCAATAATCTTACTAGACTTAACTAGAGCCAACAAAATCTCATTCTATCTTTTGATAAACACAATTGTATATTGAATATCGATGTAATTTTTTTTAAATGCATCGAAAATCAAAGCTTTTCTCGATATTAAAACATGATATACAATACGAAATCAAACTGGAATAAAAATCGTTTATACAAAACCTCCCATCCCTTGTGATATTAGAAAAATGTAATTCAATACAAATATATAAAGTAATGGAAGATTCATTACATCAAAGAGAAGATCAAAACTCATAAATCTTCTCTATCCCGTAGTTGTAGTGCTCGTCGATACTCCTAAAATGTTAATTGGGGCGAGCGCTCCAACTTGCTCAGTAAGTGGGGATTCACAAAGCCATCAATATTCCATAAATAATCAAGAACATTATGCAATAAAAATATGCACCAATGTTAACTAACAGGATTATGAAAAATATATATTTCAATAAATAACAGATGCAGGTTTGACTGTCAATGACTATTACACTGTGATTTCCATTTTGTTTGTAAAACTAGGGTTGATTACCTTTTGACACCATTATTGCTATTGCTACACCAACATATTGGTCAATGTGTTGTCTAGTCAATCCATTAATGTCCAATGGTTCTATCTGAGACCCTCTAGTTAATATGTAATCCTCGCAACTTATCTAACTGAGTAGGAAGTTACATATAGGGCGAGAAGGCAACCCATCTCCTATATAACCTAATCTCAATTCTAGGCAGTTACTCTCATGAATCACATTAAACACCATTTTCCCATTTATTAAAAACATCACAGTATACATAGTCCCCTCATTTAGTCCATAAACTACATGAACTACATATACTAAAATAGCCAAGCAACATCGATAAATAAGTGAATCCATACTTACCTCGGTTAAAGTTTCCATTTCTAAACTTCCTAAGTTTTTGGGCCACTTACGCTTTTATGGTGATCCAACACCTATCACAAACCATTTGTAATCAATATAGGTATAATACCATATATCTAGAACCCTTAAGTCGGTCCCTATGACCTCAAGAAGTTCTAACCGATTTACAACAGAGTTGCTATTTTCTAAGGTGGGGGCGCGTTCCCTCAATTAGTGGAGTGCGCTCCATTAGCTGAGTTCATCTCAACTGATGAAGGTCGCTCATTTTCCAGATGGAACGCACTCCACCCTATACTATCTTAACAGTGAATAGGGCAGCAACCACTGTTCCATTACCAAATCATCACAACAACCTCAAACACTCTCTCAAATCATCAAGGAGGACCTCTAGTGAGGTAAACTCATTTCCAATCACAAATAACAACAATAACAGAGAAATCATCATCTAACTATAAAATTCAACTTCAAACTCAAAACTTAACTTACAATGATGATGATGATATCTCATCTCAGTGGTTTGACCTCTTTTAATCAATTGATGTTCCTCTCCAGACCAACCCTCATAAGATGAAACCCTTAGTTGCTTGGTTTCTCTCACTCTCTCGATTGATCGAATTGAAATTGTGTGGATAAGTTTAATGTTTTTTATTTAAATACATGGATTTTCCTTAAGATACGCATTATGCTATTTTGAGGCTAATCAAGTGATTGATGCGTTAAAATGACACTCCCAAAGTGACATAAATTTTAACACCATCAACACTTACGCTCATCTCGAAACAATCCGACAATAACAACAACATAGCCTCAGTCCCAAATTAATTGGGGTCGACTACACGGACCAAAATTTTCCATTGTGCTCGATTAAGTGCAATTGATGGTGAGCTTTGCAAACCATTCAAATCCCTCTTAATTAATGCATCTCATGTTAACTTTGGTATGCCCCTACCCCATCGAATTTCTACAGTTTCTATTGAGTCAAGTTTTCTAGTTGGAGCATTTGTAGGCCGTCTTTGCAGGTGACCAAACCATCGCAACCGCCTTTCCCTAATCTTTGTATCAATTGGTGCTACTCCTACTTGTCTTTGAATTTCTATATTTCTTATTCTATTTTTACGAGTTTTACCACACATCCAACTAAACATCCTCATTTCTGCTACGTTCATTTTATGTAATTGTTGTTGCTTTACCGCCCAACATGCACTTCCATAGAGCATAGCTGGCCTAATTGTGGTCCTATAAAATTTTCCTTTTAACTTAGTAGGAACATTTTGATCACAAATCACCCCTGTTGCACTTCGCCATTTTTTCCATCCAGCTTGAATTCTATGTGTGACATCATTCTCAATGTTACCATCATTTTATATGATTGAACCTAGGTATCTAAAGTGGTTTACCTTAGGAACTTCTATTTCCCCTAATTTTACCACTCCTTCATCTCGATGTCTAGTGTTTCTAAACAACCAGTGCATGTATTCGATTTTCGTCCTACTCAACTTAAAGCCTTTAGATTCTAATGTATTCCTCCAGAGTTCTAATTTCCTATTCACTCCATCTTTAGTTTCATCCACTAAGAAAATATCATCTGCAAATAGCATACACCATGGTATATCCTCTTGAATATGTCTAGTTAGTTCATCCATAACTAAAGTAAATAGATATGGGCTTAAAGCCGATCCTTGATGTAGTCCTATCGTAATGGGAAATTTTTTTGTAGCTCCTCCAAATGTCTTTATACTCATTACTACTCCATCATACATATCCTTAATAGTGTCTATGTATCTAGCATACACTTTTTTTCTTTCTAGAACCCACCAAAGAACATCTCTAGGGACCCTATCATATGATTTTTTCTAAATCTATGAATACCATATGAATATCTTTTTTCTTTTCTCTATATTTTTCTAACAATCGTCTTACAAGTAAAATTACCTCTATAGTTGATCTCCTAGGCATGAAACCAAATTGGTTCTTTGATATTATTGTTTCTCTCCTTAGCCTATTGTCAATTATCCTCTCCTAAAGTTTCATAGTGTGACTTATGAGTTTAATTCCCTGGTAGTTTAAGCAACTTTGAATGTCTCCTTTATTTTTGAAGATTGGCACAAGCATGCTTCTTCTCCAATCCATTGGCATCTCAAAGCAATCCAACGATTCACATAATTCAAACCAAACTTATTGTTTTATTATATATATATTTATATATCAAATATATATAAATATATATACTTTGTGTATTTTATCACCAATAAATTCACCGGACATGCCTATAAGTATTCTCAGGTGTGCACATTCATTTCATAACCCCGTCTTCGCACTTGGTGTAACGACAATTTATTGTTTATTTACTTATTTTCCAATTATTGGCTTGTATATGAATTCTTTTCTTATACTACAACCTATAAATTCAACAAACATTACAAACAAACACAATTCATTACGCAAACCCACACACACGCTAATCGAGCTACGCCAGACTTAACCACAAGCCTAACTCGGATTAATTAGGATTTGGAATAATACTAATCATCGGCTTAAGGTAATAGGTCGTTACACATGTTTTTAGGCTTCAGTAAAAATTCATGAGTTTTGAAAATATGGTTCAAGGAAATGAAATTTACAAAGTTCCTTGTTGGAATTTAATACTACTTTAAGCCATTGTCGTAAAACTTTCATATCTCATTTGATTCTTTTCAAAACTGCACAAACCTCATAGTTCTAGAAAGCTAAGACAAAGACCAACAACTTTGACCTATGGGAAGGTTTTAAGATTCAAATGTTTTCATGCCAAAAAATAAGCTGCAACGCGTGACCCCAATTGAAACTTTATTTAGTAATTGGGGGCTGATTTGGAAAGATCAACTTAAAACCTATTCAACCAATCTGAATACACAATAAACATGCTTAGTTGACTTCATGGCACTGAAGAAACATAGCTCAAGTACCGAGAGCAAGTCGAGGTTGAATTTAGAAGTCTGGGTATAAGTTTGGAGTGGTCGAGAGCAAGTTTAAGCTAGGAATTGCATAAATTGTATAGAAACTAATTGAGATATTTCTCTCCATTTCATTTCATTTACAACTGTTTGTTTCTATTCAGTATGCCATGCCTTGAATTCTGTGTTTATGTTAGATAATGATTGTTATCAAATTAGAACATGTATTTTGGTTTCTAGACTTGGTTTGGGGTGTACGCGACACATATGGTATGGGACCTGAGGATGTTAGTATTCCAACTAGTTAGTGACACGGACCAACTATATGAAGTTAATGAGATGAACAAATGGTGACCAATTAGGGCGATACCAAAGTGCTATGTGTGCTGACCTATTACACAAGATCGATATGTGTGTTTCATAACCAATAAGGATAGTACATACGTGTATGGCTAATTAATTTATTACCTGAGATCTATGTGATTAAAAGGTAATATCAAGGCTAATGAGTTGTGTTGGGTTTTGGGGTTTATATGCAGCAAGAAATTCAATTTTTTTTTTGAAAAACCCCAACTGGATTGAAAATAAGTTTCATTAAACTATAGCTATAAAAGTAAATCATACCTTAATTTGTGATTTCCTTATATGATTATTTAATTTTCAAGAAGTTCAAGTGCGCGTCCTCTATCAAAAATCCACGCACAAACGGTGACCACAATTTGAAGTATTAGCCCTGTTAGGTTATTGAGGTTCATATGCAGCGAAAAACTCAAAACAATTTTGAAAACCCCAACAGGATCAAAAATAAGTTCCATTAAACTAGATTTATAAAAGTAAAACATACCTTAATCCATGATTTCCTTATCTGTTTGTTCGATTTCCAAGATGTTCAAGTGCGCGTCCTTTATCAGAAATCCGCACACGAATGATGACTACAATTTGAAATGTTAGCCCCAAGAGAGATTGAAAATGTTTTTCTTTCTTTCCCAAAATACAGTGAACTCAAAAATAGCAAAGATGAAAAACTTATTTCATTTTAGGGTTTCAACTTCTATTTATATGTGTAGAAAAGCTCTCACTTAAAATCATATTCATAATACAACTATTGTATTTAGGTAGTTTAAGCAAATCACACATACACCCCTATTAATAAGTTATCATATAACAAATCATAAGGGCTTTTATGTCATGAATTTTATCATATAAAATTTATTACTCTAGGCCAATTGAAATTGTGCAAAGCCATTTTTTGTGTGTAATAGGTTCATGAGACGTTTGTAGTGAACCAAGATTATTTTGTACACAAGTCATAAGCGATTTCTAGTATGACATTATGATTACCCAAGTAGCATGAATATCAAAATTGATACAACTTAATGAATAAAATATATCATATCCTTTTGTTATGCAATATCCTCTGATTAAACATAAGGCATGGAAAGTCACACTTAATGTTCAATCATACTAGTCTCGATCTTTAGGTAAATTGAAAACATCAAATGAAATTGATCATATCAATTTACATGGACTTGGTCATTATCAGTCTATCATATCGAATGATCCATTGATATCTCTCACAATATGAGAAGGACAAATTCTATCTTGATTACACACCTTCACATATTATTCACATGGTAATCAATCACAATCTTTATAATCACCGATTAAAGACGATGTTTGATTGTGTCAAATTACAATGCTCCTAATATTGAAGTCTATGGTAATCTCAACTCTAAGGATTAAATGATATACCTATCATGGGTAACATCTATGACTTAATTCATGTAGTGTTCTCATAGCACGTTGGTCCAGTACCTAGTTCCGAAACAAGTACTCATGATCACAATTCATATACTTATATGCATGATCATCACATGACCATCAATCAAGATTCACACTAGTCTTAATTCATTGTAATTCTCAATATAATGACCGACTAAAGACATTTAGGATATTCCAAAAAATACATATAGATCTTATTAGAAGGTAAACATGCAATTACTTATAATAAAACAATAAACAAAAACATTTATTTTATTAACTAAAATTATAAGAAATATAATACACATAGATTGACCTAGGGCACATGTCCCAACATCTCTCACTTGCACTTTGGCCAATCATTCATGTACCTAACACCTAATGACCTAACATGACCATCATGTTTCGTTTGTGGAAGAGCCTTTGTTAAAGGATCTGCAACATTGTCTTTTATAGGAGCTCTGCAAATCTTCACGTCTCCTCTCTTAATGATTTCTCGAATGAGATGAAAATGCCTAAGTATATTTTGGATCAGTGGTTTGATTTTGGTTCCTTGGCCTATGCTATCTCCCTGTTGTTGCCACAATACAAGCAAATGAGGTTAGCAATACTTTGAACCATACCAAGTTTAGAAATGAACCTTTTGATCCAAACTGCCTCTTTAGCCGCATGGAATGCTCTGCAATATAATTAGCTTCTGTTGTAGAATCTGCCATACTTTCTTGCTTCAACTTTTTCAGCTCACTTCGTCTCTATTCAAAGTAAACACATATCCAGATTGCGATCCAAAGTTATCTATATTGGTTGGAAAACTTGTATATGTGTAACTATTTACAACAAGCTCATTCTGTGTAACAATTTACAACAAGCTCGTCTTCCAAATTTCCATAGAGCAAGAACAATTCTTTTGTCCTTCTCGAGTACTTAAGAATGTTCTTTACTACTATCCAGTGACTCTCACCAGGATTAGATTGATATCTACTTGTGGCGCTCAAAGCATATGGCACATCAAGTCGGGTGCATAACATGGCATACATGATAGATCTAATAGCTGATGCATATGAAATCATATTCATTTGTTTTCACTCATCATTAGTCTTCAGACATTGAGTCTTTTTGAGACTTATACCACGAGACACTGGCAACAACCCTTTTTAGAGTCTTGCATACTGAACCTATTTAATACTTTGTCTATATAAGCACTCTAACTTTAATCGATCAGCCTTTTAGATTTGTCCCTATAGATCTTAATCCTAAGGATGTAGCCTGCATCTCCTAATTCCTTCATTAAGAAACACTTCCCTAACCAAGACTTGACACTTTGCAAGGTTGGAATGTCATTTCCAATAAGTAATATATCATTAACATACGGTACTAGGAAAACAACCATACTACTACTGACATTATTGTATACACAAGGCTCATCTTCATTTTTAATGAAACCAAATTCCTTACTTGCATCATCAAAACAAAGATTCCAACTCCGAAAAGCTTGCTTTAATCCATAAATAGATCATGAAGGTTGCACACCTTCCTAGAATTCTCATAATGAACAAACCCTTCAGGCTATATCATATACACTTCCTCAAGTAACTTTTCATTTAGAAAAGCTGTTTTGACATCCATTTGTCATATCTCATAGTCATAATATGCGGCAATGGCAATTAGAATTCTAATGGATTTAAGCATGGCTACTAGAGAAAAAGTCTCATCATAATTAACACCTTGAGTTTGTCTGAGACATTTTGTTACTAGCCGTGCTTTATAAGTATGCACATTGCCATCCATGTCAATTTTCTTCTTGAAAACCCATGTATATCCAATGGTCTTACCATATTCAGGTAAATCAACTAGGTTCCAAACTTGGTTATCATAAATGGATTGCATTTTAGAATTCATGGCATTTAGCCATTTATCTGCATCAAGGCTAGACACGGACTCCTGATAATTAGTAGGTTCATTTTAATCCATAAGCAACACCTCACTACTTTAAGTAATAAGATATCTAAATCTCTCAGGCCGATGTCTTACCCTATTGGACCTACGCGGGCCTTGCGATACCCATGGTGGTTCAACTAGTTCAAGACTTTGTCAATATCCCACTGGTGATTGAGTGTTTATTTGTGGTTCTTGAACTTCTTTAAGACTTACTTAATTCCCATTGTTGTCTTTTGAAATAAACTCTTTTTCCATAAAGACACCATTTCGAAGTACAAACACATTGTTCTCAGCAGGATTATAAAAGTAGTATTCTCTAGTTTCTTTAGGATACTCAATAAATACACACTTGGTAGATTTGATAGATAATTTTTTTGAGATTTTTCGTCGTACGGAAACCTCACAACCCCAAATCTTAAGGAAAGACAAACTTGGTCTTTTCCCAAATCACATCACATACGGTGTTTTATCAACTGCTTTAGAAGGAACACGATTCAGTGTAAATGCAGTAGTTTCTAAGGTATAACCCCAAAAGGAAATATGAATATTTGCATGACTCATCATAGATCGAACCATATCTAATAAAGTCCAATTTCTCCTCTCACAAACACCATTCCATTGTGGAGTTGCTAGGGGATTTAATTATGAGACAATACCACAATTTTTAAGATGATTATCAAACTCTTGGCTCAAATATTCACCACCTCTATTTGATCCAAGTGCTTTAATGGTTTTATCAAGTCGATTTTGCATTTCATTCTTAAATGCTAGAAACATCTCAAAAGATTCACCTTTATGTTTCATGAGATGCGCGTAACCATATCTGCTGAAATCATCAGTGAAAGTATTGAAGTACTGATAACCACCTCGTGCCATTGTGTTTATAGGAACGTATGCATCAATATGTATTAGACCCAATAAATCACTTGCCCTTTTACTGTGTCCTGTTAAGGGACTCTTTGTCATCTTGCCTAGTAAATAAGATACACACGTTTCATATGATTCAAAATCAAATGAATCTAAAAGTCCATTTTTATGGAGTTTATGCATTTATCATTTATGTGGCTAAGACAACAATACTAAAGGTAGGTTTGATTCAAATTATTTGACTTAAATCTCTTTGTATTTACGTTAAGAATAGGAGTATCTATGGACCTTTTCATGTCTAGAATATAAAGACCCTCACACAAATCAACATTTGCATTGAAAACATCTTTATGAGAAATTGAGCATTTATTATTCGCAATAATGAAATTAAAACCATCCAAATCTAAACATGAAACTAAAATGATGTTTCCACTTAAGGAGAGACATAAAAACAATTATCTAAAATTAAAACAAGTCCACTAGGTAAAATTAGCTCATGGTATCCTACAGGCAATGCAACAACCTTTGCTCCATTTTCAACTCGTAGGATGACTTCTCCTTTCTTTAGCTTTCTACTTTTGGTGAGACCCAGTACATTAATACAAATGTAAGATCCACATATGGTATCCAATACCTAGGAATCACCAGTAGACAAGTTAACTTCAATAATGTAAATACTTGAAGCAGAAGTCACAATACTCTTCTTTTTCTTTATATCTTCTAGATAGATCTTGGAATTTCTAAACCAATGCCTAAATGTTTGGCAGAAATGACAATTTCCTTATTTTTAATTTTCCTTATGGGATTGTGAAGTAGAAGGAGCCTTAGGCTTGACTTGTTCCACGGGCTTTGTGATAGTCATAACAACCTTGCCCTTGGCTTTTTTCTTCATAGCCTTTCATTTCTGAACGATCAACATATTAGTAATGAGTTTCTTGACATTCTAATCAACAGTTTTAAGCATTAAAAACAACTCTAAGATAGATTTCTCCAGGTTATTCATGTTATAGTTCATAACAAATTAAGCAATGAATTTAGGATCAAATCTGTAGCCAACTATTGGCTTATGAGAAATATAAGTCTGTCAAGATGGTTAATACAACCCTTCATTTTTAGAACTTAAAGACTAACTAATGTACCCTCGGCCATTTTGCAAGAATGAAGGTTTTTGACTATCTCAAACCTTTCTTGCCTAGCCTACTGTTGGAATATTTCCTTCATCATCTTAGTCATGTCGTGAGCTTCCATGTGTTCCATGTCTTTCTAAAGCTCAAGAACCATGGTTGTCAATATAATGCATGCAACATCAATTCATTTGTTGACAAACTTAGTATTCGCATCTTTTACAACTCTTAAAGTATTGGCTGGTGGTTCCAAAAGAATAGGAACATTCGGGATATACAACTTGCGTTCATGCTTAAGAAAAATTCTCAAGTTTCTGAACTAGTCAAGTAAGTTTGCCCGGACAACTTATCTTTCTCAAAGATGGAATGCAGTTAACAATAGGATTAATGTAATTTGAAGGGACCATAGATCTACAACAAAGATTATGCAAAATTTCATTTTAGTAGAGGAATAGAATCCCACTAAATTAACAACCCTCCTTAAAAATTATATGTTAATTTAAGTGACTAAAATTCATGTTTCACCTAATTCCAAGATAGCTAAGGCATGACACTTTGAATTAGGTTACTTAGGTAGGTACCAATTACCAATTACATCGCATGTAACTTTTAGTTGTTTTTATGAGATTATGACATCTTATGTCTTAGCATATTTTATCTCATCTGGTGTTAAAAGCCCAAAACCGTTTTGATAGCCCTATCAAGTCTAACCATTTCAAACAATAGAGTAACCGCTACTTAACATGCCTCACCAAGATAACATAATACACTCTACAAAGTCATACTCTTATTGATGTAATCAAAGCCTTGACACGTGTTTGAGAATGGATAACATTAGACTTAAAATTTGAAAGAGGGGTTTTTACTTGCTTTAGTGATCATATTTAAACGAGAAAATATCATATATTACAATGCACGTGTAATCACTAAACAAGTTAGGAAACTTTACTAATATGGACTATTATACAAAATTTCTTGTGTTACGAACAGTTAGCGGCGGTTCTGCTGGCCGATTAGTGGATAGGGGTACAAGGGCAGCGCCCCTTTTTTGACAATGAATTCCAGTTTTGAAAATTGAAAATCTCCTAAAACTTCACATTATTTTAGTCAATCCAATTACCAAAACTGCCCATTATTTTGATTCAAAAATATTAATTAAAACATTTTTAATTAACTCTGGTCCCACCTCTAACTTAATATCTTATCATAATCTAATTAGAATTTAAGACACTTTGAATCCAATCATACGTGTATATCAATATAAAAGAATTAACAACATGCTTTAAAACCAATTCTTGATAACAATTATCACATAACCAATATTTACTTCATATATACATTAATCAAGATCATGTTTTCACACATATATCATATATACATTAGAGAAAACATGCAAACGTTTAATAGAATCAATCATAAGGCTTTAATACCACTTTTTGGGTTATTGGGGTACATACGCAGTGAAAAACTCAAAACAATTTTGAAAAACCCCAACATGATAAAAAATAAGTTCCATTAAACTAGATCTACAAAAGTAAAACATACGTTAATCTGTGATTTCCTTCTTAGATTGTTCGATTTTCAAGACGTTCAAGGGCGCGTCCTCTATGAGAAATCCACACAAGAACGATGACTACAATTTGGAGTTATAGCCCCAAGAGAGATTGAAAATATTTTTCTTACTCTTTTAAAATCCAGAGAACTTGAAAGTAGCAAAAATGAAAAATCTTATTTTGTTTTATTGTTTCAACTTCTATTTATATGCGTAGATAAGCTCTCACTTAAAATCATATTCGTAATACAACTATTGCATTTTGGTAGTTTAAGCAAATTACACATACGCCCCTATTAATAAGTTATCATATGACAAATCGTAAGGGCTTTTATGTCATGAATTTTATCATAGAAAACTCATTACTCTGGAACAATAGAAATTACGGAAAGCCATTTTTGTGTGCGACCCAATAGGTTCATGCAACGTTGGTAGTGAACCAAAACTAATTTGGTACACAAATGATAAGCGGTCTCTAGCAAGGCATTATGACTATCCGAGTAGCATAAATATAAAATCGATACAACCTAATGAATAATATATATCATTTCTTTGTGTTGTGCGATATCCTTTGATAAAACACAAGGCATTGAAAGTCACCCTTAATGTTCAATCGTACTAGTCTTGATCTTTAGGTAAACTGAAAACATCCAAGCGACATTGATCATATCGGTTCACATGAACTTGGCCATTATCAGTCTATCCTATCAAAGGATCCACTAATATCTTTCTCTATATGAGAAGGACAAATTCTATCTTGATTACACACCTTCACATATTATTCACATGGTAACCAATCACAATCTTTATAATCGTTCAGTTAAAGACAATGTTTAATTGAGTCAAATTACCACACTCATAATATTGAAATCTATAATAATCTCAAGTCTAAGGACTAAATGATATACCTATCATGAGTAACACCTATGACTTAATCCATGCGGTGTTCTTGTAGCAGATCGATTTACTACCTTGTTCCCTAACAAGTACTCATGATCTCTATTTATATCCCTATATGCATGATCATCACATGACCATCAATTAAGATTTACACTACTCTTAAATTATTATAGGCCCTAATATAACGACCGACTAAGGATATTTAAGATATTTCAACAAATACCCATGGATCTTATTGTAAAGTAGACAGGCAAACACTTATAATAAAAACATCAAACAAAAACCTCTATTTTATTAGGTAAATTTATAAGATAAATTATATTTGTAGATTGACCTAGGGCACATGCCCCAACATGTTAGACATACAGTTGACTGGACTTAGTTCATTGTCAACATATGTGTTAATCTCATTATGTTTAGTTGTGATGCTTTCAGGCATGTTTTTATTTGAGCATTTATTTGTTGCATATGCATTTAGATATCATTCCATATCTATGAAATGTGGAGAAATGTCTCTCAGTGTTACTTTTTATATTACTGTACTCACCGTCCTTTTTATGATGATGGGTGCATATCTATTGAGTAGCAGGTTGGGCAAGTAGAAGATCGACGTTCTCCGAGCCCTAAACAAGAGTAGGTGATCACTTTGTGTATTTATTAATTACATCTCTTTGAATGGTTTTGAGTTGTATAACCGACTGATGCATGAATTTCTTTGTTTGAGTTCATGTGATCATTTATTTACCTGATTTTCATAGTAGGTATTTTTATAATGATTCCATAAATTCTATTAAGTCTTTCGTTGGTAACATTAAAAGGATAAAAGGTTTTAATTAACCCTGAAATAATAATAATAATGTGATTTTCTTAATGCTTGTACTAAACATAAATAACAAGGAGAATATGACAAAAGGATGACTAATATGTTGTTAAATTATATGTGGTTGCGATTATAGCTTAATGATAGGATTAGGCCGGATGGTTCCTTAGATTAGGAAGGGGCCGTCACATGGGAATATTTATTTAGTGTTGTACTTTGTAAGTTTGGCACGTGAACATAGACGCCTTAAGTGTAAGTGTGGGACCGATTAGGGAGTGATGTGGTAAGTCCTAATTTATTAAATGTGATTAGAATAGTTAATTAAATGTGCATATATTTGAATTTGTGTAAATGTGGCACTAGCCAAGAAAATAAAACAAAGAACATTGATGTACCTCGGGATGCGTGTGGTCATCATCACTATATAACTTGGTGTAAATATGTGTGTTAGTATGGATGCATTAGTGGTTTGTAGGTTCAAGATGTAAGCCATGTGATGATCCTAGAGATGAGTGTGTAAACAAGATCAAGTGCCACAATTAAATCTCATCACTATATAAACAATTTTAGTGGAGATTTCATGCAAAACCAATCCATTTTCATGCAAGGAAAGGAAGAGAAAATCTAGAGAGATGAATCCAACATCTAGGTGAGGAAAATAAGTGAATTGGGAAGAAATTGATCAAGTTAAGGAAGCATTATAACTAGGTAACTCGATTTACATCTTCACTTTGTTGATTTGGCGAAAATTGGAGTTTTAGACATAATTTCTAGTTTTTAGCAATTTTAGTAGGCAAATGACTTTGTTTTCACAATATAATGCCATATTTGGAATCTTTACGAAATCTCACTATTTCTACTATAAAGTAGATCTGGATTTGAATTTTTTCACTAAGTTATGAATTTTTGAAATTGTAAGACAAAATTAGAAATTGTGCATGTTGTTGTCATGATCCAGTCTTTGTAATTTGATCATAACATCCTCATTTTAAATTGAAATGGACCCATTCTAGTGGCATTTGAAAGCTAACTCAAAAGGGAACAACTTTTGCTACTGAAATATTTCGAGATTTGATTTTTCTCATGTCTACAAATCATTTGCAATCTTGATGATGAATCTAAAGTTTTTGGGTTCACAGTTTTGCTATTGTCATGTTGTTTTGAGCATAACTCCCTCATATCTTATTGGATTGAGCTCATCTTTTAGTATAATGTTTTATGATATGTTTTTAGGCTTCGGTAAAAAAACCATGAGTTTTAAGGCTATGATTTAGGAGAAATGAAATTTACAAAATTGCTGGTCGGACTCAAGAACTATTTAGAGTCATTATGGTGAAATTTCCATATCTCTTTCAATTCTTATCGAAATTGAGCAAACCGTAGAGTTTTAGAAAGCAAAAACATGTCTTTAAAACTTCCCTTTGTACTATAATACATAATTTTAACATTTTGTTAATCGAAATCAACTCACAAGCTGTTGCACAAAAATTGTCTTTATTTATTAAAGTAAATTTCAACGTAAACAAAGTATTAAGAGGCTGATTGTGAAACATTAAGATTTAAAACCCCCTAACCAACCTTAAACAAGTTAAATTAAATTTTTTAGGACACCTCAAAATCTTAAAGAGGACCTACAGGGTGTGGAATGCGAGTTTTGAGGCAAGTAAACATGTTGAGGCAATCTCTCCATTTCATTCCGTTATTGAGTTAATATACATTCGTTTGGACTGTTTTAATGTTGATTTTATATTCCTAATGTCATGCCTTTTATATACTTTTGTTTTTATGATTTCTTTGGCTATAATCCCGTCGCATGGCATTCCTTGTTTTGGTTTTGTTCTACGATTGAGGTCCTTTATTGTTATTGATCTCAAAGCTATTGAAATGTCTTCTTAATAGCATGCTATGATTTGTTTGACTCTCTTTTAGTGTATGTACACACTCATGTCAATATGTTTGTTGTGTGATACTTTTTTGTACAATCTTTAACATGAACTCTTTGATATGCATGACTTGAGAAACCCACCTTTATAAGTTCCCTGACTTTATCAATTCCACGATATCTAGGGTTAGAGTCCATGGAGATGTCGGCACTCCATATAGCTAATGTACTTAATTCATAAGTAGCATGTCTCACAAGGTTATAGTCATTGGGGATGTTGAAACTCCACACAACTGATGTTATTAGTGTGATACATGAGGTTAGAGTCCCTAGGGATGTCGGCTGACCAAACCTAGATTTGCATGATCATTTTTTCTATAATTTCTTGTAGAAGCTTGGCAACTGTTTGCATACTTTCCTTTCAACTTCTTATTCATAGCTATTATAGGCTTTTAACTATCTTTTTTTATATATTTTGGAATTATGGATGAATATCTTTTAGGTTTTACTCTCTACTTTACTTACTCACCCTCCTTTTATGACGGTCGGTGTAGATACATCAAGTAGCAGACCAGGGAAGGGGAAGATCGACAACTACCTCTGAACCCTCGGCGAGTGGTTTATGCTACTTTTGTAAGTGATCATTTTGGGTATTTATTATCTACGTCTTTTTGTAGAATCTTGGGTTGTATAATGGTTGAGAGACTACACTTCTCGACCAATGCATGTATTACTCTATTTGGTTTCACGTGATTGTATATTTACTTGGTTTCCACAATAGGTATTTTTCTAATGTTTCCGCACATTTTATTAAGTCTTTTACTGATAATATTAAAATGATAAAAGTCTTGATTAACTCTAAAAATCATAACTAACAAGAAATGAGAAATATTTATCTTTAAAACGTATAACAAGGTGAATGAGACAAACGGCTGACTAATACGTTGTTAAGTTATACATGGCACGGATTAGGACTTAACGACGAGATTAGATCGAGCAATACCCCATTTAAGGAATAGAGCCATCATAGTTGGTATCAGATCATAGGTTCTATGAACATTATGGGCAAAGAGGTTATGATCCCAACACACTTGTTATCAGAGCCTATGTTTGTAGAGCCTAGGTGATCAAGAGGCACACAACATATGCAGATACCCACATTTAGCGTGTGACTGGCCCAGTTCCCATAAACCATGCCTCATTTGGCCTAGACCTACGTGGACCCCCGATCAACCCCCACAAGGTCAACATAATCCTAGTTAGCCTTCTTATACCATTTTATCATTAATTTGGTGTTTTGATATTGATTTATTAATTTTTCAAGATTTAAATTAATAAGCAACGGAAAGAAAACAAATGAAGCAATTGAAATAACTCTAAAACACATAAAATGGGAATGCCTATGTATGGAACCCTGTAATATATAACATGTATAAGTACGGTGGTAAAAGTAAGTATATACTTGTATCAAAGTGTCGTTCAACCCCAATATCCCAAAGTTTTACAAAACATCAAAATGTATATATATATCATACAAAAACCTACGATATCGCAAGAGTATGAGCTGCTTCTAGAGTCCTTAGAGGTAGTCGCCAATCACTGGCTCTTTGCCCTTGCTAGATGAGGGGCTGCAATTGCCACTACGAAAGGAGACAATTCCAGTAAGTAAATCCAGATGAGTCTTAACAATACTTCAAGAATTAAATAAATAGTCGATAAATCATATGAGAATATAAAAGAACAAGAAATAAAATAAGGGCAAGATAAATAGACTGGAAATAAAAGTAGTGAAAGGAGAGCCTCGTGGAAAGAAAATAGAGAAACTAAGTAGTCTCAAATCCATCAGGTTGCGGCTGTGCTAGCACAAGCGCGACTTCCTAGAATTGCGGCAGTTGCTTGCAGATTCAAAATTTTTGTGAACGTAAGGGTATCAACGACACCCCGTATACCTCACCTCCTATCCACCCAAATCCAGTAACTCGGGGTATGGTTCCGATTGTGAGTTGATCGCATACCCAAAAATTACCTTATTGACTCACTTAGCCCTCGGACACTCTAACTAAGAGTGGAATCCCATAAATAGGCACAATTAAAGAAATTAAATTCAAGAAGTAGAAAAGAACTACTGATAAGTTTTCTACTGCTTTACTTACAAAACAATTCGCTAATTCCTCGCCTCGATTGAGGTGTTCTAACCAAAATTGATCAATTTGCCTAAAAATAATTTAAATTTATGTTCCAAATGAATTTTCTAAAAATCTAAAGCTTAACTATACTTATTTCTTGACATATGACCACATTAACTATTAGTGTGTTTATTTCTTAGAGAGCCTTAACTCCAATTCCTATTATAATGCTACTAATATCTTATTTAATACCAGTAAAAACTTGTGTAAAGAACTTTTCCATTTGATTCATAAATAACTCAAACAATGGCAACCATACATTTAGTGTCAAATGTTCTACATCAAAGCATCCACCATTAATAAGAGAGTCTCATCCTGACAAGTCAGTTTTTAGACATATTTTATAGTTTAATTTAGGTTGCTTTTAAATATATATGATGATATTACAATAGGTATTCTCTTGTTTTTGTGATTTCAAGATTTAATTAGGAAAAATGAAACAATGTAAGAAAAAAAAAGCAAGCAAGTCAACTGGGGAACATGTGATTTGTCAGTAATATGAGATTACACAGAATCGCCAAGGAGTCATCAACCAATTAGGAAATACACTTGGAATCGCCAGATGAATCAGTGGAGCATATAGAGCTAAAACTATTTACTAGCTCGGTGATTCGTGAATAAAGTGGAACCACTGACAAATCGCCGAGGTCGGTGATGAGTCTTTTAGATAAGAACAAGAAATTTGAGTTTATCTATGATATGCATTCTTGGGGAAACTATATAAGATCTTAGGGCTTTTAAATTAATGACTCTTTGAGCCATCAATTAGTTTTCATAGTTTAAAGTCTTTTTAGTTAGGATTTAGTTCATTACTTATTGTGGTTAGAGACTCTTTGGAGATCCAAAAGATGTATTTTACATGAATGTCTTTCGATTATTTATATATTGGAATGTTTATTATTAGTATGTGTGAGTAGTTATTATTCTAAAGAATACTCCAAACATGATTGTAAACCATTCATTAATTTAGTGATAATGTAGAATTTATGTGTTTAATGCTTTAAACCAATCGCACACATCAATCATAGTTTTAATATGTTGTTTTTGCGTATTACAACTAATGATTCTTTGTATTGAGTGCATAGTGGTCAATAATGTTTCTTACTATAGGGAATCCAAATCTATGTCTATGATTATTGACAACAATTGTAGAAGTAATAACTAGGATTAATCTATAAGGTAGAAAATTACCCGAGTGGATGTTCTAGGTGATTGTGTTCTAGGTTATTTATTGACTAGCATAATTCTGGTTCTTATTTTGTTGAGATTAGATATGACTTCTATTGAGTGTTAATGCTATCGCAATTTCTATTTTATTGGGTTTATCAAATAAGTAGATTTACAAGAATAAGGATATGACTCTTTTCCATTGAATATAGCAAAGTCGATATTTTGATAAAGGCTATCAACCTATTATGATTAGAGTTTAATGATTTAAAATCATTATATAAATATGATGATTTGATTATGACTATGCTTTAATAAAAATGTTCAGATATGATGGTTTACATATCATTGTCTAAGATGTATTGTTAAGATATTTAATTTGTATTGATTATTTGATTGTTAGTTTGGATTGCATTAGATTAGTTATTGAATTTAAATTATTTATAGTTTAATTATAATTAATTGATTGTTTTGTTTTTAGTTGATAATGTTTAATTCCCATTTAATTAGATTAGTTAAATCAAGGCAAATTAAATCTAATAAAACTTTAAGGTATCCTTAATTCTTAAATTATTTGCAAAATCCTTATAGAGATGATGTTTCGTTTACTTCTACTACAAATAAAATTGTTGAAAATACGGGAATTGAGGATTGAACTATACAAGTCATGGTGACTTTATATTGTTTAGCATACATGAGATCCAATGTAAATCCATAACTTAAACCTCTCAACAAGGACATAATTTCATGATCTTCCACAAACTTACAAAATTACTTCAAAGCTTCTACATGGAGTTGTTCTACAACCAAAGAGGCTTCAAATGCAATGATTCCTCAATAAAATATATCTATTAAAATAATTTCAAATGTGCACAAATCGGGACATAACACTCCTAACAACATCTAACAACAACAACAACAACAACATGATTTCAAGTAGCTAATTTGACCGCAATCCATCATATAAGATAGAGTAAATAGAGATTGAACGCCAAAAACCCCCATAAAACCAAAATTAGTGAAGTTGGGGTTGATGACTCACCTAAAGCTTCTCTTGAATCCCAAATCTCCACCAAATCTTGCTCCAACTTGCTCCGAATTGGTGAATCTATGTCCCTCGTGTGCCGATTTATCAAACCCACTCTAAGACTCTCAAGAATCATCTATCAAATATTTATAGTTTTTTTCTTTCACTCCTACTCTCTCACTTACTTTTCTCACTTGATTATGATCAACAAGAAAGAGATGAAGACATTCTTTTATAATGAGCTCAACTCTTTCCTGCACCAAAAGTGACACACATGATACACACTTTAAGACAAACCCTAAGCTCTCCATTGCCACATGATTTTCACAAATAATTGTAGAATCCAAAAATTCTTATTTTTATCCTTTACTACTCCACAAATGTGTGACATTTCATAAACTCTAATTGTCAATTCTTCTAAGTTTCAATATGTAAAATATCTATTATGCCATTTCATTAATTTCATAAGCTTAGCCAACATTTTTTATTTTAGCAATTGAGTTAAATAGGGTAGTACAATTATAGACTAAAATACTTCAATTCTATAGTTTAACCATAATTAACTAATTTTAGTCTTTATTATCAATTTATTTACTTAGGTTAGTTGAGTTTATGAACTTAGGCTAAGTCATTTAGTTAATTGACCTCTTTCTCATAATGTAAGAATTCTAATAAATTTAATTAGAACTCAAGTTTCACGGCTATACTGACCTACCCAATTACCCATTCCACGCTCGTATCTCGAGATAACTTTCACTTGCAAAATTAAAGATAAAAGCCAATAAAGATTGTGCATACAAGTAGAATTAGGTATGCACATCATCATTCATAATTAAAATCTTAGGGCCGTTACACAGCGAATAGGTCTTCCTTACCAACTCTGGCAAGACATGCACTGTAACTATCGCAGATCCAGCAAACACTACGGGACAGAGGTTCAAATGCACCAAAACCAGGGCATAGCCCAATACAGAGCCAGACTATGTTTATAGTATGGAGGATGCAACCATCTTGTTTTAGATGCTGTCAGATTGGACACATTAGTCGGTAGTGTCTACAACCCGTGGATTACTTTCAGCCAGGGACTAAGAGCAGAGCTAGAGATAGCAACATCGGTCCACAGGGACGGAGGGAAAGCAAATAACTATGTGTGTCACCATAAAGACAGAGATTGACACACAGTCAGGTGATCTCAACAACATCGAGTGGACCAACGGCTTGTTACAAATGTGGACAGGCTGGACATAAAGTTAAAAAATGTCCGCTACTCTTGAGCTTAGAATATCCTATGATACAACCATAAGTTAGAGAGAGAGCCCACGTAGTGGCAGAGAAAGACCCATAGGCGGCATGCGACTGTATCAAGCTTCTATATATTTCAGTATTATGCACATAATGTAGTGCCTGAACACAACAATAGCTTGCACAAGATGATTTACGAGAGATTTGATGATTAAATGATTGAGAACGACCTAACTTAATCCATGATTCATGAGTTGGATTATTAGGATAATTGAAGTAGTGTTTCCTAATAAGCACACTCAAAAGTTTCAAAAAAAACTATGCCTAGTAAGATTTATCTTGAGTACCGTGACCAGAATGTCGGATATTATGATAATGTGCATGAGGTAGCTGAGCAAGGACTCACCCACCGTAATATATCCCAAGTTAAATGTTTAATGGATTCACCTGTGGTAATTAAGAAGTATGGCTTTGGGGCTATAATCATTTGAAATTTTGGCAAGGGTAATTATAATGAGAATGAAATTGAAATAAATTATCCCATATTCTTTAAATAATGGAGAACTAAGAGTCGAATGGTGAGTGACTCCACTATTAAGGATAGGATTGAATTATGAGATTAAAAATATGATTAAGTTAAGTTTAATTTCGAAGACAAGATTTGTATCAGTTGGGAAGATTGTAACGGCCTGAATTCCTAATAGTGAATTTATTCATAATTAAGGGTTAATGTGATGACCCTTCCCTGATCTAGGGTTGGGTTGCCCGGCCCAAACTGTTACCCAAGCTCGATACCTGAACAAGGCCCGAATAATAGCTTGGCATGCTTAATTCAATCGTACATATGAAACAATAATTGCAAAATCTAAAACTAAAAGGTTTCATATGTTAAACAAATAACTCTAAACAAAGATGTTCTAGTATCCCTAAGTAACTGCAAACATATACTACCAAGGTACTAAGTCAACATGACTTTGAGACTAAAATCTACCCCATTAAGTACTTAATACAATCCATGTTTAGATGTTTTGAATACCGATAATATAAAAAGCATGCAAAGTTCACATCAAAGGCAAAACTCTACGCTATTGCCTTCCCTTTATCCCATGCTAATATAGATGAAGACAGACTTGAAGAGTAAGAGGGGTGAGCTAAAAGAACCAACAGAGCTCAGTAAGGCAGAAACCTGCTCAACCATCAAACATACAAGTAATACCTACTTATCATGCGAGTCTATTATCAATTTAAAGTAAAGAAAGAGAGAAAGAGTATTTCATAATTATCCTTAGTCAACTTCGTAAAGCATCGCATAGAGAACATAAAAGCATTTAGAAATCAAATCATCATGCAAGGGTGACTCAAGAGAGATATCATAAAAGCAAAATAATATAGTAAGTTGGGTCCCATTCAATGCGTACTAGTTATTGATAAAAATCTGATGACCGAATTCCCTACTATAAAAGTGATGCCAACCATTTAACTTAAAGACCTTTATGGCCCTAAATTGTCCTATCAAGTCCACAGTAGGTTCTTCTAAAGCCATCACCGATGTGTGCATCAATCTCATCTATCGATCTCATGGTGTGACTTGAGTAATGACAACGACCATAAAATGCTCAAACGGTGGTGACGACCACGTAATTGTGTCAGAGTCAATGTAATGGTGGCGACAACCACAAATAGGTTAAAAGGTAGTGACAAACACAAATATGAGATAAAGACAACATGAGCAAAGGGCAACACACTCACAATCCATAGATAGTCATATTCAATTCAATAATAAGTTGCAACTTATTCCTCAAGTCTTGAATTAAAATTGTGAGACCTAATAGTATCTAATAGCATGTCATGTTTGATAATTGAGCAAACTCCCTACTTACTTCGACTCATCGAGATATCTTTCCCGGTCCTCACGCGCTCGGGGTTTTATGTGAACCATCTCGTAAATCTATATAATTAATACACAATACATCAATGACAAGTCACATTTTAAAATTTAATTTTCCATTAAATCTACTTTGGGTCTCACTAGTGTGGGTCTCGCAAGTCCCCCATCACCCGGTGCTAGGGTCGACGGTGGAACCTGGTCGATCTCCCTCGAAGATATGGTAGTGCCTCGTTTAAAAGCAATGATTAATTTTTTTGTATAGGGGCCAACTTGGCCCCCGTATCGGCCACTGATGGGGGGAAGGGGACATCCCCCTCATCCCATCACTCCCTCAGGCTTCTGCCCGAGAGGTTGTATGGGCTGGCGGGGTGGCCCCATGACCACCCCCTCCCATCCCTTTATGGGTCCTCCTAGTGGAGGCCCCTAATGTTGCCCTTCGCCGGCGGCGGCGACACCAGATTACCATCGCCCACGCTGAAGATGTCGTGGTGGCGCCGCCCCTTCGCGAGGTTCTGCAACATTAACTTAAATAAAAAATAAGAACAAAACAAATAAGGAGATGATTTGTACCTTCCACCACCACTTTGTGTCACCATCACCACCTAAGCTCTTTTTTTGTTTTTCTTGGATTTTAAACCAAAGTAATAGCTAGGGTTTATGGCTGATTTTTATAATTAGGGTTTCACACAAATAAAATTTGTTAATTTACTAAAATCTCTTGATGTGGGTATTTTAAGTGTTCGAGTCGTGACAATATCTCCTATTTTAAGAACTTTTGTCCTCGAAAGTAAGAAGAATGGTACGCTCATAGATCTAGATGCAAGAAAGCCGCCATCGATTTTTCTGACCTTGTCCGTACAATTTCATAACTTGTCCATTACAACTTTAATGTTGCATCGATCTTTAAGCGACGATCAACACATCAATCATTTTCTTATGTGTTAGCGATGACTAACCCTTAGCAAAGATATTTAATGACTTCCAAGACTACGATTATAATATCCCTTCATGGCGACGACCACAAAGTATTAATTTCTTTTATGCTAGCAACAACTAACACAACACCATTATTGATATTATTATTATTATTATTATTATTATTATTATTATTATTATTATTATTATTATTATTATTATTATTATTATTATTATAATAAAGATGTGCAATTACTCCTACGACTATGGTTGTCATGTCCTTTTGTGGCGACGACCTCGAAGGTTCCTAAGTCTCTCATGTTAGCGACTACTACTTTGATGTTATGGATGGACAACGACTCCCACAACGACAGTTGTTTTGTCCTCGTGCGGCAACAACCGACATAGCTCTCCAAGTACACTAGGCCTTATGTTCATATTCATTCATGTATCTCGAAGGAAGTAAATTTTACTCTTACGGTTTTGGCGACTACTAATATTTTAATCTTAATGTTCCAAGCCCTTAATACGGTTATGTTTTCATTTCAAGTTCAACGTGACTTTTCTTTATACGTTAAACCAACCATTTGGTATCACTAGGTCTATCTGAAATTACATGCCCAGGTTCTGATAATAATTCTAAGGTCATTTCATTATTAGGGTTTCTCCGATAATAATTTTTTTCTTATCATTTGGTTCATTATGATTTCATTAACTCTGGGGGGAACTCTTCAAAGTATATATGTTCGACTTATGTTTAGTGTTCAATGTAAGACATTCATTTATCTCGTAAGAAGATTTCCATTTTTTGTATTCTCAATTTTTATAAAGTAGCCATCTTTCAAGAAAGGATCAATAGGTTTGAATGACTTAAAAACGCATATATTGTGACTACGAAATGTAAAGGTTACCTACTATAAACCCTCGAGTGGGTCCCGAATCCAGCTCAATAGCCGCTTGCACTCTACTCCTCTTTGTTTGGGTTACTGTACCCTCGAGACGTGCTCGTAACCTTGGGCACTTCCTCTTAAAATGGCCTTCCTGCACCTAATAAAAACATGTTGGTCGTGGTATCTAAGATGTCTATATTGACTGTTATGGTGGAGGTGGCATTCCAAATGCCACACTCCTTATAGTCGAGGTTGTAGGAACATTTAAATGTGTGGTGGTCCCTGTCAAGGTATGTGGTGTAGCATCCCTTATCCCGATTAGGGCAATACTCGGCCTAAAACCCTAATCAAGCCTCGATAACCCACCAACTTAACTAGAGCCAGCAGCCTCACCCTTAGTACCTGATAAACTCAACTTGTATATTACTATCGAATAAACAAAATTAAAGTATACGGAGAGGAAAATTTAAAACTTTATATATATATATATATATATATCAATATACGGTAATATATAGTTTACTAAAACTTAAAACCTTTATTATAAACCTCCTAACCCTATTTATATACAACAAAATATATCTAACAGTGATTATATATGCAAGAAGGTTCATTACATCGTAGAGAAGAAACAAGACTCCTTTCCCTTAGTTAAAGCGCTAGGTTGCAAACCTTAAATATTAAATTTGGATGAGCGCTCAAACTTGCTCGGTAAGGATTCACCAAGCTATCAACATTCCATATAGTAATTAAGAACATCATGCAATAAAAATATACACTAATGTTAACTAAAAAGAATATGGAAATCATATAATTTAATACATAACGGATGCATAACAAATTATCATGGACTATTACACTGTGATCTCTATTTTATTTATAAAACTACGGTCGATTACCCATTGGCACCATTAATGCAAACGCTGGACCAACATATTGGTTTATATGATGTCTAGCCAATCCATTAATGCATAATGGTTCTACCCGAAACCCTTTAGTGAGTATTTAATCCATGCAACCTATCAAATCGAGCAGGAGTTATATATTAGTCAGGAAGGGAACCAATCTCCTATAAACATTTTCTCAAAACCAGGAGTTATTGTCGTGGTCACATTACACATTATTTTTCGTTTATTGAAAACCATCACAGTGTAAATAGTCCCCCATTTCAGTCTAACAACTACATGAGCTATACGTACTAGAATAGCCATGCAATATCGATCAATAAGCAAATCCTACTAACCTCGATTTAGGTTTTTGTCTAAATTCCTAACTTTTTCGAACACTAACACTCTTTTGGGGGTCCACCACCTGTCATAGACCATTTGTAGTTAATATAGGTCTAATACATTATAACTAGAACCCTTGGTCTAATCCCTAAGTCTTCAAAAAACCCTCAATAAAACTCAGTTATATTGCTATTTTCAAAAGTGAGATTGCGCTCCCTCAATGGATGGGGCGCGCTCCAACAGCTGTGTTCATCACAGTTGATAAAGGGAGTATGCTCCACCCTGTACTGACAAAACAGAACACAAGGCATCAACCACTGTCCCCTCCACCAATCAGTCAAACAACGATATAAACTATCAAAATTCATCAGGGAGGACCTTTAATGAGGTAATAAACCATATTCAATAATCAAAAATCATAATTCACATAAAATCTATCATCATTATCAAATTGAACTTCAACTAAGACAAGAACAAATCATACTAAAAAGATGATCTCTGGTTGCTGATTTGATTAACCTCCTTAATCTTGTCCAATTCACTCTCCTAAACACCTCCCTTCAACAAAAAATCAAACCCTTAAACTTTCTCTCTCTCATTTGATCTATCAAAATGAAAAGATAAACATGAGTTTTTAGTTTAAATATATTTATTTTTCTTTGAGATACGCTTCGCGCTATCTCGAGACTGATCATGGGTTGATGCGTTAAAGTGATACTAATCTTGACACCATCAAGAATTTATGCACCATTCGAGATGATCAAATGATCCATATAATTCAACTGTTCTTTTATTTTCTAATATATATTTATATATCTAAAACATATAAATATATATTTCTCGTGTATTTTCTCATTAATAAATTCATCATAAATGCCTATGAGTATACTCAGGTGTGGACATTCATGCAAGACCCCATCGTCACACTTGGTATAACGGTAATTCATTATTTATTATGTATTTTCTCAATTATACACTTGTATATAATCTTTTATTATACTATAACCTATATATAAATTTTTTTAACTGTTCAAACAAACACAAATCACCATGCAAAATACACACGCTAATCGAGGTACACCGGCTTTAACCACGAACCTAACTAAGGTTAATTAGGATTTGGATTAGTACTAATCAACAACTTAAGGTAACAAGTCATTACAGTCTCCCCAATTTAGGGCAATTTCGTCCTCAAAATTAAAGTAAACATAAAGTTACCTGTAGTCTCCAAGAGAAATTGAAACTGCTCCTTCATATAGGATTCTCGCTCCCAGGTTAGTTCCTTATCCCCATGAAATTGCCATTTCACCTTAACAAAAGGAATCTTTTTAGTTCTCAACTTATGAATCTTACATCTAGTATCTGAATCGGTTGCTTATCGTATGATAAATCTTCCTAAAGATCAAATTCATTTTAATCAATTCTTGGAGTGAATTGAGTCTCCGTCTTGCAAAGAATTGACACATGAATGGTGTTATGAACTCCAGCAAGCTGAGGAGGTAACTCTAACCTATAAGCAACAAGACCAATCCTATCCTGCACTCTGAATGACCTGATGTACCTTGGAGCTAGCTTACCTCACAACCGAAATCTATATAAAGCCTTTCATAGGTGAGACTTTCAACAGAAAAGATTGCAATTTGAAAATTCAAAAACTAATGTTGTTTGTCGTCGTATCCCTTATTTCTGAGTTGTGCGGTAGTCAAACGCTGGTGAATCTGCTGAATTCTCTCTGTGTCGTCCTGAATCAACTCCAGCCCCATTAAAGCTGCATTTCCAACCTCTGCCTAACATACCGATGAATGATAAGGTCAACCATACAAAGCTTCAAAAGGAGCCATCCCGATACTAGCCTGATAGTTATTATTATAAGAGAACTCACACAGAGGAATATTTTCTCCTAATTATCACCAAACTCCAAGACATAAGCTTGAAGCATATCCTCTAGCACTAGTATCAACCGCTTAGTCTATTTGTCAGTTTGAGGATGGTATATTGTACTGAGGTGAAGAACATTTCCTATCTATCTCTGTCATTTACTTTATAGTCTGAGCTTGATCTCATATCTCTATCTGAAGTAATCGACACTGGAACTCTATGAAATCTCAACACCTCCCATACGTACACCTCACATAAATTGTCAAGAGGATCTCCCATGGATAATGGAAAAAATGTATGGACTTGATAAACTTGTTAAGTACAACCCAAATTGCATCATGCTTACACTGACTTAGAGGTAGACCGAAAGTAAAATCCATCGATATATGTTCCCATTTTTACTCAAAAATAGGCAATGAATGCAATAACTCTCCAGGTTTCCTATGCTTAACCTTTACTTGTTGACATACATACATCACTTTACAAACTTAGCACTGTCAGTCTTCATCCTAGGCCACTAATAAACATGTCGCATATCATGATACATCTTAGCAATTTCTGCCTCAACTGATCCTGGGCTGAAATCCATAATCTATCCCTGAATCGTAATGCCCCATCGTCAGAAATCGACCAATAAGAATGATCCATACTAGCTGCTAACCTTTAACATGATATAATAATCTGGTCAGTTTTTTTACTATCAACCACTTGTTGAATCATTTCTGGTTCAGCTTCGAATGTGAGTACAAAAGAACACATTAGTAGCTTTGAAACTAGCTCCCTCAGTTGATGATGTGTCAACTAGAATTTCATGAATAATCAACATTAAAGCTTCCTATAGAAGTCTAAACTGAGATGCTCTAGCAATAGCTACATTTTCTCCGTCTGTTATTCTCCTACTCAAGGCATCAACAACCACACTTGCTTTACCTGAATGGTATTCTAGAGTGAAATCATTATCTTTGAGAAACTCAAGCTATTTACGCTGCCTCATGTTCAGTTCACTTTGAAAAGACATTTATTCCAAACTCTCATGTTATGAAAATACTATAAACTTCTCACCGTACATATAGCGCCTACAAATCTTCAAGGCAAAAATAATTGTAGCTAGCTCAAAATCATGAACTGGATAATTTTTGCATGAACCTTGAGTTGCCTTGAAGCATAAGCTACAACCCTGCCTTCCTGCATCGGCACATAGGCCAAGCCTGAATGAGAAACGCATTAATATAAATCACTAATTCCTTTTCGATTCAGGTAATGTAAGAACGAGTTTCATAGTCAATCTGTCCTTCAACGTTTTAAAGGTAGCCTTACACTCATCTTACTACACAAAGTCAACATCTTTCTGTGTTAGTCGAGTCATTGCCAGAGCAATACGAAAGAATCCCTCAACGAACCATCTATAATAATCTGCTAACTTCAAAAAGCTTCGAACCTCAGACACTGTGGTAGCTGTAGGTGAATCCCTAATTGCCTCAACCTTTGCTGGATCAATAGATATACCCTTATCATTAACCACATCTCTAAAAATTTGACCTCCGAAAACAAAAATTTGCAATTATTAAATTTGGCATACATTGATTATCCTTTAGAGTATGCAATGTAACTTTGAGGTGGTGCGAATGCTCTTCCTTAATCTTCAAATAGATCAAAATATAATCGATAAACACGATGATAAACTGGTCAAAATAAGGTTTGAACACCTTATGCATCAAGTCCATGAACATTGCAAAAGCATTAGTGAGCCCAAACTATATCACTATAAACTCGAAGTGCCTGTAACGAATATTGAAAGCCGTCTTTGTGATATTCTCATGTCTTATCCTTAGTTGATGATAACCAGATGTCAAATCAATCTTTGAGAATTATTTGGCACCCTTCAACGGATTAAACAAATCATTAATCCTGGGTAATGGGTATTTGTTCTTGATAGTCACCCGATTCAACTGTCTAAAATCAATGCACATACGTAGGGTTCCATCGTTTTTCTTCACAAAAAGAATTGGTGCTCCTCACGGTGACATATTAGGATGAATAAACCCTTTATGTAGCAACTCCTCAAGTTGAGTCTGTAACTCACGCAATCTTTCGGTGTCATATGGTACAAAGGAATGGATATAGGTTTAGTACAAGAATAAGATCAATGATGAAGTCAATGACACATGGTGGTGGAAGTCCAGGTAAGTCAGATGGAAAAACTTTCAAAAATCCACAAACCATGGGTATCTCATTAACCTTACGTTCCTGTTTAGACTTTCCAAATATGACAACTCTTTCCATAACTTCTAAATCCCGATGAGTAGCTTCCCTTCCACGTGTTGCAAATCGTGATGAATTATAACCTTTATAAGCTGTAATTTCAAAAAAAGGTTACGAATGTGAAAGATCACCGTCTTATGGAAACAATCAATACTGGCATGGTATATTGATAACCAATCCATTCTTAGTAGTGCATCAAATTCTAGGAACTCCATTACCCTCAGATCAATTGAAAGTTCATTCTCCCCAATTTTGACTACACATCCCTTGCAGATCAAGTCAGGATAAAATTTCTCAATCACTGATGTTCTCAAAATTAATAATGTACTGGCTCTAACAAGTTTCAATTTCAACTCATCAACCATTGCACCAGCAATAAAGGAAATTGTAGAACCAGCATCAATTAAAACACGCATATCTCGACCACAAATATTCAATATGCCTTCTACAAGCTTTCGATTGGTCTATGGGTCTGCCTCAGCAACTACATGAGTCTGCCCTCATGCAAGTGGTGTTGTACTGCTTATTGATGTGGTCAGCGGCATGGAACAATCTGTCGCAATATGCCTCGCATGCCCATACCTGTAGTATATCGTCGATGAACTTAAGAAAAACTACTGGCTTGAGAAGCCTACCCCAATCCATTCTATTTCTGTGAAGACTATGCTCGGCCCTTACCCTTACCTTTGGACTGAGATGGCGACAAAGGTGGTTTAGCTACTGAAGCCTGAGAAACGGTGAAATCGGTGCACTAACAAAATTCGTCCCTATAGACCCTAACTGCATAGCTGTACCGGTTACACTCCTCTACTTCTTCTTGGACGAAAATGACCAAATTCCTAGACTCTTCGACTCTTAGGATATTATAGTGCTGGTGGTGGTATATGTACTGTATCAGAAGGTCTCGCTAGCATAGCTGCTTCCATTTCCATCGCATTCTCGAATATAAAAGTGTAGCTAGTACGAGGATGAGAGGAAACCACAAATCTAATCTCGTAGTTCAACCCACCAAGAAACAAATAAGTTTTATTCTCCTCCAGTTCTGCCATCTCCAAAATAAATTCACTCAACTCAGTGAACTTCATCTCATACTCCCGTATAGGCATAGCTCCCTATTTCTGCTAAATGAATTCAATATTTTTCCTATTCCTGACAACAACAAAAACAACAACAACAACAACAACAACAACAACAACAACAACAACAACAACAACAACAACAACAACAACAACAACAACAACAACAACAACAAAAACAACAACAACAACAACAACAACAACATAGCCACAGTCCCAAATTAATCGGGGTTGGCTACATAGATCAAACTTTTTCATTGTACTCGATTAAGTGCAATTGATGGTGAGCTTTGCAAACCATTCAAATCCCTCCTAATTAATGCATCCCATGTTAACTTTGGTATGCCCCTATTCTTGACTAACTTCGAGAAATACTCCTTGAATATAGTCTTAAATTGTGGCCAAGGGGTGACAGTCTTCCTTTCTCTTTCTAGGGAATTCCATAACTTTTGTACAGAATCTATCAGTAAAAATGTGATCGGTTTAACCTTAAATCGGTCCTCAACATCTTCCACAATGAATCGTTGCTCCATCTCTAATATCTAGGTCTTATCTACCCTTCCTCCATCGTCCCATTAAATCTCATAACGTCATATTTAATGAACTCTTTGCAGGTTTTGAGAAATGCAGCCTTCTCAGAATCCACAAACACTCTGACATCTATCCACGACACCCGAATATGTGGTACTACTAGTTAGACTGGAGTTGCTACTGTGTTAGCTCCTCTCGCAGCTCTGCTAACTGCAGGACTGGTTGTGGGTTGTGCCTCAGGTTGCTATTTTAGGTCTCATCTGAGCCATCAGCATAGCCATTAGTTTTGCCTGAGACTCCATCAACTCCTTCATTTGTTGCTCAAGCTTAGGTTTCCATTAATCCTCGGTCTCCCTATTACCCTGAGGTTCATGTCTCTGTAAACCCTCTCCCTAGTCCGCCATTAGATTTTGAAGTCAAATGAGAGATAACGGTCATTAGGTAACATTCATAGATTTCAAGGAAATCATATCTAATATGGGTAGCAAATAACGTATAATAACATTTTCATTTCCCCTATAAACACAATAAAACCTGTTTATCAACCCCAAGCTTGTTCGTAACTCGAGAAAACTCTCAAAGTCAATAAACTTAAGTTTCAGTACAACATATTATGTTATCATTCAATTCAAAAACCATTCAAAAATGAATTAGGGTCAAAGCCTTGTCGATGATACCAGACTGTATCACTGTTACCACTTTATCTCAAAAGAGAGAAACCTTAGGCTCTTATACCAAACTGAAGCATCCCCTATCCCAATTAGGGGGATACTTGGCCTGAAACCCTAATTAAGTCCCGGTAACCTATCTAGACTTAACTAAAGCCAGAAGCCTCACCGTTAGTACCTGATCAACTCAACCTGTATAATACTATCAAATAAGCAAAATCAAACTATACACAGTGAAAAACTTAAAACATTTTATATATATATATATATATATATATCAAAATATGGTAACATAGAGTTTACTAAAACTCAAAACCTTTATTACAAACCTCCCAACCCTGTTTATATATAAGATAATATATCAAATAGTGATTATATATACAAGAAGGTTCATTACATCATAAAGAAGATACAAGAATCTTAAACCTTCTCCTTTCCCTTAGCTGAAGATATGGGTTGTGAACCTAAAATATTAAATTTGGATGAGCGCTCCAACTTGCTCAGTAAGTAAGGATTCACCAAGCCATCAATATTCCATATAGTAATTAAGAACATCATGCAATAAAAATATGCACCAATGTTAACTAAAAGGATATGGAAAGCATATAATTCAATACATAACAGATGCACAGCAAATTATCATGGACTATTACACGGTGATCTCCATTTTATTTATAAAACTAGGTTGATTACCCACCGGCACCACTAATGTGAATGCTAGACCAACATATTGGCCGATATGATGTCTAGCCAATCCATTAATGCCCAATGGTTCTATAAAAAACCTTTCAGTGAGTATGTAATCTGCGCAACCTATCGAATTGAGCATGAGTTATATATAGGCCGGGAAAGGAACCTATATCCTATAAACTTTTTCTCAAAACCATGAGTTATAGTCGTGGTCACATTACACAATTTTTCGTTTATTGAAAACCATCGTAGTGTACATAGTCCCCTATTTATGTTCAACAACTACATGAGCTATATATACTAGAATAGCTAGGCAATATTGATAAATAAGTGAATCTGTACTTATCTCAGTTTAGGTTCCATCCAAATTCTAACGTTTTCAGGCACTAATGCTCTCTCGGGGATTCAACACCTATCATAAACCATTTGCAGTTAATATAGGTCCAATACACTATAACTAGAACCATTAGTCCAATCTCTAAGTCCTCCAAAAATCCTCATAAAAAATCATTTATATTGTTGTTTTTAGGGGTGGGTGCGCACTCCCTCAGTGAATGGGGCGCGCTCTAGCAGTTGTGTTCATCACAGTTGATGAAGGGAGCACGCTCCTCTGCTAGGTGGAGCGCGTTCCACTATGTATTATCAAAACAGAACACAGGGCAGCAGCCACTGTTCCATCTATTAATCAGTCAAACAACAATATAAACTATCAAGATTCGCTAGGGAGGACCTCTAGTGAGATAACAAACCATATTCAATCATCAAACATCATAATTCACAAAGAATCTATCGTCACTATCAAATTGAACTTCAACTAACACAAGAACAAATCATACCAAAGTGATGATCTCTGGTTGTTGATTCGATTAAGCTCCTCAATCTCGACCAATTCGCTTTCATGAACACCTCCCTTCGATTAGAAATTAAACCCTTAAACCCTCTCTGTCTCTCTCTCGTTTGATCTATCGAAATGAAAGGATAAAAAAGAGTTTTTAGTTTAAATATATGGATTTTACAAGTGATACTAATCTTGACACCTTCAAGTAGTTGATGCGTTAAAGTGACACTAATCTTGACACAATCAAGCACTTATGCTCCATTCGAGACGATCAAATGATCCATATAATTAGACTATTCCTTTATTTTCCAATATATATTTATATATCTAAAACATATATATATATATTTCTTGTCTATTTTCTTGCCAATAAAATTCACTAGAAATGCCTACTAGTATACTAGAGTGTGCACATTCATGCCACTACCCCCTTATCGCACTTAGTGTACCGGTAATTCATTGTTTATTATGTATTTCCTTAATTATAGGCTTGTATATAATCATTTATTATATTACAACCTTTATATAAATTTGTTTAACAATTCAAATAAACACAAATCACCATGCAAACACACATATACGCTAATCGAGGTACACAAGACTTAACCATGAGCCTAACTTAGGGTAATTAGGATTTAAATTAGTACTAATCACCAGCTTATGGTAACAGGTTGTTACATGTTGTGCCCTCGGTGCTATGCCAAAGGGTGCATGACCTTCCAAAGATTCTACAAATCGGTGTTTCTTGAAACTGCTGCTCTAACTATTCTAACAACCCCCAAAGCTACGCTTTCCATAACCATACTAATCGGATCATGTCTGAAAATGCATGAAACCACCATGAATTGTTGCCTCGCACTCCATTGCTTGATAGTATGCTTAGTATATGTCTCAAATTCGGATGATACTACCATAACACTAATATCTTGCCTCAATCCGTCAATAACTCTTCTCATATAAATTTTCTCTGTCAGGACATTCTCATGTGCGAACTCTAGCAACTCATTGTACTTTGATGCATAGTTATCCACCGACATATTGCCTTGTACTAAGGCAAATAACTATCTAATCTTTGCATCTTTCACTGGCTCTGGGAACCATTCTTCGTAAAACAAACGTTTGAACTGTGGCTAATCCATATTAGTTCGTTGTGTCCTCTTAATAGTCATATCCACTTATATGCCTTATGTTCTAATGAAAATGCCACCAACAATACTATAATCCACTCATTAATGTTCAAAGTCTTCATCCTCTTATCCATGTTTAGTATCCATGCCTCAACCTTAATGGGATCCTGCTCCCCATAAAAGTGCGGTACGTCGTATTTCATAAATTCTTTTATATCTTATCACTTCGGCAAGCCTCTGGATCTTTCTCCACCAAGGTACACTGCCACAGCTATAGCCATAGCAGAATCGGCCCCCTCCTCCACAAGATGATCCTCGCGTATAGGTGCCAAAGGAGGTTAGGCCCTTGCCTCATGGGTGCTCGCTTTGCTGCCCCTGTGTTTCCCTATTGTACTCGTTCTAGTATGCGGGCCATGTTCTTCTCTTATGATTGCGCCAGGTCTACCAATCTCTAATCTTGACCGTAAGTCATGTCGTGAATGACCTTCTGGTGTGTTTTGGCCATAGTAGTCATGCGTTGCTCTATTCGAGTGCGCCAAATTCTCTTCTCCCTCTTCTGAGTTTCCCTTAGATTGTAGGAGTTTCCGCCTTGATTACTCATAATGCAACTATAAAGCAAATAAGATCGGATTAATCCTACAAATTAAGAGTGTAAATAAAATATCTAAGCGTGATAAATATCATAACACAAGGAAAATAACATTATTCAAGTGTTTTATTCAAGTTTTCAATCCCTTCCCATCCTAAGATTGGTCATTTATGCTCATAAGTCAACTTGAACCAATGTCCCATACCATTGATTTATCTAACTTAAAGGCTTTACAACTTAGGTTTCATTAACCTAATTGTTTCCCTAGGTTCTAATACCTAATCTTTAATACCAACTGTGACGACCCTCCCCTAACTTAGGGTCGGGTCAGCCAGTCCAAATTGTTACCTAAGCCCGATACTTGAACCAGACCCAAATAACATCTTGAGATGCCTAATTCAAACTGTAGAACTACACAACTGTACATATGAAACATTAATTGTGGGATTTAAAACTAAAAAGTTTCATATGTTAAATAAATAATTATAAATAAAGGTGTTCAAGTATCCCTAAGTAACCGTAAACGTATACTACTAAGCTACTAAGTCAACAAGTCTCTGGGATTAGAGTCTACCCTATTAAGTACTTAATACAACCCATATTTAGATGTTTTAAATATTGATAATATAAATAGCATGCAAAGTTCACTTCAAAAACAAAACTCTACGCTATCGCCTTCCCTTTATCCCACGCTGATATAGATGAAGACAGACTTGGAGTGTAAGTTTGGTGTGCTAAAAGAACCAACAGAGCTAAATAAGGTAGAAACTCGCTCGACCTTCAAACATACACGTAATACCAACTAATCATGCGAGTCTATCATGAGTTTAAAGTAAAGACAAAGAAACAAAATATTTTAAGATTATCTTTAGCCAACTCCATAAAACATCGAATAGAGAATATAAAAACATTTATAAATAAAATCATCATGTAAAGGTAATTCAAGAAAGATATCATACAAGCATAATAATATAGTAATTCAGGTCCAATTCAATGTGTTTAGTTATTGACAAGAATCTGGTGATTGAGTTTCTTACTTTCTCGAAGTGATGCAAACCATTAGTTGACATAAAGGCCTTTACGCCCCCTAATTCCATCCATCAAGTCCAAAGTAGGTTCTTCTAAATCCATCACCGATGTGTGCACCAATCTAATCTATCGATTTCATGGTGTGATTCGAGTAATGGGAATGACCATAAAATGCTTAAGCGGTGGCGATGACCACGTAATATTGTCAGATTCAATGTCATGTTGGCAACAAACACGAAATAGGTCAAATAGTGGCGACAACCACAGATATGAGATAGAGACAACATGAGCAAAGGGCAACGCATCCACAATTCATACATAGTCACATTCAAGTAAATAATAAGTCACAACCCATTCCCCAAGTCTTGAATTAAAATCATGAGACCTAATAATATCTAATAGCATGTCATGTTTGATAATTGAGCAAACACCCCACTTACCTCGACTCGTCGCGATATCCTTTCCCGATTCTCATGCACTCAAGGTTCTATATGAGTCGTCTTGCAAATCAAAACAATTAATACATATCACATCAACTACAAGTAACATTTTAAGTCTAAATTTTCCGTTAAATTTACTTTGGGTCCCGCGGGTCCCCTGTCGCCCGGTGCGAAGGTCGAGCGTGAGACCTAGCCAGTCTCCTTCGAGGACGCGGTAGTACCTCGTTTGAAGGTAATGCTTTCTTTTTGTTTTATTTATATTTATATTTTATTTTTGTTTTATTTTTTTGTATAGGGGCTAACTTAGCCCCTGTTTAAAGTGGACTAAGGGTCCAATTGGCCCTTGGTTTAAGGACTAGGGGTCGATTGGGGGGATGGGGAGGTACTCTCATCCCATTACTCCATCTCCATCGTGCTTTTGCCCGGGTGTTGTGATGGGCTGGTGTCGTAGCCCCATGGCCACCCCTTCTCGTCCCTTTATGGGCCTTTTAGTGGAAACACCACCGCCGCCCCTCACTGGGGACGGCGACTGCAAACTGCTATCAACCTTGTCGTCGATGTCGTGGTGACGCCGCCCCTTCGTGGGGTTTTCTAACACAACCTCAAAAAAATCAAGAATAAAACAAATAAGGAAATAATTTGTACCTTCCACCACCACTTTGTATCACAAATACCGCGCAAGCTCCCAATTTTTTGTTTTATTTGGATTTTGAACCAAATTTGTTGTTAAGGCTTATGGTGGATTTTAAAATTAGGGTTTCATACAAATAAATTTGTGAATTTACCAAAATACCTCTGATGTGGGTATTTTAAGTTTTCGGGTTGTTACAATTATCGACCTATGACGTGACCCGAGAGAGGGTACACGGTCCCAATACTCGACATGAAGACCGAGACATATATTACTTTTGAGTGATAGATGTCTAGTGCGATGTATGTATACACTTTACCTGGGAATATTTATTTAGTGTTGTACTTTGTAAGTTAGGCGCGCAAGCGGAGACACGCCTCACGATGCGTGTCGACGTGGGACCAGGTTAGAGAGTGATATGATAAGTACTAATTTTTTCAATATGATTAAAATAGTTAATTAAATGTGCCTATAGTCGAATTTGTATAAATGAGGCATAAGCTAAGAAAATAAAACAAAGAACATTGATGTACAACGGGATGTGTGTGATCATCATCAGTTGATAAATTAGTGTAAATATGTGTGTTAGTATGGATGAGTTAGTGGTTTGTAGGACCAAGATGTGAGCCATGAGATGATCCTAAAGATGAATGTGTAAACAAGATCAAAAGCCACAATTAGATCTCATCACTAAATATACAATTTTAGTGGGGATTTCGTGCAAAACCAATCCATTTTCATAAAGGGAAGAGAAGAGCAAATCTAGAGAGATGATAAGTCGATATTTATAGATTTTTAGTAGTTTATTTTAATATATTTAAAATAAAAAGTCTCTAATATATATTTAATTATATTTATTAGTTGTTTTTAGGTGAAATGGAATGCGCGATTAAATTTTTCGCAGAAAAATACTCAAAATGGAGTAATTACATGCACTGATCAGATGTAAGACGATTTGCTTCGAGTTACGTGCTATGTAATGGGTAGAATAGAAGATAACAGACCAAGTAACGTAGGGGAGTGATACAGTTAAACCACTATTGCACTAGCTGCTATTGCCGCAAGAAGTGTGCAATTTACTCCCACAAGTACGCACGAATTATGCTTTTTGTTCTCTTCAGCCGCCATATGTCAACCCTCCACTAGTCCAGCAAAAACACCAACCTGCAACATGCCAATCGGACACAGCCACTTCGCCATCACCATGTCGTCAACGTCCAAGCTCATCAATAGATTCATTATGCACTACAGCCATCAGTTCTTCCTCGGGATGCATGCAACACCATCGCCTAGTTCTTCGCCATTTCCTCGAGGAGGGCCGCTAAGGGCACCCCACCATTTAATGAGGGCACCTAGTTAATGTGGGCACAAACTGTTTTACCTGGGGCACCAAAAATTAGCCACAAACTACCGAAAATACCCCCTCGTGCAAACCCCTGCGCACCCCACCACCCTCGTGCAAACCCCTGGGCACCCCACCACCCCCACCACCACCACCACCCTCGTTCACCGAACTCCTTGTGGAAGAATTCATTTGTTTTGAACCGACCAGTGAGAGGAATCCCCGAAATCGTGTTCTCCGTCCCTCGCCGTGTGTTTCTCCTTCGTTGTTCGAGTTTTCTGCATTTTGTAGGGTCCGGTGTGTGAGCCGATTTCGTCTCCAAATTAGGGCTCGGTTGAAGATCGTCAAATTAAGTTACATTTGGTAGAGTAGTTGTAATGTGTGTGTCGGTTTTTTCAAATGTAAAAAAATTGGGAAATCGTGGTTCTCGGCCACACGAGCCGAGATCGTGTCAATCTGTCTCGGCCTTGGCCGAGACAGAAGCTAATATTTTTGGGAACTCGCAGTCTCGGCCACGAAGACCGGAAGAGTTAACTGCGTATCGGTTGTCCACTTCCGAGAGGGTCTTAGTAGGCTCGGTCGTCATAGGACGAGTGTTAGGCGAATTGAAACGGTCAATCCATCTCGGTGGTGTACAACCGAGAAATTGAAATAGGACTCGGTTGTACACGACCGATATATTAGAATACTTGTCGATCATGGGTGACCGAAAAAATGGGTTGTTTCACGAACCTGCTTGATAGAGACATCAGGAATGGATGAATTTGAACATTACAGTTTCAAAAAAATTGGGAAATCGTCAAACTAACAATACAAGATTGAAAATCCATCACGACAATTTGCACCGAAACTTAATTAATTATAAATCTCCATAACATTCAAACTGACTCTAAAAAGGGTCCATCCATAAGTAAACAACAATCAAAACACAACAACAATCAAAACACATCACAACATTTGCATATACATAGAACATTCAGACGAATTGGCAAAATTTCTAAATGTTTAGCCGTCTAGGTACAAGCTTTAACCTACGGTGTATCTAAATCTACAACGGTATGGTGGCTTCATGATCAGCGATTGCAATGGGCGCGATGTCTCGAAAAACGAATCCATCTCGCCAACCTTTGGCGCAGATCCTCAACGTCCGATCCCACGATGGATATAAGGATGGCGGCGGTGCATTCATACGCAACGCACTGTCAAAGTGAACAGTAGAACATAGAAGATATTGTCACAAACCCGATTAAGGGGGAAACAAACCAATTCACAAAAAATCATAGAACTTACCCTAACCCAATGGATATTCCTTTCATTTGCCATTGCAATGATAAGTCTGTTGTGCAATGATGACGTCGGAGTACTACGTAGAGGTAGGAATGTGGAGGCACTCCCATGCGAGAGGTTGACGAGAATGACATTGAATGCGGTGGATACTAAGAATCCCATGTCTGTAAGTGTCAACCATTCTTTGAAAGATGCCCCCTTTTGCTTCTCTGGGCAATGCACCGCATTCTTGACGGTCTCAAAACTCGAGCCAAGCACTTCCCGCCAAAGGTCTTCATACCCGATAATCTCATCGTACATCCGTCTACGCACAATCTCCACCCGTCTACGTCGGCAAGTCCAAGCCCAGAGGCTATACACCTATATCCACAATTTCCATTGGAAACCACATCAATAATGGCATCAACATGTGGCAACCAATCCGGTTCTAAGCAATGACCATAAGCCATGTTAGATCCACTTTGCGTGCGTCGACTGGCACGACACATTTATGGAACCTTGCATTTCTTCTGCCTAGAAGCTTTTGTGGAGTAGGAGGACTCAAATCCGATTGGAGATTGGGGTGCCTCGGACACTGGGGTGCCTCCGATTGGAGACACTGGTGTCCTCCCACCTGCATCCTCAACTTCCTGCTCGCACTCCACAAAAGACGAAGGTGGACTAATCTCCCTGAGCTGCTCACATTCAGTCCTCCCCCCCGCATCATCAACTTCCTCCTCCCCCTTATCCAATCTTCATGCGGTGTCGTGATTGTGCCTCCCACAAATCACGGTGACATACCATAAGGAGTCAGCATTCTCCTTGACGTTAATTTGGAAAGGGCATCCACATTTCTTCGTACTAGTGTGAGTCCTCGCCTTTTCATCATTCCTCGATTTCTTTAAAAATTTTGCCGTTTTCCCCTTCCCTACTCTCTGAGCCAGTCCCCTATATGTCCCAGACCTCTCACAAGCAATTATCACCCTTCCCCTGCGCTTAATGCCCCCGGCATCCGAGCGCTTCGTTACTAACACAAACTTGTTCTCGCCACCAATCATTTGAAGCCATGAAATAGCGGCTTCTCGATAGGGGAATGGCTTAGAAGGTGTAAAAGTGTCCTTGTAGTCTGGAAAATTACTAGATAACGGCATTACCTTCAATACAAACGGTGTAACATTATAATCAACTAAAATGTACAGGACAATCACAAAAAACCCAAAAAATAGGTTCTCGGTTATACAGTTCTGAAACTTCTTTTAGAGTCTCATTTACGTACGACCCAGAGTTATCGGTACTCTCGGTCGTTCCAGACCGTGACCTGCGTGAAACCTCTCGGTCCTCTACGATCGAGACGTTACCATACATCTCGGTCCTGCGAGGCCGAAACAATCGCGCACCCAGATAGAAACTTCGGATAACCGCAAAAAAAACACAAAAAATTTGCAAAATTACCTATAGGATGACCTCCTCTAGCACCGAAGCATTACAATCCTCCATTATACAGTGGAAACAACTTCGGATTTGAAGAAATTACCAAACCCTACGTTGACAAACAAATCATCATTTTCATTGTTATACACAACTAAACGGTTCTAAAAAACCCGAATATGATTGTCAAACATTGTTACCTCGCTGTCGGACGAGCAAGAATCGATCGGCTCTTCTTAAACGCAATGTGGATGTGGCTTTGTGGTTCAAACTTGCTGGTGGGGTGCCCTAACTCCTTGTCAAAATGGTTTGTGTGTTTGAACCATTATATATATACATGGGCAAAATGGTCTTTTCCATTTTTGCTGGAATTTTTACAAATAAGTTGGGTGCCCTCATTAAATGGTGGGGTGCCCTTAGCGGCCCTCTTCCTCTAGCGAGCTTTCTCTCCCATTCCAAGCGCTCCACATGTCACGTCCTCCATGCACCAATACGTCATTGCAGCGGATTTCCGCCAATGAGAGCACGCCACATCAGCGGTCTTCAGTTTCTTGACCAACCAGCGAGTGACACGTGTACTTGACTTCAAATTAAACGCCCAAGCAGCCCTTGGATTCTCCTCGGCGCACGTGTTGCGAGCCCAACCCCTAAAATTAGTTTCTCTTACTTCCCACGACCAATTTTTTATATTTTATTATATTAGGAACTAAGGGTATTATTTAACACCGACTTTTATATTTGATTATCGATTTTTATTATTTTTGGAAGCCATGAACTCCACTACATTGTTCGGCTAATCAAATCATTGCCTAGGTCGGAGGGAAACAAGTCAGGATTCTTGATTCATGGCATAACTTGTGAGATCTATGATTTTTATTATTTAATTTGATTTAATTTCTCCTATTTCATTGTTGTTGATTTTAATGAATATGATTTATATCTAGGGTATGTATATGGTTAGTGCATGCTTTTAGGCGGACAATCTATAGTTATTTGGACTGATTGTATTAGTAATTGTACTTTTGGACGGATAAAATGACAAACACGCCATAAAAACCTTTCGATTCTTGAGTGTGCAACAATTGAATCTAGGTTAAATCGAAAGCGGACGCGATTCAGTTATTTAGGATTAGTATTCTCACGGATCCTTATTATTGCAGTTAGTGTGTTAAACTCAATTGGCGGATGTCTAGGGTTATGCATTAATTAGGGAAGTAGTTCGTGGCGAACGTCCTGGCTATCGAGATTAGGGGAATTATGAATTTTTGGCGGATGTAGATTTTCTATAGCTAATCTAAGAGAATTTAAATTAATAATTTTAGGAAAAGATTGAGGACCATAATATGCATTTGAATTTGATTCTAATTTGTGGAATTGTAGACTTAGGTGTTTTTTTGAGACCATTAGTTATTTTCATTATTTTATTTATTTAGTTTATTTAGATTAGTTAGTTAAATAATATTTATTTAAACCCCTAATTTTTCTTATTTATTGTTTTTAACCTTATAAAGACTACCAATCTCTATGGGATCGGCCCCTTTGCCACTATTCTACAAAATAGTTATTTAGGTACTTTATTTTATTGACGCGTTCGGCGCGCCTCAAGAGATGAATCCAACATCTAGGTGAGGAAAATTAGTGAATTGAGAAGAAATTGATTAAGTTAAGGAAACATTACAACTAGGTAACTCAATTTACATCTTCACTTTATTGATTTGTCAAAAATTGGAGTTTTGGAAATCTTTTTTGGTTTTTCAACAATTTCAATGGACAAACGACCTTTTTTTTTCAAAATATAATTCCATATTTGGACTCCTTGTGAAATTTCGCTAATTATACTATAAAGAAGATCCGGATTTGGTTTTGTTTTCATTTAAGTTATGAATTTTTGAAGTTGTAAGACAATTAGAAATTTTGCATGTTGTTATGAACCAATCTCTATAATTTGATCATAATTTCCTCATTTTAAATCGAAATGGACCCATTCCGGTGGCATTTGAAAGCCAATTCAAAGGAAAAAATTTTTTCCCATTGAAGTATTTTGAAATTCAAATGTTTTCATGTCTATAAATCCTATGCAACTTTTATGACAAAAACTTTTGGGTTCACAGTTTTGCTAATGTCATGCTGTTTTGCACATAACTCCCTTATATCTTATTAGATTGAGCTCATATTTTAATATGATGTTCTAGGATATGTCTTTAGGCTTTAATAAAAATTTCATGAGTTTTGAAGCTATATTTTAGGAGAAATAAGATTTACAAAGTTGATGGTCGAAATATAGTTTTAAAAAGCTAAGGCATAGCTCTAAATACTTCTTTGTATAACTCAAAATTGAGCAAACCTTATAGTTTTAAAAATCTAAGGCATAGCTCTAAATACTTCTTTGCATAACTCAATACATAACTTTAACATTTTGGCAATCGAAATCAACTAACTAGATGTTGCAACAAATTGTCTTTATTTATTAAAGTAGATTTCAACATAAACAAAGTATTAAAAGGGCTGATTGTGAAACATTAGAATTTAAAATCCCTTAACCAAACTTAAACAAGTTAAATTAAATTTGTTAGGACACTTCAAGAGATTAGATGGGACTTACGGGGTGTGAAACTCGAGTTTGAAGTGATCGAAAGCTGGTATAGGTTAGGAATTGCGTACATTTGAGGTAAGAAAATGTGTTGAAACAATCTTCTCCATTTCATTCTATTATTGAGTTAATACAAAGTCATTTGGATTGTTTTAATTCTGATCTTATATTCCTAACGTCATGCCTTGTACGTACTTTCGTGTTTATGATTTCTTTGGCTATAAGCGTCTTGTAATGACTTGTTGAATAGCATTCCTTGTTTTGGTTACGTTCTATGATTGGATTCTTTTATTGTTGTTGATCTCGGAGCTATTGAAATATCTTCTTAATAGCATTCTATAATTTGTTTGACTCTCTTATTGGTATATGTACACACCCATGTCAATATGTTTGTTGTGTGATATTTGTTTGTACTATCTTCAACATGAACTCTTCCACAGGTATGACTTGAGAAACGCACATTTGTAAGAGTCGTGACTTTATGAGTAGCACGATACCTAGGGTTAAAATCTCTTGAGATATCCGCACTCCACACAATTGATGTTTTAATTAATTTATGATTAGCGTGGCTCACGGTGTTGGAGTCCCTAGGGATATCGGCTGACCAAACCTAGATTTGCATGATCATTCTGTCTATCATCCCTTGTAAAAGCTTGGCAATGTTTTATGAAATTCGATAATTTCATAAACTTGGTTAGGTGACTAATTAAGTATTCAAATTTAAAAATGGAATTTAGCTATCCGAGGTGAGATCCACTCGTTACGGATCGGAGATCATAAATCAAATATTATTTTTGTGTGTCGCATGCCTGTTTAGTGTATTATATATTATCTCTTCGTGAAATTGACTTAAATTAGGGCGGAGACGTGGTATACTAATGTTTCGGAGCGCGTTAAGAATTTTCTTAATTTTTGATGAAATTGGAGTATTTTTCGGGTTTAATTTGGGTAAAGAATTGGATTTAAATATTGAGATAAACTTGAAAAACTAAAAAGAAAATGGCAATAGAGTAATAAGGGCAATCAGTGTGTGAGGAAAGCGATAGGGATTGAGGGACAAAAGGGTAATTTTGCCTCCCCAAACTAAATAAGTAATGTGATGATCAAACAAAGGGTTTCGATTAAACCCACTGTTCGATCGTCATCTTCATTTTATCTCTCATGTTTCGATATTTCCTTCTCCCTCAACACAGTTGATCGTCTCCCTCCCTACGCTTGCATCTCTCTCCCTTCTCGATCCTTCCTGTTCTCATACACCTCTCGGTGCTCTTCCTCCCTTAACCTATCTTAATTATTTCTCTCTCGCGGTTGTGCTCTCTGCTCTCGAACAAAACAGTGGGCACGGTGGGGGATGACTCTTGATTTAGCTCGGTCTCTCTTTCAGTTTGTTGGTGAACAAGTTGAAGAAAGACTGGATTGATGTGAGCTTTCAATTTGTTGGTTTTTCTTAAATTGGTTAATTATTCAATTAGGACAGTTTTGATTGTGTGAGTTGATGTTATGATTGTTATGAAGGAGATAAAGAGAGATGATGTGAAGGGTTGAGAAGAAAAACACACACAACAATAAAAACAACAAAACAGCAGCAACAAGGGACACAACAACGAATAAAAAAAAGAAGGAGAAGAACGAAACTATTTGGTTGAAGTGAGTTGGTTTAGTTGATTAAATTGAGGACTTGATGTTAAAAACATGGGGAATTGAAGAGTTTCATGTTTATTTTGTTGTTTGTGGTCAGTTGGAACTGTATGAGACTGATTTATATTCTAATTGATCAAATTCTTGGAAATCAAAATGATGAAAATTCTAAGTTTTGAACTGTCGAGATAGGAAAAGTTGGGTATGGTTAATTTCTTCAATTTTTGATATTTGGTGATGATATTTGATGGATTGGTACTTCATATAACCTAATTTTATATGAGATTTTCGAATTTAAGGCTGGGTAAATGTGTGTGAAGTTTTGGAAATTCGAATAGGAGGTAGAACATTAGTTTTTAATTGCTCAAAAGTCCCAAAATTTGGCTAAAATGCTTGCAAGCAAGCAAGTTGGGTCGATAAGTTGAGGTATTAAATGTTATCCAAATTACGTGGGTTAAGCTTATTTTAATCCTTGTCAATCATATTTTACACAATGGAAAGAAATAAATTTAGAATCATTTGTTTTGATAGTGAAAAATTGGTGCAAAGGTAAGCAACTATCAAAATTATTAACAATTATGGCATTTGCGAGTAGCCATGTTTGACGAATGATTCAAAAGTGTTATGGATGTACAAAATACTTGTGAATATATTCGTTTGAATCTTGATATATCCTATTTCAATAGTCAATAAAGTTTGTAGTGAAATTCATTGGTTTAGAGATCGAAATTTAGCTTTTGAACATAGGGTCTCGCTATTGAAAAATCTGCACTACCCATAATTTGACTAAGTGTTGAAAGGTTATTTTGGGGTAGTTTTGACTTGGAATATGAATGAGGGAGTCATAAAAATGTTGCATTGCAATTTTTAGGTGTTTTTGGCAAAGGAAATGACTCTAAAAGTTGATAAAATGAATAAGTTGGGATTTGTTGAACTCTAAAATTGAAATTTGGAATTGGCAAGATTAAAATTGCCAATTGAGTTAAAATCCCAATTTAAGATCCATAATAGATTTGTAAATTGTTTTTGAAGCCAATTAAGTAGTTTAGGACTGAAATTGGAGACATGAAATTATGTTTTGAGACTTAAATGAAGTTGTTGGAGTGTAGAGTGGTTTGAACTTCGCTTTAACTTGAAAATAGATTTTTAAATCCAATTGTGACTTGAAATGATTTGTCAATGTAAGGATTAAGTTATAACTCATAAATATAGATTTTTGTGATTTAATAGGACTTGTGGAAATATATACGTGAAAGCTGGGGAATGTTGTGTTAGGCTTCGCAACTAACTTTGAGTTGGTTTGATAGTAAGTAAACCCTACATTGGCCTTAACTATTTATGAAATATATCTTTGTACCTGCATTTGTGTTTAGTTTTCATTGCATTTCGCATTATTCTTTGTCATGCATACATGGCATCTGGATAAAGTTGCCCTTTTTTCGGTCATAAGAGTATGAGGTGCTCCACTCCAGACTAGATGTACTGCAGTCGTCTAAGGCGATTAATGTCGACTTTGGGGTAGCATGCATTGAACTCATAAGACTGTTTTAGGTTCATCATAAGCGGGCCCGCTTATTATGAGTTTAGAACAAGAAATGGGGGATCCATGTTGTTATATAAATTTGTTGTTATTTGGAAGTGCAATTACATGTCTCCATGTATTCAGACTAACATTTGCAGGAATACATAGCAGTATAGGAGTTTACTTACCTGACATCTTTGAGTTGTTTTTGATGATGTCATATTCTCAGTGAATTCAAGAAAAAATGGACAAGACTCGAAAATCTTGATGATATGTTTTAAGTTTTGAAAGTTTAATTCTCATTATAATCATGTTATAAATAATTGTGTTGGGTTTCGGGGTGAGCGTAGTTGTAAAATACTTTCAAATAGGTTATGCGAGTCTCCTAAATTAGTGTGAACTAAGTTAAGAAGTTTTTGATTCAGTTTTAGTTTATTGTGGATTTGTAAAGTTGTAAATATGGTATCGGAGGATTTAAGTTAGTTTAATTATTTTAAATTAATATATATTGTGAACTGCTGGGAGTTGCAAGTCCTTCTAGGCTTCTCCTCGTCTTTCTTGTCTATTAGGTAATTTTTCGGCATGCCACTTTTAGAGGAGGTGGTACCAAAATTTTTACAAAATATGGATATTTGCTCCAATTAAAAAAATCATGAATTGAGTTTGATTTATAATATAAATTTAGTTTTAGAGAATTATCAAGGATCGAAATAAAAATAATTTTGAGGTTGAAGTTAATCGAATGAATTAGATGCCTAATTAGGGAATTTGGCTAAGTCAGGACTTAGTGAGGCGAGCCGTGACATGTTTGCATACTTTCTTTTCAGCTTCTTGTTATTCATAGCTATTATATGCTTTCAGTTACCTTTCTTATATATTTTGGAAATGTTGATGAATAGCCTTTTGATTTTACTTTCTACTTTACTGTGCTCGCCATCTTTTTTATGACGGTAGTGCATATACTCGAGTAGCATACCAGGGAATGAGAAGATTGGCGACAACATTTGAACCCTCGGCCAGTGGGTTATGCTACTTTTGTAGGTGTTCATTTTGTGTATTTATTATTTACGTTTTTTTTATATAATTTTGAGTTGTATAATGGGTTGAAAGACTAGATTTCCCATTGATGCATGTATTACTCTATATAGTTTCATGTGATCGTCTATTCACCCGGTTTCCACATTAGGTGTTTATATAATGTTTCCAAAATTTTATTAAGTCTTCTGCTAATAATATTAAAATGATAAAAAGTCTTAATTAACTATAAAAATCATAATTAATGAAAAATGAGAAACACTTATCATAAACACGTATAACGAGGTGAATGAGACAAAAGACTAACTAATTGTTCTTAAGTCTAACGTGGCGTGGATTAAGGCTTAATAATCAACTTAGGCATATAGTTCATAATATGACTATTTTCCACTATCTTAAGCTATATTAATTCATCTAAATCGAATAACGCGTTATAACCTTTATCAAATTAATACTTAATCAAATAGACTAACTTAGGTCTTGCACTAATTAAAATTTAGGACATAGGCATAAGTACATAAATGTAGTGGCCTACTAGTTCATTTATTTTCATTAGATAACTTAGGTACATAACTTAATTAAAATTAAGTCTAAGTTATGAACTAAACCCAAGTCCCGATCTACCGTACCAACCGCACACTCGCACACATCTCAGGATCGCTTTCTCACTCTTAAAAACCCGTGATCGAACCTACATTAGTGTGCACATTATGTAATTGGTAGATGTGATACATGACGTCAAACACAAGTAAAATTATTTGATTATTACCTCGGTGTTGACGCTCGAGTACCGACCGAGTTCGCTACGTAGGACTAGCTGCTAGGTCACGGTCTAATAAAGCATACAACTAGAACTAGATTATTCGGGTTGTTACAACCAGTAAGCAAGAACTCCATAATTTTCTTTCTTTCCAATTGTTTTGATTTGTATGAAAATGAGAAGTCAAACTTTATATATATATATATATATGTGTGTGTGTGTGTGTGTGTGTGTGTGTGTGTATTTCAAATCTTGTCCATACATCTTATGGTACTACACCCATCTAGACACATATTAAGGGCTCCTAATTGTTCCATCAACTCCAATTATTCTCACTCACTAACACCATTCTTGACACAAATCTCATGGGTTCAATTCTAACACATATCTTGAGGCATATCTATAGTCAATGTTAATTCACATAACCTTAGGCTCTTTAATTTAATTTATTTGTAAAATCATAGTCCAAATAAGTTAACATACTTTATTTTGTTACATTAATGCGTAATGATTTAATTAAAACTCACCCAATTACTCTCTACCTTGTTCCAATGCATGTATGTATCTCAAGGCGTGTCCCTGCTTTCGTCACTACGCTTAAAAATGGTAAGTGAATGCGATTTTAAAAACTACACATACAAATCATTAGAAATACCATCACCCAAATATAGAATATATTTTGGCCTCCGAGTGTCATAGTATGTACCCATCGTCGGGCCACGTCACGTATTGGTGGCCCTTAATTAGGGACAAATTAACTATTAGTGATTTGGTTTGTTACATAACATAACTAATATCATGCCATATTTGATAATTACACAAGCTACCTAAAGCATCCATATCTCGATTAGAGCGATACTTAGCTTGAAACTCTAATTAAGCTCTAGTAACCAAACCAGACTTAACTAGAGCCAACAACCACTTTATCTGAACATGATAAACTCAACATGTATATTGATATCAAATAAACAATACAAAATATACGCAGTGAAAAACTAAAACTTTTTTTTTATATGATACAATATACGGAAATACATAGTTTATCAAAATCCGAAACCTTGATTATAAACCTCCTAACCCTGTATATATACAACAAAATATATCAAACAGTGTATATATGCACAAGAAGGTTCATTACATCATAAAAATACAACAAGACACCTAAATCTTCTCTTTGCCCTTCGCAGAAGCGGTAGGTTGCGAACCTAAAATATTAAATTTGGGTGAGCGCTCCAACTCGCTTAGTAAGTAACGATTCACAAAGTCATCAACATTCCATATAATAATAAAAAACATTATGCAATAACAATATGCACCAATGTTAACTAATAAGAATATGGAAAACATATAATTCAATAAATAACGGATGCATTTCAACTATTAATGATTATTACACTATAACTCTCATTTTATTTATAAAACTAGAGTCGATTACCCATTGAAACCATTAATGTGATTGCTAGACCAACACATTAACCGATGTGATGTCTAGCCAATCCATTAATGTCCAATGGTTCTATTCGAAACCCTTTAGTGAGTATGTAATTCATGCAACCTATCTAATTGAGTATGAAGTTACATATAGGCCGGAAAGATAACCCATCTACTATATAACTTGGTCTCAATTCCAGAAACTCACTCTCGTGAATCACATTAAACACCATTTTCTGTTATTGAAACCATCATAGTGTACATAGTCTCCTATTTCAATCGATAAACTACATGAACAATATATACTAAGATAGCTAGGCGACATTGCTAAATAAACAAATCTGTATTTTCCTTGGTCTAGGTTTCCGTTCTAAATTCTTAACTTTTCAGGCACTTAAGCTCTCCCAGGGATCCAACACCTATCACATACTATTTGTGATCAGTTTAAGTCGAATACCCTATATTTAGAACTCCTAGTTTATTCCATAAGTCATGTAGAAATTCAAATCAAATTACAGCAATACTACTATTTTCTAGGGTAGGAGCGCGCTTCCTTAGTAGGTGGAGTGCGCTCTAGCAATTGAGTTCATCCTCATCGATGAAGAGAGCGTGTTCCTCCATTAGGTGGAGCGCGCTCCACCCTGTACTGTTTTGATAGTAAACAAGGCAACAACTACTATTCCATCTATAAAACCACATCAAATACTCCCAAAACTCATCAGGGAACACCTCTAGTGAGGTAATAAACCATTTCCAACTATCAAAAACACAATTCATTGATATTATCACTACCATCGAATTAAACTTTAACAAACACAAAAATTTAACTTATCAAAGTGATGATCTCATGATTCCTAGTTGATTAAGCTCCGCAATTCACACCAAATACACTCCCTGAATGATCTAATAGGACCAAAAATCAAACCCTTCGCTGCTCTCACTCGATTGATTTGTGAGATAAATATGAGGGTTTTAGTTTAAATATATAAATTTTCCTTAAGATACACAATGCACTATCTCGAGACTAATCGAATGATTGATGTGCTAACATGACACTCCTTAAGGTGACACACATGTTGACACCATTAATACTCCGATGATCCACATAATTCAAATCAATTTATAGTTTCAAATATATATATATATATATCATGTATTTTCTCGCCAATTAATTTTTCAGACATGCCTACAAGTATTCTCGGGTGTGCACATTCATTCCACAACCCTATCGTTGCACTTGATGTACCGACTATTTATTATTTATTATGTATTTTCCGATTATAGGCTTGTAAATAAATCCTTTCTTATAATACAACCTTTAAAAATTCATTAAACATTTCAAACAAACACAAATCATAATGCAAACACACGCACATGGTAATCAAAGTACGCCGAACTTAACCACGAGCCTAACTTCGATTAATTAGGATTTAGATTAACATTAATCACCAGCTTAAGGTAACAAGTCGTTACAGTCTCCCCAATTTAAAGCAATTTCGTCTTCGAAATTAAAGTAAATATAAAATTACCTGTAGTTTCGAAGAGAAATGGAAGCTGCTCATTCAATAGGATTCCCGCTCCCATCTTAGTTCTTCATCTCCGTGAAATTGTCATTTCACTTTCACCAAAGGAATCTCTTTGGTTCCCAACCTTTAAATCTTATGATCAAGTATCTAAATTGGTTGCTCATCGTAAGATAAGTCTTCCCGAAGATCAAATTCATTCCAATCAATCCTTAGAGTGAATTGAGTCTCGTTTTATGAAGCGTAGACACGTAAAAGACATTGTGAACTCTGGCTAGCCGAAGAGGTAACTCTCACCTATAAGCAACAAGATCAATCCTCTCTTGTACTCTAAACGGCCTAATGTACCTTAGAGCTAGCTTACCTCGCAACCCAAATCTATATAATCCTTTCATAGTGGTACTTTCAATAAGACAATATCGTTCTTTAAAAACTCCAAAAAGTTATTATGTTTATTGACATATTTTTTTTGTCTCAACTGTGCTGTAGTCAAACCTAACACGCGGGTGAAAGACTAGGCCGACCATATAGAGCTTCAAAAGGTTTCATTCCAATACTAGCTTGATAGGTATTAATATAAGTGAACTCATACAGAGGAATGTATTTCTCCCAATCACCACCAAACTCCAAAAAATAAGCTCGAAGAAGCTCCCAGCTTGTCTCTGCAATTCACTCCACAGTCTGGACGTGAATCTCAGATCTCTATTCGAAGAAATCGACACTACTCCATGAAATCTCAACACCTCACGTACGTACATATCTCATAATCGGTCTAGAAGATCTCGCTTGGAATCTGGCAGGAATTGTGCAAACTTCGTCAACCAATCAACTACAATCCATTCTGCATCATGCTAACGCTGATTCAGAGGTAGACTAAACTCAAATTCTATTGATATATGTTCCCATTTCAACTCAGAAATAGGCAGCGAATGGAATAACCCTCCAAGTTTCCTATGCTCAGACTTAACTTGTTGACATATCTAACGTCTCTTAACAAACTCAGGAATATCAATCTTCCTCCCAAGCCCCTAATAAACACGCCTCATATCGCGATACATTTTAGTTTAACTGGATGAATAGAGTAAAGAGATATATGAGATTCCTGTAGAAACTCCTGCCTCAACTATTCTTGAGCCGTAATCTACAATCTATCTTTGGACTGTAATGCACCATCATAAAAAACTGAACAATCAGGATAATCTACACTAGTCGCTAACCTCTGGCGCACTATATAGTCCTAATTTTCGTTCTAACAATCAACCACCCATTGAATCATCTCCGGTTCAGCTCAAATTTGAGCACAAAAGAATATATTAGTAGCTCTGGAACTAGCTCTCTTAATTGATGATATGCCAGCAGAACTTTCACGAATCATCATTACTGAAGCTTTCTCAAGAAGTATAAACTTAGAATCTCTAGTAGTAGCTACGTTCTCTCTTCATGTTCTTCCCCTACTCAAGGCATCAACAACCACATTTGACTTGCCTAGATGATACTCTAGAGTGAAATCATAATCCTTAAAGAATGCAAGCCATCTACGCTGCCCCATATTCAGTTCACTTTGAGTAAACAAGTATTTTAGACTCTTATGATCTGAAAAAACTGTAAACTGTACAAGTAGTGCCTCCGAATCTTCAAGGCAAACCTAACAACATCTAGCTCAAGATCATGAACTATATAATTTCTTTCACGAACCTTGAGTTGTCTTGAAGCATATGCTAAAACTATGCCCTCCTGCATTAGCACACATACCAAGCCTGAATGAGAAGCATCAGTATAAATCACTAATCCATTCCCCGATTTAGGTAATATAAGAAGAGGTGTCATAGTCAAACTATCCTTCAACCCTGTGAAAGCAGATTTGCACTCATCTGACCAAATAAAGTCAACATCTTTCTGTGTTAGCTGAGTCACTGGCAGAGCAATACGAGTGAACCCATCAACAAACCTTCTGTGATAACCTGCTAACCCCAAAAAACTTCGAACCTTCGACATTATGGTAGGAGTAGGCCAATCTCTGATTTCCTTAACCTTCGCTGGATGAACATATATACTGTTGGTATTAATCATATGCCCAAGAAATTTGACCTCCGAATACTAGAATTCGTACTTATTAAACTTGGCATATAACCGATTATCTTTCAGAGTTTGCAATGTAACTCTGATGTGGTGTGCATGCTCTTCCTCCATCTTCGAATATATCAAAATATTATCGACAAACACGATGATAAAATGGTCAAGATAGGGTTTAAACACCCTATGCATCAAATCCATGAAAATAGCAGGAGCATTAGTAAGCCTAAACGACGTCATAGTAAACTCGAAGTGCCCATAGTGAGTGTCGAAAGTCGTCTTTGAGATATCCTCATCCCTGATCCTCAATTGATGATATCCAGACCTCAAATAAATCTTCGAGAAATGTTTGGCACCCTTCAACTGATCAAACAAATCATCGATCCTGGGCAATGGATATTTATTCCTAATCGTCACCCGATTAAGTTGTATATAATCAATGCACATACGTAGGGTTCCGTCCTTCTTCTTCACAAAAAAAATCGGTGCTCCTTAAAGTGACATACTAAGATGGATAAACCCCTTCTGTAGCAATTCCTCAAGCTACGTTTGCAACTCACAAAACTCCTTCGGTGCCATATAATACGGAGGATATATATAGATTTGGTACAAGGAATATGATCAATGATGAAGTCAATGACATGTAGTTATGGAAGTCGAGGCAAGTCAAATGGAAAGACTTCCTGAAATTCACAAACTATGGGTATCTCACCAACTTTTAGTTCCTGTCCAAGCTCTCCAAATGTGACAAGTCTCGCCATAACTTCTGAATCTCGAGGAGTAGCTTCCCTTCCACGAGTTGCAAATCATGAATGAGTATAGCCTTTATAGACTATAATCTTAGAAAGGTTAGGGATCTGAAAGATTACCTTCTCATGGAAACAGTCAATACTGGCATTGTATACTAATAACTAATCTATTCCAAGTAATGCATCAAACTCTAGAAACGCCATTACCCTTAGATCAATTAGGAGTTCATTCTCCCCAATTTTAACTACATATCCATCATAGATCAGGTTAGGATAAATTTTCTCACTCGTTGTTGTGCTCAGAATCAACATTTTACTAGCTCTATCAGGTTTCAATTTCAACTCATCAACCATTGCACCAGCAATGAAAGAAACTGTAGAGCCATCATCAATCAAAACATGCATATCTCGACCACAAATATTTAATATACCTTCCATAGGTCTCCTATTGGCCTTTGGATTGGCCTTAGCCACTGCATGAGTCTGCCCTCATGTAGGTAGTGTTGTACTGCCTACCGATGTAGTCGGTGGCATAGAACACTATTTCTGTATATGCCCCATCTGCCCACAACGATTGCATATCGTAGAAGTTCTCTAAAGATAAATATTGGCCTGAGAGATCTACCCTAACCCACTGGGTTTTTGTGATGATTGTGCCCTGCTCTTACCCATACCTCTTGACTGAGGTGGTGGTAAAGGTGGTTTGCCTACTGAAGCTTGAGAAACTAGTGGAATCGATGCACTAACAAATACCATCCTTGCAGACCCTGACTGTGCAGCTCCTCCTGCTACACTCATTTTTCTCTTGTTTGGTCGAAAATGAACAAATTCCTGAATTCTCTTATTTCCAACAAACTGTGGTGTTGGTACTGTTCCAAAAGGTCTTACTAGAATAATTGCTTCCACCTCTATCGCACTCTCAAATATAAAAGCATAACTAATGCAACAATGAGAGGAAACCACGACTCCGATCTCGTAATTCAGCCCAATAAGAAACAAATCTATTTTGTTCTCCTCTAACTTTACCATCTCATGAGCAAATTCACTAGACTCACTAAACCTCCTCTTATACTCCAGTACAGATATGAGTCCCTATTTTAACTGGATAAACTCATTCTTCTTCATATTTATGACTGATTTTGAGAAATACTACCTGTAGAATACAGTCCTAAACTGTGTCCAAGTGGTGATAGTCTTCCCTTCCCTCTAAAGAATTTCGCCACTTTTGTGTACAATCTATCAGCAAAAATTTGACCAGTTTAACCTTAAACTGGTCCTCGACTTCTACAACAATAATCATTGCTCCATCTCCAATATCCAGGTCTCAGCTACCCCTTCCTCTATTATGCCATCGAATCGCATAATGTTGTATTTTATAAATTCCTAGCGAGTTTAAAGAAATAAAGCCTTCTCAAAATCTATAGGCACAACCGCAGCTATCTTCAGCACCTAAATATGTGGTAATATTGATTGGGCTGGAGGTGTTACTATCTCAGCTCCTCCTTCAGCTCTGCTAACCTCGTGACTGGTCACAGGCTGTGCCTCAGGTCCTTGTACTGGTGGTCCCATATGAGCCATCATCATAGCCATCAATCTTGCTTGAGACTCCATAAGCTCTTTCATTTGCTGTTTCATTTTAGATTTCCATTAATCCTCAGTCTTCATGTTACCTTTAGGTCCAAGTTTCTATTAACCCTCTACCTGATCCGTCAATAGATTCTGAAGTCAAACGAGTGATAAGATCATTAAGGTAACATTCAGAGAAGTTAAGAAAATTATATCTATACAGTAAATATCAATATGTGCAGCAAATAACGTATAATAATGTTTTCATTTTCATTTCCCCCCCAAAACAAGATGAAAACTATTTATCAAACCCTGAGCTTATTCTTAACTCGAGACCACTCTCATAGTCAATAAACTTAGGTTTTGATACAAAGGATTATACTATCACTTATTTTGAAAACAATTCGAAAGTGAAATCAAGGTCAGAGCCTTGTCCATGATACCAAACTATATCAAAGTTACCATTTATCTCAAAAGTGATAAACCAAAGGCTCTAATACCAAGCTGCGGCATCCGCTATCCCGATTAAGGCGATACTTGGCCAGAAACCCTAATTAAGCCTTAACAACCCAGCCAGACTCAACTAGAGCCAACAGCCTCTCTGTATGTACCAGATAAACTCAACTTGTATATTTATATTGAATAAAAATACAAAGTATATGCAACAAAAAATTAAAAAAAAAATAATATTATACAATATATAAAAATACATAGTTTATCAAAATCTAAACCTTGATTATAAACTTTCCAACCCTATTTATATACAACAAAATATATCAAACAATGTATATGTGCACAAGAAGGTTTATTACATCATAGAGAAGACAACAAGATACATAAATCTTCTCTTCGCCCTTCGCTGAAGTGCTAGGTTGCGAACCTGAAATATTAAATTTTGGTGAGCACTCCAACTTGCTCAGTAAGTAAGGATTCACAAAGCCATCAACATTCCATATAATAATCAAGAACATTATGCAATAACAATATGTATTAATGTTAACTAACAAGAATATGGAAAGCATATTATTCAATAAATAACGAATACATTTCAACTATTAATGACTATTACATTATGATTCCCATTTAATTTATAAAACTAGGGTCGATTACCCACCGGCACCATTAATGCGATTGCTTGACCAATATATTAGTTGATGTGATGTCTAGCTAATCCATTAATGTGCAATGGTTCTATCTGAAACCATCTAGCGAGTATGTAATTCATGCAACCTATCTAAATGAGTAGGATGTTACATATAGGTCGGGAAGGTAACCCATCTCCTATATAACCTGGTCTCAGTTCCAGGAACTTACTCTCATGAATCACATTAAACACCAATTTCTATTATTGAAACCATCACAGTGTACGTAGTCCCCCATTTCAATCCATAAACTACATGAACAATATATACTAAGATAGTCAGGCAACATTGCCAAATAAACAAATCCATATTTACCTTGGTCTACGTTTTCGTTCTAAATTCCTAACTTTCCAGGCACTCAAGCTTTCTCGGGGATCCAACGCCTATCACAGACCATTTGTGATCAATTTAAGTCTAATACCCTATATTTAGAACCCCTAGTTCAATCCCTAAGTCCTCTAGAAATTCCAGTCAAATTACAATAATACTGTTGTTTTATAGGGTGGGAGCGCGCTTCCTCAGTGGGTGGAGTGTGCTCCATCAACTGAGTTCATCGTCATTAATGAAGGGATCGTGCTCCTCTGCTAGGTGGAGCGTGCTCCACCCTTTACTGTTTTGATAGTAAACAAGGCAACAACCACTGTTCCATCTACAAAACAACATCAAATACTCCTAAAATTCATCAGGAGGACCTTTAGTGAGATAACAAACAATTTCCAATTATCAAAAAACATAATTCACTGAGATATCATCACTACATTGAATTAAACTTTAACAAAAACAAAAACTAAACTTACAAAAGTGATGACCTTGGAATTCCAAGTGGATTAAGCTCCTCAATTCACAACAAATCAACTCCATGAATGATCTCATAAGATCAAAAATCAAACCCTCAGCTGCTCTCACTCGATCGATTTATGAGATGAGTATGAGGTCTTTAGTTTAAATATATGGGTTTTTCTCGAAATACGCATCACACTATCTTAAGACTAATCGAATGACTGATGTGCTAACATGAAACTCCATAAGGTGACACACATGTTGACACCATTAATACTCACACTTATCTCGAGCCGATCTGATGAGCCACATAATTCAAACCAATTTATAGTTTTTATTATATAGATATATCTTGTGTATTTTCTCTCCAATAAATGCACCGAACATGCCTATAAGTATTATCGAGTGTGCACATTCATTCCGCAACCCCCTCTTCGCACTTGGTGTACTAGCTATTTATTGTTCCTTATGTATTTTTCGATTATAGGCTTGTATATAAATCCTCTATTATACTACAACCTATAAAAACTCATTAAACAATCCAAACAAACACAAATCATAATGCAAACACAGGCATATGCTAATCGAGGTACGTCAGACTTAACCACGAGCCTAACAAGGGTTAATTAGGATTTGTATTAACATTAATCACCAGCTTAAAATAACAGGTCGTTACACTATCCGCTTACCACATTTGTCGCGATATCCACTCTTGGTCCTTGCACGCTCGGGGCTTTATATGAAACATTTCACGAATCTAGATGATTCAAGACTTGTCGTATCAACGACAAGTTGCATTTTCAATTTCGATTTACTATTAAATTTACTTTGGGGTCCTACTAACGTATGTCATGCGAGTCTTGCAGGTCCCTTATCGCCTAGTGCGAAGGTCGAGGGGTGGGACCCGCCAAGTCTTTCCTTTGGGGATGCGATTGTGCACCCCGTTTAAAAGCAAGGATTTGTTTATATTTTATTATTATTATTATTATTATTATTATTATATATTTATTTAATTTAATTAAGTTCCAAGGGTCATTTGGCCTTTGTCGACCCGACCCAAAGGCCATTTGGTCCACGTTAACCCAGTGTAAGGGATAGTCGGCCCCTAGTCAAGTGTCTAGGGGCCGAATCAACCCCCAGATGCGCTAGCAGGGACACACGTCCCTGCCTAATGCACGAGCTGCCTATGGGAGCTGCCCAGGCATCACAAAAGGGGCGTCGCTCTGTCGGGCAAAGGCAGTGTGCGAGAGTAGCCACTTTGGCCACTGCGTCCCCTTCTTTACAGCTTTTTAGGGGCACCCCTTGTGGTGCGCCTCGTCCTAGACGTTGGCGGCGATGAGGCTATCGCTTTTTGACAAAGAAAACGAGTTTAATGAGGAGGGTTACTTTCCAAATAGTTCCCTTTGACTCCTAGAACACCAAGACCACCTTGATTCTCCCCATCAAGCTCCCATATCCATTTCTTTTCAAATTTAGGGTTTTGAACAAAATGTGGCTAGGGTTCTATAAAGGAGTTTATATACTTGGTGCAATTAGTGTAAGGTTTTTGCAGTTTTACCAAATTGCCCCCGTGTTTAGTTTATGTCCATTTCACATTTAATTAAGCTAGTAGTCCTGACTTAGGGTGTGTTTAATAGCAAGGATAATGAAAAAATATGGAAAATTATTTTATTTTTTAGTATAACCATTTTTTTGGGTGTTTGATACATTTGTAACTGCATAGAGAAAAAAAATTCATCCCTCTAATTTTCCTCATTTATTCTCTCTTATTTTAGGATGGAAATTCAAGATTATCTCTCGAGGGAATCCGTCTCCACCTAAATTCTCCTTTAATAAAAAGATTTTGACCCAAACTTGTCGCACCTCCATTAATTCTGAACATCCAACACATACCACTACACCACCAAGCTTATGAGCAACACCACCAGTCTCGGCTTCGCCGCACTTTTGGACAACTCACACAAGAACCCAATAAAAAGAACAATGGTCCCAAACATTTAAACCCTCGCTTTGATGTATTCCTATATGTTCCTCTCCGGTCATGGCATGTACAATATGCAATCCTTCACAATCAGTAGCTTCACCATTCTTGATCAAATTCGATCAAACCATGATCAAATCACTTGATTTCTCGAATGCTTAATTATGATCAAATTTGCATGAAAAAAAAGTCAATCGATCAATTTGATCAAATTGTGCGAAGAAATGTAGGACAAATAAAGAAATTGTAAATCTGATGCATGATCGCTTTGACATCTCCTTAGGTGGCGATTATGGTGGTGACGGTCGCTAACGCGGTGGTCTGGGGTGGAGGTGCAGCCAGTTCTCTAGTTTTATAGGAATGAATGATTTTGATATGAGGGAAGAAAGTATGGGTCCCACTTTTCTTAAAAAAAGAAAATCTTATCATGTACAATCAAACAACAATGACAAAATTTTCTTAAGAAAATTCTCTAAAAAAGATTTGTTGAAGAAAATAATTTTTCTCATTGAAAATTCTTTTTGCTATCAAACACACCCTTAAGCTTTAGTTTGATAAATCGGGTTAATCAACATATATTGCATACAATCCAAATACAACATACACAAATAACATGGTATTTTACCAAATTGCTCCCGGGGTGGCTGTTTTGGGTTTTCAAGTTGTTACAAGAGTTAACTCGCACAGTCGTTCATATTTTCATTTTTTGTTCAACTTCCAACTTACATAGAAGTTGCAAATTTTAAAAATAATAATAATATGAATTGACATAAAGACCCCCAAACATGAGAATTGACATAGAGAAGGGATTTACGATTGTGTCAATTTACCCCAGTAAGATAACTCCCTCAAGGGTGAGGGAATAATCTCCCTCTTGTGTGTATGAGTTAGGAGATAACTTACATGGAAGTTGGCATTACAAAGCCGGCTAAAAAAAATTAGTTGAAACTTCCCTGCAACTTATCTCACTCCCTCCAACTCCCCACCCCCAAACCAAACAAGGCATGTGGTTTCTCCTTATTATTATTATTATTATTATTATTATTATTATTATTATTATTATTATTATTATTATTATTATTATTATTATTATTATTATTATTATTATTATTATTATTATTATACTTTAGCGGGAGTCGAATCTACAACTCTTCCAAACCTTGACTTTTAATAATTGATGTCTCATCTATCTCACTAGAGATGTTTTGGCTCTCTTTACTTCTTACTCTCTTCGGTCATTTTTGTAAGTCATCCGTCGAAAACTCTTTCACAAAAAATATAACTCGTTTCCAGAATGAAGATGATAATCTAACATTATAGGAGATATACACTTGCTACACAATGGTGTACATCTAATTGAGATGTACGTCACACGAGTTCCAAGAGAATCTACATTATTGTGTACCAAATGTATGTATCAAAAAAAGGTCAAAAAGTTATTTTTTTCTTTTTGGGATTTTAGAAACCTTTTCAACATTGTTTCCATTTTACCCCTAAACATTTAATCGTAATTAAAAACTTGTTATCCTTTTATTGGGTAAATAGATGATTGGTGTAGTTAATGATGTAATTAAAGCACAAGCGAGAATGTAATTTAAACATTTTATTAATGTTTCCTTAAAATGTGTATTTTGGGTAAAACAACTTATAGTATTGACCGGAGGGAATATTAGTCTATACACATAAAGGAAATAAACATTAAAAAGAAAATTAGTTAATTTCTAATGAAATTTTTATTCATGAAAATTATTAAAGTTAATGAACTCCAAAAACTGCATAAACTCATAAACAACAGTAGTTATACTATATTCCCTTAGCTTTTCTTGGGTAATAGGGCAAGCAACTAACTTTTATGAGATTAGTCGAACCAAAATAAAAAGGAGATAAGAAAGGTTAGGACACCCATGATTATTAAAAAAGAACTCATTAAACACCTAATTACAACAATGAAGCCTTAAACTCATAAAACACCTAAATGAACTAAAATTGTTAACAATACTTAAACCTAATGAAATGCAGCACGAGCAGAGCTAATGAGTTAGTATAAAATTAGCCCAGTTCAATTAATGCAATGTAGGAATTTCTTGTGTTGTTTGAGGTGTTTGTCAAGCTAGCCAACTTTTGTTGTAGGCCGGGCGAATCCAGAAAATCTTATTAGAGGTGGGGGGCGAACTTTCACCTAATTTTTCTTTAAACAAATAATTATAATAGTAAAGAAAAAAATAGTATAATAAACTAATAATCATAATTATAATTTGCAAATGTAAATTAAAGGATACCGCTAAATTCTGCGTGAAGAGAGTTGAATCTCGCGATGTTGCATATTTTGAAAACACTACAATATCTTTTCTTCATCAATATCTATAAATTTGTCTCGCTCAATGTTGTGAAAACAACACCTTGAACCTCGATACCAGAGACGCGAATCCTCGCGACCTTGTAATGGAACCACTTTTTGTCATAGTCTGCAGAACAAATCTCGGAGTGGGGGGCTTCTAGGGAAAACACTCTGACGCTCGAGTTAGTAAAAACTCAAAGGGGTTTTTTCTCAGGAATTTCGTACGTACCTCTCTTTGTGATTTAGTCTCCCTATTTATCTATGTTTCTTAGATTCGAGATAAACATATATCTCTAGTATCAATTCTGGTTAGATTGTCTTTATCTCAATCAGATTTTTTGGGATCATCCATATCCATGTAGGACTATGAGTTAGACTCCAAACATAATAAGTCATAATCGTTCATTACGTAATTCATATCTCGAGGTACAAATTATTTGTCTCATTCAGGGCTGATTCAACATAAATAGTGTCTTATCTTGACTTAAATATCGCATGACGTGTATCTCGAGGCATGAATGTACTGCCTCCTTTTTGTGAATTTATTTATAAAGGAGTATAAAATTATGGAGAACTTAGTGATATCTACAACTATTAAACTTTTAGTTTTATTTAAATTAGGTGGTGACTCAACTTTTGTATGTAGAATGCTCATCTTTTTTTTTTTTGAGTGTACAATACATTGCCAGACATTTCAATGAATAACTAAGAAAAGGCTTTGTAATTTGTACTACATATACAAATCTGACTATAAATGACCATGAAACGAACTAGGTCGACCATATAGAGCTTCAAAAGGTGTCATTCCAGTACTAGCTTGATAGGTATAAATATAAGAGAACTCATACAGAAGAATGTATTTCTCCCAATCACCGCCAAACTCCAAAAAATAAGCTCGAAGCATATCCTCTAGCACCAATATCAACTACTAAGTCTAACCATCAGTCTGCGGATGGTATGTCGTACTAAAGTTAAGAACAATTCCCAGTTGTCTCTGCAAATCACTCCACGGTCTGGACGTGAATCTCGGATCTCTATTCGAAGAAATCGACACTACTCCATGAAATCTCAACACCTCACGTACGTACATATCTCATAATCGGTCTAGAAGATCTCGCTTGGAATCTGGCAGGAATTGTACAAACTTCGTCAACCCCTATCCGCGTATTTCTTCTGTCTATCTTATGCAGCTCGGAGTTTCTGACGAATTTGTCAAATTTTCTCTATATGATCAACAACTATCTCAGGCTCTACCATCACTGTATATTCCGGCTCTGCCCAACAAGCAGGTGATCTACAGGATCTCCCATACAGTGCCTTAAATGGTGGCATACCAATGCTCGCCTGATAGCTGTTATTGTATGTAAACTCACACAGAGGCTGATAATCCTCCCACGAACTCCCAAACTGTAATATGCATGCCTTAAGCATATCCTCCAAAATCTGGATTAGCCGCTCTAACTGTCCATCAGTCCGAAGATGATAAGATGTGCTAAATTGCAACCTGGTGCCAAATTGTTCCTACATTTCCTCCCATAGTTTCTAGGTCAATCTGGGATCTCTGTCTGACACAATGGAAACTGGCACCCCACGAAGTCTAATAATCTCCCGCTCAAACGATATGCTCATCTGGGGAAACGTGTATTCATCGAGATTGGAATGAAGTGAGCCGACTTCGTTAGTCTATCAATCATTACCCAAATTGCATCGTGATGCCTCGATGTCTGCGGTAGCCCACTAACGAAATCCATAGTGACATGTTACCATTTCCACTGTGGAATGCGTAACGGCTGTAATAATCCATCGGGTTTATTTGTGCTCAGCCTTCACTTGTTGGCAAATGTGACAACTTCTAACGTACGCAGCTACGTCATCTGCTGCAGAAGAGTCTGACTATCGAGTCCACTCCTGCTCAATGCATTTGCTATGATGTTCGCTTTGCCAGGGTGATCTTCAATAGTGAAGTCATAGTCCTTCAATAACTCCAGCCATCTCCTCTGGCGCATATTCAGATCCCTTTGAGTGAAGATGTAACGTAAACTCTGGTGATCTGTATACAACACAAATGCACTCCATAAAGATAGTGCCTCCAAGCTTTTAGTGCAAAAATGACCGCTGCAAGCTCCAAGTCGTGCACTGGATAATTCCCCTCGTGGGGTCTCAATCGTCTAGAAAAATAGGCAACTGGTCTATCATCCTGCATCAACACATATCTAAGACCAATACCCGACACATCTATATATACTGTCAAGGCCTTGCCCAGGCTCCGGCAATGTCGATACTTGTGCAGATGTCAACCTCTCGCATCAATTCACAAAAAGCCTACCCACACTCCTCTAGACCAGTCAAATCTGACGTCTTTCTTAGTCAGTCTTGTCATCAGCGTGCTGCGATCGAGAAAAAATCCTACAAAAATCGTCGGTAGTATCCGACCGGTCCAAGGAAACTCCGTATATCGCCTTAGACTCAGACGTCTTCCAATCAATGATTGTCTTAATCTTTTTTGAATCCATTGAGATACCCTGCTCACTGATGACATGGCCTAAGAATCTCACCGCACTTAGCCAAATGTCACATTTGCTAAACTTGGCGTACAGTCGATGCTCCCTCGTGTCATCAAAACTGCCTTGAGATGTCTCTCACGATCCTCACGAAACATGCTATAGATCAAATATCGTCAATGAATACGATAACGAATATGTCCAAATATGGCCTTATAACCCTGTGCATCATATCCCTGAAAATTGTTGAGCGTTCGTTAGCCCAAATGGCGTGACTATGAACTCAAATAACCCGTATCTCGTGCTGAAAGCAGTCTTCTGAATATCTTCTTCTCAAATCCTCAACTGGTGATAACCTGAGCGAAGGTCAATCTTCGAGAAAAATCTGGCACTTGTTAGCTGATCAAACGATCATCAATCCTAGGAAGTGGTAACGGTTCCTCACAGTTACCTAATTCAACTTCCTATAGTCGATGCACATCCTCATCGTACCATCCTTCTTTTTTACAAATAGTACTGGAGCTCCCCAAGGTGACATACTAGGGTGAATGAAACCCTTCTCCAACATCTCATCCAACTATTATCTTACCTCCTCCTCCTCCGCTGGTGCCATCCGGTAAGGTCAACTGGCAATCGGTTGCGTCCCTAGTATCAACTCGATTATGAACTCAACAACTCGTGGTGGTAGCAATCTGGGTAAATCATTTGGAAATACATCGATAAAACCCCAAACCACCGGAACGTCTTCAATCCGGACCTCCGTTCAAACCTCGGCTCAATTATCGCCGCAAACGCCTCCATCTCCTGTGCTATAGCTAATCGGCTTCTCGTGATGGGTAAGTCAGTTGTCGATCCAACTAATACGAACTCCGATATTCTAGTAATATGAAACTCTATCCTCTTGCCGTAACAATCTATCCGTGCATGATATGATGCTAACTAATCCATCCCGAACAGTGTGTCAAACTCTAAGTACTCCATACTCGAAGATCCGCTAGTAGCTGATGTCCATCCACCTCTATCATCACGTCTCGACATATTCGGTTAGGGTATATCTTATCCCTAGCAGCTGTATTGAGGACAAGATGTGGTTATAGTGTCTGTGTAATTAACCCTAACAATCCGACAATACGTCCAACAAGAAACGATAAAGTACTACCAGAATCAAACATAGCATGCATGTGGCGACCAAATATAAGTAATGTACCTTCGGTAAGCTGCATAGTCGCCCCGCTATCTAGCTGTGCTAATGCATGAGCTCTATCTCTGGCTTGGTCTGACCCTCGGCGTGGCGATGGTGGTGTCCGACAGTTAGCCCTCAAGTGTCCCCTATGCCCACACTAGTGAAATCTACGGCTTTCCAGTCTACCCGTCTGTTTGTCTCCAGATCTCGAACCCCGACTTCGGTCTCCCTGACCCCTGTCATGTCCCCCTTGATCTTGGCCCTAACGGTACTCCTGTGGTTGTGCCCTCTGTCGATCCACTGGTGCTGAGGTGATAACATGAACTGGATGTGGCTTCTCATATGAAGAACACCTAGCCAGTTGAGACTAGACAGACTTGCGATACGGCTACGAATGTTCCGATTAGGGCGAGTGTGGAGGATAGACTTTTAACTCAGGAGACATAGATGGCCGAAGTATTACGGCTATTACGCGAGCAAATCACGGTACTGGCGGCACTCACTTCAACTAGAGAGACAGTAGCTGTGATTGTACCGGCGGAGGCAGTTGTTGTTCAAGGGGTACCTCGGACACCAATTCAGGGGTAGCGGAGGCACCCACAGAGATAGCTACCACGGTCGTTGTTCCTTCGAAGACATCGACATTCGTCACCCTCGTTGTTGATACTCCTTCGACATCGACATTCGTCTTAGCACTAGAGGCAAAGTTATTGAGGGAGTTTTTGAAGTTCCAACCTAGATTCTTTTACGGCGGCAGTGATCTTGAGGCTGCAGGGAGATGGATAGTGTCCCATCAGCGTTTCCATAAGCTGATGAGGAACGATGAGATCATTACATACCGATGGAGGCTAGGTTGAGACTGAGGGAGGAATTCTTGGCCTGTAATAGGGAAATCAGACTTTGATTTAATATATGGAGAGGTTCCGACATTTGTTGCAGTTTTCTCTATATGTTGCCGGGAAGAGCGCTTGCAGATCTATTATTTCACCAGAGGGGTTGATGACAGGATTGCATCAGCAGTTGTCTCAACCGGAGCTACAACTTTGCAAGAGATCTTTTACAAAGCTTTGGCTCATGAGACATATATACTGCAGAGGGTTGGCAAACGCGTGACTGGCAGGGAGGTGAACGCAGGCCAGAGTTCTTGGTCGACTTAGAGGCAAAGAGACCATGGAGCGTCCGGATAGAGACCAAAGAGATGATAGACGGGATAGGGGCCACCGGGATGAGTTTCAGGGACTCTTTCAATAACTTTGCCTCTGGCGCCAGAACAAATGCTGATGTCGAATGAGTATCAGCAATGGGGGTGCAATAACCTGGTTTGTCGACGTGAGTGGAGGCGTAAGAGTTGACGTCTCTAAATGAATGACATTTGCGGTAGCTATCTCTGTGGGTGCCTCTACCGCTACCCCCTGAATTGCATTTGGGGTACCACCGGAACAACAGCTCTCCCCGCCGGTATGGTCACAACTACTGGCTCTCTAGCTAAAGTGAGTGCCACCAGTACCGCGGTCTACTCGCGTAATAGCCGTAATACCTCAGCCATCTGTGTCTCCTGGGCCGATAGTCTATCCTTCACACTCGCCCTAATCGGGACATTCCTTGTCTCATCGCTGGTATGTACAGTCTCAAATGGCGCACCAGACTGTTCGTCCAAGATCTGCATCGAGAACGTGCTCCGGATTAGTCTCAAGGTATACACGTATAGCATATAATAAGATGAACATATAACACGCGTATAAGTTCTAACTCTACCCGTCTCACATCACTTCCCAACTAAAGTTCTAAGGCACTAACTTCGGGTTTTCCACATCTAAGTTTGTTGATTAAGTTTTATTATCTTAGGAGTTCTTCTTTATGCTCTGATACTAACCGTGGTGACCCTCGCTGCCCCGGGGTGATGTATCTCCGTGTACTCCTTGTCAGCTGACCCTACTACATGTGTACGACACCAGCCCATCCTTACTCTATCTAGAGATGTATCCACTTGTGTGCGTACAATGTGAAAAAAAAACATATTCAGCGAAAGACGTATTTAAATGCAAAAGTTTTCATGAATCAATTAAACAAATCTTAATGTGGAAAAACCCTGAAAAGTACGAGGTAAACAACTGTACCATATAAAACTAAGCATGCACAAAGTCATGTCACTCCCCAGTTCCCAAAATAATCAAAATATCAAAATAATCACACGTACAAGTACTTCTCAAAGTAGGCAGTCAGAAGAAGTCGCCTAAGGTCTTGCCTTTACTTGTACTCGGATCTGCACTCAATCATCACAGAAGAAAATGGATGATAAGTCCAGTCAGTAAAATCCCAAGGAACTCCTCCGAGCGTTCACATAAACAAGTGGAAGTCAATAAATAATGTTAAATAAACATACGTAATGTAAATAACAAATGTAAGTAGGGCATCGCATGCATAGATAACAATAAAACGCAAATGTGTGTGCCTGTTCCAGTCAGACTAAACCATACTTCAAGACTCCCTTCCAGGATCCCACTAGTGGGCGCACCCAATTAGCTATCATCTGATCCCTCTCGGTGGCCGGCGTAGACCTACGACGCACCGAAAAATGTAGCAGTTCAATAGCTCGGTTGTTATCCACAGAGAACTCCTAATACACATGCTATGGTTTAGAATGCATAGACACAACGAAGAATCGGTAGGAATAACTCAACCAACCGTCCAAAAGATGACAAGATATGAATGTAATAAAAATCACAAGGAATACTGGAAATGAATGGAAACACAAAGCAAAATAAATACTCGAGTTTTTCCATTGGGTTTTACAAACCTCACAATGCGCTCCACTACCCTGTAATCAATCCCCGGGTCCAAGTCCATTGAGTCCTTGGTCGTCAATTGATCACCGTGTCAACCTATGTCCATTTATTAATAACTTAAGTTAGCATGACAATTTACCACAAATTTCTAAAAATTTTAGGCTAAATTGCCTATTTCGCGTGTTTCGAAGCAAAACCCCGCAAAACGTCACGTCTGACATTCCCACATATGTTCTTTTCATACAACTTTATCAATTTCTATTTATTTTATCAAAATATAATTTTTTCCAATTTTTCCAGAATTTTTCCAAATTTTTCTTTCATTTTTCTTCTCATTTTCATTTTTATTATTTTTTTGTTTGGGTCGGGTTACCCAACTGGGTCAGACCCGACCCGGCCCTAGACCAGAACAGTCCAGGCTCACAAAGGGGTTTTCTTCCCCGATCGAACCAGAGGTTCGATCGCAAGGAATTTTTTTTCATCTTCTTCAGTGATGGGTTGGGGTTGCTCTCCACCCCAACCCCGGTGGAATCGATGGCAGGGGAGACACCCCTGCCATCTCCACCTTGGCCCGATTTTTGCCTCCATGGTCGAACCCACTCTCGGCCACCCCACCGCCAACCACCGAACCCATAACAACAACGAGGACTCACCTCGATTGTGACGTCTCCACCTTCTCCTCTCCTTCCCGGCGCGTTCCTTCTTCTCCTCCTCTTCTCCATTCTTCTTCTTCCTCTCTCGGCCCGATCGGTTTTGTGTTTGTGTGCATGGGGTGTGTGTGTGATGTGCAGGTGTAGGTGGGGTGGTGGACACGTGGTGTTTGAGTTTGGCCAAGTGTGTTTGATTTGGGACAAGTGTGTTGTTGTGTTTGTACAAGTGACACCTAACTGTGACACAACTAAGAAACTCGTTTGTGTTTTGGGTGTTTCAACGCTCGATTTCGCGTCGAACTATGATATACGCGTACTGCAGCGTCGTTAGCCACCCAATATCTATTCCATTTTTACTTGGCAAATATTTTTTTTATTTAATTTGTGTGTTTTGTTTTCCCTGACCTAATATTCGGTCCCGTCGACTATCCAGATACCCGCATCGACATGTATATCGAGGCGAATATAGTTCACACAATCACGTTGTTTGTTAATTTTTCCGTCCTTATATTCGGTCTCGTCAACTACCCGGTACCCGCGTCGATACGTATATCGAGGCGAATACAGTTCACACACCCTCACACGTATTATTTTGCAACATACACACATGTGATGTATTTGAATAAATTACACCGCAAATAAGCAACCAACACACCATAAACTTCCATACTTAAGTCCCCGTGTGTCTAGCCTACTACGGCGTCCATGTACATTCGAGCTGGCGTCCACGTCTCTAAATTTAATAGACATTAATAAAATGGGTTGTTGCACACAAGTTAATATTTTATTCAGTAATGAGAAAGACACACCTATAGCTGGAAAGATACTTAAACAATGTAATAAAAAGAAAGCACTTAAAACTATTGAAGAAAAAAAGAAATGATGACTAATGTCATTTCTACTAAAGAATGGATGGCTGAACAATAGAAATATACACCTTTTCCCGAAAGGCTACACCTTTTCCCGAAAAGCTACACCTTTTCATATTCTACCGTTCCACAACGATTATCTAATGCTAGGGAGGAAGAAAACAATGAAGTCATTCTTGAAGCATTTAGGAAAATAGAAATTAATAAACCATTTATGGAATCGATTATGTAATTTTCTAATTATTAGAAATTTTTGAAAGAATTCACTAAATCAAAGGATAAGTTTTTAGAAAAATCTAAAGAAAACTTAAGACAAAAGGTGTCTGCTTTAATTAAAAAGAAAATACTTGAGAAATGTTTCGATCCAGGAATGTTTGAAATACCTATTACAATATGGACTTATTTAATAGATTTTGCTATGTGTGATCTCAGAGCATCAATTAATGTTATGTCACTCAAACTATGTGAGTAATTGAAAATTGGTTCGTTAACTAATACACCTATTAATCTTACCATAACTGATAACACAATTATTAAACCTTATGGTTTACTAGAGGATGTCTTAGTAAAAGTAAGTGACTAAGTATTTCTAGCTGACTTCTATGTCATAGAAATGGGAGACTCAATATCATCTAAATCTTTCCCTATACTTTTAGGAAGTCCATTTCTTAAAACAACTAAAACAAAGTTAGATTTTTTTGAAGGAATAATATCTACGGAATTTGAAAACAAAATTATTAATTTCCATTTCAATGATGAAGATGCCCATGATAATTTTGATGAATTTAATAATGAACAAACTAATGATAATGAATCTTTTGAATTAAATCGTCATGAGCCCGAAGTATATGTTATTAATGCAGTAACAATGGAAGGTGAATATGTTATGACAAAGAATAAGAAAATTGAAGACACTTTAAATCAAAAGGCAATAACCAAGAATTGAGGGTTAAGCAATCGAACAATGTTGAGAATGATCTTAAATTGAAGGAATTTAAATCTACAAAGAATAAGAAAAGAAAAATAATAATCTAGCAATTGTTAAGCTCGATGATCCAAAAGATATATACATAAACATAAAATTCAAATGGGCTTGATATTTTAAAGCTATTTGTGATACAGATTCTAGAGCAAATTACATGCTAATTCACTTTTTTCTTCATACTCAACTGGAATAGGATGTACTTGCTTCTGAAAAAGTTACTCTACCAAATGGTTATTCAATAAAACTAATAGGAGTTGGCTACTAATGTACCAGTTAAAATTGACAAGTACATTATTCTTATAGACTTTTAGGTTATGCCACACTTTATTAACGAAAATCCTCTATTAATCTTAGGACATCCTTTTTTAGCCACTTCATAAGCAATCATGGATACTATGAACAAGAAAATCACATTTAGGATGCATAGCTCAGCAATCAATTTTTGAAATGGCACTAGAGTGGATAATCCTATACTTACGTTTGTAAGAGGTCGTCCATACTCTATCTTTACTTTCGGTTTAGTATTAGGATTAGTTAGTTACTTTTATATTCTCTCAACTTTTATAATGGGGATATTTTGAGAATTTAATTCCAAAATAATTTTATGTAAGAGGGTAGATCGAGTCAATTTTTTCTCACTATATCATTTTATGCATTAGTTTTATGTTAGTTGCCTATTAATAGTAATGAAATTATTGTTTAGTACAAATCATAGTTAAATTCTGATACTTTTGAATAATTTTACCATTTTATTAGATATATATGAGATAAATAAATAGGAAAATCAATTAAATTGAAAAAATAGTTAAAATAGGATAACAATTTCCTAGTGATTCCAGTCCGTACGAGAATTCGCTGAGAAAATCAGCAGCAGTGTGCAAAATTCTCAGGGTAATTTCAAAGTTAGCGATTTGTCACAGATTTGAACTTATAACTAGGATTTGTTGCACTAATCGTTTAGCCACCAAGGCTCATTTTCAATGATTTTATCAACAATTTCTCGGCAAATCCATTTAAACCCTCAGTCAATGAGAAAGAATATTAGTTTTTAAAAATAGAAACCCAAAATTGCCATATTTATCCATTTCACTCTCACAAATCATTGCAATTTTTTAATCAAGAGACAATTTTTTACTAGATCTAACCTAGGGGTGGCAAAAAAAAAAGGGAATGGACGAGTATGGGACCGGACACCCTTTTTAATAACGACTAAAAATAGTGTCCGGACCCGTACCCATTTTTGAAACGGAGACTTTTTTGTCCTGGACCCGTATGTTTTTAAAATATAGAAGTTCCATTTTTTGTCCGGACCCGCTTTTTAATAAAATAAAATAATTTTTTCACTTAATTATTAACAAAAATACATAATTTTTATGTTGTCATGCATTCCATCACTACAAAAAAGAAATGTTATAAATTCAAAATTCAATTCTTACAAGTTTCCATATAAAAATAGCATCATTATTAGTAAAATTATAATTCAAACATTATGAAAGTTTCAAAACACTACTATAAATAAATAAATATTATTTAAATTAATCGCGAAAAGGGTACCCAATTTTTTTTTAAAAAAATTTGTTCACACCCGGACCCATTTTTTAAAACAGACAAGAAAACATGTCCAAACTTGTATTAATTTTCAAAAAATTATGTCCAAAGTTTAAAATGGGTCCGGAAAAATACGAACAAACGGGTCTGGGCACATTTTGCCACCCCTAATCTAACCTTCCAAAACTAGATTTTAGTGTATTTAAGTGATTCCCACTTCAATCATCACACATACAACCTAAAATTTGGTGACTTTTGAGAGTTTATAGCCACCATGGGCTTGAGCAAGGGAAATTTGAATTGGAGCTTCAAGGAGTATTCTAGAGAAGTCTTACAATTTCAATCTTGAAATATCCACTTTCAAGAAGGCAATCAATGAAAACCTTAACCTTTATTGATTATTTTTTTTAGTTTTTCATCGATTTTTGGATTTTTATTAGGTTAGAAGCTAAAGTTTGAAATTTCTACTCCAAAATAGTTTTGATATCGAATGTTTTCAATTACAATACTAGTATGGGAATGGTGTGATAATTGTTTATTGTTATCGAATTTTTGAACTATTTTTCAGTATATGGCGAATGAATCAAATTTTGTACACAAACTAATTTGAGACTAAGTTTCAAATGAGTTTGAGGGTTTTTGTTTTTGCCTATCGGATGATTTGAATTACATATGAACAATTGTTTTTCTCATGATGTTTTATCGATAAATTTCATATGAGTTTCAAACTTTCAAATTATAAATAACTTTTCTGATGAGTTTCTCCTTTTAGATATATAAGTTGAATTCTACTAGACACTTTTCCAACAAATTTGGTTTTAACTAGTTTTACAAGTTCATTTTTCACTTGTGCTTATCCAAATGATCATAAATGGAAAGGGTAGAGGTTCAAGAGAGGAGAAATGAAAGGGGAAGCTAGTATAGAAAACAAAAAATAAATCCAAAGTTTCCCAAATCAAGCCCACGTCATTTATTTTAATACACCTAGAATTAGACCACAAACCCTGCTCCACCTTCATCATTTAGCAACAATAGCACGATGATTATGTAAAAGCGGGGGAGGATATGGAAGAATTAGAAGAAGAGATACTGACGAGGACAAAAAATTATGTACTCAGGAAAGAAGACTTTATCAATGAGAAGGCATTTGAAAAATTTAAGAATAATTTAGTCAAGGATACGAAGTTTATCTCGGAGAGGGGATTCGATGTGAATAATGATTTGAAATACAGGCCTAGGACCCTAGATATCATTGAGGCAAGGAGCTGGGAATTATTAACTAAGGACTATAACCACTTAAACCTAGAGGATGTTCCAGTGAAAGGGGTTGCGATATTATCTTGAAAGAGTTTTATGCAATTGCATACGGAAGTGAGAGTAAGACAAAGTCACGAGTTTGAGGAAGAACAATGGATTATTCCACTGTAAGAATAATTCGGTATTTTGGTATATCGAAATTTCATCAAAAACAAAATGATGAGTAACCAAAGCCCAAATATGCCATTAAGTATCACTACCTCACCGAAACAATTAGGGGAGGTTTCGAGGCAATCCATGGTGATAGATTCATTTTTATATGGAGGGGTACCCGAAGCATATAACTACTAAATGTTTTAAGAGAATTACTAAAGCTTGGTGTTATTTCATCAACACTAGCTTACATCTAAACCTACGATATTATGAGACACTGAACTAAAAAGCTGCCTTACTTTACCACATTATTCTGGGACTAGGATATTTGGACGTTGGCAAAATTACCTAAGATTCAATAAGGAGTGTCATCATAATGAAGCAAAATGACGGTCTACCTTTTCTTTTGATGATCATGGCTTTTTGTAAAGCATATCAAGTAAATATGGTAGAGCTTGATATGGATGTTCTGCTAGAGAATACAATCACCGAAGAAGTTATAGAGTGATATGGAAGAGTAAATGGTTATGAAGACATTGAAGAAGAAAGAGAGAAGGCTTAGATAGCTAGAAGAGAGACATAATAGAGATGAAAATCATATATGACACGAGGAGAATTTCGAAAGAAATGTCGGAAGCTAGAAATGATTCGAATGTGGAGCAACCTGCTAGGGACTATGATGAACTATATATGGAAGAAACAGAGTTGGTCTTTATGGGTATAATTTTGCGCAATTAAATGAAAGTTCTAAGAAATCAAGAACTCGTGTTTGAGAATCAGAGGGCCTTAACAAAGAGTATTCATTGGATGGAGCGAACAATGTCTAAACGATATAGACGATAATGAGGCGTAGAGGTTCTCGTACCATCTACATATGAGGATACCACTTAATAGTAGTCTTAGTGTTCTATGATATTATGTTAGGATTACCAACCTTATGATCCCGTTACAAGTTACCAGTCACAGCGGATTGACCTAGTAGAGGATGATGATAATACAACTTCCGGATGACGACATTGCTTTCATTATTCTATTTTCTTCTTTATCTCTAAGAAATATTGTGTGAGTTTTTCTATGTAACTCTAGTAATGGTGATATACTTTGTGATCTTTGGTGATATTGTGTTTGTGATTGGTAGTTTGATACATTTGTTATATAATGGTGATATTTATTCTAATTTTTATGCACTCCATTTGATGAAATTTCTATTTTGAGTTTATTCTTATATTGATTATCCAATTTATAATTAGATCAATTCCTTTATACTTCACATGGTATATTTATTTTGTTGAAACCCGACTTTTTTCAAAACCTAGAGGAGAAGGTTTGGAATGAGTTTGGGGGTAATTTAAGTGAACTATGACAATGACAACAAAGAAAGCATGATAAGTCAATAATTAGACATGATTATAGTTTAATTTAGATTGATTTTAGATATAAATGATGATATTACACTAGATATTCACTTGTTTTGTGATTTCGGGATTTATATAAGAAAATGAAGAAATGAAAGAAAAAGAGGAAAAAGAGCAAAACAGTCAATAGAGTAATTAAGATAAACCACCTACTAAAGCTATTAATTAAGATAAACCACCTACTAAAGCTATTGTTGCTCCTACTAATCAAATGCAAGTAAATATTTTATTCAGTAATGAGAAAGACACACCTATAACTGGAAAGATACTTGAACAAGGTAATAAAAAAGAAAGCACATAAAACTATTGAAGAAGAAGATGAAGAAAAAAAATGATGGTTAATGTCATTCCTACTAAAGAGCGGATGGCTAAACTATTGAAGTATATACCTTTTCCTAGAAAGCTATACCTATGATATTAAGCCAGAGTTGAAGTATATAAAAAGTCTCTACAAAAGTTTGAAATAATTGATAAGGATAAAAATGATAAGATTTCTGATAATTCAAATATAGTTATGTGTCTATGTTCCACCATTCCATAACGATTAGCTGATGCTAAGGAAGAAAACAATGAAGATATTCTTGAAGGGTTTAGGAAAATATAAATCAATAAACCATCGATGGAATCAATTATGCGATTTTCTAATTATGATGAAGTTTTAAAAGAATTCTATGAATCAAATGATAATTATTAGAAGAATCTAAAGTAAACTTAGGACAAAAGGTGTATACTTTAATAAAAAGAAAATACCTGAGAAATGTTTCAATTCATGAATGTTTGGAATTTCTATTACAATAGGACTTCTTTAATAGATTTTGCTATGTTTGATCTTTGAGCATCAATAAATGTTATGTTACTTAAACTATATAAGTCATTGAAAAATAGGTTCGTTGACTAATACACTTATTAATCTTACCTTAGCTGACAACATAGTTATTAAACCTTATGGTTTACCAGAACATGTCTTAGTAAAAGTAAATGACCTAGTATTTCCAGCCGACTTCTATGTCATAGAAATGGAAGACGTAGTATCATCTAAATCTCCATCTATACTATTAGGAAGACCATTTCTTAAAATAGATAAAACAAAGTTAGATATCTTTAAAGAAACAATGGTTATGGAATTTGAAAACAAGATTGTCACTTTTCGTTTCAATGATGAAGATTGAAGGTCACCCAAGAGGGGGTGAATTGGGTTACCGAGTAGTTATTGCCCTTTTAAAACCTTTATGCGCAATTTACAACTATGATGTATATATAAGCTATGCAAGTAAATGAAATGGAGGAAATATAAAATGACACACGATTTATAGTGGTTCGATCCAACGATCTACATCCACTACCTAACCTCCCCGGTTAGGATTTCAAACCCCACTTATATTACCAATAAGTGTTACAACCTAAGCCTACAAGCCTAGAATGCCTAATTACAATTAGGACTTCCCACCTAGCCTCAACTAGGATTTTCCCACCTAGCAGCAACTAGGATTTTTCCCACCTAGCCTCAACTAGGATTTTTCCCACCTAGCCTCAACTAGGATTTTTCCCACCTAGCCGCAACTAGGATTTTCCCACCTAGCCTCAACTAGGATTTTCCCTTTTCGACTTAGATTCCACTAAGTCTTACAATCATTCAAATACAATAAATTTGCTGGAAAGACAGAGATACACTTTACAATACAAAGTGGTATCAAATTCATACACTAGCAAGCCACCTAGAGCCTAACAACTCTTATGCATGCAAGTGTGAGTATAAATGGAATATGCAAATATGTCACTGATGTTGTTGCAAATTCCAAATCTGAAATCGTTTCAAAAACTTAATATATTTGTGTGAAACCGATTTCGAGTCTAAGAACAAAAGTTTAGCAAGAATCAAGTTTAAGTGCAACACTTTTGTTCAAATCAATCTTAGGGTTTGATAAAATATATTTCAGTACAAAAACCCAGAGAAGATGTTCAAACACACACCAAAATGATTTTCAAATCAAACACACAAAAATATGTAGATTGAGCACAAGTAAGATTGTAGATCTAGAAATTTCTTACAACCAAAAGAATGACAAAAGAGATCAGCTCGGAGTGATTCTTGAACTCCTTTTGAAAGCCTCAAATGTCTTTGGATTTGTGAGCTAAAGAACACCACTAAGATCTCCCTTTGCTTCTTCACAAAAATCAGATTTCTACTTTGTAGATCTATGGATTTTGAGTGTGTTTTCTCTTCTATATTTAAAACCAAGTTTGTGGTGGTTTTATAGTGGTAGGAATTCCAATATGACCGTTTATAGCCGTTCTAGGAATCTAGGAAATCAAAAATTCAAATTTAAAGCTTGATTTCCAAAAGTCAAAAATAGCTGGCAGAGTGCTATTAGCGCGCTAATACTGGAATTAGCGTGCTAACTGCAGGGAACCTCAAAATAATTAATTTATCCCTTTGTGTTAGCGACCCTTAAACTCGCCGGGACCTAACCAACCCTTATATAACATGTTATACATGTTTATTATGAGTCATTAAGCTTATTTGGGTGGTCCGGATATTTTTACAAATCCCGAAAACGGAAATTCATGATTTCATAATGTATTAGGGGCTTTTCTGCAAATTTGCAGTTTTCTTTTTGAAGACCTTTCAAAAATGAGTTTTTCTTTTTCGAAAACATTTATAATGAACTCTAATATGCAAATGACCATTCACACAAAGTTTTCACATTGTTTAAACTCATAGACCTAGTTATGTGTTTAAATTCCATTTTGAAACTTTGAAGTAAACTTATAACTTTGAAAAATGATTTAGGAAACTTGATGTATGCATGAACTAATGCATTTGGCTTGCGTGAAAGAATTTGTATACCTTACATTGAAATTACAAATTGCGGCTTGAACTTTTATCTTCATTTCTTCATTCAATGCCAAGTCTTGAACTTGTATTTCTTGAGTACTCTTGAGGTGTTGTATTGCATCCTTCAACACGAACACTTGTTCCAACAATCTCCTCATATTTCTTGAGTACCCTTGATGTGTTGTATTGCATCCTTCGCCACAAACTGAAATACACTTGATATTTATTAGTACATTTTCACCTTGTTTGTTTCCATCAAAATCTCGGTCGGAAAGTGACTAACCACTTAGTCCAACAAAGATGTCTATGAAACTTTTGATGATTTTAATAAGGAGCAATTTACTGATAATGGATTTTTAGAATTAAATCATCATAAAGATGAAATATATGTTATTAATGTAGTAATAATGGAAGAAAAAAATGATATGACCAAGAATAAGCATGTTGGAGACATTTCAAATCAAAAGACAATAACCTGAGAATGAATAGTTATACAACCGAATAATGGTAAAAATGATCTTAAATGGAGGAATTTAAATCTACAAAAACAAGAAGAAGAAAAAAAGAATATAGAAATGTCAAGCTCGATGATCTAAGAGATATATACATAGACATAAAAGTCAAATGGGCTTGGTATTTTAAAGTTGTTTGTGATACAGGTTCTAAAGCAAACTACATGTCGATTCACTTATTTCTTCATACTCAACTGGAGTTGGATGTACTTGTTTCTGAAAAAGTTACTCTACCAAATGGTTATTCAATTTATTTCTATAGTATATTAGTTTTATGATTAATTAGCAATTTATAGTAATGAAGCTATTATTCATTACATAACATGGGTAAATTCTGATAAATTTAAATAAGTCTACCTTTTATTGGATATATATGTGATAAATAAATTGGAAAATCAAGTAAATTAGGAAAATAGTAAAAATAGGGTAGCGATTTCCATCGATTCCGGTTTTTACTAGAATTTGCTGAGAAAATCGGCAACAATGTGAAGAATTTTTAGTGAGATTTTGTGTCAGCAATTTGTCACCGATTTGAACTTATAACTAGGATTTGCTAGAAAAATTGCTAAGCCACTAAGGCTTATTTTCAGTGATTTTGTCAGTAATTTCTCAACGAATTCACTTAAACCTTGTTCGTTGAGAAAAGATTCGAGTTTTTAAAAAACAAAAACCCCAAATTGCCACATTTGTCCATTTCACACTCACAAACCATTGCAACCTTTTGATCAAGATACCAATTATTGACTAGATTCAACCTTCCAAAGCTTGATTTTAGTGTATTTAATTTATTCCCACCTAAATCTTGAAAGATTCAACCTAAAAATTTGGTGAGTTTTGAGAGTGTAGAGCCACCTAGGGCTTAAGCAAAAGGAGTACGAATTGGAGCTTGGAGGAGTGTTCTAGAGAAGAGTTTAGAGTTCCAATCTTAAAAGAATCACTATCAAGAAGTTAATAAATTAAAACCTTAATCTTTTATTGATTAAATTTTTTTTTTACATTGATTTTAGATTTTTATTAGGTTAGAAGTTGATTACAATACTAGTATGGGAGTTGTGTGACAAATTGTTTATTGCTATCAAATTTCTAAACTATTTTTCGTATAATGGCGAATGAATCGAACTCTATACGCAAGTGTGACAGCCCAGTCCCCGCAAACTAGACCCCTCCGGCCTGGGCTTACGTGGACTCTCGATCAGCCCCCGTCGAGTCAATGCATGCTTAGTAAGCCTATTATCCAAGTTATTCATCCATTGGTTGCTTAATAAGTTCACTAATTATTTTAGCAAGTCTTAATATTCGTTACGCAGCAGTAGAAAGTAATCTAAAGCGAATAAAAAAATAAATTAAGTTTAGGACAAGTCCTAGATGTGGAAATCCTGCATAATATAGATCTCATGTATATCTCAGGTGATGATAGTGTAAATAAGCATTATAAACATGTATCTCAAGTGTATCTCTCAAAATGTAATCTAAAGCGACTAAAAAACAAATAGATTTCGGGACAAGTCCTAGATGTGGAAAGTAATGTAAATCTTTGTTACGCAGCAGAAAGTATAGTAAAACAACTAAAAAACAAATTGCATTCGGGACAAGTCCTAGATGTAGAAATCATGTATAGTATAGATCTCATGTATATCTCAGGTAGCGACAGTGTAAATAAACATTATATACATGTATCTTAAATGTATCTCTCAAAACCCATACCCAAATATGTATAAAAACATCAAGTATAATATAATAAATACAATTAAAATACCTGCCATAATAAAAAAGGAAGAGCCAGCTCTAAGGAAAACCATGAAGTAGTCACTGATCTTGGCTTCCTCACCCTTGTTACTAGAGGGACCTGCAATTTTCATCAGTGAGTAAAGCTAGAAGAGATTCAATAGTATTTTTGAATTATAAATGACAATAGTATCTAAATCATGCAGGTATTTAAAGAAAGCTTTAAATGAATGGTAAAGTGCATGATAAATAGACTAATCAAGTAAAGCAATGAAAGTGGCAAGGAAGCAAAATAGATTGGTGAATAGGTAATCCCGTCCAAACTGTTGTTCATCAGACCAAAGCACGGCTTGAAGTCGACACTGCGGGCCTTAGGCCACTTCCAACTACCCCAAAACGACTCTTTAAGCACTACAGACTCCTAGAGTCACTTCCAACAACCCCTTTTAAACTATCAATGTAAGTCACAACAATGCCGGATGCTTTAACCCCTGCATAGTCCTCACCGAGAAGCCTCGGTGACTCCAGATGCTTAACACTTGACATAACACAATTACCTAGACCCTAGGCCACTTGAAATAAGAATGGAATAGAAGTATGGCATGCTTTTCAATAGATTAACAATAATAAGTTGAAAACAAATCATGTTGATGCTCTTATTGGTTTCCTTACCTTAAATCTACGTGAAATTCAAGCTTTCGCGGCTCCCACACACTTTCAAAACCGACATCAATACCTGACTATAGCCTCTCTAGGTCCCTGTTATTTATTCAATTTGGTTTGAGAGTGTTAAAGTCTAATTATACTTTATTTATCATTTAATTCTCGATTCAGTCCATTGCATTGTTTTAAGCATTTTTCATTAAGTTATTTATCCTAAAAATGACTCTAAACTCATATAAATATGCCAAAAAGTATTTCATAAAGCTCGATGCACAAACCGCAATGTTTATTGACATAATATAAGTTATAATTCATCATAAAATCATTTGAAGTCATTTAAATCTTTTATTAGTAAAATAGTCCAAATATAGACTTAGTGTTAAAACGTCAGTCATTAAACCAAAAGTGAGTCAAAAAGTACGTTAGGAAACTCAAATGACTCCAAACTCATGCGACATCTAAATTATATTACAAATATCAATTTAGGACAATATGAGTTAGAAAGTCTCATGGAAACCCCCTCGGAAAACCCCAACATCCAAACACTTGCAAAAAGGTATCCTTATGAACAAACCATGCCTTCAAGTCCATTTTTGATAAAGAAAAAGATCAAGATTTTAGAAGTAATGATTCTAAGTTGTTGCTCTCCCTCTTAGCTTTCCAACGATATGCAGAATGTGAAAAATGAAGTTAAGACGAAGGAGATACAACCATTTTATGAAAATCTATCAAAATTGTCCCAAGGATCCCGAACGTAGAGTGCACTTCATGTTTTCATAAAGCGCGCTTTAGGGTCGGGGAGACCTGCAAAAATGCAATTATGCACTCCCAAATCATTAAAAATCATTAAATCATACACAAACCCAAAAATCTGACCAAACATCGTTAAACACCATACATACACCATATTTTAGTCGATTTAACCTTAGAAGCAACATCGAATCTTACACTTAACAATCTAATTAAACATGCATTTATCATCTTTTCCATAAACATTAAACACTAATTTTATGAACCCAATCCATTAAAACTCAGTACGGTTTTAAAAACTCATTGAGATCATCAATTAAAGGTGAAAGAAAATCATTAATTAAGATTTTCATTACCCTAGGATTCAGTCCATAATTGATTGAACCCAAAAACCCCCAAATTTTAAGCAAAAGAAGCATGGGTTGAACAAACCAGATTTGATGCTTTAGATATCTTTAAATGTTGAGATGTTGCATTTCAAATGCATCATTTAACAGAATAAAACCAATCGATTTTATGAGAAACAATGTATTTGGAAATTTGATCATCAACTTGTGTTAGAAAGGCCTCCTCAACACAAAAAAACGTACAAAAGGGATTTCAGGGATTACCTCAGGTTTCACTTCTTGTTAAGTCTCCTTGAACTTTTTTTCTCCAAATTTCTAAGAAATTCTAGCTCTTTCCTTGTTTTCTTCTTCAATTCTTTATGCTGGATTTTTTTCGTTGCTTTTTACATGCATGAGAAAAACACTAAGTCCTCGTTTTATAGTCTTTTTATATGAAAAAATCCATTAGATCATTCTCCATCCTTCCTTTCACTAAATCTCTAAGAACATCTAAGCTTCATGCTCATTGGCACATGCATACATTGATTTTCACTTACTCTTCCTAAGATCTCACCTCTAGTTACATCTTTAGGATAGGTCCATGGCTATTAGAATTTATTTTCACTTAGCTTAGTCATCTAAGCATTATACACATCACTTATGAAATTTAAATAAAGTGACTTTTAAATAAAATAACTTCAAACTTAGGCTCGTCGATCGGGAGTTATAAATATTGCCTAAGTTTTAGCCAACTTAGGTTTCTCAATACACCGACCCATTTCACCCTCGCGTGCGCACACCCTGATGTCACTCTAGGTCGTAAAATCGATGCTAACATTTCTAAGTAAATTATTTTTATTATTATCTCGGTGTCGATGCCCGAGTATTGATCGACTTTGCCAAGTAGGACTACTTGCCAGGTCACGATCCTCCAGGACAACATGATTAGGACTAGTATTTTTTGAGTCGTTACAGCAAGCCATTTTGAGACTAAGTTCTAAATGAGTTTGGGATTTTTTGTGTTTGCCTATAGCATGATTTAAATTACATACGAATGATTGTTTTTCTCAATGATTGTTTTATCGATAAAATTCATATGAATTCTAAACTCTCAAATTCTAAATGAATTTTTTGAAGAATTTCTCATTTTAGATAGATAAGTTGAATTTTACCGAGCACTTTTTTAACAAACTTAGTTTTAAATGGTTTTACAGGTTCATTCTTTTACTTGTACTTGTCCAAATGGCCAGAGGTGGAAAGGGTAGAAGTTCAAAAGATGAGAAGTAAAAGGGGAAGTTAGTAGAGAAAACAAAGACTAAATTCTAAGTTTCCCAAATCCAACCCATGTCAAATCTTTTAACACACTTAGGATTAGACCACAAAGAGAACCTACCTCACCTTTATCATTTAGCTATAATAGTGAGGATGACTATGTATAAGAGGGGGAGAAAGTGGAAGAATTAGAGGAGGAGATACCGACGGAGGTAAAACAATTATGTACTTAGGAAGGAGAACTTTGTCAATGAAAAAGGCCTATGAAAATTTAAGGATGATTTAATGAATGATGGGGAATTGATCCCAGAGAGGAGATTCAATATGAAAAATGAATTGAAATACAAGCCTAGGATCCTAAATATCATTGAGGCAAGGAACTGGGATTGTTGGCTAGGGACAATAACCACTTAAACCTAGGGGATGTTCCTAGTGAGAGGGGATGTGATATTTTGGTAAGAAAGTTTTACGCAAATGCCTATGAAAATGAGAGTAAGATCATGTCAAGAATTTGAGGAAGGATGGTGGATTATTTGGCTGCAAGAATAAATCAATATTTTTGTTTACCGCATTATCACCAAAAATAAAATGATGAGTACTCAAAGCCTGAATACGCCATTAAGTACCACTACCTGTTGGGGCATGTGCCCTAGGTCGATCCATTAACTGTCTTTATGAATACTTTTAGTTAATAAAATAGAGGATTTCCTTTGGTGTTTATTATAATTAATTTGCATGTTTACATTATAATAAGATCCATGGGTATTTATAGAAATATCCTAAATGTCCCTAGTCGATCATTATACTGGGAACTATAATGAATTAAGACTAGTGTGAGTCTTGATTGATGATCATATGATGATTATACGTATAGGGATACGAATCAAGATCACGAGTACTTGTTAGGGAACAAAGTACTGGACCGACCCGCTTTGAGAACATCACATGGATTAAGTCATAGTTGTTTCTCATGATAAGTATATTTTTCAGTCCTCGACTTGAGATTACCGAGAGACTTCAACATTAGGAACATAGTGATTTGACACTATCAAATGTTGTCTTTAACCTGGACGATTATAAAGGTTGTGATTGGTTACTATGTGAGCAATGTGATGAAGTTGTGTAATCGAGATAGAATTTGTCCCTCTCATATAAAGAGAGATATCCAGGTGGATTCCTCGATGTGTTAGGCTCAAGTTAAAAGGCCTAGTCTAAGTGAATTGATATTGATCAATGTCACTTGGATGTTTTCAGTCTACCTAGAGATCGAGACTAGTACGATTGAACATGTTGGATGACAATTCCATGCCTTATGTTTGATCAAAAGGATATCGTGTGACAAAAGGATATTATATACATTATTGATTAGGTTGTATCGATTTGATATTCGTACGACTTGGGTAGTCATAATGTCTTGCTAGAGGCCGCTTATGACTTGTATACCAAAATGTGTTTTCGTACACTGCCAACGTTGTATGAGCCTATTGGGTCGCACACTAAGAATGGTTTTGCGAGATTTTAAGATGGTTCAGAAAAATAAATTTTATATGATAAAATTCATGACGGAAACGTCCTTGTGGTGTATTACACTTATACTTCTTTAAGTAGGGGTATATGTGTAATTTACTTAACCGTCTATATACAAGAGTTGTATAAATAGACGCTTTAAGTTAGAATACACTAACGAAAGATCAAAAGGCCAAAACTCCTTTTTCGTTTAGAAACGACTTAGGGTTTTTGGTATGCTCTGGATCGTTTTGGAGAGAAACAAAAAGATTTGGGATTCTCTCGAAGCTAGCACTTCGAATCTCGGCCACCGTTCGTGTGTGGACTACTAGTAGAGGGCGTTCGTCGTTGGCAGTGCCTTAGAGATCGATCAACCTTCAGAAAGGTATATTGCGACTGAGGTATGATTAAGTTTTCATGGTTTAAACGTTTTTAATGGAATTAGATTCGGATCCTGTTGGGGTTTTTGTCAAAATTGTTTTGTAATTTCCGCTGCGTATGAACCCCAAAACCCAACACTACCCCACCGAGATAATTGGGGGATGTTTAGAGGCAATCCATGGTGATGGATTTGTTTATGATACGAAGGGTTACCCAAAGCATATAACCACTGAAGTCTTTAGAAAAATTACGAAAGCTTGGTGTTATTTCATCAATGCCTATTTATATCCGAGCCTATAGTATTACGAAATAGTGACTATAAGTTCGCCCTACTTTACCACATCATCAGGGATTCGGATACTTGAATGTTGGCAAAATTATTTATGAGTCAATTAGGATTACCATCACCATGAAGAAGAACGACGGACTACCTGTCCCTTTCATAATCACGGCTTTTTGTAGAGCGGATAAAGTAAACATGGCAGGGCTTAATATGGACGTTCAACCTGAGAAGACCTTTACAGACAAAGTTATAGAGATATATGGAAGCGTAAATGATTCTGAAGACGACGAGGATGAAATAGAGAGGGTTGAGATAGCTAGAAAGAGACGGAACATAAAAGAAAATCAAATATTACACGAGGAGAGTTTAGGAGAAGATATTGAAAGTTAGACCTGATCCAAATTAAGAGCAACCTTCTGTGGATTATGATAGACTATACATGGAAGAGTTGAGGCTAGCCTTCATAGGCACAATTCTGCCCAATCAAATGACAACTCAGAGAAACAAAGAATTGGTATTCAAGAACCAGAGGGCCTTAGCGAGGAGCATCCATATGATGGAGCGAACAATGTCTAGGAGACACAGACATTAAGGAGGTGCGGAGGCTCATGTTGAAACCACGCCCAAGAGGGGGTAAATTGGGTGTATCGAGAAGTTATCATCTTTTTAAAATAACTCAACAATAATGATGTTATATGCTCACTCAAGTGCAAGTATGAACTCATTGCAAGATGAATGAGATAGAAGATATGGAAAGAGACACGCCATTTATAGTGGTTCAATCCAATGATTTACATTTACTACCTAACCTTCCCGATTAGGATTTTCAAACCCCCACTTATATTGCCAATATGTGTTACAACCTAAGCGTACAAGCCTAGAATGCCTAATCACCAATTAGGACTTCCTACCTAGCCTCAACTAGGTTTTCCCATCGACTTAGATCCCACTTAGTCTTACAATCAGCCACTTACAAAGAATAGATGAAAATAATCAAATTCACTTTATAAGGTAAAACGACACCAAATTAAAATACAAGCAAGCCTCCTAGACCCTAACTACTCTAATGCATGAAAATATGAGAACAAATGAGAAATGCAACTATATCACTGATTTTGTGCAAATCTCAAATATGAAACTATTTCAAACAAATCGATTAAAAAAATCCGATTTTAAATCTAAAGAACAAGAAGTTTGATAAAAATCAAGTTTAAGTACAAACTCTTATCCATACTAGTCCTGGGTTTAGTAAATCAAGTTTGAATGTAAAACCCAAGATAAATGTGATCAAAAACACAGCAGATGATTTCCACAAGTCAAACACACAAAAATATGAAATTTAAGCACAAGAAAAGATATGAAGTCAAACTTTCTTACAACCCCAAGAGAGTGCTTTGAGAATCAGTTCTGGAGTGAATGTTGTAAGCTTTAGAATGCCTCGATAACGCTGGTTTCGAGAGTGATTTAATTGCCTTGAAAGATTACAAGTGATATCACACAAAAATCCAAGCTTTTTCTCTGAAAACTATTAGCTTTATTTGGTTTTCTTGCTTGACAAGACAATGAAATGTTCTTGGTGGTTTGAGAATGTTCTACATTCATTTTTAACAATTTTTGACCATTCTACTAGGGCTCAGATTTGAACATCTATTCAAATTACAGTGTAATTTACAACTTTTAAAAAACTGTCAAAAAAGCAATTAGCGCACTAATATTTGGACCTAGCACGCTAATCTTTTAAGCTAGCGCGCTAATGTTAAACATTAACGTGTTAACTCTGCAATTAGCATGCTAATATAACTATTAGCGCGCTAACTATCAGGGGCCTCAAAATAAATATTTTTGGCCTTAGGGTTAGTGACCACTTATCACATTCGAACACTACCAAACCTCTTATAACATGTTATACATGTTTGTTAAGGGTTATAGAACCTGTTTAGGTGGTCCGAATATTTTCACAAATCCTAAAAATGGAAAATCCCAGTTCCATGACTTACATAGGGGCTTTTCTGCAAATACACAATTTTTCTTTTCAAAAACCTTTCAAAACAAGTTTTTCATTTCTGAAAACTTCCCAATGGTTTTTAAAGTATGATGTGAATATAAAAACATGGTTTCACATAGTTTGAGCTTATAAGATCTATTCAAGTGGTGAGTCTCATTTAAAACTCCAAATGATCACTTGAAATTTTAAAAGCGATTTGAAAAACATGATATGCATGAACTAATGCATTAAGCTTGCGTAATTGAACCTGTGTACCTTACATCAATGTTATAACATGTAATGTGATCTTTTGTTTTCGTTTCCTCGTGTGAACCGAATCTTAACTTGTATGGCTTGAGCACTTGAGATTTGATATTCCACAAACTTTGATTAATTGAAACACACTTCATAAACTTATTAGTATACTTTCACTTTGTTTGTTTCCATCCAAATCCCAGTTTACTAAAAGCGACTAACCACTTGGTCCAACAATCTCCCCCTTTTTGATGATAACAAACAATGTGAACTTGACAATCAAAAATGAAATTCACATGTATTCATATCCATAGTGCAATCTCAAACAATCTCAAGTTCAACGCATACATTTCTCCCCCTTTTGATAACATCAAAAAGTTGGGCCAAGCTTCCCATCAAAACAAGCATAACCAAAAATGAGCCACGAATATAACAACAACATAGTGGGTGGAGGACTCCCCCTCACTACATGCATATTACCAGACATAAATAGGTACATTAATGAAAGTCATTCACATGCAACCAATATAGGGCAGTGAATAAAAGCATAACATCACTCAGAGATACGCAAAAAAGTTTTCATGATATTAAATGTTGAAAATGAACATTAACATAGTTGTGGCCAAAACAGCTGAGTCTACAATATAGCAAATGTACATCAAAACACTGAATACTAGCATATATGAGTCTAGTGCTTCCCCTAACTATGTTATGACTAGATAATCTTCCTAATAAGACAATGTCCAATGCACAGAACCGGAGGCAAGGTCATCTCGCACTGACCTAACTGGCGGTAGATAGCCCTTTATGCGGCAAAGTCGATCACCATGACGCTCAAGGCGGGTGTCGATGGTTGTGAAGGTCTGAGTCATGTACTCATGAATATAACCCAACTACGCGGAGAGGTACGCCATCGATGGAGACATCTTGGGAGGAGGAGCAATGCCATAAAACAATGGATAGTGTGGAGGCTATTGTTGTTGCTGTGACTGCTACTGTGACTACTACTATGGAGGTGGTGGAGCCACAAAGTCCAGGTGAACCTCATCATTACCATAATCACCATGAGGGAACATAAAGTTGTAGTCCAAGTAGTCTCTCTCATCGAAAGAAACTGGAGGATCGGTAGGAAATGGAAACTCGTATCCCTCGTAGTGTTGACCATCTGGGATATATTCCACTCGAATCCATCTCTGCACGCGATGGATATATCGGTACTTCATGGCCTTCAGAGTGGTCATGTCAATGGTGTCATAGGTAGAGAGTGGACGACCACCTAAAATGATATCCATTTGGGCTGACTCCACATAAAAAGTGATGATGTGGGCGTACGGGAGATGATGACGAAACTACACATGCTAGTCATGTAGCCGATGATAAGGTGATGCAAACTAAGAGGGATTTCACGAAGTAGGTGCCCGAGGAAAAACATGTCAAGTAAAGTGACGTAGTTCTTACTATCGCCACGTGGAAGAATAACCTTGTGTAAAACTCTATGAAGTAATGAGGCACAAGCTTGAAGTCTATGTCAGTGACTTCAGATGGATACATGGTGAGTTCCTTGTCAAACCGTGTGAAAGAACTTAACACCTCAAGCTGATTAAACAGCCAACTAAGAAACTTATACCCAATAGTAGTGGTGGGAAAATGCAAAGGAAGGTCAAACTGTTGAGTGAGGCTCTCCGATGTAATCTCGATAGACCGACCACCGAAATATGACTAAATGACAAAGGTATTTGACGTGGCAAGGTTGGAATAAAAGACTCAAACTAATAGTGGATTATAGTCATCCTTATACTGACAAAAGGTAGCTCCAATTTAGAGAGGACCTCTCATATTGGGAGATGGGCCTTGTCGAAGAACATGAAATCGACAACAGCGGGCTTAAGGATTTTGGCATACGTAAGCCATGGGCTGACCAACGCCAAAATGGACTTAGTCTCATGTAAGGATTTGGACTAACTATCTTTTTTAGGGGCATTAACTGGGACGGTGGCTGAGGTGTTGCAACGGTGACTAGAAGACCTAATCTCGTGACGGGATGAATGTTGGGAGGCGGTGTGGGATGGTGTTGATGAATGGCGGACTCGTACTAGCTACTAGACAATGAAGACTCGACAACACAATGTGTGGGGGACGACGGGAAGACGACACAGGGGCAGTACGGGCAGCGAGACGGGTAATGGAATGGGCGGAGGTTCGACGGGTTGACATGTGTACAAACTCAAGGATGGAGACAACAAGGGTAGTTCAATCCAAGGGCTAGGAAGTAAAAACACTGATATTGATAGGAATTTACCTATGGATCGTGGGAGAGTCGTTGGAGAGGATGAAGACCCAAGAGGAGAGGAGTGGTGTGTGAAAAATAAGAGTTTAAGGTCAAAAATAGTTATATACTGGTCTTGGCTGAACGATATTAGCGTGCTAATGATAGAATTAGCGCGCTAATGATGTCGATAAGTGATCTGGGTTAGGGGCCATTAGCACGCTAGGTCGTTTAATTAGCGCACTAATCAGAGTCAATTAGCGTGATAATTATCAGGCCTAGTGCACTAATTGCTCTCTAGAATTTAAAAATTAGTTTTTTTGAGTTTTTGACAGACAACTTCGATTCACCTCATACTTCATGGACACTTCACTAACAACATATAAAAAGGATTAGAACAACTAAAACATGTGTATAAGGTCTGATTCATGAAACATGCCTAATTCACACTGAATCTTAGAAAATTTGTCTCTAGGTAATGGCTTAATGAAGATATCAGCTAGTTGGTCCTCCGTGGGCATGTGGATCAGCTTAACATCGCCTTTTTGACGTGTTTGTGAAGGAGATGATGCCTAATTATAGTATGGTCTTTAGGTCTAGGTACTAGTATCTATACCTTATTCCTAACAAAATGACCTAGTTCCTCTTACATAGTCATGATCCAAAACTCATCACCTAAGGCATCATTTATCTTGGTAGGCTCAATTTGTGATATAAAAGCTATGTGTCCCTCATATCGGTGCAATGATGACCTAGTGGTTATTCCTTTGTTTGGATTACCTATAATTTGCTAGGAAGGATGGCCTATAAGAAGTATTGAGTTCTTAGGTGCACTACGTTCGGGTTCCATTCTCACCTCAACCTCTCGACTATTGGATGTTTGGCCTAGGGTGACATCATCATCATCATCAATCCTCAACTTTTCCTACGTATGCATCATTTTCTCTTTGGGATCTACTTCATCAAATCTGACATGAATAGACTTTTCTATGGTTTTGGTTAATCTATAGAACACCCTATATGTTTTACTATGCATGGAGTAACCTGGAGAATTGCACATATTCGACTTTAGGTCAAGTTTGTCCAAATGATCTTATCATTTAGAACATAGCAAGTGCAACCGAACACCTTGAAGGAACTTATGTTGGGCTTTTAGCCTTTCCATAGTTCATAAGGAGTCTTTTCACTTGCTTTCAGACATTTACCCTATTGAGAACATACACGCCGTGTTAATGGCTTCGGCCCAAAAGTGTTTTGCTATGTTTACTCATTTAGTATGGTCCTACACATCTCTTGGAGGGTCCTATTCTTTCTTTCTACAAGTCCATTTTGTTATGGTGTCCTAGTAGAAGATAGTTGGTGTGTGTATCCTTGTTTAGCACAAAACTCCTCTAAGTTCCTTTTGACAAACCCACCACCCAGATCACTCCTAATGATGGTGATTTTATACCCCTTCTTATTCTCAACCAAAGCATAAAATTTCACAAACAAATCAAACACTTCATGCTTACGAGTTAGAAAATAAACTCATGTATACCTAATAAAATCATCAACAATGACAAAGCAATATAATTTACCCCTTGATTTTGTGTTTGGGTGGGTCCGAACAAATCCATATGGATAAGTTTCAATGTTCTAGTCACATCACTTGTTACTTTTGTCCTAAATGACGATCTCACTTGCTTACCAAGGATACAAGGTTCACATTCCTTATCTTTCTTATAATTGCATTTAGGTAGACCCTTGATAAGATCATGCTTGGTCAATTTGGACAAGTTTTTCATGCTAGAATGTCCTAGTCTACGGTTCCACAACCATGCATCACATTCACTTTGAGCACTCAAACATGAAACATTTTTTATATGCATCTCATCAAAGTTAATGGCATAAACATTCTTATCTCTATATGCAACAAATATAGTTTCATGCTTCTCATTCCTAATTATGCATTTTGATGATTCAAACATGACATGAAATCCTTTGTCATACAATTGACTAATGCTAAGCAAGTTATGTTTTAGACCATCAACAAGATAAACATTAGAAATGGAAAGTAAATTGTTACCAAAGGTTCCAAGGCCTATAACCTTTCCTTTGTTGGTGTCCCCAAATGTAAACTTTCCACCATCATATCGCTTTAATTCAATGAATTGATGTGAGTCTCCGGTCATGTTTCTTGAGCACCCACTATCCAAGTACCATGGGGTGCTCTTCCTCGCTTTCTACATAATGAGAAAAACACTAGATTTTGGTACCCAAACACCTTTTGGTCCGAGAAATTTAGTATGATAAACATTCTTAACTACCTATTCTAGTTAACTTTGGCCTTTTGTAAGGCACATTTCCCAACCACATGAGACCTACTGCATTTCGAGCATCTACGGGCATAATCTAGCAATTTCTTGTAACTCGACAAGTTCACTCCATAGTCTATGCCTCTCTTATTGAGTGCACATAATTGTGCTCCCAACATCATGTCAAACATCTCTCTACCATTAGTGAACTTGTGCACCATGCTAGTCAAGTCCTCTACTTTCTTGACTAAAGCATCTCTCTCCTTTAGGACTTCATTCAAGTCGCTTTGGAGATCATTAATGGTCTCATTTTGTGACTCAATCTCACTAATTTCTATGGTCAAGCTCTTTTTGAGTTGTTTGGTCTTTTTGACCTCTTTTTCCAGTTCTTTACTAAGCTCATGAACATTAAAAACATCATCCAAATCATTAACTTCATCAAAATTTAAATTGTTAGAGTTCACCTCACTTTATGCCATAAGACAAAGTATTGCTTTCCCACTTTCCAATTCAAATTCAGAACTTGATGAAGATAAATCATCCCATGTTGCCTTGAAGCTCTTCTTGCCTTTTTTGTCCAACACCTACTTGGACTTGCATTCCTCTTTGATGTGGCCTAGTTTGCCACACCCGAAGCATATTGTCTCGCTTGACTTTCCTCCCTTGCTTCCACTCTTGTACTTTTTCTTGTACTTGTCTCGCTTGTACATAGCCTTGTTGAGCTTTCTTAAGAGCATGGCTACTTCCTCCTCAAAATCACTGTCATCACTAGATTTCTCATCTTCAATGATCTCAACCAATGGAGCCGGTAGGCTATTTGCCTTCTAAGCAATCTCTTTTCATGAACTCTTAATACTCCCCACTCAATGCTTCCAATCTAGCTCATCCTTTAGCTCAAATTCATGGACCGTTAGCTCTCCATAAAGGCATCAAAAGTGTACTCTCCAAGGTTTTGCGCCGATTGGATAGCATACTTCTTGGCATCCCATTCCTTAGGAAAACCTTTAAGGAATTTATACACCGAAGTCTCTTGACCATAGTTCTTTCCAAGATTCTTGATCTCATTTAAGAGCTTAGTGAACCAAGTGGTGGCGATGGCTATGTCTTCATCAGAGCCAACTCGGAAAGTCTCAAAGTGCTCCTCAAGGATTCTCATCTTTGTCTTCTTCACTTGAAGTGTACCTTCATAGTGTACCCCAAGCTTCCCTCACACTTCCTTGGCCATTTGACAAGCACTAACTCGATTGAGTTCACTCTCACTTAGCGTGCAAAAAAAATGATTCATGGCTTGATCATTTGATAGCTCAATCTTGGTCTCCTCGATGGTGTATTCTCTCATGGGCTTGTCCGGTGGAGTGTACCCATTCTCAATCGAGTCCCATAAAAGTCTATTTTGCGCCCAATGTAGAACTTCATCCTTACTTTCCAATTAGCATAGTTGGTTCCATCAAATACGAGGCCTACTCGAGGAGTTGTCTTCCCTAAGGTGAGCCGGATCTAAGTTTTGCATCCTTGCATAAAAACACTCAAAGATAGTTAGTAACACTTTCAGCAATAACCCGCTCAAATACCATTTGAATCCACACTCAATAGGGGGTGAATTGGGTGTATCGAGAAGTTATCACCTTTTTAAGATAATTCAACAATAAGGATGCTATATGCTCACTCAAGTGAAGTATGAATGCAATGCAAGATGAAGGAGATAGAAGAGACGGAAAAGACACACGATTTATAGTGGTTCGATCCAATGATCTACATACACTACCTAACCTCCCCGGTTAGGATTTTCAAATCCCTACTTATATTGCCAATAAGTGTTACAACCTAAACGTACAAGTCTAGAATGCCTAATCACCAATTAGGACTTCCTATCTAGCCGCAATTAGGGTTTATGCCTAGCCTCAACTAGGTCTTCCATTTGATTTAGATCCTACTAAATCTTACGATCAGCCACTTACAAAAAATATATGAAAATAATCAAATTCACTTTACAAAGTAAAGCGACACCGAATTCAAATGCAAGCAAGCCTCCTAGAGCCTAACCACTCTAATGCATGCAAGTATGAGAACAAATGAGAAATGCAAGTATATCACTGATTTTGTGCAAATCTCAAATATGAAACCATTTTAAACAAATCGATTAAAACAAATCTAGTTTCAAATCCAAGGAACAAGAAGTTTGATAAAAATCAAGTTTAAGTGCAAACTCTTGTCCAAACCAGTCCTAAAATTTAGTAATCAAGTTTAAGTGTAAAATCCAAGACAAATGTGTTCAAGAACACAACAAATGATTTCCACAAGTCAAGCACATGAAAATATGAGATTTAAGCACAAGAAAAGCTAGGAAATTGAACTTTCTTACAACCTCGAGAGAGTGATTTGAAAATTAGTTCTGGAGTGGATGTTGAAAGCTTTAGAAAGCCTCAATAATGTTGGTTTCGAGAGTGATTTAGTGGCCTCGAAAGATTACAAGTTATAGCACACAAAATACAAGCTTCTTCTTTGAAAACTATAAGAACTATTTGGTTTTCTTGCTTAACAAGACAATCAAATGTTATTCATGGTTTGAGAATGTTCTACATTCCTTTTTAACAATCTTTTACCGTTCTAGATATCCAAGGGCTCAGATTTGATAATCTATTCAAATTAAAGTGTGATTTTCAATTTTTTAAAAAAAAGCTGTCAGAAAAGCAATTAGCGCACTAATCCTCTAAGCTAGCGCACTAATGCTGAACATTAGTGTGCTAACTCTGTAATTAGCATGTTAATATAACTATTATCACGCTAACTATCAGGGGCCTCAAAATAATTATTTTTGGCCCAAGATTTAGTGACCCCTTATTGCATCCGGGACACTACCAAACCTCTTATAACATGTTATACATGTTTGTTAAGGGTTATAGAATATGTTTAGGTGGTTAAGATGTTTCACAAATCCTGAAAATGGAAAATCCTGATTTCATGAATTACATAGGGACTTTTTTGCAAATACACAGTTTTTCTTTTTAAAAACCTTTCAAAACCAATTTTCATTTTCGAATTTTTAAAGTATGATGTGAATATAAAAACATGGTTTCACATAGTTTGAGCTTATAAGACCGACTCAAGTGGTAAGTTTCATTTAAAACTCTAAATGATAACTTAAAATTTGAAAAAGTGATTTGAAAAACACGATATGCATGAACTAATGCATTAGGCTTGCATAAATGAACTTGTGTAACTTACATCAATGTTACAACATGTAATATGACATGTAATATGAACTTTCATCTTCATTTCCTCGTGTGAATCAAATCTTGAACTTGTATGGCTTGAACACTTGAGATGTGATATTCCACAAATTTTGACTTTGTTTATTTCCATCAAAATCTCGGGTGGAGTATAAAGTGACTAACCACTTGGTCCAACATGTACCATCTACACAGATGAGGCTACCACGTAGCACTAATCTTAAAGTTCCAACACTGGCAGATCCGAACTACCACATCTATGACCCCGTGGCAAGCTACCAGTCGCAGAGGATTGATCTAATGGAGGATGATAACGACGCGACTTTCGGATGACGACATTGATTTTCTTATTCTACACATTTTTTTGTCTCTACTTGATATTATGTGAGATCTTCTATGTAACTTTGGTAATTGTGATACTTTGTGTTTATGGTAGTATACTATGTGATACATTTTATTAAGTGCTTTGGTATGAGATTTGATACATTTGATATATAATGGTGATGTTTATTCATATAATTTTTATGCACTCTATCTTATTCCAATTCTAAATTGAGTATATTTTTATCTTGATTGTCCAATTTATGATTATATCAATTCCTTTATACTGCATGTAGTATATTTGTTTTATTGGAAACCCGACTTCATTTTTAAACCTTGAGGATAAGGTTTGGAATGAGTTTGGTAGTATTTTAGGTGATGTATGACAATGATAGCAAAGAAAGCAAGGAAAGAAAAGAAAGATAGAAGATAAGGTCATAATTGATCCAAAAAGTTCAAACTTTTGATCCAATTTTCAAGTAAGTTTATGAATTTTTTATAATTTCTTCCGAATTCAAGTAAGCATGAATTTTGTTTTACTTTATATTTTGTTAGGAAAAGAATGAAAATGAATATGATTAATAGATTTTAAAATGGAAGTGAGATTTTTATTACCTAAATAAGTTCTATGATAGAAGGAATTAGTTTGTATACCTTTTTTTATTAACTTTACTAGTTGATGTATACACTAAATTGAATACCTTTTGTTAGTCATGAGAATGGGTAGAATATAGAATTGGGTAATGAACTTTAAGTTCTAAAGGGTATTGCATTGGGTGGTTGAATTATCATTAAGGGATGTTTCATTTTATATAAATCATTTTATTCTATCATAACTTTCATTTACTTGTAGGTAATATATTTCCATTTGAAAATCATTTCTATGTAAGGTTTTCCATTATTTAAAGATAAGATGAATTAGATTGAAAATTATTTTATAAAAGATGAAAAGGGAAAATGATTAAGAGTATACATTCCTTTGCTCGAGATAGCAAAGTGTTGAGTTTGGGGGTATTTGACAAGTCAATGATTAGATATATTTTATAGTGTAATTTAGATTGATTTTAGATATAAATGATGATATTACAGTAGGTATTCTCTTATTTTTGTGATTTCATGATTTACATAGGAAAATGAAAAAATGGAAGAAAAAAAAAGAAGAGCAAAATAGTCAACTAGAGAAGAAGTGCAGCGATTAGTCAATGATTTACATTTACACTAGGAATTACCATCTAAATAAGCAGTGGGAATTGGTCAACAAATCCACAACAAATTAGGGAATACATTAGAAATCGCCAGCTGAATCGATTGAGCACGAGAGCCAAATTCAATTATTTACTCAGTGATTTGTGTACAATTTGAGTTTATCTAGGAAATGTATACTTAGGGAGACTATAAATAAGACTAGAGAGCTTCGAAATAACTCTCACTCTCTCTCAAACCTATTTCTTCTCTCTCGTTCTCTCAAACCTATTTCTTATATTCAATAAGTCTTTTATTAGTTTTAGTTGATGTTTGAAGCTACATTGGAGTTTTGATTTATTTAAGAGGTATTTATTTATTTATTCATTGTGTCTTTCAATTATATCATTGTGTTATTTATTTCCAACATGAGTGAGTAGTTTATCAATCTAAACAAACCCTAAACATGTATATACTTTGCGTTGCTAAATAGTTATAATTAAGGAATCATGTACTAAATGCCTTAAATCTTTCATACATGTCAATCACATATTTAACAAGTTTTTGTGTATTACAACTAATGAAGATTAATATTGCATGCATAGTTACAAGTGTGTATTGTGGTGTTTTTATCCTGAATGTATGTCTATAATTATTGACTACAATTATAGAAGTTGTAACTAGGATAAATCTATAGAGCTTTTCCCGAGCGGATGTTCTAGGAGATTGTGTTCAAGTTATTTATTTACTAACATATTCTTGTTTTTATTGGCTTGGATTAGGCATGATTTTCATCGAGTTTTAATGCTATAATATTTCTATGGTGTTGCATTTTATCCAATAGATAAATTTACAATGATAAGAATGTGGTTTTCCATTGAATTGGGGAAAATCAGTGGCTGGCTAAAGGGCACCATAATTCCAAGATTTCATGAGTTATGATTATAACTATATTATAAAATGATGTTATATTTTAGTGTTTGAAAGCAATCTAAATATATTACATTATTTAGTGGGGGTTTATTTAAATGTTTGTTAAGATATTTATATTATATTAAATTTGAGTATTGTTTAATTTAGTTTGCATTGAATTGTTTGAATTAAGTTAGTTAATTTGGTTAATTAAGTTAGTAGTTATAGATTTTGGTTATTTGGTTTTTTTAATTCCCATTTAATTAGATTAACCAAATTAATAAAAACAAAAAAATACTTTCCTTTAAAGTTTGCAAAATCCCTATGGAGATGATATCTTATTTACCACTACCAAAAATAATAAGAAAATACGGGAACCTATTATGCATTCGACACGTGTCAAAGCAAGGAAAGGAAAGAAATGTAGAAAATAAGTTAAAAATTGATGCAAAGTACAAAAAGATCCGACATTCAAGTGAGTTGATGAAATTTTTCAAATTTCTTTTGAATTCAAGTATGAATTTTATTTTATTTTATTTTAGTTAGAAAAAGAATGAGAATGAAAATGAATATAATGAATAGATTTTTAAATGGAAGTGTTATTTTTACCACCCAAGTGAGTTTTATGATAAAAGAAATAAATTTTTATACCCTTTTTTTACTAACTTTACTAGTTGATGTATACACCAAATTGAATGTCTAGTATTAGTCATGATAATGGGTAGAAGATCAAAACATTAGTGTAAGATGAACAAGAAAGATTTCTAAGAATCTCGTGATACAAAAGCTATTGATTAATATTTTATAGTATATATAGAAAGCTATTATGTCATAATTGAAAGAAGAAATGGTTTGTAAACCGATAAGTTTCTATTAGTTAGAAAGAATACTCTTTTCAACTTCAGTGGATTGTGAGAAACGCTAACAAGAGTTTACAAATATATAAAGAGTCTTATAGATTTCATAGGAAATGGAGCAAAGACTCAAAAGCAAAACAAAAAAATAAAAAGATAAAAAAATAATAAGGATGAAATAGAAAAGAATGAGAGATGAAAAAGATGGATGTTCATAAACTCTTTAAAGAAAAGATTTAACTTGGGTGCTTGAAATAAGAATTGAGAGAAGTATTTCTTAATCTAACATGTTTCAAACGATATATTCGTTGGTATCTTAGCAAAAGTTCCTATTGATTTTGATTGTGGTGCTATTATAAAGTATTTCCTAAAATTAAGATTAATCTAGTGGTTTTTGTATTTTGAGATTCTATACTAGTCATCGTAAGCTTAACGCTTGTCAAAGGAGATTAAGAAACACTATATTTTGTACCAACCTTGGTAATGAACTTTAAGTTATAAAGGGTATTGCATTGGGTGATTGAGTTATCATTAAGGGATATTTCATTTTGTCTAAATCATTCTATTCTATCATAACTTTCATTTGCTTATGGATAACATGTTTCCATTTAAAAATCACTTTTATTTTAAAATTTCTATTATTTAAAGTTTAAGATGAATTATATTGAAATCAATATATAAAGAATGAAAATAAAATATGATTTAGAGCATTTCTTTGCTCGGGACAACAAAGAGTTGAGTTTAAAGGTATTTGACAAGTCAATAATTAGACATGTTTTTATAGTATATTTAGGTTGATTTTAGATATAAATGATGATATTACACTATGTATTCTCTTATTTTTTTATTTCAGGATTTAATTAGAAAAATGAAGAAATGAAAGAAAAGGGGAAGAAAAGCAGAACAGACAACTAGAGAAGAACTTCAATGATTAGCAAGCGATACAAGATTATACGAGGAATCGCCACCTAAATCGACAATAGAAAAATGGCAGCGAATCCTATGCGAATTGAAAAATATATTAGAAATCGTCAGCTGAATCGATGGAGCACAGAGAGCCAATTCTAGTTATTAACTCAACGATTTGTGTACAAACTAGAATAGCTGTCAAATCACTGAGGTCGGTTACGGGTCTTTTAGATTGATATAAAGAATTTGAGTTTATTTAGGATATGCATACTTAGGGAGACTATAAATAGGACCTTAGGGATTCGAGATTATTTTCTTTTTTTCAGCCTTTTGCACTTATAAGTTTAATGTTATTGAGTTTGTATTGGAAGCTATATTGGAGCTTTGATTTAATTAAGAGGTATTTATTTATTTAATTATGTCTTTTATTATTATGTTATTTATTTCCAGCATGAGTGTGTAGTTCATCAATATAAACAAATCTTAGACATGTATATACTTTTGATTGCTACATAGTTATAATTGAGGAATCATGAACTTAATGCTTTAAATCTATTCATGGACGTCGATCACGAATTTGATAAATTGTTTTTGCGTATTACAACTAATGAAGATTGATATTGCATGCATAGTTGCAAATATGTATTGTGATATTTTGATTTTGAATATTTGTCTATAATTATTGAAAACAATTATAGAAGTAGTAACTAGGATTAATCTGTAGGGCTTACTCCCTAGTGGATGTTCTAGATAATTGTGTTCTAAGTTATTTAATAATTGACTTATTCATATTTATATTTGATTTAGATTAGACATTATTTTCGCTAAGTATTAATGTTATCATATTTCTATGATATTGCGTATTATCCAATAGGTACATTTACAATGATAAGAATATGACTTTTCAATGAATTTAGGAAAATCGGTGGCTGGCTAAAAGCTATCAACCTATTATGAATTAGGATTTAATGATTTCAAGATTCCATGTGTTATAATTATAATTATGTTATGAAGTGATGTTATGTTCTAGTGTTTAAATGCAGTCCAAGTATATTACATTGTTTTGTGGGGGTTCATTTAGATGTTTGTTTATATATTTATATTATATTGAATTTGAATATTGTTTAATTTAGTTTGCATTGAGTTGTTTGAGTTAGTCTAGTTAATTTGGTTAATTAAGTTAGTAGTTATAGTTTTTAGTTATTTGGTATTTTAATTCCCTTTTAATTAGATTAACTAAATTAAGAAAAACAAGAAAAAATACTTTTCTTTAAAGTTTGCAAAATCCCTTTCGAACGATACCCCATTTACCATTACTACAAATAATAAAAAATAAGAAAAATTATTGTGCATGTTCTACACATATCAACGCCTTACGAGGCTAATATCCGTTGCAAAATCTCATTCGATTACAATATACAAACATGCGATGTAATATGACAATTAACAATTTAAACACCGCAATATAACAACCATCACGCAAAAAAACTATTTTGTCTAGTTCGACGTGTCTTAACCCTATCCATGGAGATCCATATGGATTTGGCCTGGCATCCTAATCCGAAATTTCTGAATAAAAGAGATTAATAAATATTGGACCGTTACATATCAACCATGAAAAAATTATACTTTGTACAACATAATCATTTTTAGTACCTCTGGGATTTTGAAATTTAACTATTTAAGTTCAGAATTCAAATTTTGAAACTGCCTACAAAATTTGAATTTACCTCTAAAACTTTTTTTTCTTTTTTCTATAAAAGGGGTTTATCTCTATCACATTTTTCTCCAACAAAAAATGAGTGGGGGTCCAAGCTTTTTCACCCTTTCTAAACTTTGAAGTGTTGGAATTCCTTTTGCTTTTCAATTTTTTTTACCCTATCTTTAAGTCATTGTCTAGTTGTTTATGGAGTCGAGTTGTTCGTGGAGGTCTTCACTCGACAAACTTGAGATTTTACTGAAGATGAACCTTGATGAAGGTAATACTACTACCTCTGAGGTAACCATTTCTTGTAAGTCTCTTTCATTACGCGATTGTTGTAACCAATCTTTAAATGATTCCATTAATGATGCTCAATACATCGTTAACTACTAAGAGCTAAAGGCCGATAAGATTGTGTCAACTTTTGTTGAACGATAACATGTTAATGATCTTGCCTTTGCGTTCGGTATTTCAGATTTTGAATATAGTTATGAAAATCTTTGTCCTTCCAATTGGTTCAGAATGTAGTCCCAAAATCATGTGTTTTCAAAAGTGCCTTAAGCGTGGATCTAAGGTTTCCATATTTCATAGCACTTTTTAGCTATAAAGTTGGCTCTGTCCAAATAGCCCCCTACTCTTAGTGCATCATCATGTTCTTTTTAGTACATTGTAAACAACTAGAGTTTCATCCCTCAATAAATGTGTTCATACATATTCTTATTTGAGAAATAGCTAAACACACCTCTGAGGGTGAATAAGTTTTTATCACCGAAAGTTCGTCTTTTTCATTGTAGACACTTTTTCATTTCCCCAGTCACACCATGTGTGGAGTACCCTATCCCAAATATGGTAATACCCAGCTTGAAACCCTAATTAAGCCTCGATAAACCAAATTCGGCCTAACTAGAGCCAGCAGCCTTACACTTACACCTGATGACAACTTGTATATCGTATATCGAATTAAAAACAATTATTAAACATAGTGGAAATTTAAAACTTTTTATATAAAAAAAAAAACATTAAACCGGAATACACATTGATATTAAAATGCATAGCCCCAACCCTGGTTATTACAAAAAATAGTTCAGTACAATATAAAGATAACTCAAACTCTCAATACATAGAAGAGAAAATACTAAAATCCTGGTCTTCTTTATTCTCGGGTCAAAGCGCACGCCAATTACCTGAAATGTGAAGTTGGGTGAACTCCTACATGCTCAGTGACTCTCATAAATCCATCAACTTTCAATTTTATATCAAAGGATAATGTATAACAACATGAATCCAAATCATAGCTATCAGGGCATTGAAATAATATAAACAATATATAAAAAATGCATGTTCATTGAAGTTCATTTCAATGTATACGTGACTTGTACTTTCATTTCAAACTGAGCTGTAAACTCTCGTTACCCTGAATTACGGTCTATAGAACTCACACGTTGGGCAACGTGTGATTTATGTGGTGTATCCAAGCGTTACTCAAATAGGAAAGCAACAACCGGGTATCTCAAGGTTTTTAAAGGGAAAGTGTTGGTAATGATCCGGTACTTCCATCATCATTCCAGTCTGATTCGCCCATCGTACCTCTTTCAAGGAATTAAACATAAGATAAGTTCAAGTCACAATATATTGCCCCATTCCCAATCCATAATACTAAATGCTCTAATAATACTATTTTACATTGCATAATTAATGAAAATATGAGTCTCAATTGGCTCAAACTAATCGTCTCGCGATGCTCTACTGATTTGCATAGAGAAACCAAACGAAAATCGAATGTAAGGAGCTTCGCGTGCTAAAACCGAACGGAGAGGCTTAGAAACCTAAATTTAATTTCATTATGTTGATTGAACGAAATGAAATCTTGTTCATATATATATAAAAACCCTCAGCTGCTTGTCAGCAGCTTAATTTTTTTATTTATTAATTCCAAAAATCCCTATTTTGATGTGTTTTAACATCCGGTGCTCGTTTTGGATCCTCTTTTTCACCAAATTGAGCCAAACTCTTGACAAAACATTCCATATTCATAAAATTTCCATAATATTGGTTTTGGTTACACTAAAACCCTAAAAATCATAACTTTGTCCATGACATACTAAACCCTTATAGACCAACTCTCTTACCATACTAAGCCAATCTTATTCCAAATTTGACCCAATCTTAACCTCGACTGCTGCCAACTTACACAGAACTCGAGGTAAGGTTGCATAAACTTCATTATCATTTTACACTGCATTGAACCCAACTTGCATGCAAATCGAGACAAAGTCTTCACGTGATACTTAACACTTGATTTATGACTTTTTGAGCAACTAATTATTTAAATTAAACAAGCCAAACAAACACAATATATCACATCAATGCACTCGCACGTTATTCAAGACAAGCTGGGCTTAACCTTAAGCCTCACTCGAGTTAATTAGTGATAAGATTATCACTAATCGTATGTTTACAAATTCAGGATGCTACAATTCTCCCCAATTTAAGAAATCTCATTCGTGAAATTAAGAATCAGTGTAAACATTATCTTAAATTTCGAAGACATCAATGGAATTATCTACTTACAAATTTGGATTACTTGCCTGTTCATAGTTGTAACTTTTAAAAGATCGTCATTGTCCTTTGAAAACTCCAATAACTTATGCTATTTGTGTGTGCACTTCCTTTATCTCAATAGTGTTGAAGCTAAGTGTTGATGAATCTACTATATCTTTTCTGCGTGGTCATAGACCAATTCAAACAATAATATTACCAAGTCTCCTACCTCCATCCATCACACTTATGGATGGCAAGGTCAACAATTTTTGTGTCTCCTACCTTTGTCCACTACCATTTAACAAAAAGATCAACAAATATTATGTCTCCTACCTCTATCCATCTTACAAGTGAACGACAAGGTCAACAAATACACCACCTTCACAACCTATTTTCGATACTAGTTTGAATTTGCAGATTTCGTCAACATATAAACTCTAACTTATGGTATCTAATTTCATACCATTCTCATTTTCTGTGGTTGTAGTCATCTATCCTCCAGTGTGCCATAACTTCTTTGGGTAGTTCTTTTAATATCTCATTCATATAAAACTCGTATCTCCAATCCTTATCACATACCCTCATGGTATGATTAGATTGAGCATACAATATTCTAAACAATGTTATTCTTGTAATCTCTCATTTTACCATCATCATTAAATGAAACTGACATGGAGAAGTCTATTCTTTCGGTGATTAAATATGATGAAACACAAGCTCAAATCAAATTCTTTAGGATCAGGATTAGCAACTCAGTTTCTTTCGCAACACGAAGAAAAATATATTGTACACTGATTGAGAATGATTATTAACAATATCAATAAATTCTTCCACCACTAGAAGCAAGTCTCGGATCTCCATCCAGAAATTTAAACAATAAATCACTATAGTATCTCACATCTCCGCATAAAGCTATCTTGCCTAACCCGTCAAAAGAATAACATATCTTCACTGACAAGAATTTGCAAACTTGTTTGATGTATCAACTACAATTCACACTATATTGTTTCGATGCCAATATTTAACTCATTTCATTACATAACCTACTTCTATGTTTTATTTCTATTCTCAGATATAGACAAAAAATTACTCAACCCTTCAATATTTTACTAATCATTCTCAACCTACTGAATAAATCTTACATCTCCTTATGAATTCAACCACATATATTATCACCTCGGACAATTCATAACCGTCTTGTAATCCCTTATACAATATGGCATTGCTTGGATAAATAGTATAATGAGATATATGAGATTATCAAAGTAATTCTTGCCTAAAATCCTTTTTGAACTAGGATTTCATTTCAAAAACTAATGTGTCCAACACAATTTCATTAGACAACCTAACCTAGATATTAAATCTTAATAGCCAAATCCTGGCCTATAAAGTGAATCAATCTAGATTTCTTAATCATATAACCATCCAGTTAATTAAACTCTTGATTGAGCTCCAATATAGGATTTAAAGAATGGACTTGTAATTATCAATTCTAACAACTCAGTTGATGATATACATGCACATGATTTTATTTTATCATCATTATTACATATCTCACTTAAGAGATAGTACTGAGAATTTCCTATTACAATTACACCTCATGATATTTTCTCTATTCAAAGTATTGATCACATCAATCACTTTATGTGGGTGATTTTTCAGAGTGAATTCTTTATATTCAAGAATTTCTTTCACTATGGTATTTATACCACTACAAGAAATTATAGTTTTTGTAACGACTTCGATTCCGTAGGGACAAGTTGTTTTTCCGTCACATATAGTTTTTGTCACGGTATTGTCACAGAAAAACTAAAGTTACGTATACTCCATTGCAAAAACATTTTTGTCATGAAAATTAGCGTGACAAATACCTTTTATGACGAATCTCTGACATATTTATTACGAGATTATTGCATGTCATAAAAAACACATTTTTGTTAAGATTGTATTTGCATCACAAACGTTTCATTAAACAACGAAGAAAAATGTTTTATGTCACAACACTTTGTCCGTCACAAATACATATAGTTACTATTTTGTACTGGTGACAAAAATAATAATATTTTATATGTACATTGCTTCGTCACAAAAAAAAAAGTTTTATATAAAAGTTGTTGTAACTATCTCGTATCTGTCAATATAAAAACATATTGCATCTATTAAAATGTTAAGAATTTACTTTACTTGCATTACAAGGCCAACATTATCAATCTATTCAAAGTTTGATTTTTGTGATTTTGAATCCAAAGTACCAAAAAATTTGATAATACTTAATTTAGAAGTCTAACATAGCAAAATACAATAAAACTTTGACAGGTTTCTTCATGGCTTAAGTCTAACATAGCAAAATAAAATAAATCCATGTTTTCTTCAATGCTTTCACTCCATGCTTCTTCAATTTCTTCTTCACGTGAACTTTCTTCCAGTTCATCATCTTTACTCTTTGAAGTCTCATCCAATTGCGCATCTAAAATCTCAAAGTTAAAATATAAGTAATTGCACTTAAACACTTACATAAATAAAAAAATCTTTAATAAATCATAACGTAGTAATAAAATTTCAACAGAACCTCCACTTAAATAAAAGATTAGCAAAAAATTTTAAACATTTTGCAAACTTCCGCATGCATCAAATAATTCTACAAGTCAAATATAATCACCTTCACGAATCATAATGTATTACAGAAATTCCAACAAAACCTCCCTTTAAATTTAAAATTCTTAAAAATTTCAAAACATTTGAAAAATTCACTTGCATCAAATAATTCTACAAGTCAAATACATTCTTCTTTAGTGAACCATAATGTATTACCAAAATTTTAGCAGAACCTACCCTTAAATTAAAGATTCACAAAAAAATTTAAACATTGTGCAAACTTCAACATGCAACATGCATCAAATAATCATCTAACTCAAATATATTCAAACCATAGTGCTTAAATTATTGGTGCAAATTTATGAGTTTCATTTGTATAGAACATTAAATAGTAAAAAACTCAAAAAGTAATCAAAAGTTAGAGGGTCAACATACACTAAAAGCATTAACAATTCTTGAAATAGTAGTTTAGCTTGCAAATGTCATTCAACTCAATGATAGAATAAATTGTCAATTTTAGGAGATGAGTAAATGTTCAAAATAACAATCATGAAAGTGGATGCTCTTAAGTTGGTCGCATGGAGGTAAATTAAGATATTCTAGCAAAACACTTAAATTATTACCTTTTTTATCGTTCACTTTTGAATAATCAACGAGCAGGAGAACATCCATCATGAGAAGATGTTTGAACATGAGGCCTATGTGAGCTTCCAACATCTGAAGTCTGGCATGTAATCAAAAAAATCAATTAATTGTCTCATTCATAATTTGAACATAATTAATAAACTTCAAGTATCAACAATAGTGTCGATGAATTACTTGATTGACATTGATAGGCAGTTGAATTCCGGCTTTCTCCAAACATGCATATATGTTATCTATTTGTGACTGCATGTTTGTCTATAAACAATAAATTTGTAATAGATTGTTATATTAGATTCATGAAAGAAATGATAAAAAAACAACCGAAATTGATGAAATATTTACTTTCATGACCAAGGAGCTCATTTATAGCATTTGCCTTTTCTTGTGCTCTCCGTATTGCAATATCTGTCGGCCATTCGGAATCTTTCTCAAAAACATCTTTTCCATGACCATAAGTTAGCACACGCCCGCGTCATATTACCTTTTTAAAAAAATTCTCTCGAACTTCCGCCGTTTGCTCTGACTCAGGAATTTGTGAAAGTTCATTTTGGAATCGCAACTAAACATAAAATTTGATATTAACATAAAAAGAATTGTTATGATGTAAACTAAAAATGTATTACTAGTTATGAAGAAATAAATCTTTTCTTACCGCGAATTCTTTTGTATCTTCATTCGATCTAGCTCCAGCCCTTTTATAATAAGTTGTCAACCATACTGAAGTACGGTCTGTGGGTAGACCCTTATTTTCTCTCTTAAAGGTAAAATTGTCAAGTAAGAAATGATTATCTTTAAAAAATAGAGAACACTGAAAAAATTTAAGAACCTACTCGATTACCTTATGACGTACGTTCTCGAAAGACATGCGACCTGTTCGATAGCAAATAGTCTTTTGCTTTCTATTTTCAGCATTTGTTTTATCAATTTTCTCCAGCAATATTAAAATACTTATCACACGTATAAAAATGAATTAAATTTAAATCCAACTTATTATTCATTTCTAAAAAATTAACTCAAAGATCTACAAAATTTTAAGGTAATTGATTAAAAGGAAGCATTGTATCCAATGGGATGAAATTATTTTAATGAGCTGAAATCAAATGCAAGACTAAGAATTTAGATTTGTACCTTAACTTCATCTTCGTTCCAATACCTCACAAATATTGTCCATTGTTTATCTTGTACGCGCTCATCAAGCACTCGAGTGAGAATATCTTCATCATCTTTGTGCTTCTCGTAATGCACTTTTAATGTATGCTTCCACGATCTCCAGGTATTGGCAACTTTCTCTAAACAATTTTCGCGAAACTCAAGTGGGGCATCAGTATTATCCTACACTTAAACATTATGAAACTCAAACTCAAACCAATTATACAAATAATATATTATATTCATTTATATAGTTATCTTCTTACCTGTACCTCATGCCAAATGGCATTCTTATTTTCTTCAGGCACATCATTCCATGATTCATACGTTAATGGTACTAAAAACCCATTTCTAGCCATGATGCCTAGTTGCGTTGAAAATTTAATTGAGGTTTTCTAATAGGTTGCATGAAGTCATTAAATTGCGTTGAGAATGTAATTGATTGTTCCTCTGTATGCAGAATTAATTAGAAATAGTGTTTGTAATATAAGAAATATTCGATATCAAAATTCAAAATTTTACCTTCATCGGATGAATGCATCAATGCTTCATTTGTTTCATCACTTTCATGCGATTGTTCAACTTGTGCTTATTCTTTTGATTTGAGATAATTCTCCATAGTTCTCTTCGAAGACTTTCCACGAGCCATGGTCCTGAAATGATGGTAATTATAATGTAGAACAAATCATCATGAAAATAAAAAAATAATAAATTGAGTGACAATAATCAAAGGTGGCAAAATAATGACTCACTAACTTTCATAATATAGTATATAAAGATTTTATGAATAATCATGCACAATCCATTCTTCTTAATCTTCAACATTGTTTACTTCTATTATAGTTCCATCGACATCATGTCTCACGCATACGAAATTATTGTCATCTCCATTTTTCTTTTCAGCTAACTGTTGATGTTCACAATCTTCTATTTGTGAAATATTATCAAAAGCATCCCTGCTTGTCACTTTGACAACAAAATACCAAAATGAGATTCTTCGAGCATCATTGTGATCGAACTATAACTCACCAAAATAATAAAATCTCAAGCCCAAATGAAAATCACAAATCATTGTAAGATCAAACAAAACAAGCAAACAAAACATCAAACCGTCAATTAACAAAAAAAGCAAACAAGAAACATGTTTTGAGATGAAATAGGGAGAACTCACGACGAAGGATTGCAAAGACGATCAAGGAGCAGAGCAGTGCAACTAGGGAGCAGAGGACGACCAGGGAGAAGAGGTGCGAGGGTGAGGAATCAGCGAGAGGACGACGAAGGAGTAGAGGCGCGAGGGTGAGGCGTCGGCGAGAGGAAGACCATGGAGCAGAGGCGCGAGAAGTGAGGCGTCGGCGAGAGGACGACCAGGGAATAGAGGCGCGAGGGTAAGGCATTGGCGACCATGGAGCAACCAGGGAGGTGCGAGCGCGAGGTGAGGCGTCGGCGAGAGGACGACCAGGGGAGCGAGAGCGCGAGGGTGAGGCAGGCGAAATGCGAGGGTGAGGACGACGGGCGGCGGCGATGGTGAGGAACACGACATGGAGCGAGGCGTGTCGCAGACGTAGGTTCCACAGTTGCTTGATGGAGATGCAGGACGACTAGGGAGGAGGCGAGACGATGAGCAGAGGCGTGAAGGAAGATGACGGTGACGAATCAGAGAGGACGACGAAGTAGAGGCGCGAGGAGTGTGAGGACGACGATGATGAACTAGAGGCACGACGACGAGGATGACCACAAGGGAAGATCGGAGGCTTGAGGACGATGATGGATCATAGAGATTTTGGTGTGAGTAGTAGGGCACGATTTGGATGAAGGAGGTGGAGGAGTGGGACGAGAAGGGCGGGAAGAAGTTATTTAGGAAACAAAAAATGGGAAGGAGATTGCGGGGGTTTCGCGCGTGTGTAAAAAATTGTGTTTTCTTTTGTTACGGTAGAATGATTTTGAGCAAACACACTTTACTGACGAAAAGTTTTTACCTTTTTGTGATGGAAACATGTTCTTCTCTAAAGCTTCTTTTCATCACGCAAAAGTTAAATCGTGACAAAAATAAGTGTTAATGTATAAAAGCTTTGTTTACGATTAATGTACCATCACTAAAACGCCTATTGGATACGCTTATTTTAAACCGCGACCAATGATTCGTCAAATTTGTAGTAAAAGCTCAAATTTCTTGTAGTGTACTTTTCAAACTCTCCTAGCTTGGAGATTTCACATTCAAATTGCACTAACTCTATGATTTTCATACTTCTCATCTATCTTCTAATGTTTTCTCTAATTTTAATGACAACTAAAAGACTCTCCACAAACTTTTCACGTAAGTATATCTATATTTCAAACCATACTATGAATGAATGAACTTGCGCAAACTATCCACTTGAACAGATTCATAAATAAGTTGGGATTACCACCCATAAGTTGGGATTACCACCCATATCTTATTATTTTAAGTCTCAACTCTAAGACTTATCTCGCAATCCATTCCATTCATCATTTGAAACACATCTCAAGCTTTTACTCCACAAGATATGCCTTAAATTGCTTGGTACAACTACCAAAACAATTATCTTTCAGTAGTTCTTCTCGAACTTCCCGAACTACACAAATATAACTACAACCTCTTGCCTCGTGTTACCACACAACTACTTGGATAAAAGTATTAGAATAAGCCTTTTACTTTTCCATAATCCAAGTATAATTAAATAATTATTGTAGTTAAACTACATTTCAATTTTTTCCCAAGGCATCCTTGTGTTATTTATGACTCACTTCAATTTCACTCTTGGGTTGATTGAATATACAACACAATGATACCACAAATCTTTGTATACCTTGTTTGTATCATTCAATCATTCCAAGATAACATTACATTTCTTGATTTCTATGTTGAATATATGATAATCTCTAATTGTCTCAGACTTAAGTCAAGTCCATTGACTTATAATTAGTATTCAACTCATATCTTCGTGTTTCAAATTTAAAGTTTAGTAATTCCACATACAAACTTTGGTATGAACCAATTGATCGTCAAAGTTCTCACAACTCTACGATATTGCTTGTGCCTTTACTAAATCTTTAATCCTTTCTATATTATTATTAATAATGCAATGATACTTTATTCCATTAGAGTTCTACAACTCTATTTTTCCCATTATATGAACATAGCATGAGCTCTTATGAGTTTTCATGGTTGCCACCATGATTTATTTCTCATTTTAGTTCATCACTCGAATTGAGTTCTCAATTTCTTACAATTCCAAAAGTATACTAAAGTAAAATAAATTTGATCATTGGTTTGACCACAATGTTAAGAATATTATTCTATATCATATTCAACCCAATGAATTTTGAGTGATAGCTTTACTCTAAAAAAATCTATCATTTATCAAAATTTAAGATTTTACAAAATTTCTATTAAGTATAGCGATTAATATTAAATCTAGTGATATACTACACACCTATTCATTCCTAGTATCATATAGTATTCCTTGGATGCTTAAATCCTTAGATTTATTAATAACCCATTCTCCCCAATTTAGACCATTCCAGTCTAAATAATCAAACTAAGACACCTCACTAGCTTATTGTCATGTTCTAATTCTAATTATACATTTTTTTAACTTTAAGTTTCCATTTCAAATTGTCGTACAAATGATAGAAGTCCAACAGTTAGGATAGAGTTTACTAACAACAAGTATTTTCCATAATCCTTCAACTCTTATATCTCGTTATGAGACTTCATTTTCATTGTAAGTACGTTTTAAAATCAATTTCTCATATCCCAGTATTGATCTACACATTAATCCGGCAGTCTCACGTTTCATTTAATTTGTGTAGATCCACCACTACACCAGTTTTCATCGATTATTCAATTAGTGAGTGTGACCAGCTCACTACAAATCTAATAAACTCTCTTACTTATTCCAATATGTACTAGCAACATAATTGGAATCTTATATTTCATAACAACTTGTAAAGTATGCTTAACTAGCGATTTTCTAATCTCAGTGGTTCTTATCATTATTTAATATTCAATTTCTTCACTAATCTACCTAATACTTCATTCCAACCTAGCAAAGTACAAATAATCTATTGATCTCTTTCCCTGACCTAGGTATTATCATTATTTACTGACATCATTTCTTTAACTAAATGGCCTATTAACTTATATAACTACTCTCATCACCAATATATACTTTACTCAAAGTGAATCATCACATTCGAGTTTCAATGGAAGTCATTTCATGTTTTATTAACCTTTTATTTTTTCTTTCTCCTGATCTTTGTCTCTCATTTCAGGTCCAATAAAGCCTTCTCCACTGATTATCATGAATCAAACAATATCAATGAGAATTAAAACTAATAATGACTATTAACCTGGGATAAGAGTTTTACTTTTATCTTTATAAGGTTTCTATCTTTCCTTTTCCCATGAACCATTTAGATTCAGGTCCCTAAAACCTCAAATCCTCAATATTTCCTCAACTTTGGAGGTAATTATGGATACAAACTATCTTACTACAGCTTAGGAAAGACATATTAAATATATCTTTCACATAAATACCATACAGAGTCACATATAATATAATTCAAGCTTTTATCTTTTTTACCCCCCTCCCCCCAAACATTGATAAAAATCATTTATTAAGTCTTAGGTTATTAGTAACTTGAGAACAAATCTCCAAGTCCATAAACCTAGACTTATATTTTAGTTAATAGGTATAGATATCAAGTTCCAACACTAACTATATGAGAATTATTCCTTAATTTTGAGAAATTTTGGAATAATGGAACCAAGCTCTTCAAGCCTTGGCTCTGATACAAACTGTGGCATCCTCTATCCCAAATAGGGTAATACCTGGCTTGAAACACTAATTAAGCCTCATTAAACCACATCAGGCCTAACTAGAGCCAACATCCTTACACTTACACCTGATAACAACTTGTATATCGTATATCGAGTTAAAAAACAATTAATAAACGTAGCGAAAATTTAAAACTTTTTCGATAAAACATACAATATAAAAAATTAAACCAAAATACACATCATTTGGTATCAATTCAAGTCTAATACCCTTGGTTTAGCACCCCTAAACCATACAAATATTGCTACCAAAGTACGCTTGAGAGTTATTTCTAATAATAATACTTTATAATAATTTCAAAGTATTATCAACTAGCCTACTAGGTTATGGTTTTAACTTTGAAAACCTCATAATTTGTCATGATGAACAAAAAGGAAATTGTAATACTCATAATGTACTTTCCATAGGCTCTAAGAATACTCAAATAGGATCGTAAATGGAAAAGTTATGAATTTCTAATATGGCCTATCGACCAGGCAAACTTTATATTTTTAACTGAGAAAACTTCTCCAAAATAATATTTTTGCAGTTAAGTCCTTAAATCTCAAAACAAACACCAAGAAGTCACTCGACACCAATTTAAATATATTTTCACACTTCGTGGAATCAAATTGGGTTAAAACCAACAATCAATTCATCAATAATTCCAATATAAATCAGTATCCACTATAAAAAAAAAAACATCTTCGAAATCGTTATCAACTTATTCGCATCCATTCTAATTACAAAAACCTTAACCCATGATTGTGAAAATTATCCCAAATTGGTGCACATCAACCCAACACATTAATTCACAACAAATTCTACTTATTTCCATCAATATCGTGCAAAAGAAACCCAAGAATTGCGAGAATTTAAATTGAACTGAGAAAAATACCCTGAATTGAAAATTTACAAAATTTCACGTCGAATCCCTTATTCCATCGTGGAAACTTAGCTCAAACTGACCGTCTCACAATCCTCTACTGATATGCAAAGAGAAACCGAATGAAAATCTGACGTAGGAGCTCCGCATGCAAAAAACCGAGCGGAGAGGTTTAGAAACCTAAATTTCATTTCGTTTTGTTGATTGAACGAAATGAAATCTTGTTTTTTTTTATATATATAAACCCTCAGCTGTTTGTTAGCAGCTTAATTGCTTTTTATTTATGAATTCCAAAAATCCCTATTTTGACGTGCTTTAACATCCAGTGCTTGTTTTAGATCCCCTTTTTCACCAAATTGAGCCAAACTCTCGACAAAACAGTTCATCTTCATAAAACATCCATAATATTGATTTTGGTCACACCAAAATCCAAAAAATCATAATTTTGTCAATGACATACTAAAACCTTATGAACCAACTCTCTTACCATACTAAGCCAATCTTATTCCAAATTTGACTCAATCTTTACCTCAACTATTGCCAACTCACACATAATTCGAGGCAAGGTCTTGCACAAACTTCATTCTCCTTTTACACCACCACTAAACCTGGCTTACATGCAAATCGAGGCAAAGTCTTCACGTGATACTTAACACTTGATTTTTGAGTTTTTGAGCAACTAATTATTTAAATTAAACAAGCTAAACAAACACAATACATCATATCAATGCACTCACACATTATTCAAGACAAGCTAGACTTAACCTCGAGTCTAACTCGGGTTAATTAGCAATCGGATTATCACTAATACCTGCTTACAAATTCAGGATGTTACACCATGGTTAGAAATATATATTTTTCTATTTTGAATGGCTTAATGGATCATGGGACATTATTTTCCCCTTTAAGTAGGGCACGACAATATATGTTTCCCTTAAGCATTATCCCCTTAACAAATAGGAGAGAATAATTAAAAAAGCACTATGTGTTGAGGATCATGCTCAAACCATGTTTATTGATCTATTGGGAGAGTAAATATTAGTGGACCTTAAGCTTAGCTCCATTGATGGGAAGGGTACTCCTCTTCTCCTTATGTTTTTTTTTAACTTTTACTGCATATGCTTGCTTTACCTGAAATATATTCCTTTTTTTTTAAAGCTTTAAAAGTTAAAAAGCAGTTGGATGCCAAAAGAAGAGGAGGTAAATCAATATTCAACTGAATAGGTCGAAGAATGTTGATCAATCTTCTCCTCAAGATGTTGAGGTTGAAGTGATAACTCCACCTGTGCCTATAGCCCCTCGGCTAGTTATCAGATGGTATGATCATGCTTTTGTTCCCTCTTTGGGAATAAGAACCGAAGATAACATCATAATGATAGCACTATTGTCACTGACTTCTACTGGAATCGATGCACTCCTTATGACTGAGTTGAAGCTTATTTACTCGCTACAGATGCTCTTAATGGTCACTCTGCAAGGGATGCAACACAAGTAGACCACTTATTTTCTTTTTCATTAAGAAAATAGTCATAATTCATATATACATATATCTTAACCTCCATTTGTTGATCTTTTAACAGATTGTGCTATACTTTAGTGAATCCTCGCACCGAAACAAGGAGCTTTGTCGAGTGAAAATGACCTACGAACTTCCTTCAATGAGAAGAATGCACTCTTTGAACAAGTATAAGTTGAAAACTTCCATTTGAAGTTTGAGAATAAGAAATTGAGAATGTCCCATGAAGAGGAAGTACACAGAGGCATTTAGTCATATAAGTCTTCTTATAAGACTACTCCTGAATATTTTCAAGAACTCAAAAACTATATGATTGACAAATGGTAATTTTATTTATGAGGATGGATGGAAAAAAGGTGTTGCAAATATGAGGCAATGATACCCAATCACTCATGAGCAAGCTACGGATCATAACCTTATGGATTCAACACCAAATGCTGCAAATCATAATGATTAAGCTCTTTCGTGAAGTATGGATTTGGTTTCTTTATTGGTATGCTTCTGCTTTGGAATATGTAGATGTATTGTGTTCTTTTTTATAATGTTATCTAATACTATTTCATGAAGCCTTTTAAGGCTTTTTTGTAATGCACTCATCTCCTGGTTGTATTAACTACATATTATGTTAGCCTCTTTAGGCCTTCTTTTGTATGTAGCCACCACTTGGCTTTATGGAGATATATATCCATTATTTCAGTTCAAACATTCTTCTCAAGATATAAGTGGTAAAACACCACTATTCATTTTTCTACTACTCATTTTTTGACAAAAAATGAGTAATGCCTTGCAACTAGACCATTTTTTCCAAAATATGAATGGTAGTAAACCACTACTCATTTTTTGTCAAAAAATGAGTAAACTTGTTTTACTACTTATGAGTAGCGCCTTGCCACCATATATTTTTTTTCAAAATATGAGTGGTAGTATACTAATACGTATTTTATAAAAAATGAGTAAACTTGATCCACTACTCATTTTTTGACAAAAAATGAGTAATGCTTTGCCACCAGACATTTTTTTCTAAAAAAATGAGTAAACTTGTTGCATTTTTCATTTTTTGACAAAAAAGAGTGGTGCCTTGCCACCAAGCCTTTTAAAAAAAAATATGAGTGTTAGTACACTACTACTCATTTTTTGAAAAAAATAAGTAATGCCATGCCACCATGCATTTTTTTTCAAAATATGAGTGGTAATACACCACTACTCATTTAAAAAAAAAAAAAATGAGTAGTTTTGTTCCACTCTCATTTTGAAAAAAACAATGAGTAGTGCCTTGCCACTAGGCAATTTTTTTCAAAATATGAGTGAAACTCTATCAATGCTCATTATTCCAAAAAATGAAGCTTGCCTTCAGGCATTTCATTTCAAGTACTAAAATAAGATTTCAACCAAATAATAATATTCTTATACTATTTGTGAAATAAAATGAACATAATTCCATCATTTTACTAGCCCACTGGTAATACTTGCGCAATTGATGATACTCCACAACCTTGGAATCTCCTATACTTCCAATGTCTCAAGCCTATAAGATCTAGGCCTAGTTACTTTCGTGACCCTATATGGTCCTTTCCAGTTGAGTGGCAACTTCCTCCTTAATTTCTCAATACATAATCTCTCTGTTTGAAAACTCGACCTTTAACCTTTGCATTGTAATAGTTGTTAATGCTTCCACTTCCATCCACTTTGTGAAATAATCAGTGGTTACCATTATGGGTTTTCTTTGACGAGATACTAGTGGGAAACGCTCCAAAATATTCATTCCCCATATTGCAAATGGCAAAGATAATGTAACCTGCATTACATGTTCTGCCGGTTGGTGGTGCAATGGTGCATACCTCTGACATTGATAGCATTTTCTAGTAAACTCTATCAATTATTTTTTATGGTTGGCTAGTAAAGTCCTTGGAGAAGTATTTTATGGGCAAGTGCTCATCCGCCCAAGTATTGTCCACATTGGCTAGTAAAGTCCTTGCGTTTTATGGGCAAGTGCCAATGAGGGCGTCCCCGATTGGTGGCGGTAATGAAGAATGCTTGACGTGGCGACACCCGATTGGTCGCGCTGGCGTATTGAAGTGTCGTTGGCTTTGAATGCCCACGTGGCAGCGTCTGATTAGTCCTGAGGTACTTTCTCGCTGACGTGGCATGCTTTGATTGGCTAGAACACCATGTCCGCTATTCGACCCACCGCGCAACGCGTATTTCGAGGCAAACTGTCCGGCATCCGATCACTGCAAGTAAATACTCTATTTTGAGAGTTATGATAGACTATTAAATATATAAAAATACTAACTTATCAAATACCCCCAAACTTAAGACTTTGGACGTCTCGAGCAAAGGTGTAAATGACAACACAAACTAAACTAGACTCCTAATATAATAATAAATCCTATACCCGCCCAAATTCATGGAGTTCCTTTGGTTTACATAGTCACCAAATTAACAAGAAACTCAGAAAATTTCAGAGTTATGATATGTCGAGCCTCGCAACCCAAACACAATTAAGATCTCACTTTCAAAACATAGAATCACTCAATACAAAGGCCGTCAACTAATCACAAGTTTTATTAGTCTATACATTCAAGCACGCAAGTTCAAAATATTTAGTTAATATAGTGAAAGCACTCGAACTAAATCTTTTATTTGAGGAGTTTCACAACTTCCGCCTTTATTCATTTTTATTTTCTTTTTTATTATTTTTTTTCTTCTCCAAATTTTTTTCTTTTTTCAAGTAGTACGATCCCTGCTCCATTTCCTGCGGACCGCTTTTCTCACTTTTTTCCACTACAAGTTTCCCTGCTCCATTTCCTGTGGAAACTTGTAGGACATTCTACACTAATAAAACTCCTGTTAGTACTTCTCACTTTCACTATAATCAAGCAAATCCCCCAATGTGGGTTAAAACAATACAACTTGCATAAATTTGACCGTTTACTCATTTTCGTTATCTAGCACTAAGTCCAACCATCATCTAAGTCTCTAATCATGAAAGCATAAAAATGCAGAGCTACGAACTTGATTAAATGTTTCTCCTAATTGTTTCCAAGTTTCAAGTTAAAAAGGCAACTGTAATTTACTCATCCATAACCAAAGGCATGAACAAAGTTTCGGGTGACTCTAAATAAATAAAACATACTAAATATATACATGAAAGTGTATCAATTCCTAATGATATGAGAATGGAATGTGAATAGATAAGAAATGAAAGAAATGAAAGAAATGATATAAAACACCATCATTACCATCCAATACCCGCATATAACCGCATAAAAAAAAATTAAACGATCTCACATGCGGTCTTTTGCAAAAGAATCCATCCAAAACAATCCACAATCCCTAGAACACCCCCAAACTTATTCTGAACCTTGTCCTCAAGGTTCAAAACAAGTCAGGGCATCCATATGACAAAAAGAAAATGATAGTAGTGAAGTAGAAAAAGGATTAGAAAATGATACAAATTCAGGAATAACACAAAATTTCTAAAAACTAGTGAACGCATTAAATCCCTCATATGTGGGAGACTAAGGATGCTAAAAAAAAAACATATTCATAACAAGAGCAAGAACTAGTAAACATAGGAGTTAACTAAAAAGATTCCAATCAAGTCTTGCGAGCCCGAAGTCTTTCAACTAAGGGTGAAATCAACAAGATGATGGGATAAAATTTAGGGTTTTGGGTCTACTCAAAAACCTGCCGCTAATGCGGCAACTTAAGTTAGATATGTCCAACCAAGTCTCAAAACACCTAAAATCCTAAAAACATGTTAAGTCCAAAAAAAAAAAACTCAAATTATGCTAAAAAAAATAATCAAAAGTCGAACCTACAAAACTTAATGCTCCAACCCTCCAATAAACGTTAAATATCATATATCCCCTGTAAAAATAAAGAGACCAAATTAGAGTGTTATTTAAAAATAATAATAACTAAAACTAAACTAAAACTAAAATAAATGCAAGAAATAAATAAAATAAAAAAGAAAATAAAGTTGGGCTGCCTCCCAATGAGCCGCCTTTCTTTTAAGTCTTTGGCTAGAAGTAAAATGATTGATCGCGTAATGCCCTCTCCTTTAGAGATGTCAACAACGAATGACGCATCTACGTGTTTGGGCAATGAAGCATGCATGCCCTCTTTCAGATTTAGGAGCTCATCCGAGACTTCCAACACGAAGGAATCTATCGTATCAGGCTCGTCCAACACAAATGTGTCAGCAGTGTAGAAGATCTGCAAACGCTCCCTTACTTCCACCCCTTTATAAGGTGTACCAAATGTGCATGGGAGGGTGGGTGGTTGCACCAACACCAGAAGTTGGTCTTCCTCGCTCTCTATATGCGGCTTCTCCGACATGTCTGAATTAACATCGATTTCCATCTCATCTTCTCCCTCATTTAAGGCAATGACAATCTCTGGCTCAATTTGAAAGACGTCACATTCTTCGGATGTTTCAATCAAATAGTCTCCCCCCTGTGTAACGTCATTCACCTCAAGATTTTTCAATGTATCATCACTCACATCCACCTCTGGGCTAAAAGTTGGTTGTGTACTACACAACTCTGTTCATCAATTGTTCTGTGAAGAGTGGCACTATTTCGATCGAAGGAAGTTTGCACGTCCTTCAAGGCTGGCAAACTTAAATCAATTTTGTGAATCTCATTGCAAGTTCGCCAACATTCAGGCAAACTTTCCATCACTTGCATCATCATTTCGTCCAAGGAGAGGCTTTGATGAAACTGTTGATTTATTTCATGTTGAGGAACTTGTGGATATGAATCCAGAGAAGTCAGGTTGTGGCGGCGCATAGCTAGAATAGTGGTAATTCTCGTACTGTGGATGATATGGACAATTATGTGCGGAATGAGAATAATCTCCGCAAATTTCGCAAACCTCGACCTGTTGCACAAAAGAATTCATGTTAAAATTTTGATATCTATTTTGTGGCATACCTACCCCATTCACATTATAATAATGTGATTCTTCGTATCGACCATAATTATGGAGGTAGGAGGAGTCCATAGCGGGGTTGACTTGCACTTCATCAGAGGAGAGGAGATGTTCCATCATCGAGATTAGTCGGTCAAGTTTCTGGTCGGTGGAACTTGACATATTGCTTGCATACATGTTAAGAGCAAGAGACTAGACAGACAAAATAAAAATAAAAAATAAAAATAAAAATAACAATAAACCAAAGAAAGAAAATACCAATCCCCGGCAACGGCGCCAAAAATTGACAAGTCTGGGCCAATGAGACACCGCCACGTGGCACCCACGTGGCTCAGAGAAGAAAATCGCAACTCGCGCGAATAACGGGAGTCTGTTCTGTCGCGCATCCCGAGGCCGGTCGATGGTGTCTGAAATGAAGAGAAGTTTGATCTCTGGTGACATGGATCTCCTGCTGACGTGTTGACGCGTGGCGTCCCCTGATTGGTGGCGGTAATGAAGAATGCTGACATGGCGACACCCGATTGGTCGCGCCGGCTTTGAATGCCCACGTGGCAGCGTCTGATTGGTCCTTAGGTACTTTCTCGCTGACGTGGCATGCTTTGATTGGCTGGAACACCATGTCCGCTATTCGACCCACCGCGCAACGCGTATTTCGAGGCAAACTGTCCGGCATCCGATCACTTTACAAGTAAATACTCCATTTTGAGTATTTTTCCGACCTAAAAATGACCAAAAAATATAATTAAATATATATTTTAAATACTTTTAATAATTAAACATATTAAAATAGACTATTAAATATATAAAAATACTAACTTATCACACATATTCCTTCGTGGACCTCTCGTAGTGCATAATCGACCTCCAATGGTGATAAGCATCTTAGCAACGGCAAAGTGTTCGATTTTTCGTACAAAATTCCTTCATGGAATGTATATCGTGCGACTTTTAGTATTAACTTCCATGCATCTTTTGGATCCTCAGGCAACAACCCTTGTTCTAGGTAAGCCTTTATTGGGGACGTCCAACACAATTCACCATCCACGACAACAACTTCTTGACCTTTAATGCTAGGCTCGAGAAGCATTTCAAAGTATACAACTTCATAATTTTTCCTTCAAAGAGAGCCAACTTTGATAACTCTTTTGCCTTTATATTATTTTCCCGAACGACATGATGTACCTGACAATTAGTATAATGTTTCATTGTCACTCACGCAAGATCATAATGTTGCTTCAACTTTGAATCTTTTACTTTGTACTTTCCCTATAGCTGCATGATTACTAACTAGGAATCGCTATTGAGATTTAAGTGTTTAACATAAATAGCTCTAGTTAACCCCAGTCCAGCCAGTATGGCTTCATATTATGCCTCATTATTCGTGGATGGAAAATACAACTTTACTACATACTTGACTTTGAACCCATAAGGGCTAATAAGAATCACACCGGCGCTACTTCTCATGTTATTACATGATCCATCAATGTACAACGTCCAAAACTCTTTATTATCACCTGCTAGCTTGCATGAACTTTATTCTTTTTCTGGGAGAGTGCATTCAACGATGAAATCGGCCAAAGCTTGCCTTCAATAGCAACCCTTAGCTTATAGGTGATATCAAATTCACCTAATTCTACTGCCCAAATTATCATTCTTCCACTGAACTCTAGACTATGTAATATCCTTCTCAATGGTTGGTCCGTCAAGACTACAATTGGATTAGATTGAGAATAAGGGCACAATTTTCTCGATGCCATTATCAATGCCAACACAAACTTCCTCGTTCATTTATATCTTGTCTCACTTCCTTACAATACCTTACTGACATAATAAACTGGTTGTTGTGTACTAGTTTCTTCCTTTACAAGAACAACACTCGGTGCTACTTCTAAAAGAACTAGGTAAAGAAATAATACCTCTCTTGTTGTGGACTTGGCCAATAGAGGTAAGCTTGATAAGTATGAATTCAATTCTTCAAGAAAAATTTGACATGTTGAACTCCATTCAAAATTCTTGAGATTCTTTAAAGTGTTGAAGAATAGAACTTATCTATCTGCTGACCTCGATATGAATCTCCCTAAAGATGCTACTCTTCCTATGAGTCTTTGCACTTCCTTAACATTCTTAAGAGCATTCATATTGACTAGCCCCTCAACCTTATCATGGCTAGCTTCAATGTCTTTCCTAGACACCATCAAACCTAAAACTTTTCCTAAAGCAACCTCAAAGCACATTTAAGTGGATTCAACTTCATGTTATACCTTTTGAAAATATCAAAAACATGGAGTAAGTCTTCAATGTGATCTTATTTCTTTAGGCTCCTCACGAGCATGTCATCAACATATACTTCCATGTTCTTTCTAATCAGTGGCTTAAACATTTTGTTAACCGGCGTTTGATAGGTTGCACTAGCATTTTTCAATCTAAAGGGCATCATTCTACAAAAATAAAGATCGTGCTCTGTAATGAACGATACCTTTAGTTTGTCTGATTCCAACATTTGAAACTGGTTTTGACTAATGAATGCATTCATGAAGTTTAGAAGATCGTGACCCGTGGTTGCATCAACAAGTATATCAATTCAAGATAATGGAAAAAGTATTTGAGATAGGCATCGTTCAAGTCTGTGAACTCAATACACATCCGCCATTTCCCATTAGATTTTTTCACCATTACTAGGATTTGCCAACCATTTTGGATATAGAGTCTTTTCTATGATCTGGGCCTTTAATAACTTCTCAACTTCTTCAACATTCACTTTTTGTCGCTCTTGAGCACATACTCTTTTCTTTTGCATTACAAGCTTTCCAGTGGGATCAATATTCAAATGATGAGCAATTACTCCTGCATCGATACTAGTAATATCACTTAGTGTCCATGCAAAAACATCTTTGTTTTCTTGTAAAAATCTCTCCACTTCAGCTCTAAATTTTGGGTTCAATCTATAACCTACATGGGTCAACTTTTCTGAATCATCCTTGTCGATGACAAATAAGGATTAATTTTTCAGTCGGTTCTGATCTATTTTTTCCTTCATCAATAGCATCAAGTGAGTCCACAGGCAAAACTTGCCCCCAGCACCATTAGGTTTAACAACCATCAAGAACTTGTGGCTATCTTTTAATCTCATTTCACTTCTCCTACACCATTAGGGGTTGAGAACTTCATCTTCAAATGATATGTTAAAGTAACTACCTTAAACTTATTAAGTTATCTCCTTTCGAAATTATGTTGTAAGTTGGAGGTGCATTAACAACAAAGAAAATCGCCATGTTTGGTTACCTTCCTTGACGTTTCCCCAATAGTAATTGGAAGTAAGATGGAGCCTTCGACCTTAACTTCGGCCCCACTGAAGCTATATAAAGGTGCTGAGAATGGAGTAAGTTGACTATCAGCATATCCCATGTCAACGAAAGCTTTTTGGTAAAAAAATATCTACAAAACTTCCATTATCAACAAGGTACGTGTGATGTCCCCAATTTTTAGGCTGCCTTGGGACCCGCCATGTCGTCATAGCCCGCTTATCCTTGACACCTCGTGACCTAACTAGTTGCTTACACTTTTCCATTTAACCCTAACTTAGCTAATTAATCTCCATATAAATATTAATGATTACATTAGCCAGTTAATCGATAAAATCGAATAAGAACCACATATATACTTACAGGCTTGCAGTGACTAAATCCTAACTTCAATAAACCATATGGTTCCTTCCTAATGATGTTACAATTCATGACCACCCTAATCCCTCCCAACGGTCGCAAGTATATCCTATTACTGTCGACATGAGCATTATTACAAGTAACACATGCAAGCGATTTAGCTACAACTAATATATACACAAACCAAAATAAGAGTAAAAAACCCATGTGTGCCCACCAGCAGTCACATATGTAATCAAATATCAATAAAACCAACCATGAATTCTATTAGGCATTCCATGGGTTTACGCACCTCAAATACGCACTTCAAAACCTTGCTCACGAAGCTCCTAAACTGACCTCAACCTCGTTCCCGACACCTACCTATCGACTCATAGGTCCCTGGTGTCGATTTGATAAATTTTTGGTGTTTAAATATTTATTTTATTGCATAACTGAAATAAAATTATAATCACAATTCTTATGGTTTCAAATGTCCCCGTAGGTGTAGACATCCCTGTGGGTAATGACATCCATGTGGGTACAGACGTCCTTGTGGGGGCGAATAGTCATGTGGATATAGAAGTCCATGTGGTTATAGACATCCCTGTGAAGCCCAATATGCACGAAGAAAAACTATAATCCAAACATCAAATCTTGATCATCATGAGCCTATTTGACCTCAGTTACTCCCTATCAACCCAAGATAACTATAATGACCATCTATATTGATAGAATTAAGGGTCTTTAACATGCATTTTAATGAAATTGGAATTGAAGAAGGACAATAAGTTTATACCTTGTGAATGTCTTTTGCTAGCTGGAGTCTTTAGCTTGAACTCGCCATCGATTTGGTTCAAATCATCCTAGATCTCGAAATTTCAGCCACCAAACCTTCTATTTCTTCTTTCCAACAATTTTCTTCTTCTCCAAGATTTGTAAATGAAAATGGTTTCATTTGCTTGCGTCAATCTTATATATTAAGGAGTGTTTGATTTCTAGCCATTTTTCTCCATGTTTTTACGTATCCCAAAGTTCATCTAATGGTCCACACCTTGCCACTTATCCCATTAACTCCCACTAATTGGCTACTTGCATGGTTCCTAAATGTGTCAATACATATCTTTAAGAAAATCCTATGATTCTAATTTATTAACCAAACTATAGGCCTTGATTTATTTGATTTAATTATATTAGGTTAAGCCCGTTATAATACATATGGTTAGTGTTTAATTCACCAAATTGACAAATTTTATGATCCCACTAACCTTCGACTACTCGTCACTCAATGCTTCGCGTCTCGACACACATTTCGAGGTATGCCATAGTTTATTATTTTAATTTAATCAACTTAGCCTATGGTTACATAACCATTTTTAATTGATTAACTAGTCATCCTAATTTGAATTAGTTGAGTTCCCTAGTGTACCCGTAGTTCGCTTACCTGATACCCGCGTTGACATTCCTTTCAGGTGAAAACCCGTCACACCAACTCGCCCGATAGCAATGTACACACATGCTGTGCAATACACTACTAATGATTTTAAAAACCACATATACATAACCACCATTCACAAATAATATATTCCCTCTATTCTCATGTCCGAGTCAATCGAGTTATCTACATAACACCTGAATTACAACCATTAATCCCGACATTAACGCTAATCCTAGTTTAATTAATTTGGGTCATTACACTGCGCTAGACTATAAAGTTTCCTACCATGATTTCAATGACCAAAGGGTCGTCATGGATGAACTTAACTCTTTCCAAATCATCATTACTAAACTAATGTTGCATCCTAACCGTGCCTTCTTGAGCGGTATCTCAACCATGAGAGATTCACTTTCGTATGTCTTTCTAGATGATGAAGATATTCCAAAGGCTTTTAGTCCTCCCAATATGACATTGATCACACCTCCAGGTTGTGTTTTTCTTCCTCCTTTGTTTTCATTTTTCTGTGATCATCATTTCTCCCTCTTTTATAATCGACACGCATACCAACAACCTTACTTTTCATAAACTGGTTAAGATGGCCTTTTTGGATTAAGAAGTTTATTTCTTCATTTAGATGCTTACAATATTCGTTATCATGAGCATGATCTTTATGAAATCTACAATACAGAGCTTTATCTTTAGTCATTGCATTAGCTTTCATTAGTTTTGGCCATCTAATGAAGATTCGGTCTCAATCTCCAATAAGATTTATCCCCTTGACTGGTTCAAGGGGGTAAAATTTGAGAACCTACTAGCACTATTAAGTGCAATTCCAGGGTTCGATGTGAACCTTGGTTTTTTATTGGAATCATGACTCCTGTTGCCTATTCCACCCCTCTTTCAATCATCTCTTTTATCTTTTTCTGGTTGTATGATCTATTCAACCACCACAATTTTCTTGCCTTCCTTTATAGCTCGGCCATTATAGTAAGCGGGTTATTAGCTAAAAAAACTTAAGGTGTTCATTGGTCATCCCATTAGTAAGGGCCACCACGGCAACATAATGGTCCAAGTTAGGTACTTTTAAAGCCTCCTTTGTGAATCTCTTTAAGTAATCTCTAAGTGTTTCACCATATCTTTGCTTGATGCTCATCAAAGAAATGGAACTCCTAGAAGGAGTTTTGCCACCTATGAACTGGTTCATAAACTTCTCACTCAATTGGTCAAACGAACAAACAAAGTAGGAATAAGTGTTTTGCACCAATTTTGTGCTAGACCCTTCAGGGTTTGAGGAAAAGCTTTGCATTTTATTGCATCAGAGACCCCATGTAAAAGCAACAAAACATTAAAATTTAGAATGTGCTCTGTAGGATCTCCTATCCTATTATATTCATTAATAGTCAACATCTTGAATCCTTTTAATAATGGTTTGTCAAGAATGTATTGAACAAAAGGAGGCGGACCAGCCTTATATATTACCAAATATATATTAGCCTGAGGACGAGGGCCAAGTCTTTCCAACATTTGTCGCTCTACCTGCCTCTCTATCATTTCACCACGATCATATATATTATGACTAGATCTAGAAGAGCCAGCAGAAGTTGCTCTTTGCGGAAGCAAATTACGATCTGCTCCACTTAAAAATTCTACTTGTTATTGTAACCTACTTACTTGCTTCCTTAACCTAACCAATTCTTTTTTCTCCCCTGCTTGGTCTCAGAACTTATCTTTACCTCTTTCAATTCTTTGTCTCTCTAACTCCTCCCCGAGATCATCCTCTCCCCTTTTAGTGGCATTATGGGCTTATTCCCTAGATTATGATCTTCGTGAAGTAGATATGTTGTGTGATTGTCTATCTTCTCTAACATGTCCCGACCGACGATGAGATGGATCTCATACCTCGTTGTTAAGAGTGTTTCGAGTTTTTCGAGTAGAATGCCATAGAATATGGCTGACCCTTCTTATAGCGCCAAAAATATTGTGATCCATAAAAAATTTCCTTAGCTTTGCAGAAGATCTTGTAAGTTTTGCCCTTAGTCGAGTTTTTTACCCATAACCTTTTAACGACAAATTGGAATCAAGATCCATAAAATTCTAGTGAAAGTAGACTTTGAGACCTTTCCAACAAGTATTTATATGACCCATATGGATTTGTATTTTTTATATAATTTTTGCAAGTTATTACTTAAACTTAATACATAAAAGCTTATTTTTTAGATTGCACCATACAATACATAATTGACATGATAAAATATACGCTCAAGAGACTCTAAATACATCATATTAGCAACTTTACATACTATATTTGTAGTGTATCAAAAAGGTGTGTTAACTATAGTCCTAAGGGGCAGGGAGCAGGCGACATAAAGATATATAAGTACTAAAAGAGGGTCCGATGGGTGGGGCGACTACCCACCCTGCCCCTCTAAATTCACCACTTATTGAAGTATGCATAGTTGTCGCAGAGTGCACATGTTGGGTAGAGGTTAAAATAAAGGCTTATAAAGTTGTAATAATATCGAACATAATTAGCAAATACGGTTGGATTGATAGGGTTGTCTTGATAAGAAGAATTAACGTCCATCAGATTAGTGTGCCATGGATTAGGTGGTAATCTATTTCTGAGAACTTGTTCGGCTAGCATAATAGTTATTTATGTGGTTCAGTGTAAATGATGTTTTTGCCCCTCCTTATTTAAATAGCCAAAAACCAAGACATCAAGTTGTCTATTGTGAAGAAGAAACCGTAGTTGGACGAAGGTGACAGGGAAAAAAGAAAACCAAACAATGAATCAGTAAAAAAAATAAAGCTCTTTTACCCATTTACTTATCAGTTGTTACAAACTAACATTCAACAACATAAAGCAGTTATGGAATAGTAAAGTGAGTATACTAGAAATTGATTAACAAACAATTTATATGTGAAGAAGAACCAAAAACTCAGAGAAGAACTAAAGAGTGTATATCTCATTTTTACACACAAAGAATCAAAAGAGCAGAAATTCAAATAATTCATTCAAATAAGAAAAAGCTTAAAAGCCAAGTTAGTCGAATAAAAAAAGAAGACAAAGAAGCATTTGAAGCACAACTAGATCTGATCTCATCCGAATCAACACTTTTATGCACATGATGAACAAAATCTAAATCTTAAAAAATTAAAGTCAATACAGAAAAAAGAAAATGACAAACTCAATCAAGTGAGGATGACTTAACTGTTGAAGAATCGATGGAAGAAGGAGGATGAAGGTGGTTTATTGTGTAAGGAATGTCAAACTTGATTGAGACTCTCGCGTTGAAGAAGAAAATAGATGAAATAGAGGAAAGGCAGAATGGGCGAGAATTGTGTCTCGTATCGGATTAACTAACGAGTGGGGTGAAGGTCACTTACATTAGTCACCTAGATATATGATTGTTCAATCCGTTTCATTGCCTAGTCCGACCAAGCGAACATTGAATTAAAAGTTAGCGACATGATTAACATGTTAGTCACCCTAACATAACATGTTATAAGTTTCAAAAGTTGCAGTGGTTAAGAAAAAATAATGTAATTGATTGGAATGAGACTGTGTATATTTTTATGAGAAAGAAACCAACTTATCACCTTTTATTTTGCCTTAATTGAGACTCGAACCAACAACTTCTTACAAAAATAACCACATATAAACATAGAGCTACTTACATAATTGGTAAAAGGATAATAAATGTAACTTTCCTAAAACAATCCTAAAAGCATCTCTATGGAATGTAGATTGGATGCTAACGTGTGCTACCTAGGACTAAATAAGCATTGAAGTGAAAAAAACCTCTCCAACGAATGAACATTTTGAATGTCAGCTGACGTGGATAGACATTATCTATTTTGAATGTCTACTTCTAGACGATGGAATCCATAGCCAAAGCAACAATTAATTTTCTCCAAAATATACAGACAAACAATAAATTTTTGAAATAGAAAGTGCAATCCACATTTACCATTGAGAATACTTTTGAACTTCAATGTGCATTTAAGCCACATCCTTTTCACGTTGCTAACGTGACATCAATCCATGCCAAGCAATCCACATTTACTATTGGAGATGCTATAAAATTAGAACTTAAAAAATCATGTGCAAAACATTAGATGAAAGTTCCTTCTAGGGCGCGACTATGTGCACCCCACAATCTTGTAAAGGCAAGCCACAAATTCTTTATCACTCCAATTCCATATTTGCCCTCAAACAAAATGACCTAATTGTTGGGTTTTCGGGTTCATGCGCGGCGGAGATTACAAAATAGTTTTGACAAAAACCCAAACATGATCTGAATCTAATTCCATTAAAAACGTTTAAACCATGGAAAACTTAATCATACCTCAGTCGCAATATACATTTCTGAAGGTTGATCGATCTCTAAGGCGCTACCAACGACGAACGCCCTCTACCGGTAGTCCACACACGAACGGCGGCCAAGATTCGAAGTGCTAGCTTCGAGAGAATACCAAACCTTTTATTTCTCTCCAAAACGATCCAGAGCATACCAAAAAACCCTAAGTTGTTTCTTAAAAGAAAATAGAGTTTCGGCCTTTTAATCTTTCGTACGTGTATTCTAACTTAAAGCGTCTATTTATACAACCCTTGTATATAGACGGTTAAGTAAATTACATATATACCCCTACTTAAAGAAGTATAAGTGTAATACACCACAAGGACGTTTCTATCATGAATTTTATCATAAAAAATTCATTTTTCTGAACCATCTTAAAATCTCGAAAAACCATTCTTAGTGTGCGACCCAATAGGCTCATACAATGTTGGCAATGTACCAAAACACATTTTGGTATACAAGTCATAAGCGGCCTCTAGCAAGACATTATGACTACCCAAGTTGTACGAATATCAAATCGATACAACATAATCAATAGTGTATATAACATCATTTTGTCACACGATATCCTTTTGATCAAACATAAGGCATGGAATTGTCATCCAACATGTTCAATCGTACTAGTCTCGATCTCTAGGTAGACTGAAAACATCCAAGTGACATTGATCAATATCAATTCACTTAGACTAGCCTTTTAACAGCCTAACACATCGAGGATCCACTAGATATCTCTTTTATATCGAGAGGGACAAATTCTATCTCGATTACACGACTTCATCACATTGCTCACACAAGATAACCAATCACAACCTTTATAATCGTCCCTAAGTTAAAGACAACGTTTGATAGTGTCAAATCACTATGTTCCTAATGTTGAAGTCTCTGGTAATCTCAAGTCGAGAGACTGAAAAATATACCTATCATGAGAAACAACTATGACTTAATCCATGTGATGTTCTCATAACGGTCGGTCCAAGACTTTGTTCCCTAACAAGTACTCGTGATCTTGATTCGTATCCTTATACGTATAATCATCATATGATCATCAATCAAGACTCACACTAGTCTTAATTCATTATAGTTCCCAGTATAATGATCGACTAGGGACATTTAGGATATTTTTGTAAATACCCATGGATCTTATTATAATGTAAACATGCAAATTAATTATAATAAACAACAAATGAAATCCTCTATTTTATTAACTAAAAGTATTCATAAAGACAGTTAATTGATCGACCTAGGGCACATGCCCCAACATCTCCCACTTGCACTAGAGCCAATCATACATGCATCTAATGCCTAATGATCTAACATAACCATCATGTTTTGCTTGTGAAGAGCTTTTGCCAATGGATCCGCAACGTTGTCTTCGGTAGGTACTATGCAAATCTTTACGTCTCCCTTCTCAATAATTTCTCTGATGAGATGAAAACACATGAGTATATGTTTGGATCTGTGGTGTGATCTAGGTTCCTTGGCCTGTGCTATTGCCCCGTTATTGTCACAATACAAACAAATAGGGTTAGCAATACTTGGAACCACACCTAGTTCAGAAATGAACTTTTTTATCCAAATTGCCTCCTTTGTTGCATCGGACGCCGCAATATACTCGAACTTCTTGTAGAATCTGCGCCATAGTCTCTTGTTTCGAACTTTTCCACTTCTTGCACCCCCATTCAAAGTAAACACATATCCAGATTGTCTAAAATCATCTATATCAGTTTGAAAACTTGCATATGTGTAACCATTTACAACTAGATCATTTTCAAAACCTCCATAGACCAAGAACATTTCCTAAGTCCTTCTTAAGTATTTAAGGATGTTCTTTATAGCTATCCAATGACTCTTACCAGGATCTGACTGATATCTGCTTGTAGTGCTCAAAGCATATGATCCATCAGGTCGAGTGCGTAGCACGGCATACATGATAGATCCAATAGCCGATGCATATGGAATCTTATTCATATGGTCTCGCTCATCATTTGTCCTAGGACATTGATTCTTGCTGAGACTTATGCCATGAGACATTGGCAATAATCTTCTTTTAGAGTCTTGCAAACCGAACCTATTCAAGACACCTTGTCTATGTAAGCACTCGACTTAGGCCGATTAGCCTCTTAGATCTATCCCTATAGATTCTTATCCCTAGGATATAGGTCGCATCTCCTAAGTCTTTCATTGAGAAACACTTCCCTAACCAAGACTTGACATTCTCGCAATGTTGGGATGTCATTTCCAATGAGTAATATATCATCAACATACAGTACAAGAAAAACAACTACACTCCCACCGACCTTTTTATATACACAAGGCTCATCTTCGTTCTTAATAAAACCAAAATCCTTGATTGCTTCATCAAAATGAAGATTCCAACTCCGAGAAGCTTGCTTTAATCCATAAATGGATCTTTGAAGCTTGCATACCTTCCTAGAATTCTCGGGATGTACAAAACCTTCAGTTGTGTCATATACATGTCCTCAAGCAGCTTTCCCATTAAGAAATGTTGTTTTTACATCCATTTGCCATATCTCATAGTCATAATATGCAAATGGCAATTAAAATTCTTATGGATTTAAGCATGGCTATCGGCGAAAAGGTTTCATCATAATCAACACCTTGATTCTGCCTGAAACCTTTTGCTACAAGTCTTGCTTTAAAAGTATGCACATTGCCATCCATGTCAGTTTTCTTCTTGAAAACTCATTTACATCCAATGGTCTTACCACCTTCAAGTAAATCAACCAAGTTCCAAACTTGGTTATCATACATGGATTGCATCTCAGAGTTCATGACACTTAGCCATTTATCTGAGTCTGGTCCAGACATAGCCTCTTGATAAGTGGTGGGCTCATTTTGATCCATAAGAAACATATCACGACTATCAGTAATAAGAAATCCGAATCTCTCTGGCTCATGTCTTACCCTACCAGATTTACGTGGGCCTTGTGTCACTTGCGGAGGTTCAACTGGTTCAGAACGTTGTTTGAACTTCCAGTAGCGGTTCAGGGTTTATATGTGATTCTTGAACTTCTTCAAGATTTATTTCTCTGCCACTAGTGTCTTTTAAAATAAGCTATTTTTCCATAAAGGCACCATACCAAGCAACAAACACTTTGTTCTCAGCGGGATTATAAAAGTAATATCCTTTTATTTCCTTAGGATACCCCACAAATAAACACTTATCAGATTTAGGTGCTAGTTTTTCTTAGACTTGTCGTTTTACGTAAGCCTCACAACCCCAAATCTTAAGGAAAGACAAACTAGGTCTCTTCCCGTACCATATCTCATATGGTGTTTTATCAACCGCTTTAGAAGGAACTCGATTTAGAGTGAAAGTCTGCTTGTAATGCATAACCCCTAAAGGATAATGGAAGATCTCGCATGACTCATCATAGATCGAACCATATCTAATAAGGTTCGATTTCTCCTTTCGTAAACTCCATTCCACTTTGTGGAGTTGCTTTGGTGGAGTCAATTGGGAGACAATCCCACAATTTCTAAGATGATCATCAAATTCTTGGCTCAAATATTCACCACCTCGATCCGACCAAGTGTTTTGATAGTTTTACCAAGTTGATTCTCGCACTTCATTTTGAAACGTTCAAACATCTCAAATGATTCAGCTTTATGTTTCATTAGATATAAATAACCATATCTGTTGAAATCGTCAGTAAATGTAATGAAGTACTGATAACCTCCTCTAGCCATTGTATTTATAGGACCACATACATCAATATGTATTAGACCCAATAAATCACTTGCCCTTTCACTGTGTCCAGTAAAGGGACTTTTAGTCATCTTGCCTCGTAAACAAGATACACACGTTTCATATGTTTCTAAATCAAATGAATCTAGAAGTCCATCTTTATGGAGCTTCGTTATGCGTTTCTCATTTATGTGCCCGAGACGACAATGTCAAAGATAGATTTGATTCAAATCATTTGACTTAAATCTCTTTGTATTTATGTTAAAGACTGGAGTATCAGTGGACCTTTTCATGCTTAGAATATAAAGACCATCACACAAATCAGCATTTGCATAAAATATCCCTTTACGAGAAATGGAACATCTATTATTCGTAATAATAAAATCAAAACCATCCATATCCAAGCATGAAACAGAAATGATGTTTCTACTCAAGGCAGGCACAAAATAAAAATTATTTAAAGTTAAGATAAGTCCACTAGGTAAGACTAAGTCATATGATCCAACATCCAGGGCAGCAACTCTTGCTCCATTCCCTACGCGGAGGATGACTTCTCCTTTCTTCAACTTTTTACTTCTGGTGAGTCCCTGCACATTTATACGAATGTGAGATCCATATCCGGTATCTAATACCTAGGAATCACTAGTAGATAACTTAATTTCAATAAAATAAACACCTGTAGTGGTAGTCGCACTACCATTTTTCTTCTTTAGATCTTCCAGATAGAGTTTGCAATTTCTGAACCAATGTCTAGGTGCATGACAAAAATGACAATTTCTTTCCTTTTCTTTTGGGTGTTTTGAAGCAGGAACGGGATGGGGCTTGACTTGTTCCACAGGCTTTGCGACAGTGCAGCAACAGCCTTGACAACTTTAGCCTTGCTTTTGCCTTTCTTCTTCATTCCCTTTCCCTTTTGGACCATCGACACATTACTAGAGGGTTTCTTGATATTTTGTTCAGCAATTTTGAGCATCAAATGCAACTCCGAAATTAATTTCTCCATATTATTCATATTGTAGTTCATCACAAATTGTGAGTAACTTTCTGGTAATGAATTCAGGATCAAATCCGTAGCCAACTTTTGGCTTATGGGAAATCTAAGTCTATTAAGCTGGTCAACATAGCCCTTCATCTTCATAACATGAGGACTAACCGACGCACCTCGGTCATCTTGCAAGAATGTAGGTTTTTGACTGTCTCGAACCTTTCTTTGCTTAGCTTGTCGTTGGAACATTTCCTTCAACGTTATAGCCATGTCGTAGGCTTCCATTAGTTCCATGTCCTTCGAAGTTCAGAACCATAGTTGCCAAGATAATACATGCAACATCGTAGAATCGTTGACATGCTTATTATGCGCATCCTTCAGACTTTCGTAGCATTGGTGGTGGGTCCTCGAATTGGAGCATCCAGACATACAACTTGCGTTCATGCTTAAGAACAATTCTCAAGTTTCGAACCAAAAGAAAGTTAGTCCCGATAGCTTATCCTCCTCAAGGATGGATCGCAATGACAAAGGATTATTGTTACTTGAAGGACCATTGATCTACAATAAAGATTATGCAAAGTTTATTTTAGTATAGAGGAATAGATTCCCACTAAATTAATAACCCTCCTAAAACACATTGTTTATTTAGGGGACTAAAATCCATATTTCACCCAATTCTATGACAGCTATGGCATGAAACACATAACTAGATTATTTAGGTAGGTAACAGTTATCAATTACATCTTATGTAATTTTTAGATACTTTTATGAGATACGGGACATCTTATGTCTTATCATGTTTTTATCTCATCATGTGCCTAAAGCTCAAAACTATTTTGATAGCTTTATTAAGTCGGACCATATTAAACATTTAGGTAACTCTTATCCAACGTGTCTCACCAAGATAGCACAATACACCCAGCTATGGCTGAAACTGTATTAGTGTGATCGAGGCCTTGACAAGTGTTTAAAATGGATGGCGTGAGACTTAAAATTTAATAGAGGGATTTTATTCAGTTTTAGTGATTTTATGTAAACAATGAAATATCATATATTTTTATTGATTTGTTAAATCACTAAACAATTTGGAGATTTTATATTGTTCACTAATAAAAGAATTTATGTGTGCTAGGATTAGTTAGACGGTGGTCCCGTTGGCCAGCGTCAAATGGCGCGGGTTCCATTGACCGTCAATGGATTTGGGAATAGAGGCGGCGCCCGATTTTTTATTTTTTTATTTTTTTTAGAAGACGAATCTTAATTCTGAAAATTGAAATTCTCTATAGAAAATCATATTTTTCGTTGATTTTATTGTCATAAATTTACCCCTTAATTTATCCAAAATTAAGTCAATTAAAACATTTTTAATTAACCCGGACCCACATCCAACTAATCATCTTATCCTAATCCAATTAGGACTTAAGATATTTGAATCCTAGCATATCACCAATAACAAACTTCTCCATATTTATCTCATATCCAATAGGGATAATGAAACCGATTTTGCTTATATCTCTTAATCTAATTTGTTATCTATCTTTATCGAATAGAAACTTCATAACATAATAGATATAACAAGATAAATAAATAATTTCAAAAATTAATTATTTGCAATTCCGGTCCTCATCCAAATAATCACAAACATGTAATTGAATCATGAACTACTATCCCAATCGAACCTAATGGTGCTATGGATCACAGAACATGAAACTCAATTCATTAAAATTATTCGAATTAACCTAACATGGTTACTAGCATGTACGAAACTAATTTCAATTAAATCACGAATATATGTATCATATACACAAAACATGATAATAAATCTCACAGAAAACTTATGTATATCACATATACATCAACTATTAAAATGTTTTCAATCATATATCATGTATATATCAAAAGAAAACATGCAATGAATTTAATGGAATCGAACTCGAAGGCTCTGATACCACTGTTGGGTTTTGGGGTTCATGCGCAGCGGAGATTACAAAACAATTTTGACAAAACCCCAACATGATCCGAATCTAATTCCATTAAAAATGTTTAAACCATGAAAAACTTAATCATACCTCAGTCGTAATATACCTTTCTGAAGGTTGATCGATCTCTAAGGCGCTACCAATGACGAATGCCCTCTACCAGTAGTCCATACACGAACGGCGGCCGAGATTCGAAGTGCTAGCTTCGAGAGAATACCAAACCTTTTGTTCTCTCCAAAACAATCCAGCGAATACCAAAAAACCCTAAGTCGTTTCTTAAATGAAAATAGAGTTTCGGCCTTTTAATCTTTCGTACGTGTATTCTAACTTAAAGCGTCTATTTATACAACCCTTGTATATAGACGGTTAAGTAAATTACACATATACCCTACTTAAAGAAATATAAGTGAATTACACCACAAGGACGTTTCTGTCATGAATTTTATCATATAAAATTCATTTTTCTGAACCATCTTAAAATCTCGCAAAACCATTCTTAGTGTGCGACCCAATAGGCTCATACAACGTTGGCAATGTACCAAAACACATTTTGGTATACAAGTCATAAGCGGCCTCTAGCAAGACATTATGACTACCCAAGTTGTATGAATATCAAATCGATACAACCTAATCAATAGTATATAACATCCTTTTGTCACACGATATCCTTTTGATCAAACATAAGGCATGGAATTGTCATCCAACATGTTCGATCGTACTAGTCTCGATCTCTAGGTAGACTGAAAACATCCAAGTGACATTGATCAATATCAATTCACTTAGACTAGGCCTTTTAACAGCCTAACACATCGAGGATCCACTAGATATCTCTCTTTATATGAGAGGGACAAATTCTATCTCGATTACACAACTTCATCACATTGCTCACACAATAACCAATCACAACCTTTATAATCATCCGGTTAAAGACAATGTTTGATAGTGTCAAATCACTATGTTCTTAATGTTGAAGTCTCTGGTAATCTCAAGTCAGAGAACTGAAAAATATACCTATCATGAGAAACAACTATGACTTAATCCATGTGATGTTCTCATAGCGGGTCGATCCAATACTTTGTTCCCTAACAAGTACTCGTGATCTTGATTCGTATCCCTATAAGTATAATCATCATATGATCATCAATCAAGACTCACACTAGTCTTAATTCATTATAGTTCCCAGTATAATGATCGACTAGGGACATTTATGATATTTTTGTAAATACCCATGAATCTTATTATAATGTAAACATGCAAATTAATTATAATAAACAACAAATGAAATCCTCTATTTTATTAACTAAAAGTATTCATAAAGACAGTTAATGGATTGACCTATGACACATGCCCCAACACTAATTACCCCTCATAACTCCCACAATCCCTCACATGCTACACATACATGCATGCACGCACGCGCGCGCGCTCTCTCACGCACATACACATACACACATTCTCTCTCTCTCTCTCTCTCTCTCTCTCTCTCTCTCTCTCTCTCTCTCTCTCTCTCTCTCTCTCTCTCTCTCTCTCTCTCTGTGCACCCTACATAAACTGACAACCTTTCGATTCTGACGATCCCTATCGACCACAAGCGATGCAAACTTGGAATTTTAGAGCCCACAACCATTGTAAAAATCCATTTCTTCACGTTGTTATAGTGAAAAATATTGTATTTCTGTTGTTTTTGTATGCATTTATGGGGTATGATCAAAATTTTTGTTTGTTAGAGCATTGTTCGTTTGGGTTGTTTGGTGGCTATTGACCTTACAAAATGAAGGATGAATGTGCAGAGGATGCAGATGTACAAGATGGAGAAGTATTTCTTGAGTTTTCTTTCTATCATGTATGATCGAACTTAATGACCAATTTATATGTGTTCAGTCATGCATGATCGAACTTAATGAAAAATTTTGTTTTTTAGAGCATTGTTCGTTTTGTTTGTTAGGGAAGTCATACATGACCGAACAAATCTTATATTTGTTCGGTAATGCATGATCGAACAAATCTTATATTTGTTTGTTAGAGAAGTATTTCTTGAGTTTTCTTTCTATCATGTATGATCGAACTTAATGACCAATTTTTGTTTGTTAGATCATTGTTCGTTTTGTTTGTTAGGGAAGTCATACATGACCGAACAAATCTTATATTTTTTTAGTAATGCATGATCGAACTATATATGTTTAGTCAACCATGCGCGACCAACCAAATAATTGGACATGTGATCCATTTGGGTCGGCCATACGTGGGCTAACAAATTATGCATGGTTCAGTCATGCATGACCAATTTATATGTGTTCATTCGACCCTATATGACTAATCTAATACAAAGAAATGTGATCCATTTTAGTTGGTCATACATGGTCGACCAATCATGTATGATTTGGTCATGCAGGAATGAAGACCTAGTGCTCGGTTCGTTCAAGTGGATGAGGGTGTCGAACGAAGACTTGAAGACCTATGACTTTCTGTTCGTTTGGTTTATGAGATGAGGTACCCTTTTCAACCAAGAAGAGTAATTTGAGGCTTCAACATAAACATTGATGAGCCCTAATCAAAATAGTAGGTGTCAAAATTAAGTGGCTTGCCCTTCCAAAATTGTGGGTGCACATAACTGGGCCTTTGTTCCGTCGCACTCTATTTCTATTCTTATTTTTAGTTTGCCATCACCTGGTTGGTTGGTACTTAAAAGCCCATTGGGCCCAAACTAAGCCTAACACGAGCTGGGTTGCCCACAAAAAGGCAAAACTATTCCAACGGAACGTGACCCGTTCAATTTACAGCTGCACCTACCCAAACGAGGCCTTAGGGAGGGCTGGTCCGAGTCAATGCGGACATCTCATTCTCATCTCCGATTTGGCCCAGTTCAAATGCAACAGCTCGGTACACGCCACGGTACTTTCTAGGCGGCAGTCTCTCTATAAAAGAGATTGTCGCTCCAGCCTTCGCTGTTTTTTCCTTCCTTTCTTCACATACCCCCTTCTCTCTCTCTCTCTCTCTCTCTCTCTCGATTTGCAGAAGAAAAGAAGCCATGGCGGACGCTTCATCGACAGAGAAATCTGACGCCGAGAGAGTAGAAATCCTGGACCGAATGCTCACTCGCCTCGCCCTCACCGACGACCCCAACCTCCAAAACTTGCTCTCCAAGCTTCTCCCTTACTCTATCTCCTCCCTCTCTTCTCACTCCACCGCCGTCCGTAACAAGGCAAGCATAGCTCAATTCTAATCTCTCCTTGTTCATTTCTATCTGATTTCACTGCCAAGAGTCCTGATTGTGTTTTAATGGCGTTTTCATTGGCGAATTCACAGAAATGTTGATAGTATTCATGGTGCCGAAGTGTCGTTGATTATCGTTTAGGTTTGGATTAATTTTGTGGTAATGAAGTGCTATGCTAAATGATTGTCTAAATTCTATGCTAATTTTGTTGTAAATGAAGTGAATATGCTGAATTACTACCTTAATAATACTATGCTAGTTTTGTTGAAAATGACGCGGAATTCCGTATGACTTCCTAAACAAATAACTCTGGTATGGATAATGGGCTTGGGACCCCTCCTTTATCCCGACTTGGAGCCAGCTATGTAGCGAATGCGATGTTCTAACATAAGCGGAGTTTTCTGTCAGAAATGAATTGCTTGACGTAAATGTTATGCTTTGCTGGTACTTGAATGGTAGCATTCAGTTCATTCGCAAAAGGATTGACTGTAGATATATAATGAAATTGTGGATGCATACACTAGGGATGCACTCCTTTCTTTTGGTTCTTGCAAATCTCACAAGAAAGTAGGATTGACCATTGAAATTTGGGTCAACTTGCTAACTCAATAATCATAGGATCATATTCCACTTCTTTATTGATTGACCCAGTCATCAAATATTCTGCATTACCCGATAAAAATACAAATCATGAGCATCATCTCGTCATATTTGTCAATTGGTTTTAGGATATTTATTTGACCATTTCAGTTAGACTTCATGGAATATGGCTAATTCGTATTATGTCAGACCATTGAGAAATTAGTCAAATGTAGAAGGAACGATAGATACTGAATAAGAATTTATTTTATTTATCTTATATGTTGGCTATGTGTTTCTCATTACAATAGAACTGGCTTCAAGTTCTTATCTTCTTACTTTAGTTATGGATGAACTAATTAGGCATATTCAAGATGATATACCATGGTGTATGTTATTTGCTATTGATATTGTCCTATTAGACGAAGCCAAAGATGGAGTGAATTGGAAATTAGAACTTTGGAGAAATGCATTAGAATCTAAAGGTTTTAAGTCGAGTAGGACGAAGACCGAGTACATGCATTGTGAGTTTAGAAATACTAAACATCAAGATGATGGAGTGGTAAGGGGAAGTAGAAGTTTGTAAGGTGAACTACTTTAGATATTTATGACCAATCATACAAAATAATGATAATATTGAGAATGATGTCACACATAGAATCCAAGCTGGATAGAGGAAATGGAGGTGTGCAACAAGGGTGATTTGTGATCGAAATATTTCTTCCAAGTTTAAAGGAAAATTTTATAGGACCACAATTAGACAAGCTATGCTTTATGGAAGTGAATGGTGGGCGGTGAAGAAACGACAAGTACACAATATAAACGTAGCGGAAATGAGGATGCTTAGGTGAATGTGTGGTAAAACTTGTAAAGATAGAATAAAAATATAAAAATTCAAAGAAAAGTAGGCATATCTACAATTGATACAAAGATTAAGGAAGGGCGGCTGCTGTGGTTTGGACTCCTCCAAAGACGACCTACAAATGCCCCCACTAGAAAGCTTGACTCACAAGAAACTGAAGAAATTCAATGGGGTAGGGGTAGATCAAAGTTAACTTGGGACCCATTAAAGCGCACAATCAATTGCACTAAATTGAATGCAATGAAAGATTTTGATCCATGTAGCCGACCCCTACTAATTTAAGGATTGAGGCTATGTTGTTGGCTATATGCTCGTCAATAATCATTCGACATTATTATACCATCAAGATGGGGCCAAGCTGTGAAGTTATGATTTCAAAGGGCATTAAATAGTACATCCAGTAAAAAAAATGGATGGGTTAATGCCCATTGGCCCATTCATCATATAGATTGACGTGCTGTCTTTGACAAGTATGAATTTGGCTTTCACAAGTCTCTCCATGTAGTTACTTGCTCTGCATTTGGTGGTTTTTTTTTCTGTTTTTTATTGTCCCAATATCTGAACATTTAAGATCTGGTTTCATATCTAGAGTCAGTGTGGTTCCACTTTTTTTGCTTCTAAATTTTCTGTCCCTTTATGATAGGTGATGGAGATATTGACGCATGTGAACAAGCGAGTTAAGCACCAAATGGATATTGGTTTGCCATTGTCAGAATTGTGGAAGATATTTATTGATTCTAATACTGCTCCTATGGTAAAGAACTTCTGTATTGTGTACATTGAGATGGGGTTTGAGCGCTTATGTGAAGAGGTTGGTATGTAGTTTGGTTGTTAGTTTGTTTATTGAGTGCTTAAAACTATCACTCGCTTGTTTAGGATATCGTGCTTACTTTGAGAGAATTCAGAGATTTAATCATGGTCCCCAATCTTCTGCTGCAGGAAAAAATAAGCATGGCACCAATGCTGGTTTCTAGTGTCTCTAAGCTGTCTCCTCAACACCAAGATCTAATACTAAGACTTTCCGTTAAGGTAACCTTCTAAAGTCTCTCCTGTCTTACTTGCTCCAGTCATTGTTCATTGTTGTTTACATGCAAAATGGAGCATAAACTATAACAATACAGAATTTATTTCCTTCTTTTGAAATGGAACATAAACTATAATAGTACATAATTTTTTTTCCTTCTTTTATTTCGTTTATATATTTCTCTGTGTTGGTGTGTTTACTGTACCTAGCTCTATTCTTAAGAGTTGTCTCCAACATTTTCTTCATCACAGTTGGAAGTTTACACAATTCTTAATCATGCAACATCACTTTTCTTAACATTGGTCATTGGGTTTACACATTGTTCCTTTTGTTATTGTTGTTTACACGTACTTTTTTTTGTCATTACACTAATATTTCAGATGATATGGTTTTAGTGGACAAAACTAGAGATGGAGTAGGATATTAGAACTTTCAAGGAATGCGTTCAAATATATGGGCTTTAAGTTGAGTGGGACTAATACCGAGTGCATGTAATCTAGATTTACAAATATTAGACATGAAGAAAATGTAGTAGTGAAATTAGGGAAAGTAGAAGTTCCTAAGGTGAACCATTTTAGATATCTAGGATCAGTCATGCAACAAGATGTTCATATTGATGATCATGTTTCACATAGAATTCAAGCTTTATGAAAGAAGTGGAGGAGTGCAACGTGTGATATGTGATTGAAATTTGAAATATCTCTATTAAGCTAAAATGAAAATTTTATAAGACTACAATATAGGCAGCTATGCTCTATAAAAGTGAATGTTGCACGGTAAAGAAACAACACACACATAAAATGAGTAAACTGGAAATGAGGATGCTTAGGTTGTTGAGTGGTAAAACTTATAAAGATAGAATAAGGAATGTGGATATTCAAAGAAAAATAGGAGTAACTCCAATCGATGCAAAAATTAGGGTAGAGCAGTTGTGATGGTTTTGACACATCCAAAGACAGCCCTCAAATGCCCAACTTAGGAAACTCGACAAAGTAGAACTAAAAAAATGAAGTTTTATTGGTAGCCTTAGATAACTTGGGATGCATTGACAAGAAAGGATTTAAAAGATTTAAAAGCACGCCATCAAGGACATTGAATCGAGGGGTGGCAAGAGTTTAATCCATGTAGCATACCCCAACTAATTTGGGATTGAGGTTTTGTTGTTGTCGCACTTATGCAACATCGAAATGTGCTCCTTAGGATTGGTTTTCAACTTGTTCTTTCTAAGATTACATTAGTACATCATCTGTGATATGGGCGCGTTTAACTTCTTTATTATTTCTAGGGATGGGGTTTCCCTTAAAATGGAGACCCATTTTACGGGTCCAGACATCATCTCCCTTAAAACAAAACGGGTTTGGACAAGAGAGTCTATTTGTTTCAAATACGGGTGTGGGTTTAGACAAAAATCTTGAAAAAACAGAGACCTTTGATCTTTGCTAATGCTCAATATGAGCTATAAGATATGCTTCAGAAATCTGTCATAGCACTAGCAGCTAAATCCGGATCTTTATTTCATGTCTTGACAAGTTGACATACCCTGTTCTTGTATTTCTTTTCTGAATAATACATTATTGTTTCATCTTTGACTTAGTTTGTTTGTATTTAGGTGATTGGCGAATGCCATTCAACTCAAATCAATGAGGAAGTTTCTTCAAATTACAGATTGATGGACGATGCTCTTGGCATCCAGCTTTTTGTTGAATTTTGCCTTCAAACATTGTTACACCAACCACTGTCTCAGGGGTATGGACTATGAACTGTGATGCGCTTTCATTGATTATTTTTTTTCCTATTTTTTAATTTGTATTAAAATCTATCTTGTAATTTTCCAGCATGGGATCTCCAGCAGGGCTTTCAATTGCTCAGTTAGATCGTATTTCTGGGAAAAATCCACCAAGGGGTGATGCTTTCCTAATGAGAAAGGTGAAATTATAGGCATCAATGAAAATGTATTTTCTTTCTTTTTTTGAGATTATTAACTATTAACATAAATTCTCATGAATGCTCTGGCATTTATAGCGGCTTCATTATTTTTCTCTTCATTGCACTATGTCATCATAATATCCTCTGTGCAGTTAGGGATCTTGAATGTTATTGAGACTATGGCCCTTAATGCGGAGCTTGTGTATCCAATTTACTTGGCTGCTTGTTCAGACAGGTGCCTGTTTCACTTATTTGTCTTTTGCTTTCTGTAATTAGGTATTTGGGTTTATTTTACTTTAACAGCTTTTCAAATTTTGATGATTATTTATTTTTAAATGTTAATTTGCTATAGTCTAGAGCCAGTTGTTAAGAAAGGGGAAGTCCTGCTGAAGAAGGCTGTTGGTGCAAACTTAGAGGACATGACACTAATAAAGAGACTTTTTTTATTGTTCATTGGTAACCGAGTTCTCACTTTTCTTTCTGCTTAAACTCAAGTGATTTTATTAAATTGTTGTTTTAATGTAAGGGCATTATTGTCCAACATTTTTCTGTCGAGGTTATATAGTAAAGAAACTAAGGTTTTGAAGTTATGAGTCGTATGACGACCAAAGTTGATTTGATTTTTTTTTTTTTTGCAAATAATTTCATTTTAGGGACAAAATACCTTTACGTGATTATAATTTTTTTGGCTTTGCTCGTGGTGGCATGCATGTGAATGACCATTATTAAATGCCTGATAAACAATAAAACTTGGAGTAATTATTTGTAGCTTTGTTTTCCTATTGATACAAAGATTAGGGAAGGGCGGTTGCGATGGTTTGGTCACCCGCAAAGACGGCCTACAAATGCCCCAACTAGAAAACTTGACTCAATAGAAACTGTAGAAATTCGACGAGGTAGGGGCAGACCAAAGTTAACATGGGATGCATTAATTAAAAGGGATTTGAATGGTTTGCAAAGCTCACCATCAATTGCACTTAATCGAGCACAATGGAAAAGTTTGATCCATGTAGCCGACCCCAGTTAATTTGGGACTGAGGCTATGTTGTTGTTGTTGTTGTTGTTGTTGTTGTTGTTTGTTTTCCTATTGTTTGTGCAATAGCTATTTTACTTACCTATCATACATAGTTCTAAGTATCAAGTTATCATTGCTTCCATTCATCTGTAGTCTCTAAAAGTTTAATGGATTTTTTGCATCGATTTAGAAATAAACGATTTGTGCACGTTGGATTCCTTCCCCTTTCTCAATTCAAGTAGCAATAGTTTTCCTGAACCATAAGTTTGTGGGGAATAGATTAAATAATCGCTAGTTTTATCATTTGTTTTTGCATGGTTGATGTCTTTTCAGAAAATCCCAATTATATTGTCATGTTCTCGGTTTTAACTTAAAATTATGCAGGCACCATTGGAGTCGAGAACATCCCTCCTGAGTCTCGAGTGAATCCTGTGAACATGTCCATGAAAGCTCGGCTGATGTCTGTTTTCTGTCGATCGATTGTGGCTACAAATTCTTTTCCGTCCACTTTGCAGTGTATTTTTGGCTGCATTTATGGTGAGTTTAAGCTGTTAAGTTTCTTTTCCTTTCTTTAGTAATTGACAAATCTTTTTCTTCATGTACTTGGTCATTTATGTGTGCATAATAACCATGGTGAGCTGGCATGTATAATGAGTAACAACTTTATTTCCTTTTGCTGGTTGAGTCAAAGTAGGAAAAAGTGCATGATGGCCTTAGGTGTGAAATGCAATTATGAGGCCTAAATGGACTATGCTGCGAACAAAACTCGCATACATCTCTTCTTTGTAATACCAGTCTTAGAACTCTGTCGTTTTCTGATTAGTTGATCATATGGTTCATTTTGAAGTACGCTTCTAACTTAATGAATTGAGAATTTAGTTTTAATACAATGAAGAGTACACAAGCCTTAATCTCATATTAGTTGGGGTCGGCTACATGGACCAAACTCTTCCATTGTGCTCTATTTTGTGCAATTGATGGTGCTACATGGACTAAACTCTTCCATTGCGCTCTATTTTGTGCAATTGATGGTGTGCTTTGCAAATCCTTAAATTCTTCCTAATTAATGCAATGAGCATTGTAATTTCAATTTGAACACTCTATTCTTACTTTGCGAGTTAATTTAATACCATTATTTCTATTTTACCCTTATTTGATATTACCACTCTCTACTTGTTTATACTATTAAACTACATTTCTTTTCCACTTTCTCCTATGAAGTCTAAAACTAACATTAAATTATAGTTTATAAAACCTGTGAATGCTTGTCCTAGTGCTTGTGTAAACTTAGGATGAATACAAGTTTTATACAAAGATTAATATCAATATATTATCTTCTATTTTACCCTTATTTGATATTACCACTCTCTACTTGCTTATACCATTAAACTACATTCATTTTCCACTTTCTTCTACTGAAGTCTAAAACTAACATTAAATTATAGTTAATAAAACCTGTGAATGCCTGTCCTAGTGCTTGTGTAAACTTAGGGTGAATACAAGTTTTGTACAAAGATAAATATCAATATATTATCTTCTCTTTGAATGTGGTTTTGGCGACCAATGTATATGGCAGCATTCCATAAATATTTAATTTTAGAAAAGTCATTTACTATGGAGTTTCTATTGAGAAATTAAATTGTGTAGTCGGATGTCCTCATTATTCCTTTGATTGGATCATTGGCTGAAGTGAAGTTTAGTAATGTATCAAGGAATTTCATTAGTAAGCTGGCATGTATTGGTTCACCAGATTTTGATATTTTTTAAAGATTGCATATAGTGTCCAATCAAAAAAGGTTGCATATAGTGAAGCTAGTGTGACTATGGCTTCGATAACCTTGGGCTGGTTCAATTGCAATGAGAGAAACAATAGGGTCTGAGGGATCGAATGAATCATGTTTGGGACTTAGTCAAACATAAAGGCGCCGTTATTCTTTTATTTATTTTGTTTTTCTTCTAGTTCGTTGCCAAGGAGCTAAAACGTGCTCATGAGTCAGTATTTTGCGTCTACATATTGTGGCACGATAAGTATCTCGCCTTTAAGGTGCACTGTGCACGTGATGTGCATGCATGTGTATGCATTGCAAACTTTCTTTTTCCTCTTTCTTACTTGTCCACATTACAATCATTTCCAAATTTATTATGGACTTTAGCCTTGTAAGGATTTCCGCTTTCCAAGACCTTTAAGAGTAGAGAACACACAAAGTTGCCCACCTTCTCTCCGTATTTGGTTCTAGAACCCTGTAGAATCTTTCACATATGTTCATGATAATAATGAAAATCAGTCCAAGTTTTTATTTGGTTCTAGATCTACATCAATCAATTAATTGTTTCCTTCTTTCCAACACTCCCCCTCAAGCTGGTGAATAAAGATTCTCCATTCTCGGCTTGGAAACATTTATTTCAAATGAAGAACTATTCAGACCTTTAGCAAGCACATCTGTAAACTGATTTTGACTTGAAACATAAGGAATACTCTTGAGTCCACTGTTCAATTTCTCTTTCATAAAATATCGATCAATCTCCATGTGCTTGGTTCGATCATGTTTCATCGGATTATAAGCTATGTTGATTGCATACTTGTTATCACAATATAGTCTCATGGACCCATTCCACTTGATTTTGAGATCTTTCAAGATAATCTTCAACCATAAAAGCTCACAGATTCCTTGAGCCATTGCCCAAAATTCTGCTCCAGCACTTGATCTAGCAACAACACTCTGCTTTTTACTTCGCCAAATCACCAAGTTTCCACCAATAAATGTACAGTATTCAGTAGTTGATCTTCTGTCAACCACTGAGTCGGCATGGTCAACATCAGTATAAGCTTCCAATACTATCCCTGATTTCAAATTTTTCCCTTTAAATATTGCAACACTCTGTATGCAGCCTGTAAATGGATTTCTTTAGGATTGTGCATAAATTGACTAATCACACTCACCCTCATATGCAATGCCGGGTCTAGTGTGTGAGAGGTAAATTAGTTTTCCAACCAATCTTTGATACCTCATCATCCCTTCACCAAGTTTGTGATTTGGATCAATGGGTGTAAGTCATCCCTGTCTCTTTATAAACTAGAAGAAGATACTCTCTTTCGAATGTGCTACCTCGATTCCTACTATTTCAGCTTTCCTTGAAGATTTCAAATTTTTTCGCGAGTTTTAATTTCTGTTTGATGAAGTCATCCACATAAACTAGAAGGGCCGTAACTCCCCTTGAAGACGAGTGTTTGATGATCTCCTTGTCTTTGTTTATATCCCATATCAGTCACTTTAATGGATCTACCAAACATGCCCTTGAAGATTGCTTTAGTTCGTACAATGCCTTCTTTAATTTACACACCTTCTTGGTAGCAAGTCCTCTCTGATACCTAGGGGGCACCTCCATATAAATTTCTTCATCTAGATCATCATGAAAAAACTTATTCTTGACATCAAATTGTAGCAAATCCCAATCATAATTAGTTGCCAAGGCCAACAATATTGTTATTGTTTTCATCTTCACAACTGGTGCAAATGTCTCTTGATAGTCCACACCATATGTCTCTTGAATATATACCCTTTGGCTACTAATCTTGCCTTATATCGCTCTAGTGACCCTTTCGCCTTGTATTTCAATGTATAAACCCATTTACATCCAATTGGCTTTTTACCTTCCATTCTTCTCTAAGGCTTCCATTTCCACATTTATGGTTTGTTTCCAGTGTTCATTACATATGGCCTCAGATAAGGTGGTTGGGATTTGAACACTGTTAAGGCTTATGAGAAAATTCTTGTGAGTGGGGGGAAATTTCTTGAATGAGAGAACATGGTGAGACCACGAGAGAGTAGAATAGACGTTCAGTGCATGTTCGACTTCCTTTTCTTTTGGCAATAAGGAGAGCCAAATCAGCATATTGTCAAGTTGAGACTCAGAGATTGGTATCTCATTTTCAGGAATTGTCCAAATTGTTAGACTTGCACTGATTCAATAAGTTGTGACTCAAAAATTGATACTTCATTTTCAGGAGGTGGTTCAGATTCTTGGACTTGCATTAATTTAGGTGGGGTGGCTCTTTTTCTTGAGTAGACCTTCCCTGTCATGCAGTGCTCAAAAGTAGTTGGTTCTGATTCATTAGCCTTGGGCTCAAAGGTGTTAGGCTTTAAGATTTTTGACCCGATTGGTGGTTCAAGTGATAAATCTTTGTGTAAAGGGGCAAAGAAAAACTCATCCCGATCCTTGTCTTCCATTATGAAATTCTCCCCCTGACGAGAATGAGTGGGGAAATATGACTTGGTCTCATTGAAGGTTACATCTAATGAGACAAAAAAATTTTGAGAAGGCGGGTGATAACACTTACACCCTTTTTAAGTGGCGTGGTACCCTATGAAGACACACTTGATAGCTCTTGGATCTAATTTCCCCCTATTCGAATGGTGGATATGAGCGAAGGTGACACATCCGATTATTTTAGAAACGAAATTGTTTGAAGTTTTAAAGTTGGGATAAAATCGAGATAATACTTCCATTGGACTTTTAAGGCTAAGGACAGGAGAAGGTAATCTATGTATAAGATGTGCAGCCGTTAGGTTTGCTTCCCCCCAATATGACTTAGGTACATGGTGATTAAATAGGAATGTACAGGTTGTACCCAATAAGTGACCATTTTTTCTTTTAGCCACACTATTTTGTTGCGGGGTGTGAACATATGAGGATTTGTGAACGATTCCTTCCTTTTAAAAGTATGATGTAAAAGCTTGATTAAAATAATCTCTGGCATTATGAGATCAAAACTTCTTAATCTTATTGCCAAATTGAGTCAGCAGACTCTGCACCATCTTATGAAATTGTAGGAGAATGAGGCTCACATCTGATTGGTTTTTGGGCAAGAAAATCCAAGTGACTGTAGTGCAATCGTCAATAAAGAATACAAACTAAAGTGCACCTGAAATATTTGGAGTCGGTGTAGGTCCCCAAATATCTCTGAGGATTAGTTCAAAAAGAGTAGAACTTCTATTATTACTCAACAAAAAAGACACACGTTTGTGTTTTGCAAGTTCGCACACTACTCAATAAAAATCAGTAACATTTTATGACTCAAATGAGGGAACATGACCTTAAGGGTGGTAAAAAAGGGATGCTCGAGTCGACTATGATGAAGCCACAAGTAATCTTTACTAGAAAGGTTGTGATCAGAAAGAAATGAGCTGGTGTTTTGTGTAGAATGTGTTGGTAACTCAAGGTAAGAGAGCCCATTTTGTTCGTTAGCAAGTCTAATTTTCTTTCTCGAGCCCTAATCCTGAAATACACAATGAGTAGGGTAAAACAACACAGTTACATGCGAATCTTGGGTAAGTTTGTGTATGGAGATGAGATTCGTTGAGAGCTTTAGAATGTAAAGGACAACTTTAAGTATAAATGTTGGAGTGAGGTGAATGTCTCCCATGCCTACAATTGTCGTTAATGAGCCATATGCAGTTGGTATTTTCCTATTACGTGGACACGTGTTATTGGAGCGAAAGGCATTAGGAGAGTTAGTCATGTGATCAGTTACTCTATAATCTTGAATCCAAGAATTTGAAAATGATATATTTGAGACCTTAAAGCCAATGGAAATATGAGACTCACTTGAATGGACCGATGAGTTGATACCTGAGGATTTACCCAAATGGTCAAGTATGGCGCGTAGCTTTTTATCTCATTACTGTTGAAGTTCATGTCTCCTTAAGGATTTATGCAATTGTCTAGTTTGCAGTTCATTCTCTCTTCACTAATGATGATTGTGGTGATGACTGATGAAGGCTAGAAATTGATTTTGGCTCTAAGCCCGAAGTGTGTTTGGGAAGGAAGGTTGCCAAAAGAGATAGATTGCTGCAATGTAGGCTGCAATGGTGGATAGCATACAACAATGAAGGCTGCACTTAATGGTGGATAGCGTACAGCAACGAAGGCTGCTTTAAATAGTGAAGAACATACAAAAACGATGGCTGCACTAAGTGGTGAATGGCATACAACAGTAAAGGCAACAAGCAATCTTGAGTTAAAAAAAAAATCAGCAATGAAGGCTGCTCACATCAAACATCATACAACAATGAAAGCAATGTAAGCTGAAAATTAAAGGACAAATGACAAACTTAATATACAGCTCGAGGCTCTTATACCACGTTATAATTAAAAACCAAAGAAAAAAAAGATGAGCATAATGATTTGTGGTTCGGTTCTAGACCTACATCCACGGGAGAAAGGAGAGGCTACGATTTCATTCATAATTCTTTTGTTACAGTAGCTTAATATTTATAGAGTTACAGGGATAGTGACAATTATGGAAACTTCCAAAAAGATCTCCAATCAACCAATCAATTAATTAATTATTTCATTCTTTCCAACTCAAAAGCCACATAGAAATTAAACAAAAAGAGATAAACACAAACAAAAAGGAAAAAAAAAAAGCCTTAAAACATGACAATCCCTAAAGAAATGAAGGTTCCTTTGTGAAATTAGGTTATCTAAACTGCTAATCCACTCATCAGGAGAGTAACCCAAGCACTTATGTAGGACCAAATCTAGTTTAATATTGCATTGGATTATGCATGCCTTTTTCATTCTCGTCCAGAACTCTTTTGCGCCTCTCAAACGATACAAACCAACAAACTATCGAAATGATTGCTATGGCAGCCCTAGTTCCCGATTCAAACTTTGCATCGCCGCTTTCCCCGGATACGTCATTAAGCCCGACACGCGACGACATGCTTATCAATGACAGACCCATCATTTATTAGTTAATGAATTATTTAGTTCCCGACACGTGACGACATGCTTATCAATGACAGACCCATCAACTACTGGTTACTGACGACACATTTTTTTTTTGTAAATTTAACTTAGCCATTTATTAGTTAATGAATTATTTAGTTAAGTTAACCCATTTGGTAGTTAATTAGGTTAACTATCAAGTTAAACAATTATATTATCAACGACAGTCTTGCAATAAATGAAAAGCAGGTATAAGTAAAAAGTTTTCATTTATAACACAACACAGGGTGGAAACCCGACATATCGATACCATGCATATAAAGTAAGGCGAAAAAGTATCAAAGTTGCAATATCATGTGTGTATGGTTTAAAAAATCGACAAACTTCGCCGAAGTTGGAGCGAAGTTTGTCGATGTTGAGGTGAGAAAGTTCAAGGGCAGTTGAAAAATTGCAAAACTTTGACTCAACTTCGGCTAACTTCGACTGAACTTCGAAAACATCGATGGAAGTTCATAAAACATGAAGTAAAATTGTTATGTTTCGTGGAAGTTGAAAAAACTTCGATTAAAACTTCGCCTATGCTAAAAATATACTTAAAATTCGGAATATCCTCCGCTAATATGAGTTTTATGCATTATTGTTGTATGATTAAGTATATTCCTAGCATCTCTACGAAGAAACTTGAGTTTTCTAACTTTAAAGTGAAATTCCGTAGACTACACCGGCAAATTTTTGTCAAACTTCCATCGTCGAAGTTAACTTCCTCGAATTAATTCTAAATTTTAAGTGAGCGAAGTCATAGGCGAAGTCGAAGTTTCAAACCTTGCCTACGAGTATGCAAAAAGGCTATTCAAGCTCAGAGGTAGTCGCCGAGGATCCATTTGCCCTTACTTGTAGAAGGATTTGCAATTTGTTATAGAGTAACAAATTCCAGTGAGTAAATCCATAGAAATCCACACAATATTCAAAAGAAATTCAAGAACAGTGTCTACATATCATGCAAGTAAGGAAACAAATAAAAGATATGACCAGGCATGATAATAAGTCACAACCAATAGCGAATAAAGAGACCATGTGCGAATAAAATAACTAACGATTATAGAGGGTCACCGGGAGCCACGTCAAATGTGTGCCCGCGTTGTCCTTAAATCCTCATGAAAGTTCGTTGTTATTACAACAAACCGTCAACACGTGCTACTTCGCAACAAGACGGGGTGGCAAACCACAAGTACGAGCTCATACACGTGCTTGAGTCTAAGTTGTCAAATCATACACACATGAGAATAAAGAGTAAACAACATTCAATGGACAACCTGAATGAATTAAACAACAAAACAAGCAGATTTCTTGTGGGTTTACTTACCTTAATGCAATCGATATATGCTCCGAAAACAACCGCCACATGTTTCGCAACCCTTACCCAACACCCGGCTATGAATCCCTATGTCCCTGGTGTCAATTAGATAAATTTTGGTGTATTGTATACTCCTTCTATAGCATTGTTGAAATAACATTGTTACTACTCTTGTGGTCACAAGACTTGTGATCACTACCCTTTGTGATCACAACCCCCGTGATTACGTAACTCTTGTGATCATAGGGCAACCCTTGTGATTACAGGACATCCTTTGTGATCAAATGACAACCATTGATCACAACCCCTGTGATCACAGGACAACCCTAGGGATGACAGGCCTGTGATCACACGATAATACTGTGATCACAGTCACTATTCATCATCTTCTCCATCAAGAACGAAATGACAGCCACATCAACATCCAATCCCGACCCAAATTAAGAATTTCTATCTTAACGTGGGTCGATTTGACCCCAATTACTCTCAATTAACTCAAAACAACAATAATTAATAGATTAATACATCAATTTCTACTCAAATTAGGTTGCATTTGGTTTTGAAAACTCAAGAGCACATTTGTAACAAAAATCAGTTTTGAGAACAAGTTTTGATTTGAAAAATAGAGGTGACACCTCATCAAATTGGAGTCTAAAACTATGTGTTTAACATGAATTGACCAACACATTTTTGTTTGTAATCATTTTGCACAACCCACACATGCATTGAACTCAAATTGTGCAAAATTTAGACACAAAGAGGTGAGCATTTATTACCTAAGCTTTGATCTTCACAAATTGACCTCTCCTAGCTTTAATCTTCTTCAAATCCCAGCTCAAAGCTCCTTGAATCTCAAAATCCAGCCACACTTCCTCTCTCTTCTGTGTTTCTATGCATGTGGGTATGAACAAAAAGGGTTTTTATAGTCTTCAAGTGATGAAATCTCTACCCTTCATCATCTCTTTTATGCACATCTCAAGGCTCATCCTTTGCCTAGATTCAAACCATCTAAAATTCCCCATCCCCACTAAATGGTCCTATGATAGTGGAGATCTACTGGTTCAATTTTTATACAACTTAGCTTAGGCCTCACTTAATTCAATACATTTAATTTAGCCTAATGCTCATTTTTATACACTAACTTAGGGTATTAGTTAATCAACCCAAGTTTAGTTTAACAAGTAACTTATACCTTTCTATCCATCGACCTACTAGATACCCGCACTAGCACATATCTTGAGGCTATTACCTACATTCTCCTCGATATTCGCGAACATTAAAACAAAACACTTAATTACACCCAATACTAAAGCACCACACAAAAATAATTATTTAACCAACGGTTCTTGCGCCCCGAGTTTGATCGAGTTTGCACGTCATCCCGGATTACGAGCCGTAATCCCAATAATTAGAGTTAATTCCAATTTAATTAATTCGGGCTGTCACAATTGCATTCTTTGTGATTTTGGAAATCTTACTTGTCTTGAATGCCTCTCCTTAACAAGAAGGTTTCCTAGCTATCAGTTGTAACATTTTACTTTCGATGTCCCTTTACATTGCTATTCGAATGCCCTAAAGTAAAGCTGCACTTCAGAAACATTTGATCAAGTGTTTGACTATCATTATGGCATAATGTGCACATATTCGGAGATATTGAAAGGCTGTCTTCTTGAAGTGTATCCCAAATGTTACTGCTCTTTTTAGACGTTTTTATTCCACCGTCATGTTTTCTTCTTTGGTGGTCCCATGTCTTTGCATATCCCAACATTCCCGATGCGACTCTCTTTATACAACTTATTTCTAGCCCCTTCATATCGACATCCACATCAAATCTCCAAACATTTTCTTTTTACAGTTTTTTCTTAACTTATCATTGTTAATTTTAGCTAGATTCCACTGTCTAATTTTAGGATTCTGGTCTCTTTATACTTATTTAATTTGTTGTTTTAGCTTGTTATCAAGTACTACACACTTATGTGAGCTGCTTTACTAGGCATTAATTGGCAATTCTGATGAAAAGAATGTATTAATTTGCAACCTTCACATATTTGTATATCTTTTTCTTATTAAAAGTAATTCTATTTGGCTTTTGTTATTTTTGTTACTCGTTTCTTTTACAATCATACCCATTCATCATTCATATGCATATAACTATAAAAAACAGTTCCTACTATTGTTGGGGTTTTGGCTCAAAACTCCTAGTTTCTATTTTATTGTGTGAGTACTTAATTAAAAAGTCTAGTATTTAGTTAAGTTTCTAATTATTTTTAAGTTTGATTGTTTTTTTTGGCAATTTCTGATTCGTGTCTTTAGTCAAATTAGTAAGTTTGGTCTCTATATAAAGACCCCTATATTAGTTTGTAATATACAAGTTTATATAAGTTTTTGAGTGATTGAATAAAGTTGTGTGTTTTAGTGTTTGTGTGTGATTGTTTGCTTCTGCTGTGCGTACGGGTTTTTTCCCATTTTTTGTTTTCCTGCCTATTTGGTTCAATGTGTGTGAGCAGAGGTGATTGGGAAAAACAATCATCCATGGTGATTTTTATTTATGACCACTAGATTAAGACCCAAAGGATCTTATAGTTTCTTGATGTATGCAAATCATATTTAAGGGTTGTCAATATAATCCTTGAGTCTTAATCAATCGATTATGAGTAAAATACTACTATAGAACTACCCTCTATACATATGTACACTAGTCGACAGGCACGTGCGTTGCACGTGATGACTTAGAGAGAGATTATTATATCTAAATCTAAAGTCAAAAATAGACTTACACATAGCAAAACATATATACATTCTCTTAATTGATCGTAAAGGTGAAATTTTACACTTCAATTTGTTCTTGCTTTCATTTTAGAATTGACCATGCAACATGCATTTTAGAAACCATTTCCAAAGAAGAAATATCAGTGTGATACTATAAAAGAAACGTATATCAATGCCTCCTAAAAATCGTTTAAATTGTTTCACTAATTGACCAAAAACTAACATTGTGACACCAAATTTTCATTGTTTGGTAGCTTTCTTATGTCTTGATTTTGTAATCTATTATCGAAAGTTAAGTCTTTCAAACAATTCCTATAGTAGAATCTAATACCTCATTATTAGTCATGCACCCACAAAAAAAAAAAAACATTAGTCTTTGGAGGCCTTGCTAAGAACCTTGCATAAAGGGCTTCCGAGATCATTGTTCTTCATGCACTTTACTTGTTGGGTATTTGCAATTTCAAGCTCTTGTAACTAATCCATTTTTGAAAAAATTTGGAACTTTAAGTTGCTGGAGTATGCAGTCCCTTACAAATTTGTTAGCTAGTTTCGTTCATTGCTTTTCATCGTATGGCCTTGCCAAGAAGGGTTCCTGACCCACCTTGCTCCTTTGCTAGCCTATGACACATGCTTCGCATGTAATTTATAATTAATTTACTTCGATTGAAATAATTCATCCTCTTGTATTCCCCATCAACCAATTGTTTCATTCTAGAAGTAATTATATACCCATCAACTAATAATTGTTCAACAACCAAAAAAAAAAAAACATCAAAATTGCAGTTTTTATCAATAACATCTAAAATTAAATGGACGATAAAAAGAAAATAAAACATGTATATAACCATCTGTGGCCTTTATAATCATAAAAAATAGTCAAAAAAGATTTTTATAGAAGAAAGAAACATCGATCAATTTTGAATAGGAAAAATGAACAAGTACGTAGTTTTTGACAGCATGTCATTAGTTATACTTGATATTTATCCGCAGTCATTTTACGTACTCCTCCCTTTTGTGGCTATCAGACCGAAATACCCAGTCTATACATTGTACATTGACAATAAACAAAAAGAAAGAATTTTAAGAGAATTGTAAGATGAAAGTGGATATATCTTTAGATCAAATGACTTGAATAAAAACATAAACACAAGTGCAAAACTTTAATGCAACCCCCAAATATATATAATTGAGTCCATTTTATCTACTTTCTTATCAAAAAGTAGTAGTAGTAGGTTGGTAGAAGCAATGAGCAGAGCAAAATAGTAGTAGTAGTAGCAAACAACAAAGAGCAACATGAGAGTAGCGAGAGCAGTGGGTAGTAGTAGCGGTGGTAGCAGTAGTAGTAGTAGCAAGAGTAGGAGTAGGAGTAGGAGTAGGAATAGCAAGCAGCTGAAGAGAAAGCAGCAGCAGCTGAGCTAGTAGCAAGCGTGGTAGCAGTAGTAGTAGTAGCAGGAGTAGTAGTAGCAGTAGGAGTAGCATGAGTAGCAGCAGGAGCAGCAATAGGAGCAGTAGTAGTAGTAGTAGCAGTAGTTGGGGTCTGAGGCTATGTTGTTGTCTAAACTCGCAAGGAGAAGACCAAATAATTTTGAAAAATTCATGGTCAAAAACTTTGAAAAGTTCATGGTCTTAAGGAGCATAGGTCATGTTGTGCTAAGGTGGAAGATTAAAGGGGGAAAAGGAAGTAACTGAAAGTAATCAAGAGCATTATCAAAGTAAGTTACCATCAACCTAACCCCTCTGTTCTCATCCTCCAACATTCATGGCTCAAACCCAAGATTCGCTTCCGATTTCTAATGCAAAATAGTCAAAACGATTAAAACAAATGGAAAAAACATAGGTCATGCTGTGCTAAGGTGGAAGATTAAAGGGGGAAAAGGAAGTAACTGAAAATAATCAAGAGCATTATCAAAGTAAGTTACCATCAGCCTAACCCCTCTGTTCTCATCCTCCAACATTCATGGCTCAAACCCAAGATCTTCTTCCGATTTCTAATGCAAAATAGTCAAAATGATTAAAACAAATGGAAAAAACATAGGTCATGCTGTGCTAAGGTGGAAGATTAAAAGGGGAAAAGGAAGTAACTGAAAATAATCAAGAGCATTATCAAAGTAAGTTACCATCAGCCTAACCCCTCTGTTCTCATCCTCCAACATTCATGGCTCAAACCCAAGATCTGCTTCCGATTTCTAATGCAAAATAGTCAAAACGATTAAAACAAATGGAAAAAACAATTAATTTTAGTACATATGCATGACCAACAAACACACAATGGTAGTAATTTGCCACCACAAACAATAAAATTTAGTACATATTCATTTTATCCATATCACCATCTCCCATTCTTTTTCACACAATCCCTTCATATTCATTCCTTTGAGTCATCGACATAATTTGCACTGGTGAGTAGCCACTCCACTCTCTTTTTGTCCATACCACCGTCTCCCATTTTTCAATACACAATACCTTCATCTCCATTCCTAGCAACCTCTCTCCTTTTGTCGCCTATCTCATTGTTTATTGGTCTCCTCCATATTGCCACAACAAACACTATGAAACAATTGCATTTAATAAAAACAACAACCATTGAGATTTGAAAGATAATGGATGTGTGAAAAATAGTACCTTTTGAGAGGGGAGAGCGGAGAGCATTGATGGGAGATATATGTGAAAGTGATGAAAACTTGGCGCAGAGAGGGGAGAGAACATGCTTGGTGGAGCGGAGAGAGGGACGTGGAAGAGTGAGGACAGGGAGAGAAAGAGCATGAAATAAATAACCAACAATCAATTTCTATTAGGTAGTTTCAAAAGGTTTCTTAAATCTTAATTCGGTGTAGGTTGGGAAAAATAAGTGATTTGAAAATCTTTAATTTGCAAATTGACATAGATATAGAGAGGTATGTAATCTACATATTTACTTGGTCAAGGGACACAGTTTTGAAAAGAAAAGCTTTGTACTTAAGCAAGAACGTTTTTGTAATAAAGGCTATTTTAGTCTCACCACAACTGTTTCGAAGTATTTGCAATATATATATAACCATTTGATTTAGATCCAATGGATAATATTACTTCTTGGTACTTGTGCACACATTTAAGAGTCATTAATGTAGCTATCAAAATGATCATTGGATCTAAATCCAATGGTCCAAAAGAAAAATCACCATAGTAATGGATGATATAGTTTTTTGGTGTTAGTGCACACATTTAAGAGACATTAATGTAGCTATCAAAACGACGACTATTGGATCTTAATTCAATGGTTATAAATAATTAAATACTATAACCATCCAAGGTGTTTTTCCTCAATCATGATGGTAAAACTACCATATATATAGGTAATTGTACAACGGAGCCAACAATATCTCTTCATGTCACAAGAATAGATTTTTGACCATTGGATTACAATCCAATGGTTAGTAGTGCCTACTAATAAATGCACAGGTGTGTTGACCTTGTTTCCATGGCATGGAATTTTTTCGTTCCCACCATAGTGATGCTATATTATATATTTATAGTTCTTTAGTCCCTATAAATTTCATCGATATCATAAACTTTTGAATGATACTTTATTCCCTTTTTTATTATTATGGATATAAATGTGTGATAGAATATTTACCAAGATTTCGGAGGTAAATGAGTCACTAAATTATATTGTGTTTTCTTGATGCTAGGAAGTGGGACCACCTGGAGGTTGAAGCAGTTGGGGATGGAGTTCACTGTTTGGGTATTTAAACATGTAAGAATCCAACTTGTCTTCTTAGAAGTTACATTCATATCCCAAAAAGCGTTCCAGCAGACGTAAAACCTGATGCATATAGATATTTGCAATTACTCTTAAATTTAACTAAGGGTGAAATTGGATTTCATGTTATTAGTAACAAAACTAAGAAACACAAAACATAATTTCGTGTCTTTGTTTGGATACTCAAAACTTAGAGCTCTCCCTTCATTGTATAGAATATGTACAACATAATAGCTCTCTCAATCATACCTATAATATCTTCTGATTTCATCACAAAATCCTAATCTAAGTACGATATGCAATCTAATACATTACAGCTATATAATCCCAAGTTACAACATAATCTCCTAATCCTAAGTTACAGCAGAATCCCTTCAAAAAGTAAGCCATGTAACCGAGTAATTTCTGAACATGTTGATGACATAGCACGATATTCAGCCTCGGTAGAAGATTTGGGAACTCTTTCTTGTTTTTTACACTTCCATGAGATCAATGCATCACCTAAGTAAATACACCAACCCATAGTACAACGTCGTGTATCAGGACAACCAACCCAATCAAAATCACTGTAGGCAACCCATTGATCAGAAGAACCATATGAAAAAAAGAGCCCACGATAAGGAGTACCAAGAAGATAGCAAATAATTCGTTTAATAGCTACCATATGTAAATGCCGCATCGAAGTCATAAATTAAATTACAAGATTGATTGCAAATGATATATCTGGTAGGGTAATAGTTAAGTAGACTAGGCTACCAACTAACCGACAGTATAATGTAGGATCTGAGACAAGATCACCATCATCGTGGCGATATTTGACGTTGACTTCCATAGGAGTATCAAGCGGAGTGGAATTATGTAATTCGGCTAATTGAATGAGGTCATGAAGATCCTTTTGCTGATTTACAAAGACCCTTTTGCTGCTCTTGTGGATTTCAAGCCCTAAAAAATAAGCAAGAGGCCCAAGATCCTTCATATGAAAAGGACCATGAATAGAGGACTTAAATTGTTGAACCTCTCCAATGTCAATACCTGTGATAACAATATCGTCCACATAGACAAGTAAAAACACAACACCTAGGAAAGTCTTTTGTAAAAATAAAGAAGGATCATACTGGCTTTGCACAAAAGTGAGATGGAGGAGTGTTTGGCTGAATTTCTCAAACCAAGCTTGAGAGGCTTGTTTTGGCCCGTATAGTGAATGCTTTAACTGACACACATCCATATCATTAGAAGTCATTCCCGGAGGACACTTTATGTAGATGTCTTCTTTAAGATCCCCATGAAGGAATGCATTTTTTACATCCATTTGGTGAATAGACCAATCTTGAAAAGATGTAATAGCTAAAACCGCACGAATGGTAGTCATTTTAGCAACTGGAGCAAATGTTTCCTCATAGCATATCCCATATTCTTGATAGTTACTAAGAGCCACGAGTCGAGCCTTATACCGTTCCAAGGATCCATCAGAATTTAGTTTGATAGAGAACACCCATTTACATCCATCCCAAGTTTTATTTTGCTATAAGGCATCAAGTTCATCCTTCATTGCTTGCTTCCAACAATCTTTTTCATGGCTGGTGAGTATGAAGTAGGTATGAAAACAAAGGATAATGTTGCAACTAAAGAATTTTGAGTACCATTATTCTCGGGAGAGTAGCCGTGCCTGTTTGGAGGATGAGAAGGTCCAATGGACCTTCGAAGTGGCTCATGAGGAGTCGGATGCACCATGTCAGTTGCTGGTGGCAGATATGATTGATGAGGAGGTTAATGAGAGCAGCGTTTTTCCTTATTTCGCCTTGCATAAACCATGCTAGACTTAAATCGAGGATAGGGGCACGTGGGACATTGTTAGAAGGCTTGGCCTCATCATTAAAAGCTGGAAGAACTGAGTGAGGAGATGCATTTGGATAAGCAGCATAAAAAGGAAAAAAAAAAATTTTCAAGGAAGATTATGTTGCGAGAGACGCGGAGCCGCTTAATAGTGGGTTCATAACATATGTAACCTTTTTGGTGTGGTGCATAACCAAGAAAAACACATCTTGCAAATCGAGCAGTTAACTTAGTTCGTTCATGAGGAGGAAGAAGTCACATCCAAATGGACGTACATGACTATATTCTGGTTGTTGCTGATGGCGATGAAAATATGGTGTTGATGGTCAAGAGTAGGCGAAGGAAGTCGATTTATCAAGTGTACAATAGCTGATAGAGCCTCAACCCAAAATTGTGATGGAACAAAAGACTCAATGAGTAAGAAACGCACCACATCGAGAAGATGACGATTTTTCCTTTCAACCACTCTATTTTGTTGGGGGTGTATATGTGAAATAATGCCCTTTTGTTGAAGAAGATCTTGGAAATTGTTAGCCATGTATTCCCTAGAGTCTGAACGATAATATTTTTATGCTTTTGGAAAACTGTTTTTCAACCAATGCTAAATTTTTTTAAAATGCATCAAAAGTATGGGTGTCAATTTTTTGGTCCGGTCTGCTAGCCCGATTTTGTCCAGCCTGAAAAAAAAAAAAGGGTTTGGACAATAATTTTTAAAATCTGGGTTGAGTCTGGGCAAGGCTTTGATATCCAAATTAAAATTCGAGCAAGGTCTGGATAAGACCCTCTAAGTCTGGACCGTCTGTTCCTGTATCGCCTTTGCTGCGTTCTTTCGTTCCGGAGTCTTTAGCTGTGCCGGTCGAACCTGTGGCTGTCCTTACTTATCGCAACCTCCAAGCTGGCCCTGAAGTGCTCCTGAAATGGGTCTCTCTTGGGAGTTTGTCAAGCATGTGCGCAAACAATTTCGACATTCCACCTTTAGGACTAGGTGGGTGTTCAGGAGGGGAGTAATGTTAGATGCATGGCTCGACCTCCTATCCATAAGGTGTACGAAAGGAAAAGTAAGAAGAGCACTGAATCGCTTCCTACTGCAGACGGTTCAGCCGGGGCCACCGGCAGTTTTGAGGTGTGTGGTATGCGTGTTTAGTGCAAGTGTGCGTGACATGGGAAAGTGTAAGAGCTGGGTGAGTTGGTCAGCAGTACATATAGAGTACTGTTCACTCAGGGTGGATTATATTGTATTTGATTCATTATATGAGACTTAGGTCTTGGTGAGAGGAGATAATCTCCATCTCTAGGTAGGGGTTAAGGTGAGCTCTATCTCTCTCTTCCTCACGTTGTCTATCTATTCCTGGGCTTTGCCTCTTTATCGATAAAGCTATCGAGGCTTCGTCCTCGTTTTCCCTTTCTTGAGAGTAGAGCTCTAACTTTTTTCAACATTATTCTATTCTATTTTATCTTGGATAAAAACAAACTATGCTACTAATAAGAGAATATGTGACAACTGGTTAAGGTGTATCACCTTTATTTATTATTATTTTTTTTAAGATCTGTTGTGTCACCTTAATTTTTGTTTCTTAACACATTTATGATAAATCATCAATAAGTTCCTTAAAATTGAAATGTTAATGTTAAGCAAAATTTAGATTATTGTAAGATCAACATGTGTGTTACTAATTGTGTGACATATTGTGTATTTTGTTTCCCTTTCCGGCTTAATATTATATGAGTGTGTACTATTGTTCTTATTGTTTTTTAGTCTTCACTTCTTCAAATCAAGCTAACTAGAAGCATTTGATCCATGTAGCTGTCCTCGAGTAATTTGAGACTGCGGCTTGGTTGTTTGTTTTTTATTTGTATTTTCAGAGGTCTTACGACTATCATACCCAATTCCTTTATAATATTTGACGGGAAATAATCTTCTCATTATTTATAAAGAGAATTCTTCGTTCTTGTAAAGATTTTAATAAAGAATGCATCCATGTTATATTTTTTATCTGGCACTTGGATATTCCCTTTTTAGGATAAAATCACTGTACTCCAGGCCTTCATCTTTGTGCTTCAACCATGAACAATGGGAAAATTTAATTAGTCCTATTTTTTTAGGAGGAATCAACAATTTTGACATTATTGTACAAGCCACACATGAGACGTTCTCAAATAATAAACAAATGCTTTTTCATTCTTTTAGATTATAGAAATTCATGGGCCTGGAGAATGCTGGGCCACACACGCACACGTGGGTATATATAATAATGGGGTTGAGGCACATCTTAGACAAAACCAATACGCTTGTGCTAGGATCCAATCTACTCCACTTTTATACCACACCGATTCTTATTATATTTCCAATGTGGGATTTTATGTACTCCAACACAGATTAAGTTAAAAATCTGTTTCAGTTTCCTGGAATTCTGTTTGTAATTGAAGTTGGTCTAACTTTGGCTTTGTCTAGTCAAAGTAGCCTGAAGTGGGATTCTCCTTGTTCATTGCATGTTAGATTCATGTCGAAACTAAGGTTCCAGGTTCCATCACCTGCTAGACTGCTATTAGGAACCCCAAATCATTTATTTAGGAAAGAGTTTACAAACATTTTAAATTTCAAAATCATTTCGTTAGGTAGGTAGTTAAGTTGTTCCTTTTCTTTTATGGTTTTCAGTGTGCTTAGATTCTGTTACTTGTTTGTATTTGTCTTTGTCATTAATATTTGAAGACACAAAGGTTAGAGTTGTTGTAAATTAAGTTGGAACATGCTAGAAACTAGAGAAGGAAAATAGAAGACTTAGAACTTCTACTACTACAAACAACTACTACAAAGGAGATGAGAAGAAATGGGAGAGAATTGGAATGAAAAGTTTTTCATTCAATTTGGTGTGTTTTTACAATAGGTTGACACTCTTTATATAAGCCCTTTGGTGATGATGATAGATGTACTTTAGACAATGTGTACAAGTAACACATATACCTCATGTCATACAACACATTACAAGTAATTTGACGACACATGGAAGAGTTGATGTACAGTTGAAATGGTTACAAGTAACATGACAATACATGGACAAGTAAAGGTGCCATTAGTGAGAAATACAAGTTTCATGACTACACAATATGTTGGTGTGCATGCATGGTCATCCATACTTCACAACACTCTCCCTTGGATGACACTTGCTTAGAGATTGTGTCTCATTAAAACTTCTTCTAAGAAAAACCCTGTGGGAAAAAATATTGTAAAAGAAAAAGAGTAGACCGTTCTCATAAATCTTAAGATGAGTATAATATTATTAGGATTGCCTTATTAAAAACCTTGCTGGGAAAACCCAGTAGGAAAAAAATCATAGCTAAGGGAAAAAGAGTGCAATATACTAATCAATAACTCCCCCTTATGTGAATGTGAATGAAATTGTTTCGTCTCTTTAATTGCAATGTTCTTAAGTTTACGCAAGTCAACACCATATGTAAGCCTCTTAAATGTCGTAGTTGGTAAAGCTTTTGAGAATAAATCAGCAAGATTATCACTTGATCGGATTTGTTTGACATCACTTTCACAATTCTTCTGAAGCTCATGTGCATAAAAGAATTTTGGTGAAATATGTTTTGTTCTATCCCCTTTTATGAATCCTTCACTTAGTTGTGCGATACATGCTGCATTATCTTTATATAATATGGTTGGATAATCTTTTATCGAAGACAATCTACATGATTCTTGAGTATGATCAATCATGCATACACATTCGGCTTGCTTCTGCAAGTACTTCAAAATGATTGGAAGAAGTATCAACCATAGTTTGATTTAATGATTTCCATGATACAACAATATTACCACAGATAAATACATATCCCATTTGAGAATGAGCCTTGTGGAGATCAGAGAAAAATTCAGCATCAGCATAACCTTGGAGATTTAATTTTACTCATCTTGAGTAAAACAAACCATGTTACTAATTCCTCGAACATATCGAAAAATATGTTTTGTATCTTGCTAGTAGGTTGATAGCAAAAGCAATGTCGGGTCTTGTACAATTTGCAAGATACATAAGTGCACCAATTGCACTTAAATATGGTACCTCCGGACCAAGTAACTCTTCATCAATTTCATGAGGTCTAAATGGATCCTTATCCACTTCAAGTGATCTGACAACCATTGGAGAGCTCAATGGATGTGCCTTTTCCATATAAAATATTTTGAATATTTTTTCAATATAATTTGATTGATGGACAAGTACTTCACTTGGAAAATGTTCAATTTGCAAATCAAAACAAAGTCTTGTTTTTTAAAGTTCTTTCATCTCGAATTTTTTTTCAAGTATTCAGATGTTCTTACGATGTCGTCGCGGTTTCCCTCTATATTTAAATCCTCAACATATACAACAATAATCACTAAGGCGTTTGTACCACATTCGTCTGGATTGTTTTAATCCTTACAAAGACCTTTGTAATTTTATAGAATGCATGTTACGAGGTTTTGATTTTATTTCTTCAGATATTTCAAATCCTTTAGGGATTCTGATATATATCTCACTATATAGGGATCCGTACAGATATGTTGTAACGACATCCATTAGATGCATATCAAGTTCTTCAGAAACTGTAAGGCTTATCAAGAATCAAAATGTGATTGCATCTATAACAGGAGAACATGTTTCCTCATAATCAATGTCAGGTCTTTGTGAGAAACCTTGAGCTACAAGTTTGCTTTATACTTTGTAATTTCATTTTTTTCGTTTCTCTTTCGTACAAATACCCATTTATATCTAATAGGCTTTACGCCATCTGGCGTTTGAACAATTGGTACAAAAACATCTCGTTTCTTCAACGAGTATAGCTCTGCTTGGATAGCCTCTTGTCATTTTTGCAAATCAGGTCTTTTTCAACTTTCGTCTACTGACCCTGGTTCTAGATCATCATCATTTTCAAATATTTCTAAGGACACATTAAAAGCAAATATATTATCAGGAAAAATATTATTTGGATTCCAGATCTTACTAGAGTTTAAATAATTTATTGAGATCTCTTTTTTTCATCATCTCCTTTTTTTTCTAGAGGCAGTTGTTCCTCGTCATAATCAACTTGTTTTGACAAATCCTTATCAAAGGATTTTTGTGCTTTCTCAAGAGTATTTTGATTTGCATTTATTTTTACTATCGTTTTCCTTTTTTGAGGAACTGTATCCTTTGAACCAACTGGTCTTCCACACTTTAAGCGTTTCATTGGTTCTTATGCATTTTGTTGCACAGAGACATCAATTTTTGCAGGAGCATGTACAGCTAGAATATGTGATTTTGTCACTCGTTTTGCGTCAATAAATGCATCAGGTTATTGATTTGCAATTTGTTGCAAATGAATGATTTTTCGAACTTCAAGTTCACACTTATTTGTGTGTGGATTATAATGTGATAAAGTTGATGCATTCCAAGCAATTTCGCGCCATTCCTTTTGAATTGGCTTCTTGTCTCCTCCTAATGGAGGGAAAATTGCTTCATCAAAGTGACAATCAACAAAACGTGCAGTAAATAAATCCCCTGTTAGGTGCTTAAAATATCTTATAATGGGCAATGAGTTAAATCTAACATAAATCTCAAATTTTCATTGTGGACCTATTTTAGTTCTATTGAGAAGTTGTATAGGAACATACACTGCACAATCAAAAATTTTTAAATGTGAAATATTTGGTATAAGAAAACTGGGGATTCCACAATAATTTTACTTGGGGATTGTTTAACTATTTTAGGTATGCACATGTGGAACATAATGTTAGCATCAAAGGCCGGCCCCCTATTAGCAAAGTGTACCAAAAGAGGAAGGTTGGAGTTTCAGCTACGAATGGGACCACTGAATCAGTTGTTGGGGAAATACAGGAGGAATAAGGAGTATGTGGCCCCCACAGTTAAGGGGTCATGAAGATATGGGGTGTCGTCAGTGAGTCAGTGGCAAGGGTTTAATTAGTAAGTTGTACAGTGCTGACGCGCGTGTGGATGACACGTGCGTGTGTGTGTGGAGTGAGTCATGGAAAGTCGGTTATGGGTTTATTAGGTGTGAGTGGGAGTCCAGTAGGGGTATCGAGAGAATCATAGTTGTTTTGGGTGAGAAGGGAGAGAGGGTCTTCTCCATCTCTGGTGTGGGTGAGGATTTGTAACTAGTTTTTGTTGATCATCAATAAAATACCGGAGGCGACCCCCTCTTTATCTAACAGTGGTATCAGAGCAACCACCTATGCCGTCCAAAATGGAGACGCGAGTGGAATCCTTGGAGGAGCAGCTGAAGCAGGTGCCGACAGAGTTGCAGAGGATCCCGGCACTGGAGGCGGCAGTTGGTGAGTTAAGGACGGAGATCCGAGATCTGGTGAGTCGCATCCGGGATCTCCACCACCAAGATCGATCGCCGCAGTCGCGGATCAGCCAGATCGGGGAAGGAGAGGCGCACATCCTCGGCGAACCACCGGATCTGGGTTTTCGAGATCGAGCTCCGATGGCTGGACGAGCAGATCTGGGGGTTCCTCCCTATAGATCGGGTCCTGATGTCCGGAAAATCAAGATGCCGACCTGCAACGGCGACGATCTGCTCGTCTTGTTCAACCAGGCCGAGCATTATTTTGCTCTGCATGAGATGGCCGAAGAGTTGAAACACTGAGCTGCTCGGATCTGCCTTGTCGGACCAGCGCAGATCTGGCTACAGATGGAGGAGAAGGCTAAGCCGTTCGGGTCGTGGGCCGAGTTGAAGGCGCAGCTGGTTCGCCGGTTTATGGACGCCGATCCTCTCAGCCTCAGTCAACAATTCTTCGCCATCAAGCAAGAATCGACGGTGGCGGAGTACCGGCAACGATTCGAACTGTTGTACTTGCAGCTGGAGGGCCTGACGGAGACCCACGCCATAGCAGTTTTTATCAATGGCCTGACCGATCGTCTCCGCTTGGAGGTGATGGTGGAGCCACCCCAGTCCCTAGCTGCCGTAGTTGATCGCGCGACTCAGGTGGAACGCAAGCTTCGCTAGGGGGATGCCATGGGCCTGCGACCGAGTGGGGGCCCAAAAGTCCAGCCGCTCTCAAGCCCAACATCGCGATCGGACTCAAAGGGGCCCGGGTGGGTAACTTACACGATCACGAGCCCGACCCGTGAGTTTGGGCCGGGCCTGCCCAGGAGCCCGAGTCAAGGTGGTTTATCTCTTAAGCCCAGCCCGACTTCCTCGTCCTCTTCGAGTCCGTCTTCCTCCAAGCACGCCACTCCGCAGGTGTCTCCTCCTAAATTCAAACGCCTGACGGAGGCCGAGGCCGAGACTCGCCGGAAGCATGGGTTATGCTACAGGTGTGATGCCAGGTGGTTTGTGGGCCACCGGTGCCAGAGGAAGGAGCTACAGGTGATGTTAGTTGATGACGAAGATGACGACTCTCCGGGGCCCCTCTCGGATGTAGGGGACGAACAGTCGGACACACCAACAGTGGAACTCACGGCGCACGCGGTCGATGGTCCACCTGGTCCGCGGACACTGAAGGTCAAGGGCCAGGTCCACGGCGTGGACGTGGTGATCCTGATAGATAGTGGGGCTTCCCACAATTTTATCTCGCCGGAGTTGGTTCGCACTCTCGGCCTTCCGGTGATGTCCACAGCTGGCTACAATGTGCTTGTCGGGGGAGGTTCCCGCGTACCAGGGTCAGGGTGTGTAAGGATATCTCGCTGCACTCCCAGGGTCTGACCGTCACCGCCGATTTCCACCACATTTCGATGCTGAGCTCGGACGTAATCCTCGGAATGCAATGGCTGGTGTCGCTGGGGTTCACGGCCGAAGATTGGCCTAACCTCACCATGTACTTCCACCATGACGGGCGATGGGTAGCAATCAAAGGGGACCCCTCCCTGCACCGCGCACTGGTTTCCTGTAAGTCCATCCAGCGCTCTTGGGATTCGGGGTTGGGATGTTTCCTTATCGAGTGCCTTACCGGCGAGGCCTCTCCCCTCATTTCATGGGCATCTATCGAAGTCCTGTGTGTCCGCGAGCTTCTCCAAATTCCTTTCGGCAAGACTCGTTCGATACTCCACCTCTCTTCCACCAAACATAGAGATTGCGATCATGCGATCCTACTTAAAGAGGGTACGGATCCCATTCGCGTCCGCCGTACGTATACCCCCACATTCGAAGTCCGAGATCGAGAAGATGGTGGCCGAAATGCCGGCCCCGCGGTCGGGTACCATCGAGATCGAGTGAAGCCGCAGATGTTCCCAAGATGGCTTTCCGCACCCACGACGGCCATTTTGAGTTTTTGGTGATGCCTTTTGGCCTGTCAAACGCCCCCGCCACATTCCAGTCCCTGATGAACTCCATCTTCCAGGGCAGTATCCGCCGCTTTGTGCTTGTTTTTTTTGATGATATTTTGGTTTACAGCAAGTCCATGCATGATCATTGTGCTCACCTTTCCCATGTGCTCACTGTGCTACAGTCTAACTCCTTATTCCTCAATTTTCGCAAGTGTTGCTTTGCTAAAACCAGTTTGGATTACCTGGGCCACATTATCTCACAGGAGGGCGTGTCTGCTGATCCCGACAAGGTCAAAGCCATGGATGTGTGGCCTATCCCGTCATCTCCCAAGGATCTCCGCGGGTTTTTGGGTCTCACGGGGTATTACCGGCGGTTTGTACAAAATTATGGGAAAATAGCCGCCCCCCTTACTCTCCTCCTTCGCAAAGATGCGTTCGAGTGGACTGAGGAGGCTACCTTCACCTTCGATAAGCTGAAGCAAGCCATGAAGTCCGTCCCTATACTTGCTCTTCCAGACTTCACTGCTTTTTTTGTGATCGACACTGACGCATCCGGGGTGGGTGTTGGTGCGGTACTATCTCAGCACGACCGGCCCATTGCCTTCTTCAGTCAAGCTTTCTCCCCTACGGCGCGTGCCAAGTCGGCCTATGAGCGGGAGTTAATGGCCATTGTTTTGGCCGTTCAGAAATGGCGTCACTACCTTCTGGGTCGGCGGTTCCTTGTCCGCACAGACCAGCGCAGCCTGAAGTTTCTATTGGAGCAACGCGTGGTCGCTCCAGAGTATCAGCGGTGGTTACTGAAGCTAATGGGGTTTCATTTCGACATACGGATAAGCGGGTTTCTTCGAATGTCGTGGCCGATGCCCTCTCCGATTTCCCATCACTGCCGAGCTTTCATCTCTTTCGTCGCATTGGCCGTGAATGAAGCACCCTTGCTTTTGGGCAGGCGCCGCGATCCGGCTCTTGATTGGATTGTTAGGGAATTGTGCTCATCAACTTAATGATTTGTGCTAAAACAAGTCTAGCAAATGCAACATTACTTACAAGGGGTGGTCCGTCTTCATGGGTTTCCCGCTCCAGGTGTTTGACAGGGACAAGATTTTCCTCACCAAAGCAAACAAACATGTGACCACCTAATTATTCATCGCATCTATTAAAACCATGAAATATCTAAATGGTCCATAATGAGGATTAATAAGTCCAAATATTTAATTAGTAAGTTGTACAAGGATCTTGCTCCCACGTGCGTGTGTGTGTGGAGTGAGTCATGGAAAGTCGGTTATGGGTTTATTAGGTGTGAGTGGGAGTCCAGTAGGGGTATCGAGAGAATCATAGTTGTTTTGGGTGAGAAGGGAGAGAGGGTCTTCTCCATCTCTCGGTGGGTGAGGATTTGTAACTGGTTTTTGTTGATCATCAATAAAATACAGGCGACCCCTCTTTATCTAATTTGTTCAATGGTAATTCTGCAATAATCTTTAAATGCTTGAGATTGAAATTGTTATCAAGACTATTGGATTGTTAGGGAATTGTGCTCTCAACTTAATGATTTGTGCTAAAAGTCTAGCAAATGCAACATTACGAGACGAAAGCAAACAAACATGTGACCACCTAATTAACGCATCTATTAAAACCATGAAATATCTAAATGGTCCATAATGAGGATTAATAAGTCCAAATATGTCTCCCTGAATGCGTTCTAAGAAAATCGGGGATTCCACAATAATTTTACTTGAGGATTGTTTAACTATTAATTTACCTTGAGAACAACTAACATAATTATAATCATCTGCTAAAAATATTTTGTGAGTCCTTAAAGAATGTCCATGCGAATTATCAATTATTCTTCGCATCATTGATGATCCTGGATGACCAAGTTTGTCATGCCATGAAATGAATGTCTTTGGATCATTAATTTTCTTATTTAAGACGACATTTTCTATCACTTCTTTTTTCCCATTTGAAACCAATGTTACATAGAAATTTTTTTTTATCATTTTCATTCATGGTTTCAATGTGATATCCATTTTGGCGAATATCTTTAAAGTTAAGTAAATTCCTTCTAGATTGTTCAGAGTATAAGGCATTGTCAACATGAATTGTTGTACCCCTAGGCAACATAATATTTGTTCTTCTAGAGCCATTAATCAAATTAGAGATGTCTGATATTGTTTGAACATTAGCCTTAGCTAAGTTCAAGTTGGAGAAATATTCTCTTATTTAGTTCATGATTTGAACACATGATTTGAACACATGATTTGATGATCCATCTAGATAAACAATGTTTGGTAAATTAGAAAGCAAAGACATTTCATTTATAATAAGAAACTAGTACATAGGAATTAAAAGCATAACAAAAAAAAAAAAACTTATGCATAGAATTATAGAAATTGAGAAGCATTACATGCGATCATTAAAAACACCAAGACTAGTGTTTGGATTATCATGAAAATTTGGGACATCCATATAATTAATGTTCGATGAGTCATCTCTGACAGTAAAGTTCATCTCAACTGTTTTGCCTTTCTCCTTTAAGGAGGCTTGATAAAGATCAATATAATGCTTAGGTGTACGACATAAGCCCAATGGCCTTTCATACCACACCTATGACATGGTTGGTCACGATTACGAGCATGCCCATTTTCAACAGCATTCTTTCCCTTATTCTGAGCGGTGTCATTTCTATTCAATTTATTTTGGAACTTATCGCCACAGAATTTAGAATAGGGTTTGCCATGATCTTTGCCGATTGATCAATTTCCCCTTTCCACGTTCGTGGTTCTTCTTTCCTCGACCCTTTTTATGGTCATCATAGGATGTGGCATTTGCTTCATTAATTGAAGCGGAACCAGTTGGACAGGAGTTGTGGTTCTTCAATAGAAGCTCATTATTTTGTTTAGCCACCATGAGACAAGAAATTAATTCCGAGTACTTTTTAAATTGACGTGCTCGATATTGTTGTTGCAACAACAGATTTGAGGCATGAAAAGTACTGAATGTTTTTTTTTTCCATCATTGTCTCATTGGATATATTTTCTCCACATAGCCTCAAACGAGAGGTAATATTAAGCATGGTGGAGTTATGCTCACTGACTGTTTTGAAATCTTGTAGCCTAAGATTCAGCTAGTCATTTTGAGCTTTTGGAAATATCACCGTCTTTTGATGATCATATCACTCTTTCAAGCTTAATGAAAGGGTAAGAGGATCTTTTATAGTGAGATACTCACTTTTCAGGCCTTCATAGAGATGATGGCGAAGGAATATCAGTGCTTTCCTACGGTCTTGCATTGATGTTTCATTTCCTTCTATAATAGTTTCTCCCAAGTCTGTAGCTTGGAGATGTATGTAAGCTTCCATTTGCCATGGCAAATAATTATTGTCAGTGATATCGAGGGCAACAAATTCAAGTTTTTGAAGGTTTTCCATAGTCTGAAAACATGTTAAGAAATTGGGTAAATAGTTTTTCTCTTTTATATAAAATAAATAATTTACAATTAAATATATGTTCACAACTTGATTGTTAATATATAAAATGTACTACTTGTATGAGTTGGTGGGACAACCTCCAGGTTGGGTGGCGAGACGAAGTCTACTTAAAATCATGCCTCCTTGAACGGGATAACCCGTCTCTCCTTCAATGTTAACTGGGGACAAGGCTTACCCACTATCAACCCAAACTCATAGCACTATTTGTAATATAAAAATCAAGAGTAGAGCATAACTAATTGTTTGTAGTATAGCGAGAAAACTAGTTATGTCACATATTTACTTTTGATTTCTGATGAAAAAGATCGCATAAGACGCAACTACCAAGGTTTGAAACTTCGACTTCGCCTATGACTTCACTCACTTCAATTCGAAATTAATTCGAGGAAGTTAACTTCGACGATGGAAGTTTGACAAAAATTTGCCGGTGTACGGAAGTTTATAGAATTTCATTTTAAATGCTAGAAAACTCAAGTTTCTTCGTAAAGATGCTAGAACTATGTTTTATTTGAATTTAGCCGAAGTTTAAATATATTCTAGCATAGTCAAAGTTTCAATCGAAGTTTCAGTTGAAGTTTCAGTCGAAGTTTGCTCAACTTTCACGAAACATGACAATTTTACTTCATGTTTTATTAACTTCCATCGATGTTTTCGAAGTTAGCCGAAGTTGAGTTGAAGTTTTGCAATTTTCGTATTGCCTATGAACTTCGCTCGCTCTCAAAATCGACAAACTTCGCCGAAATTTGTCGATTTTTTAAATTTTGGCAATTACAGAGCATACTTTTACAGTCGGTGACGTTATAATGCATAGTGTATGAATAAAATATGCATATATAAGTAATGCATGTAATAAAAAGAAAGCAACCATGATAACATGGAAAGAAACTGAACTTATTTAAATTAACAAAAGTTATACCTTTCTAGCTTCGTTTCCTTAGCAAGACTTCTTGAACTTCAAGATCTTCCCTTTGTGCAAAAGCAAGCTCGTGCTGATAACATGTTGTAAATTAAGTTGGAACTTGCTAGAAACTAGAGAAGGAAAATATGAACTACTACTACAAAGGAGAAGAGAAGAAATGAGAGACTTGAAATGAGTTCTTCATTCAACTTGGTGTGTTTTTACAATGCGGTTGACACCCTTATATAGGCCCTTTGGTGATTAGACAATGTGTACAAGTAACACATACACCCCATGTCATACAACACATTACATGTAATTTTACAATACATGGAAGAGTTGGTGTACATTGGAAATGGTTACAAGTAACATGATAATACATGGACAAGTAAGGGTGCCATTAGTGAGAAATACAAGTTACATGACTACACAATATGTTGGTGTGAATGCATGGTCATCCATATTTCACAACAAGAGTTGTAGTTTTTCTCAATTTTTGGTAGCAAAGCTATGGCTCTTGATCTGATTTCTCAAATGGCAACACTGCCATGAGAGTGGAGAGGAAAATAAGTCTCAGATTCTTCCGAAGCAAATACAAAAGATTTGAATCCATGGATTACTATGGTAGCCAAATAGGGGGAGCTATTTCTCTTAGAACTTGTCACTTTGTTTGACATTCACAAATGAAATGGCAGAAATTATTTGGAATGGGCTAAATACGAGAAATAGCAATTCAAGGACGGAGCAACTTGAATATCGGTTTGATGAATTGAAAAGAAAGGCTGTAGATGATCCAAATTTAAGCACATGGTGAGCTGTGAGTTTATTAGAAACTTCGATGTTTGTTTGTAGAAGTGAAAAGACCAGCTCCTGTCTCACGGTTTTCCCTTATAAGGTGCTTGTCAACTTGAACATGGTTTATACTTTTGTATCGCACTTATTGTGCAATGCTGAATATAGCCACATTGTCATAATGTTGCTTCATATGCATCGCCAGGGATCTCTTAGTTTTCTGAAATATCTCTCTCTAATTGCTTTCTCATTAAGATTCTTGACAAAGGTATTAGAATTGTAATTCTTCTTTAATACGTTTAGTTAAAAATTGAACATACCATGTGAATAAATTGATACGCATTATATTATTGTTCCTAGGGTTAGCTTTAATTTGCATGCTTTTAACCAAAAGTAATACCTTTTCAGCACATATTCTCGTTTGTAAGGTGGCATGAAAAGAAGATGCAAGGAACTACATTTAGTTTCTTAGTATTAATTCCCTTCTCCGTTCAATTATAATTTGTGAACATCACATCTTTAATGACATTATACTAATTTATGTCAATCAAGTCAACATTTTTTAATTGTCAATCCAGGCAAGAATGGATCAGCTAAAGCTTATGGGGCCAGTTATACTTAATGGAATTCTGAGGTCACTTGAAGGTTATTCAAATACTAAATTAGGTCCGTCTTTACACTTTAGTATCTTGAGTGGTTTTTATTTTTTATTTTGTTTTCGATAAGAAAGAATCTTGAGTGAAAATTTGAGTTTTTTTATTATCTGATTCTCTACATTTCAACAAGCGTGATGGAACTGATGCCGGGTGCGCAACCATGATGGGTTCATGCATAGACTTTGCTTATTTATGCTTAGAAATATTTATAGTTATTTTTAATGCCATTTTTATTAGCGTAATTCAGTTTATAAATCTTGGTTTAGTATATATATGTGTGAAGTCTGAGTAATTTGAAACATAGATATCAATTTGGAGAAATATATTATTTTGGCTATTTGTTGCTTTATTTTCTTGCTTTGTTCACATCAAGCACCCTTTCAATCACTAAATTTTTGGATCTGTAACAAAATCTATACAGATGCTATTGCTAGAGATTCCAAAACCTTTGCCTTTCAAGCAATTGGATTACTTGCACAACGTATGCCTGAAGTTTTCAGGTAATTGTTTTGATGTGTACTTCCTACATTTCTCACCTTACTGTTACCATCATGATCATTCTATAGGCCTCAAAAAAATAATGATCATTCTATGTGTTGTCAGAGATAAGATCGACATGGCAGTTCGACTTTTCGATGCACTGAAAGTTGAGGATCAAATTCTTCGTCTTACCATTCAAGAAGCAACTACCTCACTTGCTGTCGCGTACAAGGTATTTTGACATCCGAATGTATCCCACCTTTCTTTTTGTCACAATTGGATGTACATAGTGATGGCTTGACAATGTCTTCTGACTGTGAGTGATGGGAACCCAAAGACTAGTTCTATGCCTTCTTTTCAATAAATAGAGAATTATGAGAAGAATTTTGTGGAATTTGGGACACTGTCACTCTTTTTACTCTCTAGAGATTTTCCTCAAAGCACTTCACGTGACCCTCAGAATACCTCCCCCTTATTTATACTTTTCCTAATGATTTCTTTTTCTTTTCTTTTTTTTTGTGGAAAAGTCAAAATTTCGGAGAGGTAGGTATTGTGAGGGAATTCTTTGTTTAGAGAATAGGGAGAGGGATAGCTTCTCGAATGCTTTCGAGTTGTTCTTGTAATTCTTTGTTTGTTGAATAAAAGTTCTATTAGCCTTTGGGATTTTAACATCTGGGATGAACTAGATCTTTGGTAAGTAGTATGGGAAAGGAACGATGTTGTCTTAAGTTCAAACTATTTGTTGTGTTTTCTTTATTGACTTTATACTTCATAGCAAGTCGTGGCTGAGGAGACGCGTCTTGAGAGGTCTCTAGTTCAACCTATGTCAAATTTCACTTTGATCCTGTAGCGGAACTTGGCTTTGTTCAATTTTAGAAAATAAAACACACAAAAAAAAAATCCTTGGGCTTAGATGAACGTGATAAGAGTCCAAGATCATCTCAACATATGGAAAATGTTACACATATAGTTGATCATTTGATCTTGAAGGTGTTATGCATCAAAATATGACTCACTTTGTTTTGGTTCAAATATTTAAGATGAAAAGGTGTTTTGAATTTCTCAAAATAGGATATGGCTCACTTGTTAGTGATAGTTCCATCCATCTTCAAAAATAGGATACATGAATTTTTGATTTTTATAAAGAATTTAGTTCAAAAATAGGATACATGAATATATAGAACCTAGAATGATTGAAGAAATTAGGACTCATTAAGAGAGAACCCTACGATCTCTGGAATTGTTTTTTGCATAGAATTCTCTCTTTCTTCTGTTCGAAAAGTCTTCTCTGTCACTTTCCTTAGTTTCTTTCAATAAATCCATAAGTGTAGGCTTTAAGTCTTTAACTACTTTTTTAGATTTTTCTCATCGAGCTGGTTTTCATAATTGATACATAATTGAAGCAACATGACTGAACATATGAGACTCCTGTTTATTTAACTGAGGATGGTTAAGAATTTTTGTCGTTTCTTTATTCTGATAGTTGATATGATTTGGCTTATTGCTTATTATTTCCATTGGGCATTGGGTTAAATTGTATTTTAGTTGTAATTGAACTTTTACAGGGTGCACAGGCGACTGTCTTGAAGGAATTGGAGACACTCTTGCTGGATAACTCTCGAGCGGTATCAACTTTAGCAGACTTTTTTTTGTCTTATATTGATACATGCTCGAAAAACACTTTTTCTACATAAGTTGCCTTTTTTAAACACTTTTATTTCTTAATTTTGTATTGTTGATTATAGGAACAAAGTGAAGTCCGCTTCTGTGCTGTTCGGTGGGCAACATCTATATTTAGTTTGGAGCATTGTCCTTGCCGGTTTATTTGTATGCTTGGGGCAGCAGATTCTAAACTTGATATAAGGTTAGAAGGTCACTTTCCTTAGCATTTGTTTGCCTCTATGGTTATTCATTTTTCATTGTTTCACATTCTTGTTTGTGTTGTTAAATGCTGGGTTTTGTCTAACTTCCTAATTGGCTAGATCTTGATTGGAAGCTTTGTCCTACAAGTTAACATTGCAATTTCTTCCAATTTTATGCTTGATTGATGCCATCCACTAGAGTTTTAGTCAGCTGAAGCCCACAACAGAAATGTCATCTTGTCTCTTTGGCAAGGGACTGTTGAGCAAGGACTGCCTGAGGCAATTTCTTGAACTAGGCGAGGCGGTGCCTAGACGGCCAATGAAATATTTATGTATAGGTCCCTGAATAATAATTTACTTATCTATAGGTCCTTGAGTAACATTAACTTTCTATTAGTCACTGATGTCTATATTCAATAATATCTCATGATTTACAAATAAGCCTTTAGGTCCATGTCTTAACATTAATTTTTTTAAGATTTTGTTGTTGGGTAGATATTCATATTAGCAAACGTAATTGTTATCAGCCCCTTTAAATTTCTGAAAATTATTAACAAGGGCATTGCCTTGCAATCACTGCTATTGAGTGGTGTTTGTGTTAATAGAACAGATTTTGTTTAGATGTGGCCATTTAGCAAATTTTAGACTTGTATCTTTCAACTACTTTGTTCTAAATCTGCTTTTGTATCTTTCAGTATGTCATTGAGGTTTATTCTTGGCTAGTATTATGCTTCCATTTCAATGCAAGCTAAAATATGAATATATTATATTTTCTTTGAGTTGAAATTCACATTCCACATTCCACATTCCACATTCCACATTCCACAATCTTTATATTTTTATCAAATCTCATTTGTGAGCTATGTGGAGCACCAGGTTTTAAATTCCTTTGCAGTTGTGTTGTATATTTATTTGTGGTTGTCCCATTGTTTGTAGGGAAATGGCACTTGATGGTCTCTTTCCTATGAAAGAAGATTGGAGAATGGTAAAAAGAAAATTTGACCTTAAATATCCTAAGATTCATGACATGCTCGATTATATTTGTAAGCAGCAGCCAAAACTATTGGATTCTGCTGTGGAGGGGGAGGGAAAAGTTCTGTTCCCATCAAAAACATATGTGGCTATGATAAGGTTTCTGCTGAACATCTTTGAGTTGCAGTTTGAGAAAGATGAGTCCACGAGTAAACCATCTGAATTTGAGAAATCTGTTCAAACAATGTGTCTTCTACTTGAACATGCAATGGCATTTGAAGGCTCGGTTGAGTTGCATGCAACTGCCTCCAAGGCATTAATTTCTATCAGTTCTTACATGCCAGAGGTCATTAACTGCTGCTTTTTTGTGTGTATATATATATGGATGGATTTGTGTCTCTTAGTCATTCGTAGTGCTGTGCTCCTATTTGACCTTTCTGTTAATCTTTTAATAGAATATGGCGTCACGTTATTCAAATAAACTTCCCTGGATAAAGCAACTACTCAATCATGTGGACTCTGATACCCGTGAATCAGCAGCACGATTACTAGGAATAGCATGCTCTTCTCTATCTATTTCAGCGTCTTCTGATCTTATTTTGGAACTTGTTTCCTCAATTAGTGGAACAAAAAAACTACGGTGAGGAATAGGATATGCATACCACGTCTCTATGTCTTGTTAAAGCTCTTTTTCTTTGTTTGAATTACAATCCTCTCATTTTTGCTTTTAATATATTCTCCAGGTTCGAGAGTTATCATGGATCACTGTGTGCAATTGGATATGTTACGGCAGAATGCTTGTTAGCAACACCGACTGTAAGCTGTTTTTTGCTCTTTTTTTGAAAGGAAACAACATATTAATCAAAGAAGTGACCCCCCTCTTCTCACATCCACGTTAATCCCACCAGTGGAGGATTCTTAATCCCGGTCTCTCCTGAAATCGAACCAAACAAGATATCTTAGTGTAGAAATCCATGGGCTTGGAGAATGTTGAGCCACACACGGACATGTGGGTATGTAAATGGTGTTGGAACCCATCTTACACACCAATTGGTTTGTGCTAAGATCCAATCTACTCCACTTATATATGACACCAAAACAACAACAACAACAACAACATAACCTCAGTCCCAACAAATTAATTGGGTCGGTTACATGAATCAAACTCTTCCATTGTGCTCGATTAAGTGCAATTGATGGTGAGCTTTCCAAACCATTCAAACCCCTCTTAATTAATGCGTCCTATGTTAACTTTGGTCTACCTCTACCTCATCGAGTTTTTTCAGTTTCTATTGAGTCAAGTTTTCTAGTGGGGGCATCCGTAGGCCATCTTTGCAAGTGACCAAACCACCGCAACCGCCCTTCCCTAATCTTTGTGTCAATTGGTGCTACTCCTACTTGTCTTTGAATTTCTATATTTCTTATTTTATCTTTACGAGTTTTACCACACATCTACCTAAGCATCATCATTTCTGCTACGTTCATTTTATGTAATTGTTGTTGCTTTACCGCCCAACATTCACTTCCGTAGTGCATGGTTGGCCTAGTTGCGGTCCTATAAAATTTTCCTTTTAACTTAGTAGGAACATTTCAATCACAAATCACACCTGTTGCCCTCCATCATTTCTTCCATCTAGCTTGAATTCTATGTGTAACTAAGGTTCGAAATTTTGATTTCGCCTATCACTTCGCTCACTTAAAATTCAGAATTAATTTGGGGAAGTGTAATTCGATGTGGGGAATTTTGGTAAAACTTTGACATTATAAAGAAGTCTAAATAATTTCATTAAAGTTCTAGAGAACATCCAAGTTTCTTCAAAAGACATTAAAAATTCTGGTTTCTATAATATTTCGTATTTTATCACATTCTATACTTGATCTTACGTTTTCAAAACATCAATTTTGACGGGATTGATCAATTATTTACATTAGTTTTTTCTTCACTAGACAATATATTAGAATCCATTTCTAATAAGTGAAGTAAAATTGTGGTTTTGTTTTTTCATGACATGTTGTCATTCTTTAGATTATATTCTAACAAAAGCTTACCCTAACAACATTTCCCTTTTCTTACAAATGAGCTTTAAAATTTGAAATGTTTTCATTTTTTTCTAACTTTGATGGAAGTTTTGTAAAATTTCGTATACACCTAATTCTTAATTCAGTCCGTCAAAAAATCTAATTAATTCGGGGAAGTTCGGAGAATTTTCAAACCATTCAGTGACATCATTCTTAATATAACCATCATTTTGTATGATTGATCCTAGGTATCTAAAGTGGTTCACTTTAGAAACTTCTACTTCCCCTAATTTTACCACACCATCATCTCGATGTCTAGTATTTCCAAACTCATAGTGCATGTATTCGGTCTTTGTCCTACTCAGCTTAAAGCCTTTAGATTTTAATGTATTCCTCAAAAGTTCTAATTTCCAATTCACTCCATCTTTTGTTTCGTCTACTAAGACAATATCATCTGCAAATAACATACACCATGGTATATCCTCTTGAATATGTCTTGCTAGTTCATCCATAATTAAAGTAAAGAGATATGGGCTTAAAGTCGATCCTTAATGTAGTCCTATCGTAGTGGAAAAATCTTTTATATATGACACCAACTCTTATTATATTTCCAATGTGGGATTACATCCCCTCAAGAACAGCTAGGCCCGGACAATTTTCGCTTGCCAAACATAGACCTACTCTATAGAGGTCCATGCAAACATGCCTAGGTCTACCCTTAGAGGTTGTAGCTCTACAGACAGGACTAGACTCCATTGCTAGCCCAACCAAGTCTTCAAACGCGAGCCCATGATCATCCCGCTCTGATACCATGTAGCAATCCACTCCACAACCTCTCTCTTATAAATGGCCCAGAAAATTGTACTCAACTTGTAGACAAGAAAAATATATAGAGATGGACCAAGACCTAATCTAGGTAACAAAACCGACTTGTATCGTTTTTCCTTTGTTGGTTAGGATGATCCTCAATAATCATCACTCATAAAGAATCAACTAAACAATTTCTTAAAGAGTAAAGCAAAAATTGCTGTATAGAACTATATATTATTATGTATCATTAAATATTTTGATTGATCAAATTTCAAGATGTCTTAAGAGCACTTGTGATTGAAGATGATGTCATTAAACCTGTGTACTTAATATAATTTATTAATACTTAAGTCTAAAATGTCATTGCTTCTGCTAATGAAGCTGTATATTTATTAATGAACTAATTACAATGAAGCAAGGATAATGCCATGATAATCAAGCATGTATTATCTGACTGCTGGTGCAAATCTTTTTCCAGATTTCAGAAATATTACTTCAGAGAGTCATAAAATGTCTGGTAGATGTGGTTAGTTTGGAGAATGCAACACTGGCTTCTGTTGCAGTGCAAGCACTTGGTCACATTGGGCTCCGTTCGTCACTGCCTGCACTTATTCAGGAATCCGAATCAGGTAATTTTATTATTTGTGTTCTTTGCAGTGACCTTGAGGTGCCATCTTTATTGGTGCTCTCATTTGGCAATGGAACAATGTATCACACAGATCTACATTCTCAACTGCAGCTGGGATTTTGATTGTTCTGAAAGAAAGATTAAGCAAGCTATTATCTGGTGAAGATATTAGAGCAGTTCAGAAAGCTGTCGTTTCTCTGGGTCATATCTGTGTAAAGGAGAGAAAACTTCCCTCAGTAAATGTTGCTCTTGATTTAATCTTCAGTCTTTGCCGATCAAAGGTCAGTTTTAGAGGTTCACCATGTGATTTTAATGCCTTAATCTATCTTTTTTTCAACGAAAACAACTTCCGTGTTAGTATAAAAAGGTTTTAACACTCGAAGCTTGGATTAAGCAGAAAATAGAAATCAGGAAAAAAAAACACATGCCCACAAGCCTTCAGCCCCCTAAGTAAAATCATGGACACTCGTTCAACCATGGCTCTCCAATTTTGGATCCAGTCACCTATGGTTAACTCCAGATTCTTAGATGTCTCTAAGAGTCTAACCACTGGGCAGCATTAATCAATGTACTGTCCCATACATCTCCCATGTTGGTGCCCCTATCCTGAAAAACATCACTGTATCTTTCCAATCACACTTGTCGTAGAACTGCTGGAGCATATGCATTCCATGCTAGTTTTTAAATCTTAGATGTCCTACCAATGCCTTCCTTAATAGTAGAAAATCCCTCCCATCAAGAACCTCATCTCCCTTGTCAAATCCATTATTTCGAAAACCCTTTTGGTGAAGCTGCAAATGAAAAAGAGTGCTGCTATGTTTCATTTTCCCTATGTCATATTCTACCAGCTTGTTGAAACTTGAAAGTTTAATACGTGGCAATTTTCTTTGGATGCTATGTATTGTCGTTTTCAGGGACAGAATCCAAGTATAAACTTTGACTTTATGGGGAATGAGAGCTGCCAATATTAATTTATGACAAGGATATGAATGTCTTGGTTAGGAGTAGAGAGATGATTGAACATGGATTTGCATGAGTACTGACCACTTTTGTCAATTGTCCAACTCCTATCTCATGCTAGTAGGCATCTTCTTATGGGTTGAGGAAAAGTACGCAAATCGGATAGTTTATTAGCTTCAGAATTGGTTAGCGGCTCTAGTGAATTGAAAATTTCCAACTTGTCAGGCTTACATCTTCATGCCCGGTTAATGTCTTCGTTTTGGAATCTAAGAATCTGTAACTGTTTCCATGGCATGGCTAACATAAAGTTGAATGGAGTTTTCTTTACCTAATTCAAGATAAGATGAAAGGCAAAAGATTATTCAGTTTATTGTCTACTTTTCCATCAGAATTCCTTGAGCATAGAAAAAAATATTTTACAATCTTAATTATCAGTTTAATTAGTTAACCGTTTATACGCTTTGTAAAATTCAAGAAATTTTTGTATTTGCCAATTTCGGATGAACAGGTTGAAGATATACTCTTTGCGGCTGGTGAGGCTCTTTCTTTTCTCTGGGGTGGGGTGCCTGTGACTGCTGATGTGATTCTTAAATCTAACTATACTTCTCTTTCCCTCGCATCAAACTTTCTTATGGGTGAAATATCCATATCTACAACAAGACTTATGGAAATAGAAGAAACTGAGAGCAATGAAAAATACCGTGACGCAATCAGGGATCTGATAACTCGAAAACTATTTGATGATCTTTTGTACAGTAGTAGAAAAGAAGAACGATGCGCTGGAACCGTCTGGTTGTTATCGCTCACGATGTACTGTGGGCATCACCCTAAAATCCAGAAAATGCTTCCTGAAATTCAGGTGTGAGATTGAACCTATTTGGCTATAGATCAATTGAACATTTTATGCATCTTATCTCTCTAGCTTGTTCAGCGATGTATGGTTGTTGGACTTTTTTTTTTTTTTGCTTTTCCTTCTGTTTTCCCTAACTAATTAGGGATTCAAGATTTTGGTTGTTCTAGTGGGAGACATCCCCTGCAGCCGACATGACAGGGGAGATCTAATTCACAACCTTCACGTCTCCCCTTTTAAAAACCCAAGCGAATGGAAATTCCTATTGTTGGTTGCTACTTGCTAGTGTTTCCTTTCTCATTTTTTGGTGCAATTTCTATTTTTGGTTGTTGGCGTTCCCCTTCTAGTTTTAGGCATAAATACTGAATTGAGCTTGATGGAGATTGATGAAAATTAAGGAGAGTTAAAAATCTGTCATCTTTCCTTTATGCCTCTTATTACTAATTCTCAAGTAATTTTATTGACGATGTGTCTTTGATTCTATTCATATATTGGGGCCTGCATGAATTGTAACTTGAATGAAGATTTTAGTATTGGGCGAGTACGTGGTTTATCAACCTCCCATTTTCTGCATGTGATCGGAAATTGAATATGCAGCATTCTTCTGAACATTTTTCTCCTATTAAGTGAACTGTTGCAGTTTCTTGCAGTTGTATACATTGGTAGATGATAGGAAAAGAAAGATTATGTCTCACTCATTCTCCTCTTTCTGTTGGCAACAGATGGATGTAGTATTCAATTTGTCATTACCTCATTCATTTGTTATTTTGCCTTATACTTTAGAAAAAGTGCAATACCCGTCTTTTTCTCAACCTTTTGGCACCTTCTTGATCTGCAAATTTAAATTTTTCAGTTGCAGCATATGTGGAAAATAGATTTTTATACCATCTTAACAATCTTTATATGCTATTTTTTTTTTATTCTTAAGTTAACAATGCCAATGCTGTGACTACCATTGTTTTATCACAATATGCATTCATCTGATCGTTTCAACCTTTTTTTTTCCAGATTCACGATCAGTATGTCTTATTTGTAGTACCTGTTTATTTTTTGTACCAGTAATTGGCCTTAACCTTTTCTTTTTGTTTTGTACTTCAGGATGCTTTTTCTCATCTGCTGGGTGAACAGAACGACCTTACACAAGAATTGGCATCTCAAGGAATGAGTATTGTATATGAACTTGGTGATGAATCAATGAAGAAAGGCTTAGTGAATGCGCTTGTTGGCACCCTGACTGGTTCTGGGAAGAGAAAAAGAGCTATGAAGGTGTGGTAGTGATATTGGTGGTTTTATTGCCTTGGTATTTGTTATGTTTCTTAATCTTCTTTGAATCTAATTGATCCCTTTTTTATATATTTTTTTTTCCAAATCTGAAGCTGATGATTAATTTGGGACTGAGGCTATGTTGTTGTTGTTGTTGTTGTTGTAAATCTAAAGCTGATGGAAGATTCTGAAGTGTTTCAAGAGGGAGCTCTTGGGGAAAGCATTAATGGAGGGAAACTTAGCACTTATAAGGAGCTCTGCAATCTTGCCAACGAAATGGGGCAACCAGATCTAATTTATAAATTCATGGATTTAGCTAATTACCAGGCATCACTGAATTCCAAAAGAGGAGCTGCTTTTGGATTTTCCAAGATAGCAAAGCAGGCTGGGGATGCTCTTAAGCCACACTTGCGATTGTTGATTCCTAGACTTGTTCGTTACCAGTATGATCCTGATAAAAATGTGCAGGTATGATATTAAATAACAATATCAACTATTCATTAGTTTCATTGTGTCTTTTTTTTTTTTTTAAACAAATAACGTTGACCTTAAGATTTTTAAGGTATTGTAAGACATTGCTCTAACATTGTCTAGGCCATCACCTACATATTTTTCACCTCATTTCCTATCAGCACTTAGGCCGGCCCAATGGTTTCTCTAAAATTTTATTTTGTATCTCATATAAGCTATTGGCCAGTTTAATGAGCAATTAAAAGGATTTTTTTTTTTTTTTTTTTTTTGCTTATTTTATGTTTTCTTCCCTGCTTGTTTATTTTTCTAACCAACTCATTTACTTTTGTGTCAATTAGATTCTAGCTTTTATTTACACAGTTAGAAGGTTTACAATTTAGAAAAACAAAACAGATAGTTATGATTAATATTTAGATTCTGAAACAAAAGTTAAAGCTGCAAATAGCCCAAGTACAATTGTAACCGCTTATCCTATTTAAAATGGCACCACTTCCTCATCCACTAATCAATGGAGAATTCAAGGTGTTACTAATGATCAGCCATGCTGCTCTTTTGTCCTTTAATTAGGTTAATATAGCTGAAGTGTCTGCAATGACAGTTTTTTCTTTTCAAAATATTCCATTGTTTTTCCAGGACCAAACATGTCATACATTGCACACACACACACAAAAAAAAAAAAAAAAAAAAAAAAAAAAAAAAACTGTTGCATTTTGTACTTAAGCATTCAACAGTTCTAGTAGGAATACATCTTATACAAAATTGTTCTTGTTTTTTGAGGTTTTCATTTTGTAAATTCTTGCTCAGATGTTGCCAAACTGTCGTTTTTTACCCAAGCATGTTTAAGTTTATTTAAATTTCATACCTTAAATAATTTACATTATATGGGAACTTGTTACACATGAAGCATGCTAACTCTTTAGGTTTAGAGTAAATCGTCCAAACGTCACGTTCTTTACATCATATATGTCTGAAATTGGTATTGCATGGAAAACTTAGTTATGAATCATTTGCTATTATTATTAGACTTATACCAACTAGACCCTTGGGCAACATATCTTTCCTTTAGTTGGCAACATTTTTTACGTGTGAAGATTTCCATTTTTCTTGTCAACGTCTTTTTAATCTTTCCGTATTTACCGCTTTAGTCTCTGCCACTTACAGGATGCCATGGGACACATATGGAAGGCGCTCATTGCAGATTCAAAGCAGACTATTGATGAACATTTGGAACTCATTTTTGAAGATCTATTGTCACAATGTGGCTCCCGACTTTGGCGTTCAAGAGAGGCTTCATGTCTTGCTCTTGCAGATATCATTCAAGGGCGTAAATTTGACCAGGTGAGCTTTTCTATTCCTGCAGATAAATAGTAGTGAATCATAATCTTTTAAACAATGCTTGACTTATCACATGCTTTTTCATTCATGTCAGGTTGGACTGGCATGAAATTCTCGGTTATATTTATGAACTTTCTTACTTTAATTTGTAATCAAATTAGTCATCACCTGATTTCACATTTCTTGATGCCATATCGTCTCTTTGGAGAATATAGTAGAGAAATGAAGATCGTTCGTTGTCTTGTATATTCTGTTATCCCTCGCCTGCACTGGCTCCCTGGTACACTCACTCTTATAGTGGCCCCTTCTGTCAACATTTGAAACATGTGACATTCTGCCTATGTACGGAGCCCTGACCTTGCTGTCCATTGGCCCTATGGCCCTGTCCCTGCCACCGCTGATTCCCGTCTCTGCCCCTCTGGCTCTTACCCTAAATCTGCCTTTGTGGCTACTGAACTGCCATAACCTGATGTGACTGCGCTGGTACAACTACCTGAGCGCTGATCGTCTGACCGTCATCATGTTTGCACCTCTGCCCCCTCTGATCTCTTTGATCGCGGTTCCTCTTGCCTTTCCTATCTGACCTCCCCTGGCCTCTGTGGCTGCCGTGATGCACTGGAGCGGGGACGACATCTCTTTACATCAAAAATGACTCGCGGGCCAATGCCCTCTCATAAACGTCCTGTACAGTCCTGGCCCCTGTCGATACAATCGCGCCCCTAATCTCTGGTCGGAGTCCTTGAATAAAGTAGTGGACCTTAAGTCGCTCGGTCCCAGCTACGTCTATCGCAAAATTAAGTAGGTATTCGAATCTCTCCATGTATTGCATCACCGTCCGGCTACCCTTCCTTAGTGTCAAGAACTCCTCTCTCAGTCTAAGCTGAACCTCGATTGAGATATACTGGTCATAGAAAACCTTCTTGAACTCTGCCCAAGTACTCGACTTGCCGTGGGCGGTCCACCATACTGCAACATCTCCTCTGAGCATGAATCCAGAAATCCTAGCCCGTATGCTGTCGTGAATCCTCAAAAGTTCGTGAAGTTTCTCGTGCGAAAGGACCCACTTCCCAGCTACCTTTGGGTCTCGCCTCCATAGTAGTAGCCTAGCTGAAAACGAACGAACTCATTAATCGGTTTTGCCTCAGTTATAAGGAGGTCTCGAATATGATCTCCTGGGGCGGAATCGGGGTCGGTGCCACAACCGGCGTAGTCGGTGGTTCAGTGACTGCTTGCCGTATTTCGATAGTAGTGGTCATGAGCGGGGTCGCCTGAGCAGTCAGGGTGACAATTGTCTGCTCTACAGTAATGGCAGCAACGAGTATGGCAGGGGCCGGTGTAGCCGCAGCCTGTGCTCGAGCAATCGAAGAATCTCCTCGAGTTACAAACCATGGAGTGCGACCGTGTCGCGCAAAATTTGATCCGAGTCGGTAGGTGTCGAGCGCTCGTCTAGCCCCCATCATCCGTATGAGGAACTAGTCGTCCATCCATGTCGAATCTGCAAATCGCGAACGTGTCGCAAGTCAGCGTCGTACTACGCGTATATAAATATTACAATTAATATATGCACATATAAGTCCTAGCACTACCCCCTCACTTTGCTTCCCAACTAAAGTTCTAAGTCAGAATCTTCGGGTTTCCACATCTAATATTTATTGTTAAGTTTTATTCGGTGTTTAAACTTTCCCCTAGGTTCGCCTGAACCTAGGCTTTGATACCAACTGTGACAACCCCAATTTTCGAGGCAAACCGGGCACCGCCACGACACCAGACACGTCACCAAGCCATGTCACGTCACTTGCACACATGTCCATTACGGCTCGCGAACTAACCATCTTATAATCCAACTTAGTCAATTTCGTTGTTTAAAAGATTATTTTGTCGAAATATACCAAGTCAAAGAGTTTTATAACTTAATTTGTTTATTTTGATTCTTTTTAGGTTATTTTTTATAGCGGAAGACTTAATATTATACAATAAATAATGTAAACGGGTTTTGCAATAATTAACAACCTATAGGGTGGAAACCCGACAAAAGGATACCATGTATATCAGTGAAGGCGACAAAAAGGTATAATAAGTGCAATATACATGTATCAGGTGAAAAAAGTCTCCCAAAATGATCCGAAAAAGTACATATTCGTAAATACAAACACCTACGAGAAAGCTAGTGGAGGCGCTTCGGATCAGAGGTAGTCGTCAAACACCGCCTTTCCCCGGCTCGTCGTAGGATCTACAACTTGCCACAAAACAATGGCAAGTTCCAGTGAGTAAATCCCAGAGAAATTCAGTTAGTATTCACAAGAAATCCAAGAAACGGCTACAATTCATGCATATAAAGTAAATGAACGGGAATGTAAAGCATGAGTATAAGTCTTGAGATAATCAAGAATATAGAACTCTCGAGTGTGGTGTATAGCTGTCGAGCTCTGGGACGTAAATACTTAACTGAGAAGGCCTTGGAGACAAGGAAATCTACGCCGCCTCTTCACGGTCGAAATGAGGAACTCTGTTGGTCGGAAGGTAAACTTTCGCCCAACTCCTCAAAGGAGAGGAAATCTGTGACGAGTGTGGTGTATAGTTGTCGAGCCCTGGGACGTAAATACTAAACTGAGAAGGCCCTGGAGGCGAGGAAATCTACACCCTCTCTTCACGGTCGAAATGAGGAACTCTATTGGTCGGAAGGTAAACTTCCGCCCAATGCCTCAAAGGAGAGGAAATCTGTGACGGAGGCGAGCCTCACGTCAACTCACTCTCGAGATCATCGATTCGCATAGAGAAATCTCACGCGTAATCTAAGGTATGACCAACACCGTAGCAACAATCGGATCGTCATCAACAAGAGAGTCGGAAAGGGGTCATACCGTCCCTTCCACTACACACAAACACATACGAGAATAGAGTAAACATGCAAGCTGCACTGGCGAAAAGTAATGTGAAATAAATAATTTACAAGAAAAATAAGTAAATTTTAAACTGACTTTCTTATGGGTTTACTTACCCCAAGCAATCGCAAATATCTCTCCAAAATGTCCCGCTCATGCCTTGAGATGCATGTCCGACACCCGACTATGGTCTTCTAAGTCTCTGGTATCAAATTATATCACTTTAATTATTTTAGAGTTATATTAAGTGCGTTTATAATGTAGGACCAAAATTTTGAAATTTTATTCCAAAAAGTTTAGTTTCGGCACACTTTACGGGTTATATCGGGGTGTCGACGCCCAAAAACTCCTCGAAAATTACTTTTCTATCTTTTTCTCATTTTGTTTATATTTTTCCTGATTTTTCCGGACTTTTTCCAAATTTTCTACTATTTTCTATCCATTTTATGTAATTTTCTGTAATTTATTTTGATTTAAAATCATTTTTATTTAATTTTTTGTAGTTTTTAATTAATTTATTTTAATTTGGGGTGGGTGTGGCCCGAACCGGGTCAGCCCGGCCCATGCCCCCCACTCTTTTCCTCTTGAGCTCTTTGTTTTCAGAGACACTGCTGATTTTTTTTTTTTTTTTTTATTTTTGAATTTAGTAACACAACAACAACAACAACACCAACAACACTATCACCATTAAAACTTTAAATTTTTCTCCACCAAAAAGTTTACAAAATCAACAAAACTCACCTCGATTTGGAGATAGTTGCGAGCGCCACCAAGAGGAGCGAACACAGCGAGAGATGTGAGTCTGATTCGAGGGAGTGATGGAGAGCTTGGTGATGGGGAGTGAAGAGAGAGCTCGGGTTGAGGGAGAGAGTGAAAGAGAGGGACTTTTTTTTTATTTGGAGAGGAGAGAGAAAAAGTGAGGGATGGGTTAAAGTATGGTGATTTGATTGGTGATGTGATGTGATGTGTGATGTGACAACTAAATCCCGACTACCCTATACACTCGCGTTACGCGTACACCGCAACGTCGTACACTCTCGTCACTACACGCACACAACGGGACCAAGAGTAATTCTTAACTAGTGCGACACGAATTATTAAATAATAATAAAATAAATAAACATACGCCACACAAAAATAACAAATTTTACCTCGTTAAGCGTGCCTTAGACTTTTCCGCGACGTCCACTTGGTCTGAGCTTAGAGTCATAATCTGTAATTTGTCAGTTAATTGAGATTAATTAAAGCGGGCAATTACAGGGACAAATTGGTTGTACACTCATAGACCTGAAATGAGAGTTACAAGAACAAGAACAAGAACAATATTGATAGGCTTGCAAGAGGTCGATCTCTTTCTCCACTAAACTCTTCTTCTCAAGACAAACTTAACATGATCATTACCTTAACCTCTCAACCTTTATTTATAGTTGTCCACTCTAATACACTCGATATGATCCTATTCCTAATGAACAGAAAAATAAAGAACTTAAAATTTTGTGAAATAAAAATAAACAAGGCCTAGATTTTTTTTAACATGGTAAAAGTAAAATCCTAGTTGGGAAACATCCTCAGGTCCTAGAGCAGTAAAGAATTCACTATGAAGACAAGTTACAAGAAAAGTGTCGAATTCAGCAGGAAGCCTTGGTATCAAAACTCTCCCCAAATATCCCTTCCTCAGGTGTTAAATGTGATGCTGCAACTGGTCGTTCAAATCAGACCTCTATTTCGGTTCCCTCTACTTCCTACTCTCTTTTATCTCTTTGTGTTCTGTGTCTGTGTTATAGTCACTCATTGCATGCCTAACTAAGGTATAACTAACTAAACTATCTCATTAGCTGTCTGGCTACATAACTCTCCTGTATCATCCGTAAACAGAATAAGAAATAGCACTTGTTCATCATTATATTCTTGTGATAAAGGTAATTTTATTGTTAATGCAAAATTATAATAATAATAGGTTTAAGAAATTAGTAATTATACTCGAACTATCTTTCATATATTGTGTTGTTCAGATCATGTGTGCATAATGAGGCATGAGAAGATGAGTCATTGGTAAAAGTAGGTGGGTTTTCTCCTCGGCAGATAACTTGTGCCTTACTTTGAAGCAAGTTCATTCCTTGGGTATCGCTTCATTAAATGCCTTTGGCTGTACTTTTTCAGTTTCACTTGAATGTATTCTTTGCGCCTCTTCCTTTTCCTCCACCCAGCTTGCATTACTTTCCTTAAGCTTGTTTAGTGAATTTTGTGTCACATGAATGTAGATTTTACTTGTAAGTCCGTATTCAGGAAATGATTGGTCTATTCTTCAGGATATAATCAATCCCATATTTATCTTTTTATGTAGGTATCTAAGCATATGAAAGGAATATGGATAGCAGCATTTCGAGCCATGGATGACATAAAAGAGACTGTTAGGAATGCTGGTGATAGCTTATGCCGTGCCATGAGTTCCCTAACTATAAGGTTGTGTGATATCTTACTCACTCCAGTGTCTCATGCAAGCCAGACGATGGATATTGTTTTGCCTTTTCTGCTATCGGAGGGCATATTGAGCAAAGTTGCGAGCATCCAAAAGGCATCTATTGGACTGGTTATGAAACTCTCAAAGGTTGGTGGTTGCTTTATGCAGTAAATGAGTATTAGTAGTACTAGGATATTGAAGATCCACTGGAATGGTGGTGAAAGTTAAGTGAAAAAAAAAAAAAACTAGAGGGAGGGAGAAAAAAAAATATTTTTGTGGCTGTTTTATGGTTTAGTTGTATGGATCAAATGATAGATAAGCTGACATTGTTTAGAAATTATTATGTTTTTCACCTCGAAAAGGCACTTCCTTGCACTTTGATTACTGTGAGCAACCAAACTTCTACATAAGCACATAAAGTAGTCACTGAACTTTTTCTATATGCTTACCAAAGTTTTTTCCCCTATTTTATAATGCTTAATGGAAGCTTAGAGAAACTTATTTGCAGCAAGCACATTTGTTCATTTATAACTGTGTAAGTTTATTTCATATGCTTAACTAGGCTGCCAGAAATTTATGCTCTTTTTAGGTACATTGATTACTGGGTCACACTGTGTCTGCATTATTTTGTGAAGTCTCTTTGTGCCATTTGGTTTTGATGAAGTGTTATTCTGTTCCATGGCTACCCTCCTTTTCATTTCCATGCTTTTTGAGTTGGTTCTTGCTATGAATTTGGCAGATTCTTTCGACTATTTTTTTTTCTAGCTTGAGAACATTAGCTGGTTTTATTTCTAGCAAGATTGGAATTAGATGTGTCATATGGGATTTATTGTAATTATGCTAGCTCTTCTATCCTACATCAAATATTTCGTTGACAAATTTAAGGTAAAAAGAAAAAAAATACAACTTTGATGGTTAGATATGGGATTCAGAAAAGCAAAAGAATCTTTGATTTGGGATAATTGCAAATGTTGTGAAGGCAATGTCTAGTTGCCTTTTAGTTTATTCTGTCATAATTTGGGATTTTGAGGTTCTTCATGAATGATTAAAAAAACCAATTAGATTATCAGTGACATAATCATTCAATGAACCTCTGTAACAATAAGTTACTGACCAAAAAGGTGATTTGATTTATCTTTGCGGGGAGAGGGAATCGCCGACCCCACCCCCACTGCCTGTGTGAAGGCAGAATTACCTCCCATACCCCAGTCCGTGGGGGTTAAATTTTGAGGAATTCTCGACCCGCCGAGGCAGGGCAGGTACGTTGTGGGTAACGGGGTTACCTGCTTCACTTGCATCCCTAAATTGCACACATATCATACTGCCATTCACTTGATCTGCTTTGGTTCACTGAAGGTGGCGTCTAGCCTCGTGCCCCAAGCTTCAGTGTCCACCTTTTTGCACACATATCAATTACATTGTTCATGCTTGTTGGTAAAGATGCACTTATTAGCTCTTTTTTTTATGGGATAACCTTTATTAAACTTCAGTTACCACCTTTATTCTATTTTTCCATTTCATTGAATTACTCCCATGCGAATATTAATTAAACTTTTACAGGGTGCTGGGACCGCGATTAGATCACATTTGCCTGATCTAGTATGTTGCATGCTAGAAAGTTTGTCGAGTCTTGAAGATCAGAGGCTTAATTATGTTGAGGTTGTTTCCATTCTCTAGTTCTCACATTTTGAGTGAGATTTAATTTTACATAAATTATTCCTAAGGTTTTTGTATGTTATATTTTAGAACCTCATGAATGCATTTCGTTATATTGTCTTATGTTGTACTTGGCTTGTTTTTCTTGTTTTAGTTGCATGCTGTGAATGCCGGAATCAATTCAGAGAAGCTTGAAAATTTGCGAATTGCAGTTGCTAAGGACTCTCCTATGTGGGAAACTCTCGACTTGTGCATCAATGTTGTTGATACCAAATCATTGGATTTATTGGTTCCACGCCTTGCACAGTTGGTTCGATCTGGTGTCGGTCTCAACACCAGGTATATTTATTTGTTAACTTTCTGTGCATTTTATTCAATGGCTAGGTCCATTTGTATTCTTCTTGTTAATCTTTTCTTAAATGTGAATGCATTTATGTATAAGATATATAATTCAATCATTTGCTGTTAGGCCCAAATAAGTAAAGAAAAATTCATGATGCTGCAAAATACTTGAATAGGCAAACATCTGAATGGGCCAATTGAATCTGGATGACTGGATCAAGCTTCCTCTTCCCAAGATGCAATTTCAAGGATAAAAACTCATGTAGACATTTTGGTCGGAACAATTGAAGTTTCTTAACCTGAGTGTGTCTTATCATTGCCAAAGGTTACTGTTATAACCTATAAGGTTCCCTACTTCACTACTAACCTAGCAAAAAATGTACTCCCCTTTCATCAAGCTTAACTGCCAGTTTTCCGATAAAAAAAAAAAAGCTTAACTGCAAGTCTAGATGAATAAAGAACAGCAAAGCTCTCTATTTCTCTTAGTTCTGTATCTGCTTATCAGCACAGCTAAATTGACTGATTGGAGCCACTCTCTCTCCACCTATTTGACACTCACAGCCTTAAACTTATGGCACTTGCTACCTCACAATTTATGTATACTAGCATAAAGCATTAATACATCAAGATTTTTCTTAAGAACAAAATCAACTGCAACAAAATTTCATTAACTGTAATAATAAAAATTATGTGATATTTACATTAAAAAAAAACCACTATGAGAACTTGGTATTGTCCTCAAACAACAACAACAACAACAACAACAACAACATAGCCTCAGTCCCAAATTAACTGGGGTCGGCTACATGGATCAAACTTTTCCATTGTGCTCGATTCAGTGCAATTGATGGTGAGCTTTGCAAACCATTCAAATCTCTCTTAATTAGTGCATCCCATGTTAACTTTGGTCTACCCCTACCTCGACGAATTTCTACAGTTTCTATTGAGTCAAGTTTTCTAGTTGGGGCATTTGTAGGCCGTCTTTGCAAGTGACCAAACCATCGCAACCGCCCTTCCCTAATCTTTGTATCAATTGGTGCTACTCCTACTTGTCTTTGAATTTCTATATTTCTTATTCTATCTTTACGGGTTTTACCACACATCCACCTAAGCATCCTCATTTCTCTACATTCACTTTATGTAATTGTTGTTGCTTTACTGCCCAACATTCACTTCCATAGAGCATAGCTGGCCTAATTGCGGTCCTATAAAATTTTCCTTTTAACTTAGTGGGAACATGTCGATCACAAATCACCCCCGTTGCACTCCGCCATTTCTTCCATCCAGCTTGGATTCTATGTGTGACATCATTTTCAATGTTACCATCATTTTGTATGATTGAACCTAGGTATCTAAAGTGGTTTACCCTAGGCACTTCTACTTCCCCTAATTTTACCACTCCGTCATCTCGATGTCTAGTGTTTCCAAACTCACAGTGCATGTATTCAGTTTTCGTCCTACTCAACTTAAAGCCTTTAGATTCTAATGTATTTCTCCAGAGTTCTAATTTCCTATTCACTCCATCTTTAGTTTCATCCACTAAGACAATATCATCTGCAAATAGCATACACCATGGTATATCCTCTTGAATATGTCTAGTTAATTCATCCATAACTAAAGTAAATAGATATGGGCTTAAAGCCGATCCTTGATGTAGTCCTATCGTAATGGGAAATTCTTTTGTAGCTCCTCCAAATGTCTTTACACTCGTTACTACTCCATCGTACATATCTTTAATAATGTCTACGTATCTAGCGTGCACTCTTTTTCTTTCTAGAACCCACCAAAGAACATCTCTAGGGACCCTATCATATGCTTTTTCTAAATCTACGAATACCATATGAAGATCTTTTTCTTTTCTCTATATTTTTCTAACAATCGTCTTACAAGGAAGATCGCTTCCATAGTTGACCTCCCGTGCATGAAACCAAATTGGTTCTCTCGATATTGTTGTTTCTCTCCTTAGCCTATTGTCAATTATCCTCTCCCACAGCTTTCATAGTGTGACTCATGAGTTTAATTCCCCTAGTAGTTTGAGCAACTTTGAATGTCTCCTTTGTTTTTGAAGATTGGCACAAGCGTGCTTCTTCTCCAATCCATTGGCATCCGTTTTGATTTTAAAATTTTATTGAAAAGCTTTGTCAACCAAGTCAATCCAATTTCTCCTAAGCATTTCCAAACCTCTATGGATATTTCATCTGGGCCACATGCTTTCCCTATTTTCATTCTTTTCAATGCCTCTTTAACTTCTACAATTCTAATATTGCGTGTATAGTTTACATTTCTTTCTTGGTGTGGGTTTTCATCTATTATAGCATCAACTTGGCCATCATTAAATAAACTATCGAAGTAACTTCTCCATCTCTCCTTAATATCCTCCTCGCGCGTTAAAACATTTTGATTTTCGTCCTTAATACATCTTACATGACTTAGGTCTTGTTTCTTTTTATCTCTTAATTTGGCTAGCCTATATATATATTTTTCGCCATCTCTATTACCTAACTTTGTATATAAATCTTCCATGAAATTTGTTTTAGCTTGACTAACTACTTTTTTAGCTTGTTTTCTAGCTTCTCTATATTGATTGTACGCATCTTCATCTTGACACTTAGGTATTTTCCTATACATATCTCTTTTAGTCTTAATTGCTCGTTGGACATCCTCGTTCCACCACCATGTTTCCTTCTTTGTAGGTCCCAAGCCCTTAGATATACCTAATATGTTTGATCCCACCCTCCTTATGCAACTACTCATTTCTAGCCACATTGTATTAGCATCTAAGTCAAGATTCCAAACATTTTCCTTTAGTAGTTTTTCTCTAAACTCTACTTGTTTACTATGTTTTAGGTTCCACCACTTTATTCTAGGGTCGCTAACTCTTTTATTCATATTTTTCCGTTTTGTTAGCTTAATATCAAGTACTACTAACTTATGTTGGGTAGTAAGTGCTTCACCAGGTATTACTTTGCAGTCTCTACATAGTTTTCTATCTATTTTTCTTGTTAAAAGAAAATCTATTTGACTCTTGTTATGACCACTACTAAAAGTAATTATATGCGACTCCCTCTTCCTAAAACTAGTATTTGCTAAGACAAGATCATATGCTGAAGCAAATTCTAAAATTGATTCTCCTTCTTCATTTCTATTACCGTAACCAAAACCTCCATGAACTCTCTCAAACCCATCGTTACTTACCCCGACATGCCCATTTAAATCTCCTCCAATAAAAACCTTTTCATCTAATGGTATACTCTGCATAAATCCATCCATATCATCCCAAAACTTGTGTTTGATGCTCTCGCTTAATCCTACTTGTGGTGCATATGCGCTAAGTATGTTAATTTTTTCGTCTCCAATAATTAATTTAACTAGAATCAATCTATCCCCCATTCTTATAACCTCTACGACCTTATCCTTATAATCATTATCCACCACAATTCCTACTCCATTGCATTTTCTATCTATACCAAGTGTACCACAATTTAAACCCCGTGCTTCCTATTTCTCTACTCTTTTCTCCTACCCATTTTGTCTCCTGGAGGCAAGCAATATTGACTCTCCTTCTAATCATGGTATCTACTAGTTCTATTGACTTCCCCGTAAGTGTTCCTATGTTCCATGTTCCTAAACGAATTTTTTCTCCCCTTTGTATTTGTTTTTCTTTTCTATTTCTATTTTGCCTAAAAGATCTAGTGTTCGTATCTATGATTTTGTTTTTGTTTTCGTTTTTGTTTTGAACTAGCTTCTTTACCCACACCCGTCCTTTGTGTGGGAACCCTTGCTCATTTTTCTTCACATCCGGGCGACGATGTGAAGGGACTAGCTTCTTTACCCACACACGTCCTATGTGTGGGAACCCTTGCTCATTTTTCTTCACACCCAGGCGGCGATGTGAAACACACCCTTGCTCATTTTTCACTACATCCGGCTCCGATGCAAACAAGCGTCGCTAGGTGGGAACGCCCCAACGTTTATATATGTTTGATCCATTTCATGAAAAGTGACAAAAGTTTTACGCTGGCTGTCAACCTATTGCAACCCTCCTCCTTTATCCGGACTTGGGACCGGCTATGTAGCGCACATAGTGTACAACATAGGTGGAGTTGTATTGTCCTCAAACTGACACGTAAATATACAACTTCTCAGTTCTCTCATAATGGATGTCCAATTCCTTACCTGCTCATCAACAGTGTAACCCCATACCCAATTTTCAATTAGCACTCCAGCTTTCAGCCATCATTATGACCTTCTCCAAATTCATTTGGTTGGTGCTATCACTATTTTGAAAATTCCTTTTATTCTTTTCTCTCCAAAGAGACCAAACTGTACGTTGTGTATCATAAATTACAATGACAGCTAGATATTATTTTGTATTGAATAAATAAAGATACTCGATGTATGAATATGTACTATATATAATGTCCTTCTCAATGATTTGTTGGTGCTTTAAAAGGTTTACACCTTTCATATCTTGGGCCTACAAGGCACCATATGTTTGTTTTCAATGTTTTATGGGTGGAACTTTTACCAGCCAACGTGGATTTCATTAATGCAAAAAATTATAGTTAAAAACATTTCATTTAGTTAAGATCATCCTTACCCCTAATTTAGTAAAGAAGCGGCTAAACATACCCCATTACTCAAGCATACGCCGATTTTGAATTTCAATTGCTGAACGTGCCCACTTTTTTCTTGAAACCTCCGAAATACCCTTGCTCATCCCATCACCCTCACCTCACCTCACCTCACCCCACCCCAACACCCCTCAATCCTCCCCATTTCTTGGTTTTGGCCATTGTAGAGCACTTGTACTAGGTCGGATGTGTCTTATGACGTTTTTTTTTTTTGTCAAACAAGGTCAGATTTGGTCTCGTCGTGCCCTAAAAGTGATGAAGTGTCGCCCTTTGGTTTCTGACGCACATTGTCAAGACTCGAGACCTATTTAGAGGTTTCGATCAACTCCCACCGAGACCTTTGAAAAGGTCTTGGTCGCACCCCAACGAGCCTGTGAAAGAGGTCTCGGTCGAGGTCGAGGTCTCGGTGGGAGACGGTCGAGACATTTAAAGAGGTTTCGGCCCTGTGTGTTCGAAACTTGCAGGCGACAAAAAGCGAAAATTTTTTTTTCAAAATTCAAAAGAAAATCCTAAAAACGACCAAATAAATAGTGGGTTCTGCTCGTAATCCCTTGATACTCCTGACTTGATCAACATTGTACCCAAAATGCAATATTCAAGTCCCAAATTGAATCCCTAAACCCAACAACACAAAAACTGAATCAAAAACGACAAAAACCCCAAGAAAATCCAGAAATCGACACGAAAAGAGGTGAGGAATGCCCTTACGATGTCGAATCGATGTGATTTCGCTCGGATTTCGTCGAATTTGGGTCGGAGGTGAGAGTGTGATTCGAGAGTGGGGTTTGGTTGAGTGACTAGGGTATAGGTGAGCAAAAGCCTTTTTATATGGAGGGGAAATAATGACATTTCGCATAAGGGCAAAAATGGAAATTTGAATCGGGGTTTGTTGAGCAAGTTTCGTGGTCTGATTAGCCGCTTGCTTTAATAATCTTCTATACTTCCAACAACAAAGCTTTAATCCCAAATTAGTTGGGTCGACTATATGGATCAGACTCTTCCACTCCGCTCGATTTGATGCTCTAGATGGTGTGCTTTTTAATCTTTCAATCTTTCCTAATCAATGCATCTCAAGTTATCTTAGTTTTACCTCTATTGTTGAATTTATTTAGTTTTTATTAGTCGAACTTTCTTACCATACTTTGTATCGCCATCTTTGGATGTGACTAAGCCTCCCCAACTTTTGCGTCGATTGATGCTATGTTTTTTTGAATCTTGATATTTCTTAATAATCCTCTACTCTTCTAACAACTTCTAAATTGAAGTCAAGCTAAGTATTCTAGATTTTGAACACTTTGAAACACATGTATGTTTTAACCTAATTAAATGGTCACTTCAATGAATACAATAACAACAACAACAATAATAAAGCCTAGATTCCAAATTAGTTGGGGTTGGATACATATATCAAACTCTTCCACTTTGCTCAAATAAATGCAATTAATGGCATGCTTTTACAATCCTTTAAATTTTTCGTAGTTAATGCATCCCAAGTTATTTTAGGTTTATCCTATATTGTCGAATTTCTTTAGTTTCTATATTATGTCGAGTTTTCTAACTGGGGCATTTGCATGCCGTCTTTGGGTAACAATGCCAATATATATTTCCACAAGATGGTTACCAATCAATGTCATGATATATGACTTGCATTCTTCTTTTGATATTATTACTTGTTCTTAAACATACGTCATGTATCAGCCTAACCAACTGGCAATATTGTCCTTAATTTAATCATTTTATGCTTTAACCAATGAATGTAAAAAATATAAACCGACTTGCCCAGTTCACATAACCTACTTGTAATTATATATAAGAAACAAATATTAAATTCTAATTTAGCTTCTTCAATGGTAAGGTTGAGCATTTATTTGGAATTTTTGTTTGTTTAAGTTTAGGTTAAAACAACTTATTGAACTGTGCATAATTTTAAACATCTCAAATAGGAATTGTAGAGGAGGGTCTTTAGGTCCTTCTAGTGCATGTACTGTGTCTCCCTAGAATTGCGCGTCCATATGCTCTTCTTTAAAATGTATGGGAATATTGTTAAAATTGTATTTAGAATACAATATCTAACATTAACTTGGGAAATAGTAATGTACACATGTTTAAAATTGTTTCCTTGAAAGAGTCGGTTGATGTCAAGGATGATTTGTGTGGATAAATCATTTGGACCTTTCTTTTATTGATTTCCAATTGGACTTTTAGTTTGTGTGATTTAATGAAATTAGTATTGCTAAGTTATAATGCTTCGACCTTTTCTTAAATATCTTGCTCGTTGTTTCTATTTTCTTATTCAGGGTTGGTCTTGCGAACTTCATTAGCTTATTAGTGCAGAAGGTTGGTGCTGATATCAAATCCCATACAAACACACTACTAAAGCTCCTGTTTCAAGCGGCCCTGGAGGAAAAAAGTGGTGCCGCAAAACGTGCATTTGCAAGTGCTTGTGCAATTGTATTGAAGTATGCGCCTTCCTCTTCAGCCCAAAAATTTATCGACGACACCGTTCTCTTGCATACTGGTGATCGAAATGCTCAGATTTCTTGTGCAGTTTTGTTGAAGAACTATACACGTCTGGCTGCAGATGTCTTAAGTGGATTTCTTGCTTCAATTTTTCCTATTATTTTCATTGGGAGGTATTCCCCCAAAAACTTTCTTTTGTTTAACCTTCCTTGGATACAATACTTCTTTAATTTCCCTCGACTCAATAATCGAAGATTTTTCTAGTTCGCTTTTCTTTCAACTAAGTATTATTCGATTAAATATCAATTACTTTGGACTTTTATGATTCTTTATTGTTCTTGGTGTTTTTAGAGCTTTCAATTTTTCCATGTCCATAGAAGGAAAACCTTTGCTGTAAGCTTTTGCCAATTCTTCATACCCAGAAAATGGGGAAGGATTGCGATAGGTTGACAGCTAGCGTTAAATTTTTTCCACTCTTCATGAAATGGATCAAACATATATAAATGTTGTTGTATCATCACTAATTTAAGGGTTCTTTACTTCTTTTTCGTACATAGGATAGAATTTATTTATTCCCTGAAACGTAGCAATGAACGAGAATCATGGATACTAGCATAGCGTGAGAACACAAAGACTATATGAGCCTCAGCACAAACTGGCCTCATTTGATATTTCAAATTCTTCAACGATTAGCTTGATTGGGTACATGAAGGTTGACTAGAGAGTTGGTTACTATGGAAAGAGTTTAGGGATTACTAGATTGGCTTCCTCCAGTTCTATGTTGGGTTCGAGTGGCTATTTCCTATACTTTGCTAATTAAGAAGTCATATAATTTATAAAAATAATATTTCTTGTTTGTGATAGAATGTCAATATTTGATCGATTGATTTGAGAATTCAACAATGATTGCAAACCAAGAACACAAAGAACAAGAATACAAAAGTAATCCCAGGGAAGAGTCTTAAAACCCTCTCAACCCAAATCACTCAAAGAGTGCCCTAATTACAATTCAATTTCCAATATGCCCGATCTCACTAACTAACCCCTATTTAAAGTGTTTTCGTCTAACTTACTCTAAATGAGACTTTATATTGGACCCTATCAGTTTGCTTTAGTCAAATATGTACTGAAGTTACTTAATCAGGCTAACTTAGGGTGGGTTAGAGAATAAATACCTTATGTTGAAGTCAACCTTATAAATTCTCAAGTCACATAAAGCAAACTTAAATATTCAATAAAATGTACTATTACTGAAATACAATAATGACCACAACGATAAAGCCTTGACATTAAATTAGTTGGGATTGTCTACGTGGATCAAATGCTTCCACTATACTCTTTTTTTGGTTTTGCACTATTCTCAATTTAATGCAGCTGATATTGTGCTTCAACAATCTTTTAAATCCTTCAAAACTAACTGTCTGATACAACCCAAGCTATCTTAGCTTATGATAAGCAATAATTTTTCTGTAATTTGAATTCCTTCAACTTCTATCATGTCTTGTTTTCCAACTTTAATTTATTGCAATGTGATTAGTACTAATTTTAGCTTAAAGAAGTTATAATTTACTTTTGTAGTATTATTAATATGATTAGGAATATGATGTCTAGAATGTAATTGATATTCATTGAACAAAATGATTTCTCTGTTCTTTTCCTAGGAAAATATAAAGAAATATTAATAGCATACTACATAAGTTTTAAAACTTAAAAAAAAAAATTTCTCATTCAAATGTCTAACTCTGTAATACTTACAAATCTTATTTGAGGTTTTTTCTATTTTATTAAAAAAAAAAGTGAAGAGACGTTGAATTAGTTTAATGAAATTTGTCAAATTGTAACAAAACTTATCTAACTTTATCGAATATTAGTATTATTCCATTTTCACGTAATTTGTAGTTTCATCAGCAATAATAGGATAATTTTTGCTAATTATGTCAAATTTTCATTCATTGGTTGTATTTCGGTACACAAATTGCTATTTAAGTTGTATGTCTTCAAAAGATAAATTTGTGACTTTGAGGAATGTGGGAAGATAGCTCTAACTATAATATTGGAAATGATGTCAGCATAAGAATTGGTCGGATAATATAAAATCTAATTGTTCAATTATTGTCAATATAGTTTTTTAGGTTCTTAGCATTGAAGTCGATGGTAATCAAGATGCGTTAGTTGATTGCTGCTATTACATTAAGAGTTACTTTCCTCTCCTTCAAGAGTAAAGTTTGTCATTCATGAATTGTTGGTGAGAGATCACCACTAGAAAGATAATGAACCAAGATAACAAAAGCTTAATTTGGGGTCGACGCTACATGGATCAAACTCTTCATGGCGCTCGATTTAGTGCAGTTGATGGTGTGCTTTCTAAGTCCTATAAGTCCCTCCGAGTCAATGTGTCCTAAGTTAGTTTCAGTCTACTTCTGAATCCAGATAGAAAAATAATTAAAAAAAATATTATTCGCTTAGGATGGCACAGTATCCACTGAGGCTCTCCAACAGGGCCAATAACCTATAGTCTATATCTAAACTCTTATGTAAACTAAGCTTATAAATTTGGTTTGTTTACCGTCCCTCCTTTCTATAATTTTTTGTTAAAGTAAATCCAATTGGTCCATTGTAATGTTTGTCTTTTTATATAGTGTGATCAAATATGCAGCGTCATTTGGAAATGCAGTTTGGCAATATTTAAACACTTCCAAAATTATTGAACCTTTAAGTTTCTTGATGATATTGACTTTTGCAGATTTGAGGATGACAAAGATGTCTGTAGCCTATTTGAGGAGCTTTGGGAAGAAAACACAAGCACTGAAAGGGTGACACTTCAACTTTATTTGGGGGAAATTGTTGAACTTCTTAATGAAGGAATTACATCATCATCATGGGCAAGTAAGAAAAAGGTTGGTATATGTTTGCTGAAATCAATCCCTTTAGGGATCATGGTTTAAAAAATCGACAAACTTTGCCGAAGTTCGGTCGAAGTTTGTCGATGTTGAGGTGAGCGAAGCAAAGTTCAAGGGCAGTTGAAAAATTGCAAAACTTGGACTCAACTTTGGCTAACTTTGACCGAACTTCGAAAACATCGATGGAAGTTCATAAAACATGAAGTAAAATTGTTATGTTTCGTGGATGTTGAACAAACTTCGACTGAAACTTCGCTTATGCTAAAATATACTTATTCATAATATCCTCCGCTGACATGAGTTTTATGCATTATTGTTGTATGATTAAGTATATTCCTAGCATCACTACGAAGAAAATTGAGTTTTCTAACTTTAAAGTGAAATTCCGTAAACTTCCGTACACCGACGAATTTTTGTCAAACTTCCATCATCGAAGTTAACTTCCTCGAATTAATTCCGAATTTTAAGTGAGCGAAGTCGAAGTGTTCAAACCTCGTTGGGGATTTTGTGCGCTGCGCTATTGTTGCATGAAGTTGTTTTAATTTTTCTTATATGCTTTTATCACCTCAAGTTTTAGAATGTGTTCTTGATGAATGCTGCCTGTTTGCTGAATACTGATCTTTTGCATGCTTTCCTGCAGTCAGCCAGGGGAATTAGAAAGCTGAGTGAAGTGTTGGGTGATTCTATTTCCTCTCACTACAATGTTTTGCTCCAATCTCTGTTGAAAGAAGTGCCTGGTAGATTATGGGAGGTATGAAGCTGTTGAACATAATGTTTAGTTTTTATCAAAACTGATGTTGTTTTTCAACTAATTGGAGGAAAAGATGCTGCAATTATTAATGGAAACTAGCAACGGTTGAGAACTATGATTGCAATTAACCATATGCATTTGAATTGCTTGAATGAAAAGACTACCAATAATTAATTGTAGCTCCACCTGTCTAATGCATGAAAAACCTTGGGTTCCATCACAATGATCTGTAAATATTTGTAGTTCAAATAAAAAGCTTATTAGACTTTTGCATCTCCCTGTTTCTATTCTATTTTATTTTTATCAATTTCTAAATTGTTGACAGGGAAAGGATTCTATTTTATTTGCAATTGCGGCTCTTTGTAAATCATGCCACAGAGCAATCAGCGCTGAAGACCCTACTGCACCAAGTGCCATTTTGAGTGTGATATCTTCAGCTTGTGGCAAAAAGATCAAGGCATATCGCGAATCTGCATTCTCTTGCCTAAAAGAGGTAGGTTTTTTCAGCATGTTCCGAAGCGAATTGTTTTTTTTTATTAGTTGTGCCAGTTTTAGTTGCTCAACTAATCAGAAATTCGTCATTCATCCTAAATGTATAATTTATCAACTAAGTATCAAATTTCATTTGTCCTGTCTTGTCAAGTTGGACGTTGGATTCAAAAACTAAAGGTCTTCTTCAGCACTAGCATGTTTCCTTAGCTACATAATCCAAAATTCTTGTAAATCAAACACTAAATCCATTATGCACTTTGAAGTTAAATTAATAACCTAATTACCTAACTACTCATTTGTTGTGTAAGTTTTGTACATGCTTTTTCCTCAAAATTCGTTTTTATATGCTGATATTTTTAATTTAAAATAAGCAATGTGAATGGATTGAACATAGTTAAATGAAATTTATCCTACTTAAAAGGTACAACATTTGTTTTGAATATATTTGGTGCAAGAACAGCAACACAATTTTGAAAGTAAGCCATCCTACCCACTGCTTTTGTAAAAGAAATGCACTATGAAACTGCGAACTGTTAGTTATTGGAAGAGAAATTTTTTATTTTATTTTTCAATTGTAATATATAGAGACTGGCATTTTTGATGTAGTTTGACTCTAATAACTGTATTTATTGAAGGACTTCATATCATGAAAATAAATAAACAAAAAAGTTGGTCTGAAAATAGGGATAACAAATTTATGTTTTTGAATGAAAGCAAATGGAATAAATGCACTTGCCAGGAATTTACCTTTTTGAAAATCTTTACAGATGCTTCCTTTCATCATTTGAAACTGTAGCTCGACCCTACTTTATACTTATGTCAGTTAATCATTCAAAGATATTAGACAGAATGGCTTCAGTTTGCCATTTATTGTCTCTGGGACATTGCTTGGTAAATCTGTTAATCCTAGTAGAGCTTTTGCCTTTAAGGCCTTTACTTTTGTCTTATGTCTTCCCAAGACTTTTTTTTTTTCAGAAATGTGTTTTGGAAATTTATCTGCTCTCTCCAATTTGTAAAATTTTGTATTGCGATGTGCATACTTAGTTGCACAAGTAATTGATGCAGAAATGGAGTGAAGCTCGTGCTAGCAAATTATAAGAACAACGATTTTCTATTGAAGAGCCTGTTTGGTTGAGAAAGAACCAACGAGGCAACTATTTATGATTTTATACTATTATTCATTATTTACAATCATTTGGCAAGTTTTACTCCAGAGTTTCATCTGCTTACATCTTCAATTTGAAGGATTGTTTGTATCGCTCTGTTGGATTTAAACTAGCTTTTTATGTCTTATCCAAGATTTCTGTTTGAGTGGACTGTGGATGTCATCCTAACTTCCTGGAATTTCCATTTTGCTGGACTTTCGAGTCTTTGACTGATACGGATTTAATGAGATGTCACAACCGTTAACAATCTTAGGACCAAGTTGGATCTTCTCTGTGATCCATGATAGTGTTAGCTGGACACTTGATAAGAGTGGATTGTTCACTTGCTAATCCATTTTCAACTACCTTATCCTTTCAAATAATGATCTGCCTTTCTCACCACATAAATTTATTTTGAAGGCACCTATCCCTCACAAACTGAATGTTTTGCTTGCCTTGTCTCTCTAAAGAGGATAACTTTATGATATTCATCACAGATGAATGCCCGTTTCCCCTCATCCCCTAGCTGGTGTATCATTTGTCAAAAGGAGAAAGAAAATTGGATCGTATGTTCTTTGAATGCAGTGTCACAAAAGAAGTTTGGGGAGCAATATTAGTGGGCTTGGTTAAGATGGACATGGTTGTCAACGCATGGATGCTATTTCTCAAATAGAAACATCCATGGATCCACCAAAGTTTCAAAAATAGCTTGGAATACGTCTACTTTGATAATATTGTTGCTCGAATGGATTGTGAGAATTAGAATGATTTTTTTGATAGATGATCACTAAGGGAGGAAATGTGGGAGTGCATTAAGCACCATGTGGGAATTTGGATGGTGGCCTCAAAGAAGTTTGAAATCTCCATTAATGATTGCACTAGAAATTGGCTGACATTAGTGGGATGATACTAATTGTATCGTTGTAGGAAATGGGCTGTGTAGTGTGATGTATATAGTCCCAATTTTGACCTTTCTTTTTCTTGTTTTTTAATGATGTAATTGTTGGTCATAAAAAGAATAATCCTCATTGGCTAGTTGAGAAGAAAGACAAGCCTTATATGTTTGGGGTGGACTCTCTAAAGAGCATTGGCATTTTGGAGAACTTGCACAATCTCAAAAACTAAACCCCACACATCACAACTAGTCTCTCCGCACTCTTAAAAACTTGGAACAGCCAACCGATACAAAATAAAGCACGGTGTCAGAGCCCTTAGTCTCTTAAAAGCCCATGAAAGGTCCAACTCTAGGCATAGTTATAGTCCAACAAAAATATTGGAATAAAATAAACATAAAAAAAATATTGGGATACCTATAGCCCGAATCCTGGAACTCAAAAGAGAGGAAGGCTGAGTGAGGAAGACCCAAGACAAATTAAAGACCTAATGACCTATGGCATCAGAGGTTTAATGAGTACTAGTCTAAGTAGAGAAAAAAAAAGACCTTTGAAACTTAAAAGAACACAGCCCAAACGATAGATAACAATTAACAAATAAAAATCTCTGAACTGAAGATTAAAGGCAAGTCACAACTAGTCTAGACTAATTGGGGACTTGAGAGGGGTGTTGGTAATGAAAGAATAATCCCTCGTTTGATAGTTGAGAAGAAAAATATATTCTTAAAAGTTTGGAGTGGACCTTCTAAAGAGCCTTCGGATTTTGAGGAACTCACCTACTCTCAAACAGAAACCCACACATTACAACTAGTATCTCAACACTCTTAAAATTTTGATTGGGCCTATACACATATAAAATACTACATTAATATTTTATTACTTATATAAAAGTTGTTTCCAACTCAAAAAGAAAATGGCTGACCTTTATTCTCGAATTATTTTTGGCAATTAACTTATAACATATAGTTAATTTGAGTATTCAGTTCTTTGGTCAAGAATAGGCTATGACCTTTTCCAATCAGTGTCTCTTAAAATGAAGGCATTTGTTTTTATTCAATAACACGGTTACAATTTGTCGAAGTGTATTTATATTTTTTTGAATTCAATTTGAATTTTCATTCATATATATATATATATATATATATGTGTGTGTGTGTGTGTGTGTGTGTGTGTGTGTGTGTGTGTGTGTATGCATAAAATGGTCTGATGTTGGTTCAGTGAAGGAATCCATATCTCTGTGATTAACAATTTAGTTGCTATATATGAAAAAGATCTTCAATTAGAAATGTAAAACTAGGGTTTGATGTTTGCAGTTTTTTGTAGCAAAAAATTGAGCATAAACTTGGAATAGATGGGAAAACCTTTCTAGGAACAAAATCAGACGATCGTAAACACCCTTGTAATGTGATGCATTTACTGTAGGGATCGCCACATTAGCCTATGTATAGTTGTGGCAACTAATTGGCATATTGGAAAAGAAAGAAATGACAGGAAGACAAATGTTGGAGTTCAAGATGAACTCGATCCCTCATTAAAAATCGATGCTCAAAGAAACATGCCTCTGCTTCATTTTATTTATATCAAAAGAAAGTTACATCCGCAGTGTTTTAATTACAAATTTCTTCAAATCACAACATTCTCTCAACACACACATACAACACACACAACATACAGCCACATGACAAACCTCGAGATACACATACAACATTGTACACAGATTTAATGATTTACTCTAACAACAAAGATGGAAACAATTTGCAAGTGTGGGAAGTAGCAAGGCTGTCAAAGGCAGAATGGTCTTCCCCACATTGAATTCTTTATTTCATCCAATCAAAGAAGAAAAAGTGTTTAATTCTAATTAAATGTTTGAGTTAAAAGAGGGGTAAAATAGGTATAAAAGGTACAAAGTTCTCTCGAATTCCGAAAACATCTTATATTTTTTGAATGAGAGATTTTGTAGAAAGTCTTATATTTTCGATCGGAGGGAGTGTTTGGTACCAAGTGCTAAGCACATAACTTCCTACATTACATAGCCACTCTTTGATGCTGCAAAGATGTACGAGTTCTCGTCTTCAAGAAAGAGTACTGTCAACTTTTTCTAAAGTACATTGAAGATATCAATTGTAACTCGAATTGTTAGAGATAAATTAGATTTAGTTGCTTGTCTTGGATGAGGAGTGGACAATTGGACAACAAGAGAAGTTGTGTTATTTTGATTTTATTTTATTATTATATCTGTCACAAACTGCATAGAATTAGTTAGTTGACTCTTGTTTACTAAGTGGCCTGTGTTTAAAACAAGAGGATTGATATTGTCTGTCTCTCTTTTCTTTTTCAGGTGATAGAAGCCTTTCGTAGTCCAGATTTTTTCGGAGTTGTTTTTCCTTTGTTATATGAAGTGTTAAGTCAAATTGCAATTCCGAAAGCTGTGCAATCACCATTGGCAAACGATGTTAGAACAGGTATTGTTAGATGCTTCCTTGAGATGTTTTCTTCATTATATTGAGTTGTAACTTTACTGCATCATTGTGGAACCTGATACGACTTTCATTATGCAATTGCCAATACTTCCCTTCCATTATCAGAATGCTACTTCAATGCTTAAGTTGACCTTCAACATTTATAAGATGTTGAAAGGTTTCCTGTCATTAGGAGGCAATTATTTATTCTTTCTTTTTTATGTTATTTTCTTTTCCTTTTGAGGCTTCTCTTTTGCAATTTCCTCATTGAACCTAAAATTAGATGGAGATTTTGTACCTTTGGCTTTTCATTCTACTTGGTTAGAGACAAATGTTATTCTTGTAAGACGAGAACGAGTATATTGAAGATAGTTTGACAATTATATTCATGAATTAATCAATACCCTTATCACACGTTTTTGTTATATTACATGAGTATGTCATTGGCACTGGCACACTTAGTTACATAAAAGATTATTTTTATTAGTTCTCTTTGGTAAATCTAATTCTAACATGACTACATGAGTATGGAAAGCAGAGGTTAATAGAGATTGCTGAAAATCTCATTTAATGCAAAATTGTTGGGTTTTTACCATTTGTAGTAGAGAAGTCAAATTTTTTAATTTTCTATAAGAGAACTTGGATATAAAAACTACCTGATGGCTCTAAAGCAACAATTGAGGAAAGTAGAATCAAGAAACAAGTCAAATTTAGTTACTAATGATAGCTTTCTCTTTCTAGAAACAAGGTTCGAAACTTCGACTTTGCTTTGTAATTCACCCACTTAAAATTCGAAAATAATTCAGGGAAGTTTAATTCAACGACGGGTTGATGTAGAAAGATTCGTTGGTGTATGAAAGTCCATTGAATTTCATTCTAAATGTTAAAAACTCAAATTACTCAATAAACATGTTAAAAATGCACGTATTTATACAATTATAATGCATAAGATTCATAATACAATTGTTTAAAGTAGTTGTTTTTCAATACGACATGCAATTTGCAATTACATGTCATTATTTCACAATATAACCTTCAATTCGACTACTACTTTCTTTTGAGGTATTAAGTTTTCATGTTAGATTGGTTTCGGTACGTTCTACAAAATTTCTTTGGAACTTCCTCGAAACTTCCATAAACTTCCTCGACTGCATGGAAGTTTTGCAGTTTTTGACATTGTTAGTAAGACTTCCCCGAATGACATCTAACTTCCCCAAATTATGTTGATTTTTTGGGGGAATTTTGACCTTGTTTTTCATGCACATGAGTTTTGTTTCCCCTCTTTTGAAAATCAACATAATTCGGGAAGTTCGAGGAATTTTGTCGATTTTTCAAACCATGTCTAGAAGAATTGGTAAACATGATAAATATTTTCAAATAGAAGGCAAGGACTAATAGAAGTTTCTCGAGCTAACTAAAAGTTTTCATGTGATCTTGGTCTAAGTTTATTACAAAGAAGATTATTCCCTACAGGTGGATGATTGTAATGTGTAACAAGGTTTGAAATTCGATTTCACCCCTTATTTGTTCGTCAGGAACTCAATGGTAATTCGTGAAAGGTAAATTCTACATGAAGGCTCTTTGTAAACTCACAAACTTACAGAAGTTTAAAGCCCTTTTTTGCAAGCTTGTAAACTTAACTTAAAAGTAGAAATGATGCATAAACATTCTAACATGCTAAATGTTGTGCACCTTTACAGAAAAACTTCAAGCATATTTCAGAATAAGTGAGAGATATTTGCATTAAGCACTAGAGAAGTTTTCCTGTAAAATCTTAAAGTTTAAAGCTAAATATTGTGCACTTTTTTGTATTGTAATTTATTAGTTCAATTCTCAATGCACTGTGCCCACAATTCGTTGCTATCTTTTATTTTCTTTTGATATCATATAAGTTGAAAAGTGAGAAATATTTTGCATTAAGTAGTATAGAGAGTTTTGGGTAGATTAATGTATCAAAATTTGTTTTCTTTAGCTGAAGAAACTGTAATACAAATGCTAAAAAGTTGAGAAAAGCTCATTCTAGTATCAGCCAATTTCTTGTCCTTGCTATGTAACGATTACCACTAATGAAAATATATATTTTTTTTTGTAATGAAAAATGAAGCTATAACTTATTGCATTACCGTATCTACTTGTCTCCGTAATTAAACCAATGTTATTGCATTTATTTACTAGCTTGAGGTGAAGTGCCAGAGAAATGGAAGAAGATAATTGATTCAAATCGATCAGTGATTTTATTGATGAGTGACTAGTTGATTGATGATTGATTGATTGACTGAAAAAGAAAAATTGGAAGTCTTTGTAATTTTGCATGTCCTTGTAACTCTATAAATGTAGGGCCCCTATAAAACATGCATAAATAAAAGTATTCCATCTCTTCTCTTTCCATGGGTGTAGGACCTGTAGGTTGTAGTCCTGCATCACTTAAAATCTTTGTTTCTATTTTTTATTTTGTTATTTTTGTCAAAATAAAACCATCCCGGATTTAAAAAGAAAAAATGGGTTTTAGAAATTTGAATCTCATTCGAATCAATCAGTTTTAGTGAACGACTTGCGTGTGAACATGCTCGACTTGTTAATCCCCCTAAACTCTTACATCTTCTGGAACGTGGTGCGATCGTTCTCAATTTATTAATAAATATATTCAAATCCCCTACTTCATTCCTTTTGAGTGGGCCTTCAAATTTGAAAATACCAACTTTCTCTAGAGTCCCTTTATCAATTTTAGAAGAAGCTACAAACATTTGCATTGCCTTTGTCACCCTGTATGTATTTAGAAAAACTTTTGCTATTGTAGAACCATCTCACCACCTGTCCTTCCAAAACCAAAAATGTGATCTATCACCCGCTTTTAGATCAATTCACTTCTTTAAAGGTTTGTGATGGGGCTATAGCTTTTTAGGGGCTGCTGCGTGTGTTTCTCTATCATTGCATTCGTACACTTCTAATAAGAGGTATGTTAAGTATTTTGGTTCTCTGAGAAATACCATAACCACTTACCTACAAGGACCTTGCTTTTTGTAGAAAGTGACTAATCCTAAATCCGCCTTTCACCATTGGTCTTGTCACCACATTCCCATTCAATCAAATTGTTGGATGTATGGATGTTAAACGACAACGACAACATAGCCTCAGTCCCAAATTAGTTGGGAATTGCTGACATCAATTATTAGATCATCATAAGTCTACTTTTTGATAAACTAGTCTTCTTTTTTTTCATTAGAAACAGCTTTTATATTAGTAGAAAGTCTTTGCTGTTATAAATGCCTGAAAGCTGTATAAGTCCTGCAGAAGAAGAAAAATAAAATGGAAGCATTCTCTCGATACTATGAAATTCCCATGCCGAAGTCTTTCAATTACTTCTCCGATCTTCAAAAGGAAAACCATGTGTTTGTCAGGCATCAGCCATAGCACAGCACAACTTCATGTTTAACAAAATTTCACATTTCTTCAATATTCATGCTCTTGAAGATTTTATTTTGCCTCTCAAGGCGAGATGTACCACTAGACAACCAAGAGAGCAGGCTGAGCAGCATTGTGAGGCATTTCTAATATATTGGACACTTGGACATCTGTTAGTAACAAAAGTTACAAAACATTCTAACTACTAATAATCATCTGGGCCCTTCCAGAGTCTTCCAGAGTCTCGCTCTCTTTGAGTATTATCGTCCATGTCACCTTTTGAAAGCCTCACCGTATTCTTGTTGTGTGATCCATTTTCTTAAATTATTTGATAAAAAAAATTTGCTATTTGCAAAAGAATTCTCAACTGATAGGTGGTAGAGTGATTATGATTTATGTTAAATGCCAAGTCTATGGATTGCAATATGTTCCCCTGGTGGTTTAAGCTGCCTATCTTCTGATTTGCAGATGAAGAGAAAGAGGAAAATGTTTCTGCTCCATATGAAAAGGTTCTTGATTGTGTTACATCTTGTGTGAGTGTGGGACATTTACCTGATATCGTTGATCAAGCAGAGAAGTTGTTTCATATATTTTCAGTTGCTCTTTCACTTGGCTTACCGTGGACGGGTAACCATTTTATTTATCCTTGTGTTTTTCTAATCTTCAATCACTGAAGGCTCATTTCTTCAATGTGTTACTCACGTACACCATATAAACTATTTGGTGCAGTCAAAATGTCAGTTTTCTCTTCAATTAAGGAGCTCTGTTCCAAATTCCAGCAGCTAGCTAATACACCTCAGGAAACACCAAAAGTTGCTGGTGCGGAATTTCTTTATAATGAGGTAAGATGTTGGTGTATTGACGTGTTGTAATCTATGGGAAGTCAAACTTCGGAGTGTGTTACTTCTTATATCTCTTAATTCTTATGTTCAATCTGTTTACTCCTATTTGTAGTGGTTGAGTTTTTTTATTCACTTTGGGGCACCAAAATGCCACCTTTTTAACCAAACTTTATTTTATCTTGCTGTGGTTGTGACATCTCTCACTTTTGCTTGTTCAGCTACTTTTTCGTTTGGCTCCTAAAGTACTTGAATGCATAAGCACCATAAAGATTGGTCAGGTATTTTTTTTGCTTACACTGTTTTGAAAACGTTACAACTTTTTAGTGTAAAAATTGTGGAGATCTTGCATTGTGAAAGTCACTATTCAGTGCTTTGAAGGGGCTTACAAGTAGTTTAATTGCTTTTCATCTGAAAATTGCATTTCATTTTTCTTTCGGTATGATTGTGCCCTTAGAACCTTCTCTTGATGCTTGAAGGTGAAGTTCTAAGTGGATTAAATGGTATTAAATGAAGTTACCAATTTTAAGATTTTGCCTAGCTTAGCTCCTGTTAGACTGAAGAATGCCCATAAACCCTTAACTCCTATTAATTGAAAGTGGGCTCTTTGCCAAATTTTACAATTTTGCAAGTCTTCAAAGTGTCTAGAGGGAGGGAAAATGTGTTTTTCTTTTAATGTTTTGCTTCGATAATCTACTTATTTGCTTGATTATTTATTTGTTTTTTTTTTTTTTTTTGTTGGTTTTCTATTGGATCCGCAACTCCACCTATGTTGTACACTATGTGCGCTACATAGCCGGTCCCAAGTCCGGATAAAGGAGGAGGACTCTGACGCCCATTTTTTCATACCGAAAAATGGGTAAGGGAGGTCCCAAACCACTTTTCATACCCGAAAAGTGAGGGAGGGAGGCCCCAAGCTCATTTTTCATTCTTGGGAAATGGAGGAGGATTGCAATAGGTTGACAGCCAGCGTAAAACTTTTGTCACTTTTCATGAAATGGATCAAACATCCAAGTAGGAGTAGCACCAATTGATACAAAGATTAGGGAAGGGCGGTTGCGATGGTTTGGTCACCTGCAAAGACGGTCTACAAATGCCCCAACTAGAAAACTTGACTCAATAGAAACTGTAGAAATTCGACGAGGTAGGGGCAGACCAAAGTTAACATGGGATGCATTAATTAAAAGGGATTTGAATGGTTTGCAAAGCTCACCATCAATTGCACTTAATCGAGCACAATGGAAAAGTTTGATCCATGTAGCCGACCCCAGTTAATTTGGGATTGAGGCTACGTTGTTGTATTGTCGTATGTTTCTATTGGATCCGCCTACACACACGAGCCCGTGGATCTCTGCCAGCACCAATATTATCCTCAATTTAATCACCTTCAACTCATAGGTGTGGGGTTTTACTCCAAAGCCTCGGTACTAATTGAAGGGAGATCCACGCTTATATACTTCATTAAGAAGTCACATTTATCCGATGGGGGACTAACTTTCGGTCCTCACATCTTGCACCAACATATTAGGCATTCCGCCACCCTATGGCCACCCAAGTAATATTTGCAAGCAAGAAGTTTCACACTCAATATTTCTAGTCGACTCTAGTTCCATAGTGTTTGATGCATTTCCCTCTTTACAATAAAAAATTTCTAATCCTCCACCCTAAAGGATTTCGAATTAGCATTTATCCTGGTTGAACATGCTGTATTATAGAATTTTCTAATCTACGTATTGATTTTAACAATGTTGCGTTTTGGCTTATCGTATATCACACCTTCTATTCAGGTGCACATTACTGCTTCTGAGTGCCTGTTAGAGATGATCAATTTGTACAAGGCTGCACCTGTTCTCCCAAGTAGAGATCCTGAGTTCAAGGGGGAGCTTTTTCATCTCTGTGAGGTGGAAAAGAATGAGCAGGCAAAGACAACATTGAGGATGTGCATTAATATTCTCGACAGCTTTTAGAGCAGAATACCATGGTGCATTAATATTCTCGAAAGCTTAGAGCAGAATACCATGTCAACAAGCTAGTAGAGACAAATGGCAAGTGAGTTGTATTCTATTGAGAGTGTTACCCATCTCTACTAGATAGACATTCAAATTTTAATATGGTCTCCAGTTCACAATGTGGATTGGGGCTTGAACTTAAAGCAAGCTGCCTACGTATCCTCCTTAATTGTTAACATTTTAGAGGAATCAAAGCCCTCGTAATTCTCTAATTTAATATATCAAATAATTGTGTTACATTGTATAAAAGAGCTTGAGCTTAAATCAAGTTGCCTACGTATTAGGGGTGGGCAATCCGTGGTTTGGTAGTGAAAACCATCAAACCACCCCCAAACTGAGGGTTCGCAGTTTGACCGTTTTGCAAACCACCACCAAAATGCGAGCCCTCAAAATCGCACTCAAATCGACCGCGGTTTGTGCGGTTTGTTCAATTTGGTTTCGCAGTTTATTTTCAAAAAAAAAATTGTAGGGAGGCAAGATTGGTGGGAGGCTCCACTGGCGGTTTGAGGCGCAACTGTGGGAGGTAGATTGGTGGGTGCGGTTATGGGAGGCAAGACTAGCAAGAGGGGTGGCAGTGGGATGCGTGGAGTTGGGAGGCTCGGCGGTGGAAGGCATCGACTGGTGCAGCTGGTGGAAGGCGGAGACGGAGGTGGGAGGCGGAGGTGCATGAGAGGTGACTGTTTTGAGATGTTGAGAGAGAGAGAGAGAGAGTTGAGAGACAAAGAGAGGAAAAAACGACTGTAGAGGAAGGAATGGTTAGGGTTTTAACTTTTGATATATATATATATATATATATTGAAGGACTTCACTAAAATACATTTGGTTTGGTGAATCGCGGTTTTTTCAAGTTGAAAATTGCGATTCCGCAGTTTTAAATTTTTCATCGCGGTTTTTAAATTTTTCAAACCACCCCCAAACAGCGAGTTCTAAAAATCGGATCAGACTATGCGATTTGGGTGGTTCGTGCGATTTAGCAGAGATTGATGCCCACCCCTACTACATATCTTCTTTACTAAAGTTTTAGAGGAATCAAAGCCTGTGTAGTTCTATAATAAATTATGCTACAAAACGATTATATATAAAAGAAGAAATCACTAGCTTTCCAGCTTCCTTGTCCTATCCTCCTACGTATGCATTGGTCACCTACGCCAACATCGATGGCCGCCCATGTAGTTGCTCTTCCTAATCAATTCACTCTCTTTTGGTATTGCAGACACGCTCATGCATTTAGTCATTCAAGTTGGTTGAGCTGCATTATAAATATTAAATACAAAATAATTTATTTAGATAAGAAAATAAAGAATAACATGCTAAAAAAATATAATTACTAATTTACATGGAACTTTAATTAATTAAATGAAAAAAAGTTAATCAATTAAAATTATTCTATTCATCACCTTTTCTATACCCATCTCGTAGTTTCTTTCTTGAAGCTTCTAGTTTCAATTGTATATCTTCGGGATAATCAATTGCGCATTGTCTTGTAACTGCATTGATTTATTAAAAATTGAATTCATATATAAACAATGTATATATAAAATAAAGTTATAAAAGCATTTAATTACATCTATATAATTGAGGAATGGATGTTAGTGCATAGTAATAATTGAAAGTACTAAACTAATGTATATATATAATGGGTGTCAAGCTATGAATATATATTAACGTACCATTGGAGTTTGCTGCGGTAGGCGTCTCGATAGCATGATCTGCTCGCCAAAACAACATTTTTGTCCATTCACTGCGCGCACACGGTGAACATTTGTACATATAAATCTCGATCACTTGTAAACTTTCCAAAACCATCATTTTGTAAATGATTGTGATAGTACCGTCAACATCGAAAAAAAAAAAAAAAAAAACGTACATTCACAGCTAGTTGTCAATAATTGGTATCAGTGTTACATACTTGAGAAGTTCCTGAGCGAAAGTACAAATCACTTCGGAAGGGTGATTTTCCTTGATATCATCAAAAACCTTTCCAACGTTGGCGTCCTGCAGATCATTGTATATGTAAATGCATGAAAATTAATTAGTTGATGCAAAAAACATAAAGTTAATTAATTAGTTTTTTCTGAAAAAAAATAAAAAGTAATTAGTTTATATAGATCCAACAGTGTTGAACTTAATACGGAAATCAACAGAGTTTGACAACAAAAATCAGCATAATGAAATAATTGCGTCTTTGGTGACTCTATTTAAACATAAAATATTGTCACTAATAATAATCAACTATTAGCATGGTCCGGCGTGTAGTGTATACAACCCCTCTAATGTACATACTTAAAAAAGAGGGCCGCTAAGGGCACCCCACCATTTAATGAGGGCACCCAACTTATTTGTAAAAATTCCAGCAAAACAGGAAAAGACCATTTTGCCCCTGTATATATATAATGGTTCAAACCCCACAAACCATTTCGACAAAGAGTTAGGGCACCCCACCAGCAACCTTGAACCACAAAGCCACAGCCACATTGCGTTTGGCGAAGAGCTGATCGATTCTTGCTCGTCCGACAGCGAGGTAACAATGTTTGACAACCATATTCTGGTTTTTTTGAACTGTTTAGTTGTGTATAACAGTGAAAATGATGATTTGTTTGTCAACGTAGGGTTTGGTAATTTCTTCAAATCCGAAGTTGTTTCCACTGTATAATGGAGGATCGTAATGCTTCGGTGCCAGAGGAGGTCGTCCTTGAGGTAATTTTGCAAATTTTTTGTGTTTTTTTTGCGGTTATCCGAAGTATCTGTCTGGGTGCGCGATTATTTCGGCCTCGCAGGACCGAGATGTATGGTAATGTCTCGGTCGCAGAGGACCGAGAGGTTTCACGTAGTTCACGGTCTGGAACGACCGAGGGTACTGGTAACTCTCGGTCGCACGTAAACGAGACTATGAAGAAAGTTTCAGAACTGTACAACCGAGAACCTATTTTTTTGGGGTTTTTTGTGATTGTGATGTACATTTTGGTTGATTATAATGTTACACTGTTTGTATTGCAGGTAATGCCGTTATCTTGTAATTTTCCAGACTACAAGGACACTTTTACACCTTCTAAGCTATTCCCCTCTCTAGAAGCGGCAATTTCATGGCTTCAACTGATTGGTGGCGAGAACAAGTTTGTGTTAGTAACGAAGCGCTCGGATGGCGGGGGCATTAAGCGAAGGGGAAGGGTGAAAATTGCCTGTGACAGGTCTGGGACATATAGGGGACCGCTCGAGAGAGTTGGGAAGGGGAAAGCGGCAAAATTTTTAAAGAAATCAAGGAATGATGAAAAGGCGAGGACTCACACTAGTACGAAGAAATGTGGATGCCCTTTCCAAATTAACGTCAAGGAGAATGCGACTCCTTATGGTATGTCACCGTGATTTGTGGGAGGCACAATCACGACACCGCAGAAGATTGGATAAGGGGGAGGAGGAAGTTGAGGATGCGGGGGTGAGGATCGAAAGTGAGCGGCTCGGGGAGATTAGTCCACCTTCGTCTTTTGTGGAGTGCGAGCGGGAAGTTGAGGATGTGGGTGTGAGGACACCGGGGTCTCCAACCGGAGGCACCCCAAAGGTGTCGGAGGCACCCCAATCTCCAATCAGATTTGAGTCCTCCCACTCCACAAAAGCTTCTAGGCAGAAGAAATGCAAGGTTCCACAAATGCGTTGTGCCAGTCGACGCACGCGAAGTGGATCTAACATGGCTTATAGTCATTGCTTAGAACCGGATTGGTTGCCACATGTTGATGCCATTATCGATGTGGTTTCTGATGGGAATTGTGGATATAGGTGTATAGCCTCTGGGCTTGGACTTGCCGACGTAGACGGGTGGAGGATTGTGCGTAGACGGATGTACGATGAGATTATCGGGTATGAATACCTATGGCGGGAAGTGCTTGGCTCGAGTTTCGAGCCCGTCCAGAATGCGGTGCATTGCCCAGAGAAGCAAGAGGGGGCATCTTTCAAAGAATGGTTGACACTTCCAGACATGGGATTGTTAGTATCCACCGCATTCAATGTCATTCTCGTCAACCTCTCGCATGGGAGTGCCTCCACATTCCTACCTCTACGTAGTACTCCAACGTCGTCATTGCACAACAGACTTATCATTGCAACGGCGAATGAAAGGAATATCCATTGGGTTAGGGTAAGTTCTATGATTTTTTTTGTGAATTGGTTTGTTTCCCCCTTAATCGGGTTTGTGACAATATCTTCTATGTTCTACTGTTCACTTTGACAGGTGCAGTTGCGTGTGAATGCACCGCTGCCATCCTTATATCCATCGTGGGATCGGTACGTTGAGGATTGCGCCAAAGGTTGGCGAGATGGATTCGTTTTTCGAGACATCGCGCCCATTGCAACTGCTGATCATGAAGCCACCATACCTGTTGTAGATTTAGATACACCGTAGGTTAAAGCTTGTACCTAGACGGCTAAACATTTAGAAATTTTGCCAATTCGTCCGAATGTTCTATGTATATGCAAATGTTATTATGTGTTTTTATTGGTGTTGTGTTTTGATTGGTGTTGTGTTTTGATTGTTGTTTACTAATGGATGGACCCTTTTTAGAGTCAGTTTGAATGTTACGGAGATTTATAATTAATTAAGGTTCGGTGCAAATTGTCGTGCTGGATTTTCAATCTTGTATTATTAGTTTGACGACGACGGAGATTTTTTTGAAACTGTAATGTTCAAATTCATCCATTTCTGATGTCTCGGTCAAGCAGGTTCGTGAAACAACCCCTATTTTCGGTCACCCATGACCGACAAGTATTCCAATATATCGGCCTTGTATAACCGAGTCCCATTTCAATTTCTCGGTTGTACACCACCGAGATGGATTGACCATTTCAATTCGCCTGACTCTCGTCCTATGACGATCGAGCCTACTGAGACCCTCTCGGAAGTGGACAACCGATATGCAGTTAACTCTTTCGGTCTTCGTGGCCGAGACTGCGACTTCCCAAAAATATTAGCTTATGTCTCGGCCAAGGCCGAGACGGTTGACACAGTCTCTGGCCTGTGTGGCCGAGAACCACGATTTCCCAATTTTTTTACATTTGAAAAAACCGCCACACACACATTACATCTACTCTACCAAATGTAACTTAATTCGACGATCTTCAAGCGAGCCCTAATTTGGAGACGAAATCGGCTCACACACCGGACCCTACAAAATGCAGAAACCTAGAACAACGAAGGAGAAACACACGGCGAGGGACGGAGAACACGATTTCGGGGATTCCTCTCACTGGTCGGTTCAAAACAAATGAATTCTTCCACCAGGAGTTCGGTGAACGAGGGTGGTGGTGGTGGTGGTGGTGGGGGTGGTGGGGTGCCCAGGGGTTTGCACGAGGGTGGTGGGGTGAGAGGGTTTTTTGCACGAGGGGCATTTTCGGTATTTTGGGTTTAATTTTTGGGTGCCCCAGGTAAATCGATTTGTGCCCACATTAACTGGGTGCCCTCATTAAATGGTGGGGTGCCCTTAGCGGCCCTCTTAAAAAATAGAAAGATGTTAGAGCAACCCACTTTGAAAATCGAGTGGGTCCAAGTGAGTGTCCAACCGAGCGGTACACCTTGAGGTGTGTGCGTAACACCTCGAGATGTGTGCTCACACTCCTTAAGGTGTATTACTTGAACAGTCATTTACTTAATTGGGCCCACTAGGTGGCCAAAGTGGATTACAAAAAGCATTTTCCTTAAAAAAAATAATCAATTTTATGCAACATTGTGAAAAGTGTATAAATTCTGGGTACTTTTTTTTTTTTTTTTTTTTTTTGAGGAATTCGGGGTACATGTTATTAGATTATTTTGGTTCCATTTGCAATCATTTAGTTATTAGCTACCAATAGACCTATAACTTAAGCAGGGCTCAGTGTGCTCAGGGCTAGCCTAAATGGGCTCAATTCTATAAAGGAAAATTCTTGGGATACTCACTTTGGACATTTATGTACCACTCGGTGACATGTGATACACCTCAAGATGTATGAGCGCAGGCGAGATGCGCGCCGAAGTGTATCGCACGACACCGAGTGCATACGTGTATTGAATGAACACCAACAGCTGAGTGTCTTTTGCCGGTGTCTCAAAAAGGTCACCTCAACATTATCACTAATTAATTATACAATGTCATAAAAGTCGATTGGGGAGATAAACTTAGTCCCTTCTTGAATATTTAAGTTTTAGTAAGTCGATTGGTCTCAATTAAATGTGTTTTAAACCCAATCCCAAATAGGGTGGGATGAACAGCCTACTTACCAATCGATATATGATGTGTATTGTATCTTAGTCAGTTTGTTAAGTTTTTTTTTTTTTTTTTTTTTTTTTTTTTTTTTTTTGACAAATGATCAGTTTGTTAAGTTGGTAAAAATATATTTTTGTAACGGTATTTTCTTACAAACATTGTGAAGATATTTATAATTTTTAAAGAAATACACTAATTATCAAGAAAAATAGAAAAAAAAAAGATTATTAGTATTTTTTTTTTGAGTAATAGGAGGCAATACTCCTTCTATTTGTATATATATATATATGTAAATGTAAAAAGTACAAGTGCTACAAAAAAAGGGTGATACACTACACAAAAACAACCAAAATTATACAAAAAAACTATAGAAAACCATAGAGCAAAACATCAGACTTGAGACCACCGAATGTTCACGCACAGAACCTGAGATGCAACTGTATTCCACCATCATTGTTCACGCACAAGGCAATCATACTTGACCCAATCATCAAGACAAAATAAGAACCATGTTGCATAAAGACGTCTTCCAGAGCATCATGTAACTTTTGACATAAAACGTGCCTACTGCCTTGTGGTCCTCCAAATCGGTACGCCATCAAAATCATACACCACCCACTTTGACCACATCAGAGTTCCAAATCTCACACTGGACCGAGGTTCATGACTAGCCAAAAGACGCGCTCATCAGACACCACGAGTGTGTGCCTACATAGGGCAGCGACCGAAATGAACAAAAGGTCGGGCGCACTACCTTGTTGATACTTCAAAACAAAGCAATGCCCAGTTGGCCCCCCCGACCTTTTTGCATCCACAAAACAAACATAAGCCTACGGAATACAATCCATCAAATCTTCAACAAAAATCAGACCAGTTTCCATGCCACTGTTGCCATGACCATCCTACGAATTCTTTATGTCCATGCAAGGCCAAGCCTACATTCCTTTTCGTAGATTCCCATATCTCTTGCCAAGTGTTGTCAATCTCTTTAAATATTCGTTGGTTTCTCTCCCCCCACAGTGCCCAAAGAAGTGCCAAAAGTCCGGCTTTGAACAACAAATTCCTTTTATTGTCGCATGAAATAGCCGCCGCTTGTTCCATCCATGTTCTTAAAGATTGGGGGTTTTGCCACTCGATGCCTATCTCCCTCGACAACTCCTCCCATAACCTACACGAAAATGAACATGTCAAAAAAAGGTGATCAATGGATTCCATATGAGAAAAACACAAACAACATCTTGACGGCAAGAGGGTGATATGAGGGAGTCGTCTTTGGAGCACATCTGTCGTATTAATTTTTCCAAGCCACGCCATCCAAACAAAAACCCTAACCTTCATAGAAGTAACAGATTTCCATATTAGATTATAAACCGGGAAAGTTGCCAACGAATTTTCAAGACAAAGACCATAGAAAAAAGATTTAACAGAGAAAAACTTGGAAGGGTCCCACCCCCACCCACGTTTATCCTCCATGTGTATTCTTAGTATTTAACCATGATGATTTCAGGGGAGACGGCCAATTCTTTAAGTTGATGCAAAAACTCCATCACCATTACTTCTAGTTCCCGCTGCTGCTCCTCAAACTATTTTATGACATTAAAGATACAAAAACATTGCGAGTTATAGAGACATGATAATATCATTACCGCATGTTACATATATTTCTTCACGAAAAAAATTATACGTGACCTAAGATCACACAACAGCCAAAAGAATACAAAAAGGAAGATTATTAGGGTATAAGAATTGCCTTGCATATGAGAATGTTGATTTTGATCCCATCCATCGCTAATTAAACTAATTCAACTGTTGCAACAAGGGAGTTTTTAATCAGATATCTTTATTAAAAGCTTAGGGTTCTGTTAATAGTTTGTATACTAATTAAGAAGAAAAAAATGGGAATACGGGTTCTTGGTCACTGGGGAAATTTTGCAAAACGCACAACAGTATACACAAACGAACTCAAGAGTTGAAAACAGGAGAATAGGGAGCGGTTAGGGGTATATATATAGTGTCCTAAATAATTATACACAACGAACAACAATATACACTTAGTGCGGCTAGTTGAATAACAACGAATTTAGTAACAGCTATCCATATCCATATAAGGGGATAATTTTATTTATTTCTAGCAGTTTATAATTAAACGGTTATATAGATAATGATATATATAACTAGTCGTAAAACCGTGCTTCCCGTGCGGGAAAGATAGAATGTTAATATATTATAAAATAAATATATTAAAGAATAAATATAAAAAATTATCGCGTAGTATCATATGAAATCAAAGCTAATAACAATAAAAAAATATTTACATCCGTCCAAAGTGGACATTTGAAGAAATTTAATAATATCATTTGGAAAATTACCAAATTGTTTCAATCACCTTGAAAAAAAAAAAAAACAATTATAAGTAGCATACAAAATTCACATCAGTGAAAGTAAAGCACGTAAAAACAACACAAAAAGCTCGTGAAAAAAATAACTAATATATCGAGGAAGATTTTTCATAAACTCGACTCAATATCTATAATTGCTCTTCTCAAAAACTGTCTATTTTCTTTAATTTATTAGTCAATCATTGATTCATTATTAAATTAATTGAGAGAAGGTTATTCGTTAATATTGCATCACATAATATACTCGAAGTACTAGAGATTTTTTTTTCTATTTCGTTACAAAATAAATTTTAGATAAAACAAATTATTGAAAATATATATTAAAAGATTACTTCATTAGCATTATCTGAAGTGCCAAAATTTTGGAAGATCTCATGATAAATGATGTTGTCTTAAAATTCATCATATTAAAACATATTATATATTTGCATTTAATATTAACGTGACAACGTAAACAGTTAAAACAAATTTACAAATCGTCGAAGAAACAAATTATGTTGTTGATGAAATAATAATTGGTGTTGGTGTTAGAAATCAAAACAAAAAAAAATAAAAATAAAAATGATGCTGACTTAATTGGAATTTGAAATTCTTGATCAACTTAAACACAATTAATAAATTGTATAAATATGAAACTTTTTGTAATTGTGTGTATTGCAAAAGAATATGAAGATGTAGATTTGTATGGAAATATTTTATGTTAAAAAAACATAGAAGAATCATGAAGTTGCATGACAAATAATCGAAAAATGACCAAAAACTAAAAATATAAAGTGACCACATGGTGCGTCACGTGTTGCTCCATTAAATACAACAAACTTAATGTAAACTTGACTCAATGATATTTCAAGTGGTGGACCACCTTCTCTATAAAAAAAAAAAAAAAAAAATAAAAATAAAAAAAACCAAAAATCAAAAAAGCCAAAAAAAAAACCTTAGTTGAACTTGTCTTTTGATGATCACTTTTGTTTTCTCCATTAAATACAACTCTCGACTTCAAACGGGGTAACTAATTGCCCGATATCAATACATGAAACAAAATATCAAACACAACTCTAAAGTTTTGTGTATTGAATTGGCAACCTAAAGGATTGTAAAATTATAGTAATATTTAAATAGTTCAATTAGGACATATTCTAATTATCTATTAGCTAATAGATCATGTAAGCTCGTCTAGCAATGTAATAATTTAATAGTTCATTTTTTTTACTTCAATAGGAATCGAAACCCACACTTATTCTCAAACATTTCCTTTTGGCAAGTGATCATTGTCTATCTCATAAGCACAAAAAAAAAAAAAAGTGATCGATAATGTTATGTCAATACATGGCTAAAGAAAAAATAATATAAACTATGAATTTTCTTGATAGGATAATGGCTTTATTTGGTAAGCACAAACAAGCTTATAAGCTAACTGATAAGCTAGTTTATTTGTTAAGATGTGTTTGGTTTGTAACTTATTTTAAAAATAATGTAGATGATAAGCTCCCAATTGAAACGCTTCTCTTAGTAGCGTTTGAACCGAAAATCCATTGTTTTGAATTTTTTCTCACGATTATATCCTTATTTTTACGTTATTAATAAATTAATGCCCTTGCAAATTAGTGGAAACAAAATACGTAAATACTTAAACAAACCCCGTGAATATTAGTAACCTGCGATTATACCCTGGTAGAGTTGGCAGAGGCGAAACCAGCCTTTCAAGCTCTTCAAGGCTAGACAAACAGTTATATACTACGTTATTAAAACTTATTGAATTTAAAATTAACATATAGCTTAATATTGTTAATAAAAATAGTGATAAAAAATTAACTAAATATTATAAAACAAAGAATTTCACTAAAATTAAAAATCATTACACATTAATTTCTAAATTATAGATAATCTTGTTAGATATTTATTACATATTAAATAATTTTTAACAATGTCGAGTATAAAAATATTTTTAGATGTTATAAAAATATTTTTTAATGTAGTGTTCGAGTAGTGGGCTATCCTACATATTTTTAATTTTTTTTTTACTAATCTACTATTTTTTTAAGTTATAGAGATACTTATCTAGAAATGAAGAATATTCGCAATAACATTGCTTCTCAATTATGGATGATGTGTTAGGTATATGTATAGTTATCCAAGTCGTTTATCGTATTTTATTTACATGTGTTTATTTTTTGCAAATTCTTATAAATTAATATAGAGTTATTTTCATGTAAGCATTTATAGACACACATAATTTAGTTTTCTAAATAATATAAATTATTTTATGACATTAATTTGTATTTTGTAAATAAAATACATAGTTATTTATAACAATTAATTATATTATTATATAATTAATATATTTAATTGTGTCATATGTCATTTATTATCATTTTGTATTTATCAGCTAATCAATCAGTATCATTCCAAACAATTTTTAGTTGATCAGCTAGATTATCAGATTTCCGCTACTAGCTAGTAGATTATCAGTTATCAGCTAGATTATCACTAGTTTATCAGCTATCAACTAGATTATCAGCTAGCCTTGTCAAACAGAGCCAATATACACTATAACTAATAATTGTATTATATTTGTAATTATGTTTTTAAGACATATATTGGCTTCAAAAAAAGTAGAAGGATATATTAATTAGCATGATAATCACAAATTGATATAAACAATTTTGATACGCTAAAAAAAAACGAAAGAAGAATTCACCATATAAATTATAGATGTATTATAACATATTCAAAAAAATTAAAGAAATCCTAAAATCTTTTATCACGAATAAAAATTAAAAAAAAACCATGTGCCCAAAAATAATGAAAAAATAGGTGTATCAAATTTTTTTTAAAAAAATGAATAGTTTAATTTCTCGGGAAAATAGGTGAGTTATTTTTTATTTTTCAAATAGAGGACTTAAATAATTAAAAAATAATCCGAAAATAGCCTAAAAATTATAAAAATAGCAATTATATATGCAATATCTCGTTACAATATAACTCAAAATAATAGCAATTATGCCACATGTTAATTAAAATATAATCCGAAAATAGCCAAAAAAGTAATTATAAAAATAGCAACTATATATGTCATGTGACATTACAATAGAGCTTAAAATAATAGCGACTATGTCACATATCATCACCATAAAAATCGTCACAAAAGATCTTCCTTTATATATATATATAATAATAAATTTTATTTTATGACACTTCAAAACAAGAAAAAAGTTTTGATGATTGTTATCCGGAAGAAGTTGACCCCAACGTGCCTTAACTGGTCTCCTAAATTAATGTAACGGCCCAAATTTTAATTACGCCGTTATTATTAATTATTTTCAGACTTGAACGACAGCTCAGATCTACGTGGATACCGCAAATAGGGCAGGGCATGTTGACTAGGTAAATAATAATTTTGTATGATTGTTTGCCTATTTGCGATGCTGTATATCGAGTTATTCGCCTAACATAGCATGTGTGTATTTCTATCATTGAATCGAGCGAGATAGTGTAACGGATGTTCGCCTCGAAAAACGTGTCGAGACGGGTACTGAGGAGCGAAATGCGGGTTCACTAAGTTGGGAAAAATTAAAACACAAAAAAGAGCAAGTCAACTTACCTTACCTACACTCCACCATACCCACTACCATCATTTTCTCTCCTTCCTCACGTCACTTTCTCCCACACCCTCACATACACAACACACACACTCACAAGGCCGAGAGAAGGAGCAGAAACAGAGGAGGAGGAGGAAGGAGGAGAGGAGGAGAAGAAGAGAGCGGGAGCGCGGGAAACCGGGGTGGAGGTAAGCCATTTACTTTGTTGATTGTTGGGTGGTCGAAGTGGTGGCCGACGAGGAGGTTTGGCCATGGAGGCCGAACCAGGTCGAGGTGGAGATGGCAGGGGTGTCTCCTCCTACCATCGAGCCCACCGAGGTTGGGGACGTGCGTCTCCAACTAGAGAAGAGAGAAAATAAAATAAAATTGAACCATAGAGCTCACTGGAGAAGAAGGAGAGAGTGGGGTGGGGAGGGGCTGCACGCATAGACCAGTTGGCGCGTCCAGAGTCAACCCAGCCAGGCCGGCCCGGGTGGGCGGATCGGAGTCGGCCAACCAGACTTGGTTGGATCGGGTCAGCCCGACCCGGGTGGACCCGAACCGGGTCAGGCCGACCCGATCCAGGGGGCCCACCCCTATATTAAAATATTATAAAAAATTAAATTTTAACTTAAAATGGTTTTAAATTAAATAAATTACAAAAAAATAAGAAAAATAGGTGGAAAATTATGGGAAAAATCTAGAAAAATCAGGAAAAATAGGAGAAAAATGAGAAAAAGATAGAAAAAATGATATTTGAAAATTTTTCGGGCGTTGACACCCCGGTTTAACTCAAAAGGGTGTCAAACCAAAACTTTTTAAAATGAAAATTTTCATAATTTGGCCACACATTGTAAATTCACTTAATTTGACTCTAAACTAGTTAAAATGGTTTAATTGGGCGCCAGGAACTTAGGAGATCATAGTCGGGAGTCGGGCGCATTTCTCGAGACGTGAGTGAGACTTTGGAGTGCGTTTTTTGGGTACGTAAGATTTCATCTGAAAGTCATTGAGGGTTTACTTTTTTATCGTTGATTTCCTATTCCTTGTTATTGTACTTTATTCTGTGATACATTTGGGTTGGTGGTCGAGTTACTCCCACCTGATATTCGTTGTGTACTTATGGCACACTATGCTGTAGCACGTGTGATCAGGCATTCGGTGAATTGCAACCCGAGTTGTAAGGGTGCACGTGTTGGGCAAGCCCCGCGAGGAACCAGGTGAAAGGAAGTGGGGGCACCCACCGAAAGGATCTTGGGGGTCCGAAGTACAGTTTAGTCTGACCGGGACGAGTACACACTTTGTTTCTCTCGTGTCATTTATTCATGTGATGATCTTAGCACAATTGCATGTTTAGTTTTCGCATGATTATTTGACATGTTTATTGATATATGTTTATTTTCTTGTAAATGCTCGGTGTACTTCGTTGGAATCTTACTAACTGTACTCTCCATCTTGCTTTTTGTGATGGTTGAGTGCAGATCCTAGTGCTATTAGGGGCAAGGGGATTTTAGGCGACTTTATCTGATTGCCCGCGGTCAAGGACCTACTAGTACGTGCGATTTTGATATTTTGTTTTACTTTTGGGTATTGGGAGACTGGATAGACACTGTACTTGTATATATTACTGCTTAGTATTGTCGTCTATATACAGAGTACTTTCCCTGGGTTTTCCACAATAGGTGTTGCTCTTAAAATGATGCTTATTACGATGATAAATTTAATTGTTTTACTTGTTTTTAAATTTAAGACTTCCGCTGTTGTTTTAATGATTTAACTGTTAAATCAAAATGAATAACGAAAGGAGTTAACACGCATATCGAGGAGTCGTGTTGCGGAAAATGGCGTCAGTGGCGCGTGGGACCCAGTGGGTCAAGGATCAAACGGGACCGCTGGGCCAGCGCCTCCCCACGTGGCGACCTCGGGATTTGGGGCCGCCACAAGTGGTATCAGAGCTTAGGTTCAAGCGAACCTAGGGGAAGGTTTAATGACTTAAGACATTGCGATACCACGCTATAAGTGGTATAAGAGCATGGTCGACTCCGTCGGAGGAAGCGTAGGTGTCCTTAAACTAATACCACGTCACAAGTGATATTAAAGCGAGAGTTCGAGGAACCTCGGGAAATTAACTAAAAGAGCATAAGACTTAGAAATAATAATAAAATTTAGATGCGAAAACCCGATGTGCTTGCCTTAGAACTTTAGTTGGGAAGCAAAGTTAGCGGGTAGTACTAGGATTTATATGTGTATATTTTGATTGTGATACTTATATACACGTAGTACGACACTGACATGCGATACGTTCGCGGTTTACTCATTCGACTGGTGAGTGGCATATCATGCACAACTGGATTGTTTCCATAAGACCGTCACGTTTCGAGTTCCGGGGATTCCAGAGTTCACGTTTACCGGAGTCGCTACAACACTACCCATTATTAGAGGTCGACTAGCTACGACTCATGAGATGGAGGCATTTGCAGCAATAGTCGAGCCAGAGGTTAGGATCGAAGTCCGGATGAAGATGTTCTAGTAGTCCGAGACTTTGTCGACGTATTTCCAAATGATTTACCAGGATTGCCACCGCCAAGAGTGATTGAGTTCATCATTGAGCTGATACCGGGTACTAAACCGATCGCTAGCAGACCTTACCCGATGTCACCATCAGAGCATGAGGAGGTCAGGAGGCAATTGGATGACTTACTGGAGAAAGGCTTCATTCACCCTAGCATGTCAGCTTGGGGAGCTCCGGTATTATTTGTGAAGAAGAAGGATGTTTCAATGAGGATGTGCGTAGACTACCGAAAGTTGAATCAGGTGACAGTTAAGAACTGTTACCCACTCCCAAGGATCGACGATCTTTTCGATCGTTTGACTGGCGCCGAGTTCTTCTCGAAAATTGATCTACTTTCAGGCTATCATCAGTTGAGGATTCGAGAAGATGACGTCAAGAAGACAGCTTTCAATACAAGATATGGGTTGTTTGAGTTTACAGTTATGCCTTTTGGGCTGACTAATGCCCCGATTTTCTTCATGGACTTGATGCATAAGGTCATGAGACCATACTTGGACAGATATGTCATCGTCTTATTGATGACATCTTGATTTACAGCAAGACTCGTGAGGAGCATGCGAGTCATCTCAGAGCGGTTTTTGACGACATAGAGAGAGCATAGATTGCACGCAAAATTTAGCAAGTGTGATTTCTGGCTGAGTGCAGTAAGATTATTGGGACACGTCATTAGTGATCAGGGTATCTCTGTGGATCCAGAGAAGATTCGGGCAATTATTGACTGGAGGACGCCCGAGTCTGCTTCTGATATTCGGAGTTTCTTGGGACTAGCAGGGTACTACCGTCGCTTCGTACCGGGGTTTTCCTCGATTGCAGCATCAATGACTAGACTGACTAAGAAGGATGTCAGATTTGATTGGTCCGAGGAGTGTGAGCAAGCTTTTTGGGAGTTGAATAGGAGATTGACTTCCGCGCCAGTGTTGACATTGCCAGAGCCGAGCAAGAGTTTATCAATGTATACGGATGCATCGGGCATTGGACTGGGATGCGTTTTAATGCAGGAGGGTAGACCAGTAGCTTACTTGTCCCGACGATTGAGACCCCACTAGGTTAACTATCCAGTGCATGACTTAGAGCTTGCAGCAGTCATTTTTGCACCGAAGGCTTGGAGACATTATCTCTATGGAGAGCGGTTCGTACTCTACACTGATCATCAGAGTCTGAAATACATTTTCACTCAGAGAGATCTAAACATGCGTCAGAGGAGATGACTTGAGTTACTGAAAGACTACGACTTCACTATTGAGTATCACCAGGGAAAGCGAACGTCGTAGCTGACGCATTGAGCATGATTGGTACTGACAGTCAGACGGTAGTGCGACATATGACACACGAGCATGGCTTATTACAGGCGATGTCAGTTATGTGCCTGATCGATGTTTTTACTATGACCAAGCCACATATTTGTTGTCAGATGAGAGTTTCGACGGTATCTATTGAACGAGTTGCCTAGTGTCAGAGGACTGATGGGCTCTATGAGCGGTTCAGTGGTATGGCTCGGGATCCAGAGTGTACGGATTGGCCAGAGTCGACAGATCAGTGTTTGAGACACTGGGGGAGGTTGTGGATACCTGCAGTTCCGGAGATACGGGATGGAATTTTGGAGGACGCACAAAGGTCTCGCTACACGGTTCATCCTGCTCGAACCAAGATGTATCATGATTTGAGGCGATTGTTCTGGTGGCCAAGGATGAAGGCTGACGTTGGTGAGTACGTAAAGAGTTGTCATATCTGCCAGCAAGTTAAGGCTGAGCACAGGAGACCAGGCGATTTACTACAACCACTACCCATTCCATAGTGGAAATGGGAGCACATCACTATGAATTTTGTCAGTCGGTTACCGCAGACTACGAGGAGACACGATGCGGTTTGGGTTGTGATTGACAGACTAACGAAATTGGCACATTTCATTCCTATTTCTATAAGATATTCATTCCCACAGCTGAGCATTGTCTTCGAGAGAGAGATTATTAGATTGCATGGGGTGTCAGTCTCTATTGTATCTGACCGAGATCCTAGGTTGACTTCGAAACTCTGGGAGGCGATGCAGGAGCAGTTTGGCACCAGGTTGCAATTTAGTACAGCTTACCATCCTCGGACAGACGGACAGTCTGAGAGACTGATACGGATTCTAGAAGATATGCTCGGGCTTGTATTTTGCAGTTTGGAGGTTCGTGGGAGGATTATTTACCGCTGTGAGTTTGCTTACAATAACAACTATCAGGCGAGTATCGGGATGCCTCCGTTTGAGGCGTTGTATGGCAGGCCCTGTAGACCACCTGCGTGTTGGGCAGCGTTTGAGGATACATCGGCGATTGGGCCAGAGATAGTTGTTGATCACACAAAGAAGATTAGACGTATTCGACAGAGACTTCGGGCAGCACAAGACAGGCAGAAGAAATATGCGGATAAGTATCACGAGGGTCTGAGCTATGAAGAGGGCGACATGGTTTATCTAAAGGTTTCTCCATGGAAGGGCCAACATAGATTTGGGATTAAAGGAAAATTGGCGCCGAGATACATAGGACCGTTCAGAGTCGCAGCACGAGTTGGCAGTGTGGCTTATAGATTGGACTTGCCAGCAGAGTTGGCTGGGGTTTATCCTACGTTTCACATCTCAATGTTAAGACTGGCTAGGTTAGGACCGAGAACGATGGTTGACTTGGGACAGATCGAGGTTCGGCCTGATGTAACATATGAGGAGCGACCGATAGAAATTGTGGATCGCGCGACTCAGACGCTTAGGAACAGGGTGATCCCTAAGGTGTTGGTTCGTTGGCAACATCATGGTACAGAAGGACTCACTCGGGAGCTCGAGTCTACTATGCGGCAACGTTACCCACATCTATTTCATGGTACGAAACTTCAAGTTATTTAAAATTTTGGGACAAAATTTCTTTTCTAGTTGGGAAGAGTTGTAACGGACCAAATTTTAATTACGCCGTTATTATTAATTATTTTCAGACTTGGATGACAACTCAGATCCACGTGGATACCGCAAATAGGGCAGGGCATGCTGACTAGGTAAATAATAACTTTGTATGATTGTTTGCCTATTTGCGATGTTGTATATCGAGTTATTCGCCTAACATCGCATGTGTGTATTTCTATCATTGAATCGAGCGAGATAGTGTAACGGGTGTTCGCCTGGAAAAACGTGTCGAGACGGCTACTGAGGAGCGAAATGCGGGCTCACTAAGTTGGAAAAAATTAAAACACAAAAAAAGAGCAAGTCAACTTACCTTACCTACACTCCACCAAACCCACTACCATCATTTTCTCTCATTCCTCATGTCACTCTCTCCCATACCCTCACATACACAACACACACTCACAAGGTCGGGAGAAGGAGCAAAAACAGAGGAGGAGGAAGAGGAGAGGAGGAGAGGAGGAGAAGAAGAGAGCAGGAGCGCGGGAAACCGGGGTAGAGGTAAGCCATTTACTTTGTTGATTGTTGGGTGGTCGAAGTGGTGGCCATGGTGGCCGACGAGGAGGTTCGGCCATGAAGGCCGAACCAGGTCGAGGTGGAAATGGCACACCCCTGCCATCGAGCCCACCGAGGTTGGGGACGTGCGTCTCCAACTGGAGAAGAGAAAAAAAAAAAACTGAACCACAGAGCTCACTGGAGAAGAAGGAGAGAGTGGGGTGCGCGCGTGCAGCCCAGGACCAGTTGGGCCGGTCCGGGCCCAACCAGGCCCGACCCGGGTGGGTCGGATCGGGTCAGCACGACCTGGTTGGATCGGGTCAGCCCGACCCGGGTGGACCCGAACCGGGTCAGCCAGACCGGTTGGACCGGGTCAAACCCGATCCAGGGGGCCCACCCCTATATTAAAATAATATAAAATTTTAATTTTAATTTAAAATAGTTTTAAATTAAATAAATTACAAAAAAAATAAGAAAAATAGGTGGAGAATTATGGGAAAAATCTAGAAAAATCAGGAAAAATATGAGAAAAATGAGAAAAAGATAGAAAAATGATATTTGAAAATTTTTCGGGCGTTAACACCCCGGTATAACTCAAAAAGGGTGTCAAACCAAAACTTTTTAAAATGAAAATTTTCATAATTTGGCCACACATTATAAATTCACTTAATTTGACTCTCAACTAGTTAAAATGGTTTAATTGGACGCCAAAAACTTAGGAGATCATAGTCAGGAGTCGGGCGCGTTTCTCGAGACGTGAGTGAGACTTTGGAGTGCGTTTTTGAGGTACGTAAGATTTCATCTGAAAGTCACCGAGGGTTTACTTTTCCATCGTTGATTTCCTATTCCTTGTTATTGTACTCTATTCCGTGATACATTTGGGTTGGTGGTCGAGTTACTCCCACTTGATATTCGTTGTGTACTTATGGCACACTATGCTGTAGCACGTGTGATCAGGCATTCGGTGAATTGCAACCCTAGTTGTAAGGGTGCACGTGTCAGGCAAGCCCCGCGAGGAACCAGTGAAAGGAAGTGGGGCACCCACCGAAAGGATCTTGGGGGTCCGAAGTACAGTTTAGTCTGACCGGGACGAGTACACACTTCGTTTCTCTCGTGTCATTTATTCATGTGATGATCTTAGCACAATTGCATGTTTAGTTTCTGCATGATTATTTGACATGTTTATTGGTATCTGTTTATTTTCTTGTAAATGCTCGGTGCACTTCGTTGGAATCTTACTAACTGTACTCTCCATCTTGCTTTTTGTGATGGTCGAGTGCAGATCCTAGTGTTGTAGGGGCAAGGGGATTTTGGGCGACTTTGTCTGATTGCCCGCGGTCGAGGACCTACTAGTACGTGCGATTTTGATATTTTGTTTTACTTTTGGGTATTGGGAGATTGGATAGACACCGTACTTGTATATATTACTGCTTAGTATTATCGTCTATATACAGAGTACTTTCCTTGGGTTTTCCACAATAGGTGTTGCTCTTAAAATGATGCTTATTACGATGATAAATTTAATTGTTTTACTTGTTTTTCAATTTAAGACTTTCGCTGTTGTTTTAATGATTCAATTGTTAAATCAAAATGAATAATGAAAGGAGTTAACACGCATATCGAGGAGTCGTGTTGCGAAAAATGGCGTCAGTGGCACGTGGGACCCAGTGGGTCAAAGATCAGACGGGACCGTTGGGCAGCGCCTCCCCACGTGGCGACCTCGGGATTTGGGGCCGCCACAATTAATGTATATCTACTTAATTAAGTAAAAAAAAAATGTATAGCAAATTAATTAAAGACACATTATAGCAATATGCATTCTATTATATTTGAATGTTCCTAATACCTTTGAGGTGATACACAGAAGTCCTAATGATTATCTCTAACCCCTAATGGATAGTCTTTTTGTAGAAACAAGAAGTCACATTTTTGCAATTGTCATTCACTCATAAATTCAACCATGGTGCTACTTTACCAATGGGTAACATAATTCCCTTCATCAAATATGTCTAGAAAGTATAAAGAGTAGAGAGATATACACGAGAGTGATTTTGTGATTTTCCCTCCAAGGACTTGTTTGATTATAAGAGAAATGTTTCATAGGAAAATAACATTTTCTTAAGAAAAGTTTTCTCTAATAAATGTTCAAGATTTTCCTATATGTGTATGATTGAACATATAAGAGTTTTTTCCCTCAAAACTTACTAACAACAAATTTTGAAATAAATATGAAACTCACCATATATATATATATATATATTAAATATATTAGTTTTATATTTTAAAATATAAATTTAATGTGTCTTAATATGGAAACTCACATTTTCTCAATAAAAATTTCAATTTGTCCATCATAATAGGTGGAAAAAAATATATGGGTTTTAATATAGAAAATTAACAATTGTAAGAAAATGTTCTGTGAAAAAAATGCGGCTATCAAAAACATGAAAATATCATTTTCCCACATAATTTGTCATTTTCTCATAACATTTTCCTTTTTCATCCAATCAAACAAAACCTAAGTGGAACTCTTATTGATTGAAAAGAAATAGAACAATTGCTCGAGAGTAAACACTTGTTTGGTTTTCCCATTTAGATTTACTTGAAACAACTCGCTAGCTTCATTGTAATATTTTATGCAAAAATAGACATGCATCTCGATGCAAAAAAGCATTAGACGCCAATAGATATGAGTGGTTGCAGGATTACAATTTCCTTTTTGTAATTTGTACCTATTTTATCTAATTATAAGTATATATGTGATGAGCTTAGTCCCACAAACTAGGCCCCACCCGGCCCTAGACTTGCGTGATCCCCATGTCAGCCCTTGCAAGGTCAACGCAGCCTAGTCAACCTCCGTTTCCATTATTATTATTTATTCGGTGTTTTAAAGTTGAGTTGTTACATTTTGCAAGGTTTAAAATTAAAGCAGCGGAATTAAACTTAAGCAATTTGAATAACTCAATAAATGACAAGTCGGGACAACCTATGGTGTGGAAACCCCAAAAAATATGATCTCGTGTATATAAGGTGACAAAACTAGAAATATATATATGTATCAAAGTGCATTCATCCTATTAACCAATTTTACAAAATATATATAACATAATTACATCTAAAGGCCCTATACATGGCAAAGTGGAAGCCAATTCAGGAAAGCTTAAAGGAAGTCACCATGTACCAGTTCATTTGCCAGATGCGTCTCAACATTAATTCTAGAACCCAATAAAAGGTTAGCCGATATATCATGCAGGTAATCACAAAGAAATGAAATAGAAAGCACATGATAAATAAGCCAATAAGGAATTCAAAGAGAATTGAGCGACAATATCACACAGATATGGGTATCCAAGTGGTCCAATTCCATCCGGTTGTAACACACAGTACACAACCTAACTTCTAAGGAAATTGTAGACTTAACTAAGTCTCTAACAGTTTAGAATGGTTCCATCAACTGTAGCAGACACACAGTTACCTTTACAAACTTAACTTCCCAATCCTAAACTCCTATTTATCACCATTTACAATCCGTGTGTCACAGTGGTACATATGATCACACAACACGTGTACCGCACTTGTGACTACCATTTAACCACTTAGCCCTAATTCGCTCGATATGAGAGTATAACATAAAGATAGTCAATATGAACTGCATAGATTATTAGAGATGATAAATTGAATTTAGTTTCACAAATAATGCATGCCTTTCAAAAAGTAAGTCACGAAGATCAACAATGAATCACACATATATGGAATAGATAATAAATCATAAGGAAAGTATATCACCAAGATATGGAATGTAAATCACAAAGAAAGCATCAACATCAGGGATAACATGACAAGAAGGTTCACATAGAATAAATTAAAAATTATGACAACCAAACAATTGATGAGAATTAGTATCGAGGCTCCTGTGATTTACTTACCTAACTAACAAGCAAATATATGCGTTCACGGCTCCCACACGCATCAAATAGTGCATCCGACACTTACACTAGTCCCTACATTTTTAGTGTAAGTTTAAGTTGTATTAGGTGTGTTTTAGTATGTGATTAAGGGTTAAGACCGATCGAAACTAAAACAATCCATAACACTTGCACAAAAATCATTCTATAAACAAGCCCCTCCTTTCGGATAATTTTTGAGAAACAATATGGATTAGTTTTAAAAAAAAACTAATGGTTTAAGGTTGTTCCTCTCTTCTCTTAGCTTTCAGGCGATATACGAACGTCAAAAATAGAGTTAAAACGGGGGAGATATGACAATTTTACTAAAACTAGTCAAACTGTCCCGTCTATAGCCTCATTAGTGCACTAATCAACCTTATTAGCATGCTAATGCTGCTGAAACTGCATTTCTGCAGTTTGAAATTTGGGGTTTTTGACCTCAAATCCCACTAGGTCGTCTCCATCGCCCAAAACTCCCCCAATATAGGTACAACCACCTCATAAACAACATAGACATTCATTCATCATAATTCCATCATTAACATCAATATACCACATGATTTAACAATCATGAAATAAAAAACTCACAATTGAAAGCAAAAATTTGAAACCCTTTTGAAAAGCCAACCATCTATTGAAAAATCAGAGTTTATTGTAGCTAGTTGAAAGTAAGGAAGAGATTTAAACACTCCTGAATTTTGTTTTAAATACAAGCCCCAATTTGTATAGATTTGATTCATGAACAAGAGGAATGAATGTTTACCTAGCTAGGCTTCTTAATAGTGGCTTGTTTCTTCAACAAATTAACATCCAATTTAGCCTTAAAACTAAGGGTAGAAATGGATAGAGTAAGGAATGGGGACCTCATTCCCATACTCATACTCACTAAAAAAACTATCACCCATACCTATACCTATCTAGAGATGAATTCTCATACTCATCCCCATACCCATCAAATACCCATGGGTATGGAGAATCTTCATGGGTAAAATATTTTACCCATTTAATTCCCCATTGGGATCCCTGTGGAATTTTTATGGGGATTTTTCAAGGATGAGGAGTCCTCATAGAAGATTTTTTTCCCATTCTATTCCCCATTAAGGATCCCTATGGGGATTCTAAAAAAAAAAAAGAATTGTAATAAATAAAGTGTCAAATATACATACATAACAACATAAATGTTCAAATGATACTTATACGTGTAATATACATATGCTAGCATAAGCATATTGTAATATGATATAATTATACATATAATATTTAGATATAAAGTTATAATATAACTAAATATGAACAAATATTATACTATAAAGAGTTTGATTATATAGTTGATCCACATAATTTGAGAATTAAGAATTTGAGATTAAGGGTTGAAGTTTTTTTTTCTCGCAAGGGGTTGAAGTTTTGGTGTAGTTGATGATCAATGTATATTTTTTTCTCTCCCAAAACTTAAGAGTTAAGAAACAATAATGTCGTGATAAAAAAAAATTATGTCAATAAGTTAAAATTCATAACATTTATTATAAATATAAACTATATATAAATTTAATAACACCAAGTGCCCCCAAAAAGGAATTAGGAAGATTCTATAAAATAAGGTTTTGCAATTTTTCTATTTGATCCTATTTCCTTTTCAATACTTTTGATCCTAAAAATTCTAAAATATAAATATAGTTGCGAACAACTCAAAATAAAACATATAGTTATTAATTAACCAAATAAATTAAAATTATAAATACCATTAAGAGGGTTTTTATTATCTGTATGAGTGTTTCGGAGTGGAAACTAATATTATGTAATATTTATATATAAATATCATATGGTATATATATAAATAATAAATATTATATAGTGAATAAATTGATATATGAGGATCCTCATGGGTTGATAGGTATCCCCGTATAGGGATTATCCATAGGGATCCCCGTAGCGATTACCCGTAGGGGTCCTCGTGGCGATTACCCATAGGGGATTCCCCATGGGGATCCCTATGGATATATTTTATTACCCATAATCGTACTCATACTTGTGTAGGTATGAGATTTTATAACCATCCCCACCATCATCTCCATTTAAAATCTCAATACCCGTACTCGTTAGGAAAAATCCCCATCACCCGTGGGTATTTTCCTACCCATTTGCATCCCTACTCAAAACCCTCAAGTTCTAAATTTCCAACTAATATTCTTCTTCCTTAAGCTCTCTCTATCAATTTCTTTAATTCTCCGAATTTTTGTCTTTAACAACAAAGCCTTACTATATATATGTTTTCTTTTCATCTTAACCATGGATCATTCTAGTTATTCTCATCTCTATGAAAATCGAGGGTAATTTTTATATCTTTACATGCATCCCTAGATTACCACTCATCTACTAGAATTTCTCTTATTTTTGCATCACTATGCACATCTAGGCCTTAAAGTAATGTTCTCATAGCTCTTAAATTTACTAAGGTTTAGGCTTATTATCTTATGAATTTTAATTAAGTTAGATAACTTTACTAACTTAGCTTTATATTATCAAGTAAGTCATATTTTTGTGCTAAATTAGGAATCTACTCAAGTCTCGTCATACGTGTCACGTCATATGCATATTGAGAACACATTTCACTCGCCTAATCAAAAATCTACATTAATAAAAATCTTCGTACAAGTATAAATAGGTAATTCACGTCATCATTCACAAATAAAATATTTTCTGGTCGTTTGATGCGTGTCGAATACATCAAAATATATAATCCCGATGAGATTACCAATGACCACAAGAACTGTAGTAGTGGCAAACACGGAGTTGATCCACGAAGACCAAGTTTTTAACTTAAGCTAAGAAACTAAAGAGTAACTCGCGGTGTTTGCAATAATATTCTCTAGAATTAACTAAAAACAAGAATAAAAATAGTGAGTGAATAAACCAATCAGGGGGAAACAATCTAAACCATCGGTATCACAAACCTCCACAACATGACATAATTTTACATACGGTCATCAATCTAATCAAAGCATGCAATTCACATTAATTTAGAGTAGCTATGACCCGGTAACGTACGCGGGTCCTCGCACTTCCCTATCTCGATGGTCAAAGTATGACAATGACCACTTTCCTAGTCAAACATATAACCCTATATTCAAGCTAATTGGGTTTAATGCATTGACCGCAAATGGACTTTGTGAAGTCGGATCACTAGTATGTTCGATTTAGCTAGATCCCTATGGTATTCAACCGATCCCAAAAGGGGTTAATCAAGTGGTAGGGTCGGATGCCACTAGTGTGGTCTTATTTACAACTCACAAGTGTAAATCAAGGTTTAAATTGTTTAAATCAATAATTTAAAAAATATCAATTTAAATAATTTAAATAAATAAATAAATAGATCTTACATATGTGTTTTTGCCAAAAAGGGTGATTTGATCCACCTCTGATTCATATTGACGAACTTAGCTAGAGATCGTAGTGGTAGACTCTATTAAAATCAAAAAATAATGTTAAGAACAATGAGTAATTGGAGAAGAAAAAGATAGAAGAACACTAAACAAAATAGCCTCCAAGGAGCAATTAATTGTCTGTCGATCCCCTTTCCAATACCTTAAGTAAAAACTACTAAAAAATGGTCTAGAATGTTATGGAATATGGATGACCATGCATGTACACCAAGTTGAATGAAAAATTCTCATTCCAACTATCTCATTTCTTCTCTTCTCCTTTGTAGTAGTAGTTTGTAGTAGAAGAAGTTATTAGTCTTCTATTTCATTCTCTAGTTCTTAGCAAGTCTCAATTCAATTCACAACACGTTATCAGCACGAGCTTGCTCTAGCATTAAGGAGATCTTGAAGTTCAAGAAGGCTTGTTAAGGAGACAAAGCTAGGAAGGTATAACTTTTGTTATTTAAGTTCAATTTATTTATATATTATCATGGTTGCTTCCTTTTATTACATGCATCACTTCTATATGCATACTTTATTCATATACTATACATTATAATGTCACCGATTGCGAAAGTATGCTCTGTAGTTGCGTCTTGTACGATTTTCTACATCAGAAATCAAAAGTCAATATGTGACATAACTAGTTTTCTAAAACTACAAACGATTAGTTATTGTTCTATTCTTGATTTTATAATACAAATCATGCTATAAGTTTGAGTTGATAGTGGGTAAGCCTTGTCCCCGGTAATGCTAAACATTGAAAGGGAGACGGGTTATCCCGTTCGAGGAGGCATGACATTTAAGCAGACTTTGTCTCGCCACCCAACCTGGAGGTTGTCCCACCAACTCATACAAATAGTACATTTGATTATTAATGAATCAAGTTGTGAACATATACTTAATCATATGCTATGTTTTATTTTTACATAAAAGAAAAGAGAAAATTATTTTATATTATATTTACTTCCAAAATATTAATCAACCATAGTTTGAATTTGTTACCTTATTATAATTCTTGTCATGATAATTAGATATTACAAATTATGAATAAAGCTTGTATCCATGCAAGGTTGTATGTTCTACACAATCATTCACCAATTTCTCTTTAGAGATTTGAAATTTTCACATTATGGAGTTATATATATACATACCAAAAGGGTAATGCTCCAAAAAGCTCAAAATGAGCGGCTGGGTCTCATGCTACAAAATTTAATCAGTCAAATATTAATTATAATTTCACAATTTTAATTACCTCTATGTTGAGGCTATATGGAAATATGACTGATGAGACAATAAAAAGAAGGTCACGTGGCCCGCCTCGATTTATTGCTGCAACAAATATCGAGTGCGCACGTCAATCCAATAAATATTAAGGATTGATTTCTTGTCTCATGGTAGCTGAGTAAAATAATGAGATATTATAAATATAATATCGCTCCCGTCCAATTAGTTCAGTTTCAAATTAAGAAGCATATGTTGCATATAATGATCATGATCGCAATAATAAATTTATGGACGTGGAAAAGGTGAAAATATCAGGTAAAGGTCGTATTGACAATTCCACCAAAAATTGGAATAAAAGTGGTGCACCACTACAAATGGCAAATAATTATTGACAATGAGCGCTCATAATTGTGAGATTTTTTTGGTCATATATGAAAAACTATTTTGCCTAAATATTGTCATATATATGCCCGAATATTTTTGTGACCTTTACCATGCCTTCAAAATCAATGGCAAAATATTATGAATTTTATCATTGAAATATGACTCTTTTTCTGATTTGCCAAACATTATTTGTCCAGATGGATCAACAAATCATGTGTTCAAGTCATGAATCAAATAAGAGCGATATATGCCTTGCTGATTGTGCTACAACGCATACAATCCTTAAAAATAGAGAATATTTCTCCAATTTGAACTTAGCTAAGGCTAATGTTCAAACAATATCTGGCATCTCCAATTTGATTAATGGCTCTGCAAGAGCAAATATTATGTTGCCTGAGGAAACAACAATTCGTGTTGACAATGCCTTATGTAGCGGCCCCATTTCCCGAGGTCGCCACGTGGGGAGGCGCTGGCCCAACGGTCCCGTCCGATCCTTGACCCACTGGGTCCCACGCGCCACTGACGCCATTTCCACAGCATGTCTCCTCGATACGCGTGTTAACTCTCTTCGTTAAACATTATAAAAAACTGCGGAAGTCTTAAAAGAAGTAAAACAATTAAATTTATTATCGTATAAACATTATTTTAAATAAGAGCAACTCCTATTGTGGAAAACCCGAGGAAAATACTCTGTATATATATGCGACAATATTAAACAATAATATATACGAGTACAGTATATATTCAGTCTCACATTTCCCAAAAGCAAGCAAAATATCAACATCGCACGTACTGATAGGTCCTTGATCGCAGGCAGTCAGATAAAGTCGTCCAAAATGTCCTTGCCCCTACTAGCAGGGTCTGCACTCGCCCATCACGAAAAGGAAGATGGGGAGTACAGTTAGTAAGATTCCAACAAAGTACACCGAGCATTTGTGAGAAATATAGACGATATCAATAAACATGTCAATTAATCATGCGAACTAAACATGCAACTGTGCTAAGATCATCACATGAGTAAATAACATGAGAAACAAACCGTGTACTCCTCCCGGTCACACTAAACTGTACGACAAATCCCCAAGATCCTTTCAGTGAGTGCCCCACTTCCTTTCACTTGGTAACGGCCCAGCCCGCCGACAGGTACCCGCAGGCCCCGAAACCTACGGACTAGAGCGCACAGGATCCTTTCAGTTGAAACACCCACTTCCTTTCACCTGGTTACCCGCGTACAGCCTAATGTGCCATAAGTACAACACGAATAGCAAAAGTCTCGACCCCCAACCCAAATGTGTCACGAAAATCAATAACAAGGAATAGGGGGGAATAGCATCCAACAAGCACGAATATGCAATCAATGATAGAAAAGTAAACCCTCAGTGACTTTCAGAAGGAATCTTACGTACCTCAAAAAAGGCACTCGCACGCATCTCGATATGCGCACTGATACCTGGCTATAGCATCATATGCCCCTGGTGTCCATTTGTACCATTTTAGTTACTAAATCATGTAAATCACAATTTAAAATAGGTGAAATACACCTCACCTCAATCGCGTCATCGACATTCGTCGATTCGCGCATCCGACCGGTCGATAACGCGCCACCGCGCCGTTCACCGCGTCGCCGCCGCTAACAACGTCGCTACGCTGCTGCCTCGCCGGCGCGCGCGCCGTCGTTGCTCTGCCGCCGCGCCGCTGCTGGCGCGCGAGCCGCCGCTGCGGCGCCGAGGCCGCCATCTTGGCGCCAGAGCCGCCATCGCTGGCGCCAGAGCGCCACTACCGACCACGCTGTTCATTCTGCCGACCTTCGGCCGTCGCATCGCCGCGCTCGTGCGCCATCGCTGCCGATCCAACCCTTTCCCGCGCCGTCATCGCCTCGCCGGCACAGGTGCTCGCCGGCGTCCATCGCTGCCACCGCCATCGCGTCGGCTGGAGCCGCGCCTCCTCGCCATCGTCTCCCAGCGCGATCGCGCGCCAGCGCATCCCACGCCTCCTGCGCACGTCGCCACTCGCTGGCCACCCACCGTCCTCGGCCTCGTCGCAGGCTACGCCGTGACTTCCTTGCGCGCCGGTGGTGGTGCATCTCTCGCCGGTCCGTCGTCGCTCTCCTGCGCGCCTCTCCTCGGCCCGATTTCTCCTCTCCGAGGCTTTTCTTTTCTCCTCGTTTTGTTCTCTCTCTCTCTTTCCACCGCAAACCACTCTTTCTCTCTCTCTTCATTTATTTCTCCACTCTCTCTCCCTTTCCACCTCAAACCACTCTCTCTCTCTCTTCATTTATTCCCCACTCTCTCTCTCTCTTCCTTTTCTTTTATATATATATATATATATATATATTTACATATATATATACATTTTCTTTTTCCTTTTTCAAATCAAAAGTGTCATAAAGATTCGTGCAACACGAATCTCAAGGCAAACTAAATAATTCCACCTCTTTGTCTACCGCCTCTATGCTTGATCAAAATTGTCTCGAGTCTCGCAAATTTACGTATTTCGAGACAAATCTAAAAATATATTTATTTTTTATGCTTTCCTTAAAAATCCGAACATCGCGCATCTCGAGGCACCAACCCGCCTCATTTCCAAAATTTCGATACTCGCTCTACACGCATCCCGAGATGTATTCAATTTACACATTAAAATCACATAACGCGACTATCTCGATCTCACGTTGGCACGCGACTCGAGACGCGTCCCCGTTCGTGTTTCAGCTTCCCGAATTCCCCGCGTATATGTTTTTCAACAATTTGCATCGCCACTCATGATTCGGACATGCGCATTTCGACAGTGGGTCCCACGTACGGCCCTAAAATGACACGTGGCACGAGTCGAATTTTCGGGCCGTTACACTTATACTCTGAAAAATCCAGAAGAAATTTACTCAGCTTTAAAGATATTCGAAAAAATGGATATCACATTGAAACCATGAACGAAAATAATAGAGAATTTCTCTATGTCACATTGGTTTCAAATGGGAAAAAAGAAGTGTTAGAAAAATTCCCAGCTTTATCCTCTGGATTATATTTTACTCATATAAGGCATGTCGAAACGAATGTCATTTTAAAAAAGAAAATTAATGATCCAAAGACATTCATTTTATGGCATGACCGGCTTGGTCATCCGGGATCATCAATGATGCGAAGAATAATTAATAATTCGCATGGACATCCTTTAAGGAGTCACAAAATATTTTCAGCTGGTGATTATAATTGTGCTAGTTGTTCTCAAGGTAAATTGATAGTTAAACCATCCCCAAGTAAAATTGTTGTGGAATCCCCGCTTTTCTTAGAACGCATTCGGGAGACATATGTGGACCTATTCATCCTCACTGTGGACCATTTAGATATTTCATGGTTTTGATAGATGCATCAACTAGGTGGTCACATGTTTGTTTGCTTTCGACCCGCAATGTTGCATTTGCTAGACTTTTAGCACAAATCATTAAGTTAAGAGCACAATTTCCTGACGACCCAATCAAGACTATCCGTCTTGATAATGCCGGGGAATTTCATTCTCAAGCATTTAAAAATTATTGCATGTCTATAGGAATTACCATTGAACATTATGTTCCACACGTGCATACCCAGAATGGTTTAGCGGAATCTCCGATCAAACACATTCAATTAATTGCCAGACCTTTAATCATGAGAACTAAGTTATCAACTTCAGTTTGGGGACATGCAGTCCTTCATGCAGCATCTATCATTCGTTATAGGCCTACTGCATACCATGAACATTCCCCCATACAACTCATTTTAGGTCAACAACCAAATATTTCACACTTGAGAATTTTTGGTTATGGAGTGTATGTTCCTATACCACCTCCCAATAGAACTAAGATGGGTCCACAACGAAAACTTGGGATTTATGTTGGATTTAACTCATCGTCCATTATAAGATACATTGAGCCCTTAACAGGGAATTTATTTACTGCGCGTTTTGCTGATTGTCACTTTGATGAAGCAATTTTTCCACCATTAGGGGGAGATAAGAAGTCAATTCAAAAGGAATGGCGCGAAATTGCTTGGAATGCATCAACTTTATCACATTATGATCCACGAACAAATCAGTGTGAACTTAAAGTTCAAAAGATCATTCATTTGCAACAAATCGCAAATCAATTACCAGATGCATTTAATGATGCAAAACAAGTGACAAAATCACATATTCCAAATTGTAAATGCTCCTGCAAGAATTGATGTCTCTGCAAAAACGCACAAGAACCAACGAAACACTTAAAGCGTGGAAGACCGGTTGGTTCAAAGGATACAATTCCTCGAAGAGGAAAACGGGAGTAAAAATAAATACAAATCAAAATACTCCTGAGAAAGCACAAGAATCCTTTGATAAGGATTTGTCAGAACAAGTTGATTCTGATTATGAGCAACTTCCTCTAGAAAAAGAGGAAAAAGATGAAAATAATGAGATCTCAATAAATTATTTAAACTCTGGTAAGATTCGGGATCGAAATGAAACTGTTCCTGATGATATATTTGCTTTCAATGTGTCCTTTGAAATATGTGAAAATGATGATGATCCAGGACCACGATCAGTGGACGAATGTCAAAAAAGACCTGATTGGCAAAAATGGCAAGATGCTATCCAAGCAGAGCTAAACTCGTTAAGGAAACGATAGGTTTTTGGACCAATTGTCCAAACGCCAGATAACGTAAAACCTGTTAGATATAAATGAGTATTTGTACGAAAGAGAAATGAAAAAAATGAAGTTACAAGGTACAAAGCAAGACTTGTAGCTTAAGGTTTCTCACAAAGACCCGACATCGATTATGAGGAAACATATTCTCCTGTTATAGATGCAATCACATTTCGGTTCTTGATAAGCCTTGCAGTCTCTGAAGGGCTTGATATGCATTTAATGGATGTCGTTACAGAATATCTGTACGGATCCTTAGACAGTGAGATATATATGAAAATCCATGATGGATTTGTAATATCCGATGAAATAAAATCAAAACCTCATAACATGCATTCTATAAAATTACAAAGGTATTTGTATGGATTGAAACAATCCGGACGAATGTGGTACAAACGCCTCAGTGATTATTTACTGAAAGAAGGATATGTAAATAATCCGCTTTGCCCATGTGTCTTCATTAAAAGATCATCAACAGGATTTGTGATTATTGCTGTATATGTTGATGATTTAAATATAGTGGGAAACCACGACGACATCGTTAGAACATCCGAATACTTGAAAAAGGAATTCGAGATGAAAGAACTTGGAAAAATAAGACTTTGTCTTGGTTTGCAAATTAAACATTTTTCAAGTGGAGTATTTGTCCATAAATCAAATTATATTGAAAAAATATTAAAAAGATTTTATATGGACAAGGCGCATCCATTGAGCTCTCCAATGGTTGTCAGATCACTTGAAGTGGATAAGGATATATTTCGACCTCATGAAAGTGATAAAGAGTTACTTGGTCCGGAGGTACCATATTTAAGTGCAATCGGTGCACTTATGTATCTTGCAAATTGTACAAGACCTGACATTGCTTTTGTTGTCAACCTACTTGCAAGATACAGCTCATCACCAACTCGAAGACATTGGAATGGTGTTAAACATATTTTCCGATATCTTCGAGGAACAAGTGACATGGGTTTATTCTACTCGAGAGGGGTAAAATTGAATCTCCAAGGTTATGCTGATGCTGGATTTTTATCTGATCCTCACAAGGCCCGTTCTCAAACGGGATATGTATTCACATGTGGTAATACTGCTGTATCATGGAAGTCAGTAAAGCAAACAATGGTTGCTACTTCTTCCAACCATTCTGAAGTACTTGCAATTCATGAAGCAAGTCGTGAATGTGTATGGTTGAGAAATATGATTGAACATTTTCAAGAATCATGTGGATTGCCTTCAATAAAAGATTCTCCAACCATATTATATGAAGATAACGCAACATGTATTGCACAATTAAGTGAAGGATTCACAAAAGGGGACAGAACAAAACATATTTCACCAAAATTCTTTTATGCGCATGAGCTTAAGAAGAATGGTGAAATTGATGTCAAGCAAATCCGATCGAGTGATAATCTTGCTGATCTATTCACAAAAGCCTTACCAACTACGACATTTAAAAGGCTTTCATATGGTATTGGCTTGCGTAAACTTAAAGACATTGCAAGTAAAGAAATTGAACAAGTTTCATCCATGTTCACATGAGGGGGAGTTATTGATTAATGTATTGCACTCTTTTTCCCTTAGCTATGATTTTATCTCATTGGGTTTTCCTAGCAAGGTTTTTAATGAGGCAATCTTAACAATATTATGCCCGTCTTAATATTTATGAGAATAGTGTACTCTTTTTCTTTTACTATATTTTTTCCCACAGGGTTTTTCTTAGTAAAAGTTTTAACGAGGCACAATCTCTAAGTAAGTATTATCCAAGGGGGAGTGTTATGGAATATGGAAGACCATGAATGTACACCAAGTTGAATGAAAACTTCTCATTCCAACTATCTCATTTCTTCTCTTCTCCTTTGTAGTAGTAGTTTGTAGTAGAAGAAGTTCTTAGTCTTCTATTTCATTCTCTAGTTCTTAGCAAGTCTCAATTCAATTCACAACACAGAATGCCAATATTGGAGTTTGGCTCGTGACACGTGCACCGAAGAAGATCGTGGGGGCTGTTTTGGGTGTTTATGGGTCTCTGCTACGTGTCAGAAGGCCATTGGTAGAGGCTGCTGGCATGCGTGACGTAGCAGACGTGGATTGGAGGAGGGATTGACGTGCTGGTGAAGAAGTGAACGCCACGTGTCGTGTGACGACTGGCGGAGCAGCTGGTGGTGACAGCCTGTTGAGACACGTGGAAAATGGGAGCACGCCACGTGTTGTGCAGCGCGTGGGTGAGAGGCTCGCTCAGAATCGGTGAATTCATGGGAAGCAGCATCTACACGAATCCTGAGGCAGATCTCACGGTTGCTGAAGCAAGATGAAGAAGCTGCTGTTGACGCGTGGAACTTCTGCTATTGCGGACGAATGAACAAGAGACACGTGGAACGAGCAAGAGAATGTGGGAGGCGTTGGACCAATGGGTATGTGACATGTGGCGGCAATGGTTGATGGCGCAGCTGTGCACGGATATCGAAGAGATGTACACGGTTTCTATTGCAGTGTGCTGAAGTGTGTCACAAACTGTTGATCACTTGACTGTGATCCAACGTCTCTCCAAGTGCGCTATGTGTTACTTGAGACAAATCCTCTGATATCTAATCACTGTACATAAAAATAGTCCATTTCATACGGTTTTCGCTACGAATTCAACCGCACACTCCAAAAATCTTGAAAATGGCAAATAAGGATAATTAGGCCAATATTCCCAAGACTCAACAATAAAAATAACTAACTAAACTATAAATAATATGCCTAATTAACGACTTATCAAATACCTTCAAACTTAAGAGTTTGTACATCCGGAATAAAGATGTAAGTGACGAACACACAAATAAATTAGACTCCTAATTAAGCTATGCACTGACTCAACTAATCTGTACCGGATTAAAAAACTTCATGGAGTTCCTTTTAGTTTACATGGTCATCAAGCTAATAAACTACTCAAGAAATTTCGAGTTATGATATGTCAAAAATCGCAACCCAAACACAACTAAGATCACACTTTCAAGACAAAGATACGGTCAAGACAAAGGTCATTAACTACTCGTGAGTTTTCTTGGTCTATACATTCAAACACGCAAGTTTACAATTTCCACGAAAATAGCGCATCAATGCTCAAAAGTACCGTATGCAAGAAATGCATCCACACTCTCAACTAATGTAGACTTAGCACCAATAGGAATCAATATGACTTTAATAGGCTGTAACGGAGCTAGGGAAGGAAGGAAGTGATATAAAGGGTATGCAAAACATTGGAAAACTAGAACTTAGACTATCAATTAATTACCTGAGAACATGAATGTGACTAAACCGCACTTAAGTTCATTTTTCATTCAAAATGTGCAGTCTTCACCTTTTTCCAACCACCCGGCTCCCTACTCTATTTCTTGTGGATGACATTTTAGGTGGGACTCTTTAATCATGAATTTCCCTTTTATTTGGGCTTTTAAAAAATTTTCCCTCTGATTTTTCTTCCTCATGTCTCTTTCTAAGGATAATCTAAGTCTAGTCTCCAATTAGAATAAGATATAAGGTTGATGGCTAAGGGTTTAATGATAGGTAATCAAGGAAATCAGGTTTAATTCAGCTTAAATGGACTAACTAGTGGTAAGATGATAGGTAGGTCTAAAGCTAAGGATTTAAATCTAAAAATGACCTAAATCGTTTCCCTAAAAGTGTTTCAGTCATAGGAATTCAACCTCGAGCGGGTTACATCCTCGTTCTAGTACCCTAAAAACTTGACTTGCACAATTCTATTGTTTGCCTTCTTTGGTATCTAGCACAAGGCTCAACCAACGTACTAAGTCCCTGATCATGAAATCATAAAAATGCTGGGTTACGGGCTCGAGTGA